>CM076575.1:1014182486-1014782486 GCA_034641835.2 Pinus albicaulis | reverse complement strand
CATTGGGATCTGGACCAATAGATGTTGTTATAGGTCAATTTGGGCACCATTCCCAATGACATGGTTAACTCGACAGCATCTCCAGGTTCGATGATCAGAAGGGTCTATCATTCCCTATCATCTCAGTTGCTATATGCTCTAAGACAGGAAACATTCATGAATCAAACAAGATTTTCATCAAAGAAAGGCTTTTCCATGGTTTGAAGCTTATTATTAAACATGTGGGAGCTCACCAACGCAGGCTCTAAGGGGCCTAAGTGTGTTGCATATGTAGGTAGCTCCATTATGGGCTACTCTGCAAAGCACTTCCCGACATTTAAAGGTGCGTTGGTCAGATTGGGATCGAAATTCTCATTGTTTCAGATTCTCCACTTGGCCAGTGTCTTCTAGAAGGGTTCACATGTGTCATGCTTCGGGTCCAAGTGTCCATTGACATCTACATGACTGGAAAACATGTATTGCCTATTTTTGTAATGCAATTTATTGCGAAACAACCTACAGTTCATCTATAAATTGAACACAAAGCTAACTGTTCAAGGAGGAAGAATTTGAGTAGAGAAATGCCAGAGAATTTTCAATAGAGAGTTTGATTTGTGGAGCTGCTGGTGGAGAGACTTATGCTGTGATGAGACTAAGGAACTCTGCCAGAAGGTCACGATGAATCAATCACTAGGTTGTAACCTCTCCTTCTATCATCAATAAAGAGTACTTGTTTTTCCCTACATGCATCCATGTTTACTTTGATTTTCCATGTTGTAAAATCTTTGTTGATGAATGTAGTTTATGCTTAAATGATTTGGCTAATTAACTTGAATAGATATTTAGATTATTGTATCTTCTGTTGTTTCAGTGCTCTTTCTTGCAGGAAGCATTCAACTATTTGGAACCGCTTGAAGTTGAGGCTGTAGTGGAAGCGACAAAAAGGAGTCATTTGGAAGCGACTGAAACAAGTAAGCATCCAATCCTCTCTGTATATCTGTTCTGAGTTAGGAAAAAGGGTAGTGTAGTCTTTCACCTATTGTTCTAGACTAGACACCATTCTAGGGAAGCGTAGTTTATCCGTAGATTACAATTCTGGCCCAACAAACTGGCGACTCCGCTGGGGAGAATTTCTCTTGAATCTTGGTGTTTTAGTCTCTGATCTGCTTTCTAAATCCACCCAGTAGTTATTTCACATAAAGATTAGACATTTTCAGAGGTTAATCTGCAAATTTAGTGAGCCATAAGGTAGCTTTTTCTTTGTTTACTGTGCTCAACGCACCCTTGGTCAGGGCACAGTGCTTTGTAGAGCACTGTCTCCCTTTGGAGACTGCGTTGGCTCCTGAAAGGAACAAATCCCCTTGAATCTAACTTTGTATTTTGCTTCAGTTCTGTTTGCTGACTTGTTCTGAAAATTTTAATGCTCTATTTGACCAGTAACTCTATATATTTCTCCTCCTTTGACTAAAAATTTGTTCAAGGTTGTTTTAAAAAAAGTTTTTCATTATCATTTACAAGTTGATTTCAAAGTATTTTTTATGGTCGCATTAAGAATCGTTTACTTTCGAAAATAGGAAATTGTCGTAAAGTCTTCATTTCCTTGATAGGAGAAATTTTTGCTGAAATCTTCGTTTTTCCTTCAAAAGAGAAATTGTTGTTTGTATTCTTCATTTCTCAAAAGTAAAAAGCATTTCGATTATTAATCTAGTGCACCTAGTTTTCTTTTTGCATTCATAACATTAAGAAAAATGAAAAGAAAAACTTGCATTTTCATGTAGGATTGTGTGTTTTTTGCAAAAGGAACATCAAGAAATCTGCATTTAGTTTGAGATTCATTGATTTTGTTTTTGTTCATTGATTTTTTTGCTCTCAAATTACTTGCTCTCTTCCCTTAGTAGCTAGGTATTTCATTGAAAAACGCTGAAAGTGAAATTTTGTTTATCATTCTTAGCTTGCATTTTAGGAATTTCATATACATCATCATGGCGAACTTGAAAGGCAAACTGTTAAGCAAGATCAACATAAAATAAATCTCAATTTACTTAACAACGCTTTGGAATATTAACGATAAAATTTAGAGGTCTAGGCTAGAGACGTGTTCTGGTGTCGTAAAACATAGCAGCTGTCGTTAACTTGTTTGCGATACATTCCGAGTGTGATACCTCACTCCATGTACGTAAGTATATCATAGCTCGTCCACGTACTCTCAGGTATATCGGGCGGTATTACAGTACGATAAGTATAAAGGGGTGCTCTCACTGTGCGGTTTCGCATCAGACAACGCTAATACAGATTTGGGCCTCCACGTACCTTCGGGTATATTTGGGAGGACAAATTTTAGGTGCTATGCATCCATAGTGAACCGAGTTGGCTGCCTTGAAATTGTGATACACCGAACACAACATTCAGGGAGATTACCTGCCTGTACTTTTTGGTTCGCCAAGAGGTATTCTGCAGTTCACAGTTTCCTGGTAAACCCTTTTTCCTAGCATTACCCTCTTTTTGTTTATTTGTTTTTGGATAAAATAAATTAGTAATCATGGAAGAACATAATCCTACCCCTCGTCGTTTGCGTAGATTAGCTTTAAAACCATCTTTACCACTGGAAGTTATTTCTGGTAGGCGAAGGCGATCATGATATGCCGAATCAAGTACAATTCGTACCTCTGGCGAAACATCATCTTTTAATCCAGAGTTAGCTCAAATTGTTTCCACACATCCCGGTTCATTTACTATTGTTGAAACAGAGTCTTCAAAGTTACCCATGGTCACGATCCATTCAGTCGCTGAGACCATACCTTCTGGACCCGACGTTGTTCAATCACATTTTGATCCAGATCCTGTCTCTTCTTTGCTAGAATATCTGAATCCTAAATCTGAACAGCCGGAAGTTGTTCCTACCTTGGTCATCCCACAAATTTCTATAACCACTGAAACTCCTATTTCACACAGTCAACCGTCTAAAATATATTTTGGGCCAGACGGTGAAATTATTCCTCCTGGTTTAATCGCAATTGAAGAAATCCCTTAACCTAATACACCTTTAAGTCAAACCCACTTTGGGGGAGACCTTTACCTGTACCAGTCATTTCCTCAATCGTTTCCATCTGCTTGTGTTGATCCTATTTCCATTCAATCACTCGTCGATTTTCGAGGGTATACACTTGGTCAAACTACCATGTCTGAACCAACATCTTCGGTTGGGTCTGTTGTTCCTATTACGTCAGTTCCTACCCTCGCTACTCCGTCGATGTTCACAACATCACTAGAGTCATATTTTCATGGTGGCCCTTTGGTTCCCACAGGTTACAAATCATTATCTGGCACTTTATCTGGTGCACCTTCACATTCATGGTCTTTGCCAATGTCATCATATGGTGTTTTAACTAGTAGTCCTATAGTTAGTACTAAACGACTTGATTTATTAAATCCATCATCAGGGCAATCTCAAGCCGGTCATTATGGTTCAAATCCTTTATCAATTGGACTCCCAGCATTCGGTGAACAATATTTTCCATCTTATTATCCTCCTTATGCTGGGGGGCAACCTTTGGTTACCCAATATGACAGTACTCAGTCACATTTTGGTCAGAATAATGTTGATTTAAATGTTTGTCAACGGCAGCCCACTCTGCCTATCCAACCACAAACGGTTGTCCAATTGTATCAACCAATTCAACCTGTTACACCAACTTCAATACCACTTGTTAATACATCTATACCCCTGTTACATCATCAAAATCTTGTTCATCAACCTTATCAGGGGAGTTCTTCAACTCAATATCATCAAATGTTGGGTCCACAAACTCAAAATCCTTTGGTTAATTTACAACAACCTGTATCAGGGATCATTTATTCATAAGCTGGTCCACCATTTTATGGGGTGTCACAAACACAATCTGGTTATACATATCAACCAAATCCAACTTATACAAATTTGGGTTATAATCTTGGTGGACGGACCCCTTGGCAGCCACAGGCGCAAATTCCGCATACTTCATTTCAACAAGTAACATATCTAGGTTTTGGTCAACAACACTCTCAAGCGTTTTCCATGCAAAACAACCCTTATCTGGGTTACCAGCAACAAATCCCATACGTCGATGCTCAAAGACCTGTTGCCCAAGCAATTCCATCTTATCCTGGCTATGCTCAACCTGACCTTAATATACAATTTCCTTTTGTTGCAACCTTGGAATTACCAGATTTAAATCGGTTAACTAATGATCCTATCAATTATGCTCCTTGGTGGCCGGTGATACCACATAAATTACCCTCCGAAATTCCTAAATTCAATGGAAACCCCGGAGAAGATCCATCAACTCATGTTATGACTTATCATTTATGGTGCTCATCAAATTCCCTAAATGATGATTTGTTCGATTACGTCTTTTCCAGAGAACGCTCACAGGTCCGGCAACCAAATGGTACATTGAATTACCTAGAGCTTCATTTGACAATTTTACTGCTTTGGCTACTATATTTTTGACACATTTCCAGTTACCGATCAGATACAAAACTGGAACAGAACTCTTGACCAATTTCAAACAAAGTAATGCTACTCACATTTCAGATCATATTCATGAGTGGCGTCGCCGTCAACGAATGGTTAAGACATTTGTTCCTGATCAGCTACTTGCTTAATGGTTCATCAAATCCTTGTTACCATCCATAACAGAGAATGTGGCTAAAGGTGGTGTCGTCACAGAAGAGCAAGTCATCGCTCATGCCCATTATTTAGACTTGATTTATACTCAGTCTAGCACGCTCTATGAGAAAATACCAAATGCACAACGATCTAATTTCAATGTTCCTCCTCAAATAAAGGACTCTCATGTCAGAGACAGATTAATAGGCACTGTAAATACACACAACACTACTGCATCTAATCCTGCTCCTACTTCCGAAATCAATGCTGTCTCATTTGACAAAGGCAAAAGTGATAAGCAACTGAGAAGTAAGAAAAAGGGGAAATCAAAGAAAAGGCAAACTTCTAACCCGCAGGAACGATCATCTGATCAACCATGAGGACCACAGAAACCTCATTATCCATGCATAATCTGTAACGAGGAACACTTTGTTAGGGATTTTCCTCACTGTGCTGAAGTCTCAAAAATCATAAAGACTTCAAATGCATCAGTTGTGTTGACAGACCCATTTCCAAATCCAGACGCAAATTTGGTTGCTACGGATCCAGCTCCTAGTTCCCAAGTGTTAATGTTATCCAGTACAAAACCTTCACAAGATATTTTGGTGTCGATGTGGAATAAAGACTATGGTAGTCCGGATGATCAACCTACTACCTCGACAACGAATCCATCTACTGAATCAGTACCACCTCCAGTTATTCCTAAATTGACGATTAAGCCACCAAAGGGAGTAAGTCATAAATCGACATATAATCCTCGAGCAAGAGCTGCAAAAAATTATAATATAGTTGAAGATTTGGCTCAATCCCCTTCAGATATGTCTGCTCTTGAGGTATTACAAAATTGTCCCTCCTAGAAGCAGGCTTTATTGTCGGCCATTGGTGGAATTGATCCGACTGATTCTAATCTTGTCGTCTTTAATCATATGGGCTATGTACCACAGCTACCAGCAGAATTGACATTCTCCATCCAAGTAAATGTTCTCAATCACCTTGCTCATCGCATTATTATTGATGAGGGAGCATCTACGTGCATTATGTCTCTAAACTGTTGGAAGTCACTTGGCTCGCGACGACTATCGCAATCATCAACAACGTTGAAGGCTTTTGATGGAAGAACATATAAACCTTGTGGTATTATCAATAACTTGCAAGTTGAATTAGCGGGAAAAACAGTAAGTATTGATGTTGAGGTTGTTGACGGACCCCTTGACTATAATATTTTACTCAGAAGACCATGGGTATATGCGATGACTGCAATTGTTTCTACATATTTTAGAATGGTTGCCTTTCCTCATAAAGGTACTATTACAGTCATTAATTAGTTATCCTTTTTTTCCTCTGCTTCGCAGGTAACTGGAAGCATTCCGTATGTTCACTTACCACAACTAGAAATCCAGAACAATGGTGTAGGACTTTTAAAGGATTCCACTCTTATGGGAACCTTCGCATTAACGCCACCCGCGACGTCGGCAGAAATTGCAAGTATAGAGACCTGCTACATGATCTCTTCCACTCCATCTAGCTTAAGGAAGAGTACGGGTGATTTTGATATTTCTACATTGGATGATGTTTTATCGCTCAGCCCTATTGAGCTAAAATAGCAATCAATCTATTTGGCTTGGGCGGAAAATCCGAAATCAACATCGCCGAGTGTTTGGGTTGATCGTTCATTAGATTTTGGTACTCCATCTGATCCGTTTTCCTCAAAAATTTTGACAGATGAAAATATTTTGGAAGCTATGATGGCCGAAGGAGAACCATGGGAAGATTATCATCATCGTTCCCATCTTCCAGATTATGAAGAAAATAATCTTAGTAAACTCTATCACCCATCCATTCAAAATTTCTTTTCGAATTATTTTCCGATTAATGCAATTGAAACAATCTCTATCGATATTTTGACTAAACCTGGCATTGTAGAAAATATTCATGTCGGTGTATCTTGTTCTCCATCAGAACTTGATTCATATCGCTCTCTTTTTCGTGAATTTCGTGACGTATTCGCTTGGTATTACAAGGAATTGCCAGGCATATATACTAGTATAGTTGAACACACTATTAATATGTATCCTGATGTCAAATCGGTGCATGAACGACTTCATCCTGTTCATCCGAAGAAAGCCACTGCGATCAAAACAGAAGTTGAAATTTTTTTGTGTGATGGTTTCATTTACCTTGTTCCATTAAATGAGTGGGTTTCCAATATCGTTCCTGTTATGAAAAAGCAAGGAACCATTAGAGTGTGTGTCAATTATTGGGATGTTAACTAGGCTTGTCCAAAAGACAACTATCCTACACCCTTTATCGATCAAATTATTGATGATTGTGCTGGATGCGAAATATTTTCTTTCATGGATGGATTTTCTAGCTACAATCAAATCAATATCCGCCCAGATGACCAACATAAGACATCATTCAACTGTCCCTGGGGCACATTCGCATATCGGAAACTTCCATTTGGTTTAAAGAACGCTGGGGAAACTTTTCAGAGAGCAAAGGATTATGCTTCCAATGACATCAAGCGCATTGTTCAACCATATCTAGATGATCTACCAGTGCATTCACGAAAATGGACTGATCACCCGATGCATTTGAGAGCCATTTTCTTATGCTGCCGACACTACAAAATACGCCTCAATCTGCACAAATGTGTGTTTTGTGTTGGTTCTGGTCGATTGCTCGGATTCATAGTCTCAAAAGAAGGAATTCTAATAGACCCACTGAAGGTATAGGGCATTCTTGATTTTCCTGCGCCCTCAAACTTACTTCAGATAAAAAAACTTCAAGGAAAGGCTAACGTCCTGAGAAGGTTCTTTCCAAACTACGCTGAAATGGCTAAAGGATTTACTCGATTATTGAAAAAGGGGGTTCCCTTCCATTGGGACCAAGTTGCGCAAGCTTCTTTTGATGCTGTCAAGGACCATCTTGTCCAAGCGTCATTAATGTATCCTCCAAATTATGGTTTTTTTCCAAGTAGAAGATGGAACTGAACATCCAATCTATTATTTGAGTCGTAATCTCAATGATACGGAAGTTAAGGACTCGTACGTGGAAAAGCTTGCCCTGGCAGCCGTTCAAGCTGTCCAAAGATTTCACCATTATATCCTACTCCGAAGAACAACAATAGTTTTGGATTGCAACCCCATGACTTACATCTTATCACGTCAATTGCTGGGGGGAAAATATTCAAAATGGATCGTCATTTTGCATGAATTTGATTTAGAATTCATCAAATCCAAGTCAAGGAAGTCTTTAGTTTTGGCTGAGCTTCTCTGTGACCTTCCCTGTGATAGTACTACAACTACGTCGGAACCATCTATTCCAGACGAGTCTCTGTTTCTAATCAAATCATATGATCCTTGGTATGGGGATTTCATCATTTATCTCCAAACCCAAACTTTTCGACCTAATACCTGTTGCTGTGATCAACTATGTATTCGATACCAAGCAAAATATTATCTGATCGTCGGCAATACACTTTATTGTCGTGGTGTCGATACCATTTTAAGGAGGTGCCTCACTCATGAGGAGGCTAAAAAAGTGTCAAATGATTGTCATGCTGGGGCTTGTGATGAACATTTATCTGGTTATGCTACTGCGCAGAAGACACTCTGCATTGGTTACTTTTGGCCTAATATTTTTCAAGATTGTATCCTCGCAGTCAAAATTTGTCATGCATGCTAGATTTATGACCATAAAATCTGCAAACCGCCAGCACTAATGCATCTTGTTGTCTCTGTTGGACCATTTTCAAAATGGGGTATTGATTTCATGACCTGTAACCCTCCTTCGTCTGGGGGGCACGGTTATATTATTTTTGCAGTCGACTATTTTACCAAATGGGCCGAAGCGATGCCTACATTCAACAACACAGGACAAACAACTGTATTTTTTTTCTTCAACCATGTTATTGCACAGTTTGGGGTCCCACAAGCTATAGTTATAGATCATGGGAAGCATTTTCGCAACCATATGATGTCTGAATTGACAGCCAAGTTAGGATTGCCACATGATAATTCTACTCCTTATTATCCACAATCGAATGGATAAGTTGAGGCTATTAACAAAATTCTTAAACGAATGCTTCAGCGAATGATAGGGGTCCGTAAAAGGAACTGGCACTTGATCCTATACTCCGCCTTGTGGGTGTATCAAACCTTGGTGAGAAACGCTACCAGATTTACTCCTTTTCAATTGGTGTATGGTATGGAAGCTATCTTACCAATCCAATGTCAAATATCATCGTTAAAACTCGCGATAGGCTTGTTACCTGACACCTCTAAAGAAGAAGCGCGTCTCCATAACCTCATCCATCTAGATGAAACGCGTCGTGAAGCCCAATTGGCCAACGAAGCACATAAGAGACGTATAAAGGCGCAATAAGATAAAAATGTCTAGCCTCGCATCTATTCAGAGGGTGACTTGGTCCTTCTTTACGACCAGGAAGCTGATAAATTAGGTACAGGGAAATTCGAGCCATTATGGCATGGCCCTACATTGTCAAAAGAGTTCTTGCTAAATATGGCTACGAGTTAGTTGATTACGATGGGATTCCATTGGTGAAGCCTAGAAATGGGTTGTATCTTAAACGTTACTATGCTTAATCATGAGCGTAGTAATTTTTTGTATTATATTGTTTATATGCTGTTGATTTGCATTCACTATCTTAATTTGTTTTTTTAGAGTTTTCTTGACATTAGTAATCTGCTTTACATTTTATGGCAGATGTCTGAATCTTCGGAACCATTTGTTGGATATGCTGATGGTGCTAGTCATAGTACGCAGAATCTATCCTCTGCAGCATGGGCCATTTTCGCTCCGAACGACGAGTTAGTGAGTTTTCAAGGGATTTGTATTGGTAGATCGACGAACAATATCGCTGAGTATAGCGCGTTGATAAAACTTCTATCTGATGCCATTTCATTTGGTATTAACCACATAATCATCAGGTTAGACTCACAACTTGTGGTACTACAACTTACTAGTGTTTATAATGTTAAAAATCCTACACTTCTTAGATTGTTCCTAAGAGTTCGACTTTTTGAGAGACATTTTGATTTCATTCAATATCAACACATTTCCAAAAATCTGAACACTTTAACTGATTCATTAGCTAATTAAGTTTTAGATAGACATTTGCAACATAGGTAAAGAAAACATTCACATCATTGAATAGGATTGCGCGTTAAACATATGAAAAACTCTGAAAACATATAGATAGATAGTTATAGGTTTTTAAAATTTTTTTTCCCAAGACACGTTGGTCATCTGACCCCAAAATGTATGCAAAAATTCATAAGTAAACTAGTGGTGCTCATGATAGCACACTATAGATCTAGCAATCCTACGGAGCAACCGCATCCAACGGTTAGGAACCCCAATTGTGTGTCGCTACAGTCGCATGGGAAGCTCTTCGATTCGGAAATCCGGAATCCTGAAGGTCAACCCCTCTATGTGCTGCTGGAGCTCAACAAGAGTCTCAGCCATATCAAGGTCTTGAAGGACTGCTCGCCTGAAAACCCTCTCTGCTGGCACATCCGCTTCGTGCTCTGGTTCCTCTACTGGTTGAACGCGACCAATATTTGCATTACATTAAAACATTTTGTTTAGTCTTGGAAAGAAATAAAAACAAAAAAACATTTGTATAAACCTTATAAAAATAAAAAAACATGGTCAAATCAGTCTTACCTATTGCACCCCACTGAGCGCCTTCTGGTAAAACTAGATCTGGATCTCCTTGGAAGTCGATGCCTGCATATGCATATTCATTGATGGCGACGATCTGTCGCCTGAAACAGGCGAAGAATGCAGTCGAGAACATGACGGTCGATTGGCCTGAATGCCGACCCATGATTTCTACCCATCTCTGCATTCGAGGATCTCTAGGACTAGATATGTCCAATGTTACATGTTGTGGCTGCATCTGTGGAATCCGTTCCAAAGTGAAGGAGATAAGAATAGAACCATAACTAAAAATTTTCTTCCTTCCTCCCTTTGCTTTATTCAGTTGTTCCTTTATCTGAGATAGAATAGCTTCAGACCAGTTGAAAACTATTGGGTCTAAGCATTCCAACGCATACTATATATATGATCTGTTTGCCACATGGAGTGTAACTGTGCCAGCGAGTTTAGCAATCGTGAAAAGGATGGTTCTCAGAGGCAAATACCTGACATCATGGATGTTTATTTTTCCATCTTTGCTAGGTTCTGACCCTGGATAGAAATACTGCATAACATAATCCCTCACTGTTTCTCCTCCAACGGTAGATCCTGTGAGTGAAATGGGCAAACCTCTCCTCGACAAACCTGTGAGAAAATACACATCCTCAACTGTTATGGACAACACTTGATTTTTTATGTGAAATGCCTCTATCGTTGGATCCCATGCTCCAACAAGGAACTCCAAGAGTTCTATCTGTTGCCTCATTCCCGACAATTTAAAGTACTTAAGCAGCCCGCAATCTCTTAAAGCTCTTACAGTACCCGGATCATTCAAGGCAATCATATCTTGTTCTTCATGTTCTCTTTCTCTCCATGTAATCATCATTATTATCCAATGGAAACCTGAAAATCAACCACAAGATCCATTAGATACCCTTCATTGTAAAAAAACTAGGCAAATTTTGAGCACATCTTGAAAATCAAAACATGAACTGCGCCCAATGCACTGCCTAGGTGAAAACAGTGCGTTGCACATGCAAGTACCCTTCATTGTACCTACTATGCAATGCAGGTTTCGATGTACAAGGGTGTGTTGCCCTCATTTTGGGCAAAATTTACCCTAGGGGCCTCAAAACCCTAAAATTTTGTAAAGAATGGAAATGAAATGACTACTGAAAGAAAGAGGAGGTTTTTAATACTGACCTGGATCAGACGGCGATGAAATCCGTCCATAGAAATGACCGTAATCAATAACTGAATTTCGGGGGAAAAATCAGGTTCAGAGCTCCAAAATGCAAATGGTAACTATGAAATGGTAAAATGAATAGTGAAACTGCTTTATATGGTCATTTAATTACTTGCAAGTTAAATTTATTGCTATGACTATGGTTTTGTTATGTTTTTATCATGAAATGGGTATTTTTAATCCATTTGCTGTTGTTCTGAACAGGAAATACAACTGACAAACAGATTAGTCGTGCAAATTTATTTCAAAGAAGGACTTGACCACAAAGCATACTTTTTCTCCTTATTTTTCGAGCTTTGATAAAAACAAAAAAAGATTTGAAGCACACTTTTATCCCTTTTTTGAGCTTCGATAACAACGAAAAAGGAACCCCTGGAGTCTTCTTTCATCTCTTTTCAGACTCCGATAATGTGAAAATATTGCCGAGAACTTGTCATTTCAAGCTCGTTAAAGTAAATGAATTGATATCTACTCAGTATAAGTTTAACCCTTTTCCGGACTGAGATGGATTATTTACGAAAAAGGAATCCCTTGGTTAAACATGACCAAAGAGGTTATTTCAGATATTATTTTACACATTTTTCGATCTGAGAGACAAATTTACGAAAAAGTACTTTTGGAGTCCTCTTTTGTCCTCTTTTTCAGACTCTTTAAACATGAAAAAGGACCGGGCTATCACTGTCGTTAAGTTTGTTAAAACATAAAGTAGCGACGGGCTTGTCAATCATGGCAAGAATCGAGTTTCATTCATCGCTAGACTCGTTAAATTATTAAATAGCGATACTTAATTCTTTATTTGGCCGAAGGGTTGAATTATAGATCAAGCAAATGTTATCCTCCTCGAGCTTGTTAAAAAATAAAGAGGTACTGGTCGAAAAATGACCGGGGAAAATTTGGGAAAAGCAAGCAAAGTTTCTTTTTGGTAGCAAGTCACTCTTGAACATGACACTTCTTTCAATCCATGTCCGTGACTGTTTGGGTTGGGTAATCATCTTGATGATTCATTCACACCTATGGTTCATCATACCTTCACTTCGGTTTTGGGTCAATGCTGCCAACTCATCACAGTGTCGCCAATATGTTCAAGAGAAGTCATCCAGTGATTTACAACTCATCCATATGCAATACTCATAAACCTTCATTTTCATGACTGTCATCCCTGACAATTGATATATCAAGTCATACCCTTGTCTCTGAAATCAGTAACTCCAGTTTTGCAATAAGGTGACTTCCTGTCAACTACAAATCAATATCCAGGAAGTTCACTTAGAAACATTAGATTCCAGTACCATGAGGCTTGTTACAACATCGACAAGATCCTCGCTTCCGGAATTTTGACCGAAATATTTTGTTTGGTGTTCGACATCAAATCATCTATTCACACTTTACGAAATGTACTGCAGTACCTTGAGGGCCATTTTTATTAATGGTGGTTCTCTCGCATTTGTTAACATATTTCATTATTGGCTGGTAATCAAACGATGTCTTTCCATGTTCGACAACAAATCATATATTCGCATGGCTAGACTTGTACCTGAATGTTCGAGTGAATGAGATAAGAAGATCCCGGATCTAGTTTCATCCATCCAGGCTGTGATTTCAGGATTTTTGTACACATCATCTGTATGGTGACCTTACATACACATTGTCATCCAAACATGGGCCTATATCTGTAGGCGATGTCTGCATCTAGGCAACATTCCAATGTAGACGACTTTATGAATTATGTACATGTTATTAGATTGTTTTATGTGCTGACTATGGGAATGCCTACCCTCAACAATTATGATCAATAGAGGATTTATCATGATGTAATGTATTGTAAGATTGATGTAGGTGACCGTTCCAATTTGTTTCCAATCTCATAATAGTGTAAAGCATCTCAATCAAATGTTCTTATTATTTGGATCTCATGCTTTAGGGAGCAATTGTTATAGGTCAATTTGGGCACCATTCCCAATGACCTGGTTAACTGGACAGCATGTCCAGGACTGATGATTAGAAGGGTCTATCATTCCCTATCATCTCATTTGCTATATGCTCTAAGACAGGAAACATTCATGAATCAAACAAGATTTTCATCAAAGCAAGGCTTTTCCATGGTTTGAAGTTTATTATTAAACATGTGGGAGCTCACCAACGCAGGCTCTAAGGGGCCTAAGTGCATTGCATATGCAGGTAGCTCCATTCTGGGCTGCTCTTCAAAGCACTTCCCGACATTCAAAGGTGCGTTGGTCAGATTGGGAGTGAAATTCTCATTGTTCCGGAATCTCCACTTGGCCAGTGTCTTCTAGAAGGGTTCACATGTGTCATGCTTCAGATCCAAGTGTCCATTGACATATACATGACTGGAAAACATGTCTTTCCTATTTTTGGAATGCAATTTGAGTCGTAATCTCAATGATACGGAAGTTAAGTACTCGTACGTGGAAAATCTTGCCCTGGCAGCCGTTCAAGCTGTCCAAAGATTTCACCATTATATCCTGCTTCGAAAAACAACAATATTTTTGGATTGCAACCCCATGACTTACATCTTATCACGTCAATTGCTGGGGGGGAAATATTCAAAATGGATCATCATTTTGCATGAATTTGATTTGGAATTCATCAAATCCAAGTCGAGGAAGTCTTTAGTTTTGGTTGAGCTTCTCTGTGACCTTCCCTGTGATAGTACTGCAACTACGTCGGAACCATCTATTCCAGACGAGTCTCTGTTTCTAATCAAATTATATGATCCTTGGTATGGGGATTTCATCATTTATCTCCAAACCCAAACTTTTCGACCTAATACCTCTTGCTCTGATCAACGATGTATTCGATACCAAGCAAAATATTATATGATCGTCGGCAATACACTTTATTGTCATGGTGTCGATGCCATTTTAAGGAGGTGCCTCACTCATGAGGAGGCTAAAAACGTGTCAAATGATTGTCATGCTGGGGCTTGTGGTGGATATTTATCTGGTTATGATATTACGCAGAAGACACTCCGCACTGGTTACTTTTGGCCTACTATTTTTAAAGATTATATCCTCGCAGTCAAAAGTTGTCATGCATGCCATATTTATGACCATAAAATCTGAAAACCGCCAGCGCCAATGCATCTTGTTGTCTTTGCTGGACCATTTTCGAAATGGGGTATTGATTTCATGACCTGTAACCCTCCTTCGTTCGGGGGGCACGGTTATATTATTGTTGCAGTCGACTATTTTACCAAATGGGCCGAAGCAATGCCTACATTCAACAACACAGGACAAACAACTGCATTGTTTTTCTTCAACTATGTTATTGCATGGTTTGGGGTCCCACAAGCTATAGTTACAGATCATGGGAAGAATTTTCGCAACCATATGATGTCTGAATTGACAGCCAAGTTAGGATTGTCACATTATAATTCTACCCCTTATTATCCACAATCGAATGGATAAGTTGAGGCTATTAACAAAATTCTTAAATGAATGCTTCAGTGAATGATAGGGGTCCATAAAAGGAACTGGCACTTGATCCTATACTCCGCCTTGTGGGTGTATCGAACCTCGGTGAGAAACGCTACCGGATTTACTCCTTTTCAATTGGTGTATGGTCTGGAAGCTATCTTACCAATCCAATGTCAAATATCATCGTTAAAACTCGCGATAGGCTTGTTACCTGACACCTCTAAAGAAGAAGCGCGTCTCCCTAACCTCATCCATCAAGATGAAATGCGTCGTGAAGCCCAATTGGCCAACGAAGCACATAAGAGACGTATAAAGGTGCAATAAGATAAAAATGTCTAGCCTCGCATCTATTCAGAGGGTGACTTGGTCCTTCTTTACGACCAGGAAGATGATAAATTAGGTACAGGGAAATTTGAGCCGTTATGGCATGGCCCTACATTGTCAAAAGAGTTCTTGCTAAATATGCCTACGAGTTAGTTGATTATGATGGGATTCCATTGGTGCAGCCTAGAAATGGGTTGTATCTTAAACGTTACTATGCTTAATCATGAGCGTAGTAATTTTTTGTATTATATTGTTTATATGCTGTTGATTTGCATTCACTATCTTAATTTGTTTTTTTAGAGTTTTCTTGAAGTTAGTAATCCGCTTTACATTTTATGGCAGATGTCTGAATCTTCGGAACCATTTGTTGGATATGCTGATGGTGCTAGTCATAGTACGCAGAATCTATCCTCTGCAGCGTGGGCCATTTTCGCTCCGAACGACGAGTTAGTGAGTTTTCAAGGGATTTGTATTGGTAGATCGACGAAAAATATCGCTGAGTATAGCGCGTTGATCAAAATTCTATCTGATGCCATTTCATTTGGTATTAACCGCATAATCATCAGGTTAGACTCACAACTCGTGGTACTACGACTTACTAGAGTTTATAATGTTAAAAATCCTACACTTCTTAGATTGTTCCTAAGAGTTTGACTTTTTGAGAGACATTTTGATTTCATTCAATATCAACACATTTCCAAAAATCTGAACACTTTAACTGATTCATTAGCTAATTAAATTTTAGATAGAAATTTACAACATAGGTAAAGAAAACATTCACATCATTGAATAGGATTGCGCGTTAAACATAGGAAAAACTCTGAAAACATATAGATAGATAGTTATAGGTTTTTACAAAAATTTTGCCCAAGACACGTTGGTCACCTGACCCCAAAATGTATGCAAAAAGTCATAAGTAAACTAGTGGTGCTCATGATAGCACACTATAGATCTAGCAATCCTACGGAGCAACCGCATCCAACGGTTATGAACCCCAATTGTGTGTCGCTGCAGTCGCATGGGAAGCTCTTCGATTTGGAAATCCGGAATCCCGAAGGTCAACCCATCTATGTGCTGCTGGAGCTCAACAAGAGTCTCAGCCATATCAAGGTCTTGAAGGACTACTCGCCTGACAACCCTCTCTACTGGCACATCCGCTTCGTGCTCTGGTTCCTCTACTGGTTGAACGCGACCAATATTTGCATTACATTAAAACATTTTGTTTAGTCTTGGAAAGAAATAAAAACAAAAAAACATTTGTATAAACCTTATAAAAAAAAAAAAGCATGGTCAAATCAGTCTTACCTATTGCACCCCACTGAGCGCCTTCTGGTAAAACTAGATCTGGATCTCCTTGGAAGTCGATGCCTGCATATGCATATTCATTGATGGCGACGATCTGTCGCCTGAAACAGGTGAAGAATGCAGTCGAGAACACGACGGTCGATTGGCCTGAATGCCGACCCATGGTTTCTACCCATCTCTGCATTCGAGGATCTCTAGGACTAGATATGTCCAATGTTACATGTTGTGGCTGCATCAGTGGAATCCATTCCAAAGTGAAAGAGATAAGGATAGAACCATAACTGAAATTTTTCTTCCTTCCTCCCTTTACTTTATTCAATTGTTCCTTTATCTAAGATAGAATAGCTTCAGACCAGTTGAAAACTATTGGCTCTAAGCATTCCAACGCATACTATATATATGATCTGTTTGCCACATGGAGTGTAACGGTGCCAGCGAGTTTAGCAATCGTGAAAAGGATGGTTCTCAGAGGCAAATCCCTGACATCACGGATGTTTATTTTTCCATCTTTGCTAGGTTCTGACCCTGGATAGCAATACTGCATAACATAATCCCTCACTGTTTCTCCTCCAACGGTAGATCCTGTGAGTGAAATGGGCAAACCTCTCCTCGACAAACCTGTGAGAAAATACACATCCTCAACTGTTATGGACAGCACTTGATTTTTTATGTGAAATGCCTCTATCATTGGATCCCATGCTCGAACAAGGAACTCCAAGAGTTTTATCTATTGCCTCATTCCCGACAATTTAAAGTACTTAAGCAGCCCACAATCTCTTAAAGCTCTTACAGTACTCGGATCATTCAAGGCAATCATATCTTGTTCTTTATGTTCTCTTTCTCTCCATGTAATCGTCATTATTATCCAATGGAAACCTGAAAATCAACCACAAGATCCATTAGATACCCTTCATTGTAAAAAAACTATGCAAATTTTGAGCACATCTTGAAAATCAAAACATGAACTGCGCCCAACGCACTCCCTAGGTTAAAACAGTGCGTTGCACATGCAGGTACCCTTCATTGTACCTGCTATTCAATGCAGGTTTCGATGTACAAGGGTGTGTTGCCCTCATTTTGGGCAAAATTTACCCTAGGGGCCTCAAAACACTAAAAATTTGTAAAGAATGGAAATGAAATGACTACTGAAAGAAAGAGGCGGTTTTTAATACTGACCTGGATCATACGGCGATGAAATCCGTCCACAGAAATGACCGCAATCAACAACTGAAGTTCGGGGGAAAAATCAGGTTCAGAGCTCCAAAATGCAAATGGTAACTATAAAATGGTAAAATGAATAGTGAAACTACTTTATATGGTCATTTAATTACTTGCAAGTTAAATTTATTGCTATGACTATGGTTTTGTTATGTTTTTATCATGAAATGGGTATTTTTAATCTATTTGCTGTTGTTCTGAACAAGAAATACAACTGACGAACAGATTAGTCGTGCAGATTTATTTCAAAGAAGGACTTGACCACAAAGCATACTTTTTCTCCTTATTTTTCGAGCTTTGATAAAAACAAAAAAATATTTGAAGCACACTTTTATCCCTTTTTTGAGCTTCGATAACAACGAAAAAGGAACCCCTGGAGTCTTCTTTCATCTCTTTTCAGACCTAGATGTGTAGAAAAAGATTACCAGAACTTGTCATTTCAAGCTCGTTAAAGTAAATGAATTGATATCTACTCAGTATAAGTTTAACCCTTTTCCGGACTGAGATGGATTATTTACGAAAAAGGAATCCCTTGGTTAAACATGACCAAAGAGGTTATTTCAGATATTATTTTACACATTTTTCGATCTGAGAGACAAATTTACGAAAAAGTACTTTTGGAGTCCTCTTTTGTCCTCTTTTTCAGACTCTTTAAACATGAAAAAGGACCGGGCTATCACTGTCGTTAAGCTTGTTAAAACATAAAGTAGTGACGGGCTTGTCAATCATGGCAAGAATCGAGTTTCATTCATTGCTAGACTCGTTAAATTATTAAATAGCGATACTTCATTCTTTATTCGGCCGAAGGGTTGAATTGTAGATCAAGCAAATGTTATCCTCCTCGAGCTTGTTAAAAAATAAAGAGGTACTGGTCGAAAAATGACCGGGGAAAATTTGGGAAAAGCAATCAAAGTTTCTTTTTGGTAGCAAGTCGCTCTTGAACATGACACTTCTTTCACTCCATGTCCGTGACTGTTTGGGTTGGGTAATCATCTTGATGATTCATTCACACCTATGGTTCATCATACCTTCACTTCAGTTTTGGGTCAATGCTGCCAACTCATCACAGTGTCGTCGATATGTTCAAGAGAAGTCATCCAGTGATTTATAACTCATCCATATGAAATACTCATAGACCTTCATTTTCATGACCTTCATCCCTGACAATTGATATATCAAGTCATACCCTTGTCTCTGAAATCAGTAACTCCAGTTTTGCAATAAGGTGACTTCCTGTCAACTACAAATCAATATCCAGGAAGTTCACTTAGAAACATCAGATTCCAGTACCATGAGGCTTGTTACAACATCGACAAGATCCTCGCTTCCGGACTTTTGACCGAAATATTTTGTTTGGCGTTCGACATCAATTCATCTATTCACGCCTTACGAAATGTACTACAGTACCTTGAGGGCAATTTTCATTAATGGTGGTTCTCTCGCATTTGTTAACATATTTCATTATTGGCTGGTAATCAAACGATGTCTTTCCATGTTCAACAACAAATCATATATTCGCATGGCTAGACTTGTACCTGAATGTTCGAGTGAATGAGATAAGAAGACCCCGGATCTAGTTTCATCCATCCAGGCTGTGATTTCAGGATTGTTGTACACATCATCTGTACGGTGACCTTACATACATATTGTCATCCAAACATGGGCCTATATCTGTAGGCGATGTCTGCATCTAGGCAACATTCCAATGTAGACGACTTTATGAATTATGTACATGTCATTAGATTGTTTTATGTGCTGACTATGGGAATTCCTACCCTCAACAATTATGATCAATAGAGGATTTATCATGATGTAATGTATTGTAAGATTGATGCAGGTGACCGTTCCGCTTTGTTTCCAGTCTCATAATAGTGTAAAGCATCTCAATCAAATGTTCTTATTATTTGGATCTCATGCTTTAGGGAGCAATTGTTATAGGTCAATTTGGGCACCATTCCCAATGACCTGGTTAACTGGACAGCATGTCCAGGACCGATGATTAGAAGGGTCTATCATTCCCTATCATCTCAGTTGCTATATGCTCTAAGACAGGAAACATTCATGAATCAAACAAGATTTTCATCAAAGCAAGGCTTTTCCATGGTTTGAAGTTTATTATTAAACATGTGGGAGCTCACCAACGCAGGCTCTAAGGGGCCTAAGTGCGTTTCATATGCAGGTAGCTCCATTCTGGGCTGCTCTTCAAAGCACTTCCCGACATTCAAAGGTGCGTTGGTCAGATTGGGATCGAAATTCTCATTGTTCTGGAATCTCCACTTGGCTAGTGTCTTCTAGAAGGGTTCACATGTGTCATGCTTCGGATCCAAGTGTCCATTGACATATACATGACTGGAAAACATGTCTTGCCTATTTTTGGAATGCAATTTATTGCAAAAAAACCTACAGTTCATCTATAAATTGAACACAAAGCTAAGTGTTCAAGGAGGAAGAATTTGAGTAGAGAAATGCTGGAGAATTTTCAATAGAGAGTTTGATTTGTGGAGCTGCTGGTGGAGAGACTTGTGCTGTGATGAGACTAAGGAACTCTGCTGGAAGGTCACGATGAATCAGTCACTAGGTTGTAACCTCTCCTTCTATCATCAATAAAGAGTACTTCTTGTTTTTCCCTACATGCAACCATGTTTACTTTGATTTTCCATGTTGTAAAATATTTGTTGATGAATGTAGTTTATGCTTAACTGATTTGGCTAGTTAAATTGAATAGATATCTAGATTATTGTATCTTCTGCTGTTTCAGTGCTCTTTCTTGCAGGAAACATTCAGCTATTTGGAACCGCTTGAAGTTGAGTCTGTAGTGGAAGCAACAGAAATGAGTCATTTGGAAGCGACTAAAACAAGTAAGCATCCAATCCTCTCTGTATATCTATTCTAAGTTAGGAAAAATGGTAGTGCAGTCTTTCACCTGTTGTTCTAGACTAGACACCGGTCTAGGGAAGCGTAGTTTATCCGTAGATTACAATTCTGGCCCAATAGATGCAGCCCAAGAGGGGTGAACTATTTCATCATGCCTGCTGTGTAAATTTCATGTGGTGACTTATTTCTCTATTTTACACTGTTGTTCGGTGTTATTTAAGCGTGTTTTATGCTTCTAATTCACTAAAAATCATCTCTAATTCATGGAAAAACACCTCAATCCTTATGAAAACTAATGATACAAGAATGCACATGTTTATAAACTAAAAAGACACTCAGCACAACAAAACTAATACAGTCATTTCAAATCAGATTGGTATCAGAGCTAGAGTTTATTCTTTGGTGTTGTTTAGTGCAAAGAATTGTTTAACTGTTTGCAAGTTTTAGATGCTTACTAGGCTCAAGCTCAAAAGAAGAGAAGGCAAATTTGTGGAAGCATAAGGGTCTCAAGAAGAGCCAAAGCAAAGGAGAGCAATATTGCCACAATATCCACCACCTATTTCACCTCCTAAGGAAGCAAAAGTTCCATTAAGTATGCCTCATGAGGAAGGAGAAATACATGAAGAAGTTGACCCTATAGAGGAAGAAAGAGTGTTCAGAAAAGCATTTCTTGACATGATTGAGATGGTTAGAATCCTTTATCAAGAAAGGAATGAGATATTGGAAGGAGAAGGACCTAAACTTCACAAGGAAGAAAAAGGATCTTCAGGAGGTCACAATGATGAAGATAAGTCAAAGAAGGGAAATGGAGGAAATGGAGGCAATGGAGAGCCATCATCCTCACCCTCATCATCATCATCCTCTACTTCTTCTTCAGTACATCAGCCACACAAGTCGAAGAACACTGGTAAAATTCCTTTTTTAAAACTTGATGTTAAGTTTGAATTGCCAATGTTTAATGGTGAAGTGAATGCAGAAAATCTTCATAATATGGATTAGGAAATTGGAGGTCTATTTGAGAATCCAAAACCTTCAAGATGATGATACCAAAATTCAATTATCTTCATTGATAATGGAAGGTGCAACACTTGTTTGGTGGGAAGCCAATACAAAGGAGGAAATTAAGAAACATGGTAAGATTATTATATCATGGTTAGATTTAATTATTGCTATAAAACAATAGTTTTATCAATTAGATCTTATGCAGAAAGCCATCATGAACTAACAAAACTTTAGGCAATTAAAGGGACAAAATGTGTAAGAATACACCTAAGAATTTAGGAGAAGAGCCCTCTTATTAGGGGTAGATTTGCAGAGCCAAGATAATTTGGTCAAGTACATAGGAGGCTTACATAGCTACCTAAAAAATATTGTTCTCATGTATAACCCCACCAGTCTAGATGAAGTATGTGTTCAGGCCACACATCTAGAAGCTAGAGGGAAGAACATTTCTGAAGAGGGTAGGAAGAAACCTTTTAAGGGTAAAGCCAAAGAGAAGACCTCAAAAGATTAAAAAAAAAGAATGCATCTGTTAAGAAAGAGGGAGAAAAAGTGGTTTGTAAACATTGTTCAAAAGAAGGCCATGATGAAACTCATTGTTGGAAATTACATCCTGAAATGAGGCCAAAGGAACCCAATAACAAAGGGAAACAGAAAACAACAGCTATAACTCAACATGATTTAGGATCTGGTTCAGGTGATGAATCTAATATTACAGGCATGGGATTGAAGAACATGAAGGGAAAATAAATTGAAACTAAACCCAATACCAGTACCTCAAACTATTACATACATACTCGAAATGAAGAAGAAAGAATAGAATTGTTTCATATGAGGTTCATATCCAAGCATACCAAGATTGCCACATTGTTTGACAGTGGGTCACCAGCAAACTTAATCTATGAATATTTGGTCAAGAAAATTAACCTTGAGACCATACCACATCCAAAACCATATCCATTAGTTTGGATTTGTAAGGATGAAAATCTATAGGTTTCAAAGAAATGTATATTTCGGTTTGCAATTACTGCAAATTTTGTTGACACAGTTGAATTAGATGTAGTTCTGCTTGACATCACTGGTATTGTATTAAAAAATCCTTACTTGTATGATAGGAGAGCGATATTCCATCGCCATGAGAAAAAGTATCATTTATTCAAAGATGGCAAGGATTTCATTGTTGAAGAACATCGCAAGAAGACAAACATTGCTATGGTAAATGTTGGACAGGTAAAGAGGCTAGTAAATCCAAGTAAGAATTTTGTTCTTCTTATGATTAAGCCTAAAGCTTATATTAATCATGAATCATTTGAGGGATGTGATCCTAAGTTGAAATCAGATTTATATGATGTAGTTAATGCACATCATGAGATGTTTCAGGAGCCAATAGGATTGCCTCCAAAAAGAGAGATTCAACATGAGATTCAGTTGCAGCAAGATTGTCCTCTTCCAAATATCGGTATTTATCGCATGTAGATAATGGAGAATGTTGAAATAAAGAGGCAAATCAAAGAGATGTTGGAAAAAGGAATCACAAGGCCAAGCACCTCGCCATGCGGTTCACCCATAGTCTTGATACCAAAGAAATATGGGACTTGGTGCATGTGTGTAGATTTTCAAGCTTTGAACAAGATTACGGTAAAAAATCGTTACCCAATCCCAAGAATAGATGAATTGCTTGATTAGCTGAAAGAAGCAAATTTTTTCACTAATTTATATTTACAAAGTGGATATCATCAATTAAGAATTGCAGAAAGTGATATATGGAAAACTGCATTCAAAATCAAACAAGGACTCTTTGAGTGGCTAGTTATGCCTTTTGGTTTGCGTAATGCACCAGAAACTTTCATGCGTGTTATGGATAGTGTTTTGCGTCCATTCCTTGATGACTTTTTTATTTTCTACTTAGATGATATTTTAATTTTCAGCAAAACAAAATAAGATCATGTCTTGCATGTGAATAGAGTGCTTAATATTTTGAAGAGAGAGAAATTGTTTCTTAAGATGTCAAAGTGTGAGTTTGGAAAGACTTCTTTGGTCTATTAGGGACATATTGTAGGAGGAGGAGAGTTGAGGATTGTTCCTTCTAAAGTGGAAGCCATTGTGAATTGGCCCACACCCAAAACAGTCACCGAGGTAAGAAGTTTCTTAGGTGCAACTCAATATTGGAGAAAGTTTATTGCTAAATTTTCTTCCATCATAGTTCCTATGCATGCAATGACAAGTGTGAAGAAAGGCTTCGAATGGGGAGGCAAGCAATAGCAAGCTTTCGAAGCTTTAAAGGACAAGATCAGTTCAGCTCTAGTCTTTGCATTACCAAATTTGAGACAACCATTCGAGATTCAAACCGATGCTAGTGATTATGCCATGGGCACAATACTTTTGCAGCATAGTAAGCCTATCGCTTTTCTTTCTTAAACATTTAATGGTCCTGTGAAAAATTATCCTACATATGACAAAGAACTATATGTGTTGGTACAAAGTGTCAAGAATTGGAAACACTACTTGATGGGTAAAGAGACTATTGTACATACCGATCACCAACCATTACAATACTTGCAATCACAAACAAAATTACAACAATCAAGACATTTTAGGTGGATGGGATTTCTTCAACAGTTTCACTTGGTTATAAGGTACAAGAAAAGTATTTTCAATAAAGTTGCAGATATTCTTTCAAGACTAATCATTAGTGCATCTACTTTACTCAAAAATGATTTTGTTGTACATGAGAGTTACATAGAACAATATGCACATGACATTGATTTTCAAGATGTGTATGCTAGTTTGAGTGAAGGGAATCAAGTTGAAGAAAAATATTATCACATGCATAACAATTTGTTGTTTCATTTGGGCAAGTTGTGTATTCCACAAGGAGAGAGGCTAAGTATCATGAGAGAAGATCATTCATCTCTTATTGCTGGACACTTTGGGGTAAGAAAAACAATGGCGCATCTACAAAGGTATTTCTATTGGCCTCGCATGATAGATATCATGTCATGTTTTATAAGAGGTTGTTATAAGAGTATCTCCATGGACTTTGTTGGAGGTATACCTATGTCAAGAAAGCAACATGATTATCTTTATGTAGTTATGGATAGATTTAGTGAAATGTGTATACTTATGCCATGTAAGAAAACCATTACTGCTAAACAAACTGTTGAACTTTATTTTCAACATGTTTGGGTTCATTTTGGATTGCCAACTTCTATTGTTAGTGACAGGGATTCCAGGTTCATTTGGAATTTTTGGTCAAACCTATGGAGAATGATGGACACATAGTTGTAAAAGAGTACCGCTTTTCATCCACAAACTGATGGACAAACCGAGGTGGTGAACAGAACCGTTGTGCATCTATTGAGAGGATATTGCAGTAAACATCCTAAGTTGTGGGATGAAAAACTGCATTACATTCAACACGCTTAGAACTAGGCAAAGCACTCTTCAACACAAACATCATATTTTGAAGTATGCTTTCGGTATTTTCCAAAATTTCCATTAGAATTCATATTTGGGAAGGATGTTGCAATTGATGGCCATAGTGACATTAATAAGGCTCGAAATTTCATTGAGAAAATTCAGATTATACATCAACAAGTTCAAGAACAACTTGAGAAAAGTAAAAGAAAATAAAAAAAGAGGCATGAAAAACACCGGGTTGATCACAATTTTCAAGAGGGAGATGAGGTATGGTTGCACATTAGCAAAGAAAGGATGCAAGGGGAAGGCAAAAAGCTCAAACCCATTCGATATGGTCCATTCAAGATCATAAAGCAAGTTGGTAATAATGCATTTCAACTTGACTTGCCTTCTTACATGCAAATGTATTCAATTGTTAATGTTGAAAACTTACGTTTGTATGAGTCACCTTTGATCGATGATCAAGGAAGTGATGTTAAGCCACCTTCTATTGAAGATTTCTCACCAGAATTTCTGGATGAACTCAAGGAAGATACAATTCTTGATAGGAGGACAAGAGCATCCAAGAGGGGAAGTGTTGACTACCTTCGAGTTGGGTTCAAAGGCACTAAACCAAGCAAGTAAAAATAAATGGAGGTTGGAAAGGTGAGGGAGATGTACCCTCATCTACTAAACATGTAATCAAGTATTTTGGGGTCCAAAAGCTTCCTAATGGGGAGGAGTGATCAGGAGTTCATAAATTTTCTCAAAATTCAAAGTTACAGGATTGGGTATGTTAGCCACCTATAATATTTTGTTAGACCTAAAGGTGGCTAAAACTTTTGGGAGCCTCCAAGGAACAAATTTTACCACTAAAACTTGTTGGCTCTTGAAGTCTCTATAGGGCCTCCTGCCTTTTTCCCTCTGTTCAAACCCTTTACTACTGCTGTTTCACACTTTAAAAGCTTCTGAAATCCTATAAGAATCCACAGTTGAATACTTCTGCAAAGGACCCTTTTCCTTTTCTTTCTTCCCACCACTACCCTCATTTTCTATTCTCCATTTCTCATAAAAACCCCACAATTTCATAGTCCGTCCTTTCCATTTCATTAAAATCCCTTTTATAAGGTTAAAAACCCACTTTTTGACCTTACCGAAACCTTCATTTCCCTGTAAAAACCATACAAAATGCCTATTTTTCATACATCAGACTTTAACCCCCTTGGGCTAAGCCTCTAGCCCCTTCCTCCATAAACTCGAGCGCCGGAACCGACCGCTTTAACCAACGGGCGCTTATCCCTCCAATGAAATTCTTTTGCCCGAAAACACCAAAAAACCTTTGAAAAGCATGAAAAACGAGTTTTAATTAAATTCTAAAGTTTTCTGCCCGAGAAATTATGGATTTATCTCGACCGTCGATCTGCTCCGCAAATCGGACGGTGCGGCACGCGACCTGCCATGTGGACCCCGCTGTCCCCCATGATGTTTCCCAAAACTGCTTGGTTTTCTCCGCACCGCTCTTCAGCGGAAGGTGGTTTCAACTCGATCGCCAGCGATTCCACACATCTTTCACCACGCATCCCTTGTACCTGTTTCAAAACCGCCGCATAAAGTCAGTCCCCCGCGCGTTATCCATCGTATGAAGGCCGCCCAGCGGAATCAGCGATCACCGTTTGATCTGATCCTTCGCATCCAACGAATGCCCTTCACTAAAGCTGCCCGACCTCTAACCTAGTTGCGTACTATTTAACTGGGTCCCGACGCGATCGAAAATTCCATCTCCGCCGTCGATCTCTACAGATCGACGGTCCACATTTAAAATCCTGATTCTATGGCCCCGTCAAAGCCTCCTCCGCCGCTGCCTTTCCAAATCGCTCTCGACCGTCGATCATAGCGCGATCAACGGCTCCGATCGCCTCATTCTCCCGCACGCCCTCCGATGCAGATTTACCCATATAAACGCAGGATTTCCTCATTTTGTTTGTATTGTGCAGGTTTAAGATTTTTTCTGATCTAAATGGAGAAATTTCGTGGGATGAGGATGACGATCCTCTGCCTTTCGAAAAACTCAGAGAAATTATCCACAGGGTGTAAATATATACTTTCGACGAGGTTTCGTGAGCCTTTGCTGTCACGCACCCCTGTTAAACCTGGAAACAGCAAAGAAATCGCAGAAAAAGAGTATCAGATTGTAGAAAGCCAGAGATGGACCAGGGCAGAGAATTAATGATCAGATGAGTGGGGATTACGGCTAAGACAGTTATCAAAAGCCTAATCCCCGACTCAAAACTCAGTTTAAAGAGAAAACCTAAAGGTGTTTATCAGACATATTGCCTCCACCGCCATATATGAGGCAAATTGATTCCTCAACCACCGCAGTGCCACCTGTTGTCTCAAAATGCTCAATCAGAGGCCAGATTTATTGAACAAGATTAGATCTTTTGCCTTGAAGCAGCCAAAGAAGTTACTTCTGCCATGGAATTTATTAACCGATGTCCGCGGAGTAACCCTAATTGTACACAAATCCTCAAAGGGTCAACAAAGCTCCCACTGAGCTAAAATCATAAGTATGAATCAGTTAATACAACGAAACACCTGTACAGTTTCTTCGCTGAGCCCCTCGAAGGCCAAAAAGACATTAATGCTTGTATTAATTGATCTTGAGATCTTTTATCAGATCCCACCTCCTCATTCTTCTATAAATACTTCAGTAGAAGATGAGTGAGTGGTTGGTTGGTTGTCAATGTAATTGTTGAAGCATTCTATGTAACTGAGCTGAAGGCTTCTGTTTGTAAATAGTGATTCACTGGCTCTTGGAGCTCTGCTTGTAACAGATAGGTTAGGTTGTGAGGAGAGATGAATTAAAACACTGGATTTGAAGATTGTAACTGGTTTGGAGCATCAATACAAGCTGATTTATGGGATCTTGATCTATGTTGACGGTGATGTTATTCTCATTGTAACTTGTTGTTTTATTTCTGTTTTCATTTTGTTTCATTCTCCACTATAAAGAACAGTTTAAACAGGGTTAGGATATGCTGTATACCAGTAACCTTCTCTAGCTGAGAAATCTTTATTTAAATGCTTTCTTTCCACTGTGTTATTTGAAAATGATTTAATTCAGTTTAGGCATAAGAATGCTGGCGTTCCCTCGTCTTATCGCCTTAGTTGGATATTGTTTTTGAATGTTATTTTCAGTATGTGTTGTGTGAAGATAAACTGAAGGAAGATATGGTTAGCCTTGGTCCCAGACTTTTTTGCATGATTATCTGAACGTTTCCCTTAGAATGTGTTAAAAGCTGACTAGTTTCAAAGCACTTATCAGATCTTAGGCCATTCTGTGTTATCTATGTGATTGTCTTGAAAGTAACTAAGTAAAGAAGAGCTAGGAGAGGATTTGTGGTGTGCCTGGCCCGCTAGTTTCTACTCCAAAAGTTGCCTTCAAAGTTTCCCTTTGTTTTTTATATATATGTTTTCTATTGGAAGTGTATCAAAGGCTGGCTAGTTTCAAAGTACTTACCAGATCCTAGTTTGCTTCCGTGTTTTTCCTAAGTGCCTGGTCAAAGGCTGGCTAGTTTCAAAGTACTTACCAGATCCTGGGCTGCTCTTTGTTCTGCATCTGTTATTTCCCTTTCTTATTGTATCACTCCATTCCATAAATCAAACCTTAAAGAGATCCTAGGCATAGATGACTTGCCCCATAGACCACTCTTGAACCTGATTTTCTTCAATTAAATCCTCTTATGACTCCATAGCCCAATGGACTGAAACCTGCCACCATCTTTCATCCTGATCGAAGCTTACTCTTGTTGCTTGCAACTTTTCACTTTTGAACCTTTTTGCATATAGATCTTTCCGCCTCTAACAGCAATCATGTTCAGTCATCCAAACACAAAACCAAACCTTTGAACTTCATAACTAGCCTAATATCATTACCTTAAGCTTTCAAAGACAAATCCATCTTTGTACACATTGGAGAGATCCCTCTCCGGATTCAGGAGGGCTAGATCCTAGAATCCCAAAGTTGGTTGAAATGATGTTAACTCTGTGATCGGACTTTTGCCAATCTTGCTTATTATAGAGACCTAACAGGGTAGAAACTAGGATGGTTGCATAGATCTCGTCTTCCTGATTCCGGTGCCACGAACGATTCAAAAAACCTATGTCATATGAGGGAGATATCATGTTCTGATCGAAATGCCAAACATGTAAATTTGCGACAGTTTGACCAAGTTTGACTGGGATGCACAGTCAGCAAAAAGGGAATATTCTAAGGAGTATTCCTTCCTCAGAATCAATTACAGGTTGAAAAGTGTCAAAATCCTATTGGTTGAATGATTTTGGTACAGTTTGGAGAGGGCCAATCAGAAAGTGACACGTGGCCAGCCCTGAGGCCACCACGTGTCCTTGTAATGGAGTGTTAAAATTTTGTGGAGGCCGCAGGATACGACCCTCGGACCTCCTTCCCAGCATCCGCACGAATTACCACCCGCTCTGCACAATGTTTCTTACCCATAGAGGTGTCGGGTTGTATTTATGGTTTGTTGTATTGGAAAATGGGGGTTGGGAATCACCGACGGTCCCAACCCGCTAGCGGTTCTCCAAGACGTATTCACATGGCACGTTTAAACGAACTCCCAAAATCATGGTTAGCACTAAACTCTAGCCTGTAATCCCGCCAGCGTTCCGACATTGTGTCACATGGCCACGGTTATTGTCAACTCTCCACGCGGTTATCGCAAACCCACAGTTCAAACTTAACCACAGTCTCCGACCAAGAGTTCTGCCAATAGTTAAGCGGAGTGGATAACCTTTGATGGTTAGTCCCGCAATTTTGGGGTTGGCATGTGGCCACCCCAATCGTAAAGTTTATTGCCACGGTTAATTTCAGCGAGATATTTGGAGTGTGCCTAAAAAATGGCAGATTTGCCTAATTTATCTCCAGTTAAGTCGAGTTCTCCACTTTTAGTGGAGCTTTTCTAGGTGAAACTGGGAAAATGAGTAGGAGACTCAATTTTCGCCCATTCTAATTGAATGAAGTGTCATTTTCGACTAATTGGAGCATTCTAGAGCCATTGGTGTAGAGAAAGCAACCATTGGGGCACTGTAACTACATGTAATAGCAAAATTTTGAGCATAATGAAAGATGGACATGACATTGGGAGCTAGACCAACAGATGTAGCCCAGGAGGGTGAACTGCTTCATCATGCTTGCTGTGTAAATTTCATGTGGTGACTTATTTCTCTGTTTAACACTATTGTTCAGTGTTATTTAAGCTTTTTTTATGCTTCTAATTAACTAAAAATCATCTCTAATTCATGGACAAACACCTCAATCCTTATGAAAACTAATGACACAAGTATGCAAATGTTTATAAACTGAAAATACACTTAGCACAACAAAACTAATACAGTCATTTCAGATCAGGAGGCTAAATATTTTTATCATCAACATTCCTCCTTGGGCGTTGTAGGATTTGTTGAGGTTGAAAAGGCCTCACGAAGGGAGCCTGATTTGTATTAGCTTCGTTTTGATTGGCTCTAGCAGCTGGTTTATTTTCTACCTCTAATTTTGACATATTAGAGGCAAGTTACTTGATCAAATTGGACATTTGATCGATCTTTTTGTCTGCTGAAAGAGACTTAGAAGAAGAAGGCTTTTCTTCTTTCATCTTCTTTTTGTCTTTTGCTACCTTTTCCTCCTCCATTTTTATTTTTTTAGAAGGCATGAGATTAGACAACATTCCAATTGCATCCTCCTACATACTTGCCAGTGTTTATGCTTTTTCAACCCTCAACCATAAGGTAAACTCAGAATATAAAGCATTTGCAAAATTTATCATAGTTGTGGTTTCAGTGGGTTTAATTTCTTTGGGAATTTTCTGATAAATCTTATTAAACCTCTTAGTAAAATTAGCTAATGATTCATCTTCCTTCTTCTTTAGAGTTTAAAATTCTGTAAGATAATAAACATAGCCTTTCCTATCACCCTAATGCTTCACAAATATCTCTTCCAATTCATCAATTCCTGTTATTGAATTTGGAGCCAAACTTCTAAACCATTTTCGAGCTTCACCATCCAAGCTCTGAACAAAGAGTCTTGATCAAACATCTTCATGTTCAATATTCTGATTGTTAGCATAACTACAGAAAGCTACTAAATGTTCCTCAGCAGAAACTCCTTCTCCCTCCCTAGTGTATTTTGGAAGATATTTTAAGTAATCTCCTTGGGGAAGTGGATGCAAGGGTTGAGGGAGAACATCCTCTGGTAGCCACTATCTGCTGTATCCTTGTAAGGGAAGGCTGAGCCATATTTTTTTGATGTGTAGTTGATGTAGTTGTTTGAGAAATAGGAATTACAATAGGCGAATTCTGATTCTGATTTAGGACAACATAAAATTGGGGATCTTTAGTTGATTTTTCAGGCTTTGGAACTGAAAAGAGTGGGTTTTCAAAAAGATGAACACAAGATGTCTTGAATTATCCTTCAAAAAAAGAATCAGAATCTACATTTGTCTCTTGAGGGGATGAAGTTAATTCAGCTTTATTTTTCTGAGCAAGGAAATCAGATAAGTTAAAAGTAAGACCTTCAGGTACAAACTCTTCAAAAGAATGAGAGGAAGACGACCCAACAGCTGGATTTGGAGAAAAAGGAAAATAATATTACTGAGGGTTAATAAGAGATTGGTATTCAGGATGAGTCTGAAGGAAATTTAAAATAGTCTTGAAGTCTTACTCAGTCAAAATATCCCTATCAAGAAAAGGTGCAATAGCCAATACTTGTTCTAATTCCCCTTCAGTCAACACAAACTCTTCTGATTTCTTTTCAACATTTAGAAATTCAGTTTCTTCCTCTTTGAATAGAAAAATACTTATTTCATTTACTAGGTGATGAGTAAGAAAAAATTTCAGCTGAGTCTAGGTTAACAACATCCACTTTATTTTCTAGAGTAGCTTCAACTTGAGATTTTTTAGTAGAATTTTTTGAAACTAAAACCTCTTTAGATTCTAAAGTAGATGGAGGTACCTTTTTCTTTGGAACGTACTTTTTGTTTGCCTTCTTCACTGACTGAGACATGGCTTCAATTGATTTATGTTTTCCTTTAGCATCTTTGATGATTTTCTCTGACTCAGCAACTGGAGTTATAGTTGGAGATCTTTGATTCCTCCTTGTAGAAGGAGGTATTGAAACTCCTCTTCCTCTTTGTGGAGTCGCCAGGTGAACAAATTTGCAGTCTTCTTCGGGTCACCAATTATTTTTCACCATTAAGAACTGATTATCATCTATTCATAACAATAGACTCGGGAGAATACTTCATTGCAAGGCCTTTGTCTCCTAGCAGACGTAGTAAAAGATGTTGGAGCTGGAATCAACACTTGGACTGAAGCAAGTGCCTGACCAGACACATCCTAAACTCTAAGACAATTTAATGATTTGTTTTATGGGGTTGGTAGATGGTATAAACTCTAATTCACTGAAAAGAGATTTCAGTCAAATCCATAGTTCTACTAATGAGGGTATTGGAATCTGATGTGGTAGCAGAGTGCAATTTTGTAGCCTATGAGGAGAGGAAAATGTGAGATATGAAAGGGAAAATTAGGTCTATGAAACATAAATCTATTACATTTAGTATAAATTAACAAAAGTAGTAGTTTGACAACATTCCATTGAGAGAAAGCTATTTCTAGTCGGACAAGATTCTCATTGAAATATCATGAAGAATAACTATCATGAATAATGCTCTTTCACTATTATAACATTCATTTCACCAGGAATGCTCACTGTGTGAGACTAACAAAAACTGATAAAACACATAACGTGTTTAAGAGACTAATACGAACCCATAATAGCATAATAGTTTGCAAACTGTAACTGAAAGAAAAGAGATATGGGAACATAAGTAAAGTAGATAATACACACAACAAATTGGTAATAAGTCCTCAGTAGTATCATTCCATTTCATTCAGAAAAAAAGATTACGTATCATATGAGTCAAATTATAAAACCATCAAACAACCCTTTGTACATAGCAGTTTATCACATATATACAAAAATAATAAACTGTCATCTCCACAAAAGGAGTAGGCCTATTCCCAAAATTTATTACAATATCATGCAAGAGATGAGGCTTATCCTAAGAGTTTAATACAAATTCCTATGACATAATGAAAATAATAGCATCAAGGCTAACAATTCGAAGTGGTTTGTATGATGTGTCAGTTTATGGGAAGACTCCTCTTCTGTTATGGTGCAACCAACTCCATAAAAAGCGTAAATAGCAGTGAAAATGGCATGTGGTTGTTCCTTGAATGTTGCCTGGTGCCTGGTAGAAACGTGTCGATACTGAGAGTAGTGGTAGAAAACTGTTTCAGAGAAAATCTGCCACTATTCCGTTGCTCCTCTCCTTTTTTTGGTGGAAAACCCAAAAAAAATTGGATAGAATGGTGGAGGTTCATTTTATGAGAAATTACAAAGAAGCCCTTTGAAAAAGGTTTAATTGATAGGGGTGACATGGAACAGAATGAATGATAAGCGGGGGGGGGGGGGGGGGGGAGAAAACCTTTTAGACATATATCGCAATCATAAATAGGGATCGGAGCATTTAAACTTAAGATACAAATGGGAAAAAATGTGATTTTGCGATGGAGTGATGTCGTGACAAAGAAGTAGGACCGATTGCAGATCGCGCATTGAAATTTTTATTATGAAATGCAGGAGTTAAATGTTAAAACTGGCGAATTTTGATGTGCGATGAGACGGAAGGTGGGGCCCACACAATACCGCAAATCACACATCACAAGTTTTATTATGAGAAAAAAATCGCACATCAGAAGTTTTAAGGAATTACCTCTCCTCCGTTAACGTTATCTTGTATCATATGCGATATGCGCTAGAGCGTTGTGCCGATACGTGGCCACCCTCATCCCCGCATCACAAGATATATTATTTAACTTGTGAAGTCTTAAAACATAAATATAATAATTGTGGATGTGAGAAATCACTCTGTTTGCAATTTAACCTCCATCGTTGATCTGCGCCTAGATCTAACGGTCTTCACTGCTCGCTCTTCTCCAGATCTCCCACTCTGTTGGTCAATCTATTTTCTTCAGGTAGCGCTTTGCTTTTAAATAACTATGGTTGCAATACTATCCATGAAGCCTTTGTTTGCCTGCTTTGAAAACTGAAATTGCTTGCTGGAGGAGTGGTCTCTGTTTACCTATAGCCTCTTTATTGAGATAACCAAAATCTCAGTGAAATAGATGCGCTTTTCACTGTGTGGAATATATGACTTTCATTTCTAAGAAATAGCTGCCCTTTATTGCATTACTGTTTTGACAATGAAATCACAACAAAGGTAGCTATTATTCCAAACAAGGTGTCTGTAACTTTATTATCCAAACGATGACTAGCCTTCAGCATTATCATAAGTTAAAATAGTGATTTCAACTTATTTTATGAATCTAAAACACTAATGATGCCTATTCACTTAAAATTAACTTGATTTTGGGACTCTTTTTCACCTTTGTTGGAAATGACTCAAACTTGGACATGGACTAGGACATTAATTTTTTTTTGAAAACAGTGACACAATGGTGATTACACCAATAGCATTTTCAGTGCTAACAGAACCCTTACCAACTTTGGTTGAGGGTTCTAAAGCCTTTTCTGACTATTCTAAGAATAAGAATAAGGGTGAGCTTAGGGGGTCAAGTTTTCGTTTTGGTCTAGGGGAAGTACAAATTTTTTGTCCATCTCCACATACTTTGTTTACTGACTCAACCATATCTCTTTGGTCAAGTTGGATGAGGGAGACTTGAGATTGGGAGGGATATTTTCAACTAGAGTAGATGGGGGGGGATTATTATTATGATCTTGACCTAAAAAATATGATCTCGATGGGGATATTATTGGTGAGTTGGGAATTGATAAATATAAAGACTTTGTTCCTACACGAGTTGGTAGAAAATATTAGTTATCTTAGGAGCAAGAAAAGTCCATCAAAGAAATCAAATAGTGTCAATAATGACCCATAATCATGGTGCTTATGTAGTCTTAGAGCTAGATAAACCCCTAAAGATGTTTTTTCATGAAGATTCTCTCACAAACATCAGGGATCTAAGCAGTCACCTAAAAAAATAGCCCTCACTAGATTAGTAGAAGAAAAAAAAAATAGATATATTTCTACTCATGAGATTATGAGCACTGGGTCTACCATTGTGGAAAGTTTGAAAAAGAACTTTAAATGTTGATATTTTTCTTTCATTGATTCATTTGGACTCTCAAGTGGCCTGGTTACAAGACGAGAATCATAGTTTACGTATAACAAATTATTTTTTTATTAAAATAAGTTGTATAGTAAATGTCTAGAACAATATTTTACAATATTAAATGTGTATGAACATTGTGAGAATAAGTAGAATTTGTGGGAAATGATTAATAGTCTACAACTAATGTATATAGGGTGAATGATTATTGAGTGGATGTAAATTTTATTGTAAATAAATCAAAAGTGTGCATTGAAATCACATGAATGAATAGGTTGGAAAACTTCCTTGTGCATGAGCATAGATGGTTTGTTATACATAGAACCTATTAATCTAAAACCAACCTAGTGGAATAACATGGCAAGGAGAGAAATATTGTAAAAAATAATTGACATGTTCTTGGTCTCAACTCGATTATTGTAGAAAGTGGACAAGTATAGGTCATGGATTAAGGAAGACAGGCCCCTGAAACACTTACCACTATTCTTATAATTTTTAAAAAGTAATAAAAAACTAATGACCCCCTTTAAATTCAACTTTAAATCACTTTAGGAGCAAGAATTCTAAAATATTGTGTAGCAAAATTGGAGATGTTACAACCAAAATATTAGGAGTTCTTCAAGTGAGTATTTTTCTTCTCTGAGAATTGTAAAAGAAGAGGTAGTGGACTAGGTAGGTGAAAGACAAGGAAATAGAGACAAAAATCTTAAGGAGATTGAATTTAAGATAAGTGAGGTTTTTATGAACAATATAACTAGAGTATTTGGGGAAGATGAATAGGCTATATTGAAGCACTTAAAATACAAGAAAAGGGAAATATGGGAAGACAAAGAGAGTTGATGGAGATTGAAAAGTAGGGCTAAATAAGTATAGTTATTAGATGATAATATATTTTTTTCATAAATTTTCCAATCATGGAAAAGTGTTCATACCATTTTGGAGATGGCAAATTAGGATAGGGTTGTTGTAAGGAATTTTATAGATTTAGCTAACTCATGTGTGAGACACTTTGGAAATATTTACAAAGAGCCAACAAGAGTTAAGATTGTTGAGATCATTAAGCTCACATATTTCTTCCTGTTATCACTCAGTAATTTCTCTAGGTTCAATAGAAATAGTCCGAGGTAACCACAAACCAACTTTTAGGTACAAAATCTAGCCAATCTATACCCAGAGAGGGCTCTCTCTTTAAATTTTAGCTTTGTTTTTGAAAGATATTAGGCTAGTTATAAAAGTTTAGGGATTTTGATTGTGTTTTGGTGACGAAATTCAATAGCAGAGGGGTAGGACTGAGTAATTTAGGCCATTGGGCTAATGGAGTCAAACAAGATGGCTTAACTGAATTTAGTTTCTTAACAAGGGATGGTTTCATAGGGCAAGGTAAACAAATAGGGAACAATTAAAGATCTAAAATGAATGAAATGGACTCAAAATGGGTGAAGGGAAATTAAGAATCCTTCAACGTATTCGAAAGAGGGAACTTGAATGATTATTAATAAAGAGCAATTAATAATTCTTTATCAAATAATCAGAATGAATAAACTAGGAAACATGAGCAATTAAGAATTCACTGTTCATACTAGTTCAGAGGAAAACATTAAGAATAACAACGATTGAAAACATATTTCACTCAAGCACTTTCTGAATTATTATTTTTTGTTTATCATTCAGATATGAAACATAGATGGTATTATAAACAAATATAAAACTTTAAAACATAAGAGATAGAAAACTTATTGATCCGGTGTCTGACTCAAGAATCCTGTGAAAAGTCATTTGCATCAATTCTCTATCCAGCTAGCCATGTGAAATTTGTTCAAAAACACTTTATTACAAAATAATCAGTATTACAGCAAATTTTAAGAATTCACCCCCCAAAAATACTTCCAAGAGTGAAGTATTTATACAAATTCCAAACTAAAATATCTTGAAAAAATATCAAGATTAGTTCACAAATCTCTCCAACTGTTTTACATAAATAGAACTTAAGTAAAGAACACTCAAACTAATGCATCTATTTGGCACTATTTTTTTATGGATAGGTGATGAAAAAGAGGAAAATTCGAATTTGATCCAACTCTTAGTTGATGATGAGGCATCCAAGTCACTAACTGCTTCCTTTCTTTGTGCATTCTGCTCCAACAATTCTGCAAACTTGGGGTCCACTGATATCTTTTTATTTATCAATCTGTAATATATATGTAAAAAGTGAAAGAGGTTATTGTGGATTAATATGTTGGTAAGATAAACCTCTTTCAGTTTAATAAAATTCATCTCCCGATGTGCACAATAGGCTCTGTAAAAATATGTGTAAAACAGAGTTTTACAGAGTCTGAAAAATAGCCTGTAAAGATGTGTATGTATCTCTGATTCTGAAATCATTGTGAAAAAAGTGAGATAGGTTTTTGTAGATGGGTCTCTTAGAAACCAAAAAATCCTTCAGTTTTGTATGATGTATTTCGGATTTGCCACAATATTCTCTTCAAAATGATGACTTAACTGGAATTTTCTGCAAAACGTGCTTTCCAACATTATTTAATATTTCCAAAACCATAATAGCTGTTAAAAAAGTGAGAGTGGTTTTTGTAGATGGTCCTATTAAGAACATAAACCTCCTTCAGTTTTGAAAAAATCATCTTGTATTGATCACAATAGTTTCTGCAAGACAATGACTAAAACATGAAATTTCTGCAAAAATGTTCCTTCTTGTTGTGTTTTTCATCTTTTCACTTTTTTGTTCTTTTGACTGTTTTACTTTCACTTTAGACAAACTTCAATTTTGGTGAAACTATTTTCATTTATTTTTACCATTTTACTGCCTCTATATTTAATTTTACTGTTTACCTTTGACTGCTCTGTAACTTCATTTTAACTTTCACTCTGACTTTTACCTGATACATTTTAACCACTTATACTCTTTAATTGTTATGCTCTCTGTTTATTTTCTGTTTATCCTTTTTACCATTACTTACTGTAGTAAATAACCAAAATTCATCCAAGCATATTTTTTACAAAAGTTCCAACATGTCTTCACACCATTGTGCTTCTGGTATTCTGGTTCTTGTGGATTCAGAAAGGAATTTGGGTTTTCAGTGGAAAAATGGGCAAAATTACAAGTTTGGGAACTTATGGGGTGAAACAAAGACAAAATTGTATTGTTTTTTAGTCTTTTTCTGTGGAATTAAAGTAAAAACCAAGACTTGCAGGGTTCGATGGAAATTGGATAAATACCTGTTTCGGAAAGTGAATAGTGAGGAAACAGGTGCAGGCAATAGCTGACTGGTTCAGCTGAAAATCGTTTGGCAAAGTGGCGGTTGGAAATCTTCAACAACTGATTTTGACGTTTTTTGCATGGGAGCACTGGTCGCAGGATAAAATGATGAAAATAACGTGCGTTTGTTTGTTTTATTCACAAAGTCAAGGTTGGCAGGGGTTTTGTTATTTCGGATGGATGACGTACGTGGGAAATGACAGTTTGTTGTATGCGGAGAGCAGTAAACGGTATGTATCGCACTGCTTTTGGGGATGGGTGGTATTCAGCCAGGAGCCAGCGATTCCATACATCTTGTGACGCGTGGCGAGGCACTGTTCGCAAAACCACTCCGCGATCGCACGTTATCGTTCAGTCGTGGAGGGCAATGCGATATGGACGACAACCATTGGATGTGGAGGGGTTGATTAGACGGCTATCGGGGATGCAAGATGAGGCGAGATTAACAAGGGCGGGTCCAACATAATTAAAGATTATTTAATCATATCGGGAGCAATATGATTGGTCGGGTAAGTTATTAATTAACCTTGGGAGTTAATTAATCCTTATTCAATGTGGCGGGGAGTCGGGGCTCTTAATTAGTTACAGATTTAACTAATTAATCCCAATTAACACGATATTATGGTTATATTTTAACCCGGGGCGGGATATGTAATACTTGGGGAATTTTATATGGTTATAGTAATACGAGAATGGGTTGATTTATATAGGGAATTAATTAATATAAGTTAAAAGTTAATATGTCAAAATGAATGAAAAGTGCTAAGTATAAAAACATTAGGATTATGTATTTAACTTATGCTTGAATGAAAAAAGGGTTTTTATGGGATATTGTGTAATTTTTCTAAGTAAAATAGGATTTTACTTAGGAAAAATACTTATGGAAGTAAATGAATGACTTATGGATGGTTTTAAGTACTTAGGCTTTTAAATTATTGGGCCAAGGGTCCGGTCCCTCCAAAAGTCAAGGAAATGCCTTGATCCCCTCTAATTTTCAAGTGCCTTAGTACTTGGGGGAAATTAGCGAAATTTTTAGGGGAAAATGAGAAGGGGAGTTAGTCATTTGACCTTGTTTTGCTTGAAATTCTTCCAGTGTAATGTCTGCCTTGCATTTGTGATGAAAGAAAGGATTAACACATTTAGAGTCATTATCCATCACATGTAATTCTGTAACATCATCTACCTACCCTACCTACTTTAACCTAGCATTTTTTCTTCTTTATTAGGGTGCACTTCGACTGGAAAACCCTTATCACACTTTCTTTTCTTTTACATGTATAAATCTATCTAAGTCTAACCTTATTACATCCAAGGACTCAGATTAAGCTGTTGAGCTCCTTTTATTTACTCTACCTATCTACTTATCTGCCAAGATTAAACAGTTTGGTCAGATTTTATTCTCTATCTCTAAAACATAAAATTCAAACATGAACAAGCCAAGCTTAAACTGTTTGATTGTTCACCAATTGTGGCATAAGATACAAGTTGCACACAATTTTTTTATTTACATAAGAGCAAAAAATAGTGGAATTTAGACTTGCACACTTTCCTTGGCCTTTCTTTTAGTGGGGTTCATTTTCTTTTGCTTTTTTGGCCATTTTTATTCTTTTCACCCTTTGATTTTTCTTTTAGGGTATACCCTCTTTACATTTTTGATTTTTTTTTGATTTTTTTTGACAATATGGAAAACCTTTGCAACAAGGAAAGGTATGAACATATTACGTAGCCCATCAAGTCAATCATGATATATGACACCTATTGGTATAGGAGCATAACATTGGCTCCACTTGGGAATGTATTTTCCTGGTGAAAAGTCAAGAACAACATGTCAGTTGTCCTTAGCCATTGGGCCAATCCCAAACATGCATTTGCTGTGGCTGAAAATCTTGAATTGAATATAGTCATTTTTCTGCAACCTGAAATCTGATCTAAAACTAAAACAACACACAAAAATTTTCAAACCAACTTAATGAAAAACTAGATGAAAATTGAAAACTAAAAAAATGCTCAAAATTCTGAGCTTATTAGCACTCATCTACCTACTCAATCTACTGTTCAACTGCTGGTTAGGTAAAATGAAATAGCCAATGCAACCATTCAAGCATTATGTACTTTGATAGATTTTGTTGCATTTTCTTGTTGATTATCAAAGTTCTACTTCTGCAACCTATTAGAAACTTGTCAACAAATGAGAGGATAAGGAAACACTTGATTTCCTTTGTTGACTCTAGAAACTGTACAAAAGGATCTTCCAAAATATATACACTGATGTTTAACTAATCTGAACAACTGTACATCTGTTCTAGATGGTCTCCATACCATGAATCTGAAATGTTATTTTCGTCTTTATCTCCCTTCAAACTTTCAGATAATATTTGCGATGATATTTTTCCTGATTGTAATGTTTGATTGTTGAAACCTTTATCATCTTGATTCTGAAAATCATAGTTAGTTAATAGAGGAATGCTTTGAATGCCTTCAATATTCAACATATCTGCTATTGGATCCTGAAAAACTTGGGAAAATGGCTGCAACCTATAGCATATAGGTTTCCATGAGACTTCATAAACTTCAACAAGTTTCTCATCCTTTTCTTTAAATATGTTATACCACATTTCCTTTAAAAGCTGAAATGGTTCAAAACATAGTGGTATGGAACTTTCTTGTGTCATTTGATCATTTATGTCAATGGGAACTGATAACTGCAATTGTGAAACTGAAAAATCTTGATTAATAGTTTCATTATCTTCTTTGTTGTCAATCACAATTCCTAAAGATTGTTGATTATTGATGGCATGAAATTTGTCTCTAATGAACTGAAATGAAGCAAAACAAAGAGGTAAAGAATCTGTACTTATTTCCACATTTTCTGCTTTTTCTTCCTCACTCTCATGGTTGATCTGTATTGGTTGATCATTGTCTTCAATTTGCTAAAACTCAGTTTCTTCATCCCACAAACTAGCTTCTAATTGCTCTGTAAAGTTAGCTTGAGTTTGGAGAACATAAATATCATCATAATGATCATACTTAGGAAAATCATCAAAAGAAGGAATGTCATCAAACATACACATTAGATCAACAATTTCCTCTTCCTCATATTGATTTGTAATTTGATTTTCTGATCTATGATATTTGGAATTAGCAGGAATTTTTTCATGGCTATCAACGTCTTCTATTTCTTCATGGTGATTTTGAATAAAAAATTCATCTTTCATAGTGATCTCCTGTGTTCTTTCATCTAGTTTTCTTACCAAAACGCTAAGTTTTACCTCTGCAATGTTTTTCTTTTTCTCTTCTTCTGCTTTCAAATTTTCATGTCTAATTTGCAGATTTACTTCTACATCAACTGCAATGTTCTGCATCTGTACAAGTGTTTTTGGATCTCTTTCTCTTAACCAAAATTCTATTTCTGGATCAAAGGCACTTGGATAATGCAAGAGAGGTGAATCATGAGGAGGTCTAATATTTTCTGGCATTGAATAATAAACTTGATTAAATCTGTCAGAAAATTGTTGTATTGTTTCATTTGGATGTCTTTTTAACTAATTATATTCTTCCATGATCACAAAAGGATTAACTTTGATTATCCATCTATCAAGGAAAATTTTGATAAACTGCTGGAAATTTGAGATGCTAGCATTAGGCAGATTTTTGAACCAACTCTTTATTCTATTTTGCAAAGAAAGAGAAAAAAGTCTGATTTTAACATCATCTTCATCAATCTCAAATAAATCAAAATAATTCTCAAAACCTTGAATATGTTTTTGGGCAGTGATACCATTCTCTCCATCAAATCTAGGAAGATACTTGTAGTATTTTTTAGGAAAATCATGGAGTATAGGAGGTAAAATAAGGGGCTTATATCTATCTAGAACTTTATATGGTACAGGGATATGTACAGGGATTGTAAGATCAGTCTTGATTATTTGAGGCTTCTTAATTGGAAAATGATCATCATTAGATTCATAAGAAAGCTGCTCAAAGAGATTAGGAGAATTATTACTAACAATCTTCAAAGGAAAATAATTAAAAACTAATCTAAGATCTTCTATAAAATACAATATACATTGAAAAAATTTCTTAATGAGAAAGAACATAATGTCTTGGATTAAGATCCAAGTTGAAAGCCTGATCTTTCCATATTGTTCTTTGAGGTTCATTCCTCCAGTGGAGTCTTGATTGTGAAATTGATTTGGAGTCGCCAGGTGGATGATGTTAACCTTTGTGTGTCTGATCACTGTCCACCATCATAGATCAGATTTAAACCTGTAAAATATTTCTGAAGAAAAAGGTTAGTCTTCCCCAGTATGGTCGCCACTATGTTATCACTTAGTAATTTCTCCAGGTTCAATAGAAATAGTCCGAGGTAACCACAAACCAAATTTTAGGTACATAATCTAGCCAATCTGTACCCAGAGAGGGCTCTCTCTTTAAATTTTAGCTTTGTTTTTGAAAGATATTAGGCTAGTTATAAAAGTTTAGGGATTTTGATTGTGTTTGGGTGATGAAATTCAATAGCAGAGGGGTAGGACTGAGTAATTTAGGCCATTGGGCTAATGGAGTCAAACAAGATGGCTTAACTGGATTTAGTTTCTTAACAAGGGATGGTTTCATAGGGCAAGGTAATCGAATAGGGAACAATTAAATATCTAAAATGAATGAAATGGACTCAAAATGGGTGAAGGGAAATTAATAATCCTTCAACATATTTGAAAGAGGGAACTTGAATAATTATTAATAAAGAGCAATTAAGAATTCTTTATCAAATAATTAGAATGAATAAACTAGGAAACAGGAGCAATTAAGAATTCACTGTTCATACTAGTTCAGAGGAAAACATTAAGAATAACAACGATTGAAAACAGATTGCACTCAAGCACTTTCTGAATTATTCTTTTTCGTTTATCATTCAGATATGAAACATAGATGGTATTATAAACAAATATAAAACTTTAAAACATAAGAGATAGAAAACTTATTGATCCGGTGTCTGACTCAGGAATCCTGTGAAAAGTCATTTGCATCAATTCTCTATCCAGCTAGCCATGCGAAATTTGTTCAACATCACTTTATTCCAAAATCATCAGTATTACAGCAAAGTCTAAGAATCCACCCCCCCAAAAATACTTCCAAGAGTGAAGTATTTATACAAATTCTAAACTAAAATATCTTGAAAAAATATCAAGATTAGTTCACAAATCTCTCCGACTGTTTTACATAAATAGAACTTGAGTAAAGGACACTCAAACTAATGCATCTATTTGGCACTAATTTTTATGGATAGGTGATGACAAAGAGGAGAATTCAAATTTTATCCAACTCTTAGTTGATGATGAGGCATCCAAGTCACTAACTGCTTCCTTTCTTTGTGCATTCTGCTCCAACAATTCTGCAAACTTAGGGTCCACTGATATCTTTGTATTTCTCAATCCGTAATAGATATGTAAAAAGTGAAAGAGGTTATTGTGTATTAATATGTTGGTGAGATAAATCTCTTTTAGTTTCCTAAAATTCCTCTCCAGCTGTGCACAATAGGCTCTGTAAAAATATGTGTAAAACAGAGTTTTACAGAGTCTGAAAATAGCCTGTAAAGATGTGTATGTATCTCCGATTCTGAAATCACTGTGAAAAAAGTGAGATAGGTTTTTGTATATGGGTCTCTTAGGAACATAAAACTCCTTCAGTTTTGTATGATGTATTTCGGATTGGCCACAATATTCTCTGCAAAATGATGACTTAACTGGAAGTTTATGCAAAAATTGCCTTCCAATATTGTTTAATATTTCCAAAACCATAATAGCTGTTAGAAAAGTGAGAGAGGTTTTGGTAGATGGTCCTCTTAAGAACATAATCCTCCTTCGGTTTTGCAAAATTCATCTTCGATTGATCACAATAGTTTCTGCAATACAATGACTAAAACATGAAATTTTTGCAAAAATGTTCCTTCTTGTTGTGTTTTTCATCTTTTCACTTTTTTGTTCTTTTGACTATTTTTCTTTCACTTTAGACAAACTTCAATGTTGGTGAAAGTATTTTCATTTCTTTTTACCATTTTACTGCCTCTGTATTTACTTTTACTGTTTACCTTTGACTGCTCTGTAACTTCATTTTAACTTTCACTCTGACTTTTACCTGATACACTTTAACCACTGATACTCTTTAACTATTATGCTCTCTGTTTATTTTATGTTTATCCTTTTTACCATTACTTACTGTAGTAAATAACCAAAATTCATCCAAGGATATTTTTTACAAAAGGTCCAACATGTCTTCACACCATTGTGCTTCTGGTATTCTGGTTCTTGTGGATTCAGAAAGGAATTTGGGTTTTCAGTGGAAAAATGGGCAAAATTACAAGTTTGGGAACTTATGGGGTGAAACAAAGACCAAATTGTACTGCTTTTTAGTCTTTTTATGTGGAATTAAAGTAAAAACCAAGACTTGGAGGGTTCGACAGAAATTGGATAAATACCTATTTCGGAAAGTGAATAGTGAGGAAACAGGTGCAGGCAATAGCTAACTAGTTCAGCTAAAAATCGTTTGGCAAAGTGGCAGTTGGAAATCTTCAACAACTGATTTTGAAGTTTTTTGCATGGGAGCACTGATCGCAGGATAAAATGATGAAAATAACATGCATTTGTTTGTTTTATTCACAAAGTCAAGGTTGGCAAGGGTTTTGTTATTTCTGATGGATGACGTACGCGGGAAATGATAGTTTGTTGTATGCGGAGAGCGGTAAACGGTATGTATTGCACCGCTTTTGGGGATGGGTGGTATTCAGATGGGAGCCAGCGATTCCATACATCTTGTGATGCATGGCGAGGCACTGTTCGCAAAACCACTCCGTGATCGCACGTTATCATTCGGTCGTGGAGGGCGATGCGATATGGACGACATCCATTGGATGTGGAGGGGTTGATCAAATGGCTATCGGGGAGGCAAGATGAGGGGAGATTAACAAGGGTGGGCCCAAAATAATTAAAGATTATTTAATCATATCGGGAGAAATATGATTGGTCGAGTAAGTTATTAATTAACCTTGGGGGTTAATTAATCCTTATTCAATGTGGTGGGGAGTCGGGGCTCTTAATTAGTTACAGATTTAACTAATTAATCCCAATTAACACGGTATTATGGTTATATTTTAACCCGGGGCGGGATATGTAATACTTGGGGAATTTTATATGGTTATAGTAATACGGGAATGGGTTGATTTATATAGGGAATTAATTAATATAAGTTAAAAGTTAATATGTCAAAATGAATGAAAAGCGCTAAGTATAAAAACATTAGGATTATGTATTTAACTTTTGCTTGAATGAAAAAAGGGTTTTTATGGGATATTGTGTAATTTTTCTAAGTAAAATAGGATTTTACTTAGGAAAAATACTTATGGAAGTAAATGAATGAATTATGGATGGTTTTAAGTACTTAGGTTTTTAAATTATTGGGCCGAGCGTCCGGTCCCTCCAAAAGTCAAGGAAATGCCTTGAGACCCTCTAATTTTCAAGTGCCTTAGTACTTAGGGGAAATTAGTGAAATTTTTAGGGGAAAATGAGAAGGGGAGTTAATCATTTGACCTTATTTTGCTTGAAATTCTTCCAGTGTAATGTCTGCCTTGCATTTGTGATGAAAGTAAGGATTAACACATTTAGAGTCATTATCCATCACATGTAATTGTGCAACATCATCTACCTACCCTACCTACTTTAACCTAGCATTTTTTCTTCTTTATTAGGGTGCACTTCGACTCGCAAACCCTTATCACACTTTCTTTTCTTTTACATGTAGAAATCTATCTAAGTCTAACCTTATTACATCCAAGGGTTTAGATTAAGCTGTTGAGCTCCTTTTATTTACTCTACCTTTCTACTTATCTGCCAAGATTAAACAGTTTGGTCAGATTTTATTCTCTATCTCTAAAACATAAAATTCAAACATGAACAAGCCAAGCTTAAGCTGTTTGACTATTCACCAATTGTGGCATAAGATAAAAGTTGCACACAATTTGTTTATCTACATAAGAGCAAAAAATAGTGGCATTTAGACTTGCACACTTTTCTTCACCTTTCTTTTGGTGGGGTTCATTTTCTTTTGCTTTTTTGGCCATTTTTATTCTTTTCACCCTTTGATTTTTCTTTTAGGGTATACCCTCTTTACATTTTTAAAATTTTTTTGATTTTTTTTGACAATATGGAAAACCTTTGCAACAAGGAAAGGTATGAACATATTACATAGCCCATCAAGCCAATCATGATATATGACACCTATTGGTATAGGAGCATAACACTTCCTATGAATGGCAATAAAATAGAATAACAATAAAATATATGAGGAGACATCTAAGAATGAGTTATTGATTATCCTTTCTACATTTAAGAATGAAAATATTCCTTGCTTTGATGGTTGGATAATTGAGTTCTATTTGGATTTTTTTTAATATTTTATGTAATGATTTATTAAGTGTGGTGAATACGGTCAAGAACAATTTAAGGTTTCAGGGTCCTTCAACTCCACCTTTATTGCATTAATTCCAAACTTGATAATCTTGGAGCCTTTGTTTTCCTTACGATTATTTCCCTATATAATTAAATATATAGGATCATGTCAAAGATGTTACCTGTCAAACTGAAGAAACTCATTTATGATATTATTTCTCTAGAAAAAGTTGGCTTTTTAGAAGGGAGATATATTCATGAAGCTATCAATTCTACACAGGAAGACCCACATGCAATCAGAATAAAGGAGTTGCTAGCCATGGTGTTAAAACTATATCTTTCCAAGGCATAAGATAGTTATACTTGAGGCCACAATTTATTAATTATGGTTATTTGGGCTATTGTAAATTGGATAATGGGTTGTGTCTCCTCTGTTCCATTTGGTGTTTACATATTCATTTTTCACTTCAACCAAAGGGCTAAGAAAATGATGGTCAATTAATTTTCACTAATGGTTCTGTTAAGGTCCCGTGATTTGGCAGATTCGCAAGCCAAATGATAGGGTAACATCAGACCAAGCTTTGGAGCCCTAGGACCTAGCCTTCCCGGACTCAGAGAGGGCTCTCTCTACTATGCAAAGGATGTAAACTTGTTTGCTTCGGTATATTTGATTTTAGGCTAGTTGTTAAGTATGTTTTAGTTTGTTTTGGGTTTTTTGAGGGGAATAGATCAAATGATAAATAGATTAAAAGTTCGTCAGATCAACTGGGCTATGGGGTCGAAAAGTTCGAGACTGTCTCAAATGGTGGACAAGGTATTACTGCAGGGCTGATTTGGTCGAGATAAATGGATTCTTTGGGTGAAAGTGAAATGAGATGGACACTAAGTTTGTGAAAGACAAAGAGGTTTTAAGCTTAAATATTTAAACAACAATCATTCATGTGGTAGGGATAACCATTAATCACTATAAATGAAACTCAAACTAATAGATGCAGAAAATAAACAGTCAGGTGATGCATAGAAGTATAAGACCCTCTAACTTTGGGAAAATCACCTTCAGAATTTTGGGAAAACAAATAAGACAAACAAACAACTCAATCTATGAAGAGGGAACTCCTAAACATCATATCTTGAGCTATCGGGAACTTTGAAATAAGACTGCAAAGCATGGAAAAAGGGCAAGATCGAAACAAGACCTCTTTGACTTAACTAAGACAACAAATAATTCAGAGAGAGATTTAAGAAATGGAGTTTTGATTAGCTATGAGTAAGTAGGGCTACCATGAATCATACTAGACAACATACATATTAACCATTAATTAAACTGATAACAAGTTCTTAGGGTACCAAAGAGCAATTAATAATTCTTTGACATAACCAAGAAAGATGAAAACATTTAAACTGTAATGAATCAAGAAATTTGAGGTGCCTCCATGGGCGTATCTCAAACTTATTCTTTACTGAACTACAGAAAGAAAGAAGCATGAAAACATGTATGATAAACTAAGAAAAAATAACAGATAAGGAACACAATACCATTCACCAAGCCATGGAATCCTACATACAATCCTCCTCCACCATCAAAGTCAAGCAAGAGATCATCCACTTCATGAGACACGTATTTCTTCAAAGTTCATAATGCTATGTATTGCTCTATAACATCAAGTTCAGCCCTAAAACCTCTAATAATTTACAATGGGTCTTCATAAGTTATATAGGAAATGAGTAGATAAGCTCACAAGAGTATCTAGAAGCTCATTGGCCTAATACAAATATCTGATTTTGTCTTTGAGGCTTTGCAAAGCCCAAGACACAAAATATATATTTAAGCTAAAAATAGAAAAAAAATTACTTTTAATCTCTGACATAGAGTTAAAAATAGCTTAACGCACATTTGGATGGCCACCCTCAGAAAAATGCCTTTTCAGCCAAAATGCTATAGGAGCATAGCGCCAGAAGAAAGCCTGTTTTGTAGATAACTTTTGAAGGACTTCCCGATGTCAAAACAAGGCCTGTGATAGCTCGTTGGAAAGCCCTGGATGTCTAGTTTCTGGAACTATGTGAGTTTTCTCAAAATGATCCCTAGAAGTCTATCAAAAGGTGGACTGAGTGAAAAACCCAGGAGGGTCTCATCTATTGATATGTGAGGCAGAAAGGTGAATTTTGACTGATTTTTGCCTCTTTGTGGAACCAAAACACATTATTTTGATCTGAAAATTTGTGAGTAGATGCCCCCAAATTTAAAACATCCAAAAAAATGACTTTCATGAGCTGAGGATGCTCCTAGAAAACATGGCAGTGCCTAGAAAAATGTGCAATTAGGCCTAAAAATCATAAAAAACAAGATCATGTCAAAAATTGCTCAATTTTGGTGAGAAAACCCCTTATGGGTTTCTAGAAGCATGCAAGGAATCTGAAGCCAAGATTCCAAGCCTAGATATGCCTTTTTTCCATTTTTTCATCGGGTGCCTCCTTTGGGCAGTTTTGAGTTTGGCTTGGGCAATTCGCCTCTACTCCTGAGCGCTCTAGTGACATTACTAGTCACAGCTTGAATGGTTTTCTTCTTTGCAGATTTAGTGGTTTTTGGCTTTGTCATCTTTGAGGAAAGAATCATGGCCCCTTGCCTAGGAGAGGCAGTAAGCATATTTCCTTGAGGGCTATGTTGAGGAGAAGAGAGAGGAAGCTTCATCATTTGTTTAGATTGATCTTTCATATTGCTACCTCCTTGATTACCTAATTTGCTGCACCGTTCACTGTTTTCATGTTCTTCTTTAGGGTTGCCTTGTTTACTACATCTGCTTTTATCATGACTATCTTTAGGACTATTTTTTTTAACCCTCCTCACTTTTTTGAGCTTGACTGCTACTGTCTTCATTGTTCTGCTGATTGCCACTTTCACTGTTTTTCAGTTGAGTGAGGGCTGTCTTCATTAGCTTCACTGTTTTGAACTTTCTTTATGTGTGCTTCTCTCACCATGCTTATTGCTTTTATGTCCTTTATGTGAGCTACTTCCAACTTGAATGTCTTCATTTTCCTCTTGCATATTGCCAACTTCTTCATCACTGTTGTTTGCTGGCATTGCTTTGCTTATCATCCTGTGAGCTGTGTTGATTAGTTTTAGTGTCACTATTGGTCTCATGGATGCCATTTTCATCATGTTTTCTATATCTTTGAGGACTGCTTTGGGAGTAAGCACAAAGTCAAGACCTGCAATGTGAACCTTCTTTCCATCTAATCTCAGGGAGAATAGCTTAGTTAGGAGAGGGTAGTTAGTGACCTCTTGGATTTTGTTGCAAAAGTAGAGACAACCCACTTCTTGAAAATAGGACAAGATTGAAGGGGATGCAATGATCTCCTTAAGAGTAGTGGGTTCAAACATATTGTAATAGCCTTTCGTTGTTTGGGTGAAGGAGTTGGCATTTGCAACCATGGAGATGAATATAGTTGAAAAAAAAAAAGTACTTTACATTCAATTTCTAGCGTTAAGAGAAGGGAAGTGGAGTATTGAGAAAACCGAGACTAGTTAATTTACAAATGTTAGCTTCCTCTTGTCTTTTGTAGCGTAGATTAAGGAACTATAAAGACTGGTTGCACAACACAATTTAAACCAAATGATTTGTTTCTTCTGTTGGTGATTGCTTATTTTCACTCCCAATTTTATCCCACTAACATACTATCCTCTGATAAGTTGTGCTGTAAAATCTGGTTCTCCATTGTCCTGTCTTCTATGGTTCTTGATCTGCACAATTTCCATAATTTTGAGCTCTTGTCTAGTGATGATGCGTAAATTTATATGTTGCTGTTAGGCTTCCCAATTGCTCAGTGAAATGTAAAGTGTAGTACACTGACTTTGGCAATGGCCTATTTTCTATGGCACTTGTTGTCAATTGGCGAAATGCAATGTTTTTAGATATTTGAATAGTTGAATGACCACCAAAATGTACATCTCCTCCTCGAATGAGGATATCTCTATGCTCTTTGGATGTCTTCCATTTATACAAGCAATCAATCATGTGACATTGTGCATGTGGGTGTATAGACCAGTGTCCTTTGAAGTATTCTAAGCGATTTACATTGTTTGCTGCTTTTGTTCTAGGCTGCCAGGCTTTATTATCGCCCTCTGTTCTTTCACGAAGGGCTGGTGAAAATGGTGGGCAATGGGCTGGGAAAATGGGCTGAGGGCCGGGCACCAAGTGCAAGGGCGCCGGGCGGATGTGGCAGGAAAACTGTGGGCGTCAGGAAAAAAGCCAGGCACGTCGCGACCAGCCACAGGCGCATCGCACCCCTTGTTAATTCCTTCTTCGGCTAGCTACATGCGCGTAGCGCCTCTTCACAGGTGCGTCACATCTTCGAAAACCCGCATGAAAGCTTGCCCTCTGCTCATCTTTTGGAGGAGGTGATTTTTGTCAAAAATCTTCTTAAGCTATCTACTTGTCCTACAAAAACTTATCCTTCATCTTTGTTATATCATTTGAGGATTGAAAACCTTCTTGAAACGTAAAACTTATGTCCTGAGTATCTTCAGCACCAAGGATGAAATGCAAGCAGAGATGTGTATGCCCTTCGATTAGCCATTTAAGGGAACATGTCACAACAATTGTTTTTAGCCTTTGTTTATCATTAAATAAACAAATTAAACACATTGTCTCTAATATTTGTTTATTACTGAAAGCCTTTTGAACAGAATGTTAACACTTGGTGACTTGCCCTGATTCTGTCCATCTCACTTGGGATCTAAATATTCAACAGCACGTCTCAAAATATTCCCTGTCAGAGGAACTTTCACTTTATCCTACAAGGCCACAATAACCAAACTATTGGAACGCTACCCACTGAACCTCCTTACTGTGTTACTTTTTCCCTGCAAACGAAGTAGAAACCTCGTATTGGAAACAATACAATTTCACAGTTTCAAAAGCTATTAAAGGCAGTGTTTCAAACGTGTTAACAATGTTGCTGCCTTACACTCCATGAACTGGACAATCTGTGATTGGTTCCATATCCTTCCTGCTCTTAACCAAGGTCCTTTTCTTAGTATCAAAATCAACTTTCTCCAAATCTCCAACAATTCCAATATAACCATAAAACTGCTTCTTGTTATCCTTTACATTTCCATCAACCTGTAAAAGATCTAAATCTTCGGAAAAATTTTGTTGGCTTTCATGTTGGGACAGAACCTGAAGCCAATCATTCCTTCCACAATGGTTGTCTTCACAATATTTATGCAATCGTTTAGCCTCCTGTAACCCAGAAAATGTTGGAGAGAATTTGACAAGTAGTGTGCCTTGAATAGTACTACTTCCATTTACTACCTTCATTTTTCCATTGCTGAACCCAAGTCCTTGAAGAATCTCATCCATATCTAGATTTCCAACAACATGCTAAGACCCATTTTTCTTCATTTCACTGTTTCTTCCTTTAAGTTTTGATTTCAAAATACTTTTATGACCAAAAGACTGAGATGAATGAAGTGATTAATACCTCTCAAAAAACTCCTTGCTATGTTGAAAAACCCAAAATTGTGCAAAAACTGGATTTTGGGCACCTTTGAGGGCTCTTTTCACTCTTGCACACAGGCGCGTCGTGTCCTTTTCCAGGCGCATCGCGTCCTTTAGAAAATTACACTGGGAGTGCTTACAGGCGCGTCGCGTCTTTTTGTAGCAAGTTTTAGAAGCCTTCCTGGTGTCGGAATTGGGATTGGGATGGCTCGTTAGAAAGCTAGAGAAGTCTACTTTTCAAATATGCTTTATTTTTGTCATTTTTTGTTCATTTTTTTGTTCAAAACTTGACTGTCCCAACACTGGTAAAAAATGGTAAATCCTGGTGCAGAAATGTATAGTGTTGTTTGCAGGCCACTTTTGGATGCCTTCCTCAATTCCAAATTGAGCTCATGATAGCTCATTGGAAAGATATGGAAGTATAATTTTCAAATATACTTGATTTTTGTCATTTGGTGTCCATTTGATTTTTCAAAAATTGACTATCCCAACACTGGTAAACAATGGTGTATGCTGGTGCAGAAATTGCATAGTGCTGTTGCAGGCCATTTTTGGAAATCCAAATTGAGCTCATGATAGCTCATTGGAAAGATATTAAAGTCTAGTTGTCGTTTGACTTATGAAGCAAGTCATTTGGATACTCCATCTTTGAGAAAACTGGATTTTCCCAAGGGCACTCCAGTTGTGCAGAAAATCTCCTGTGACACCTGTAGTTTTGACATTTCTCCAAAACCATAATACTTGTGTAAAAAATGAAGGGGGTTTTTCCTTTTTAGCCTATTATGGACAAAAACCTCTCTCACTTTTGTCAATTTCACCTCTGTTTGGTCAGAAACACCATTTGAAGCAAAACTGGCCCTGGGCATGACACATGGTTTGTCTTGCCTATGTGCTTATGAAAAAGTGAGTATCTTGTGCACAGTGGTCTCTTTAAGTTTTTGGTAAAATGAAATTTCTCCTTTTTTAAAGACAAAAACCTCCTCTTTACCAATCATGAAATGTGTTCTTTATCTCTCAAAAGGCACTTTGTAAACCAACTGTTAGTGTTGTGCTTATTATTTAATGAGGCTTGTCAAACAAACTATGTTGAGCTCTATTGATCATTGAAATTATCAACCCTTTATCAAAGGTTTAACTCACTCTCTGTCTTTCAATGGAAGGTTTTGGCCCTGTAAACCAAGTGTTGCCCTCTACTTGTCATGAATGAGGTCTTATGCAACTGTAACCACTCAGTTCACTTAAAATCATTGTTGGGCCCTCTACTTATGATGAAGGAGGCCTTCAAAATGTTTTGACTCTCTGCTTGTTATGAAGGAGGTCATCCTAAAACACAAAAAATCTTCTTTCATCTAAAACTGTGCCTTCTCTTTGTTTATTGAAAAATATTAATGGAAACAAACTGTGAGCCTCTCCACTTATCACTGATTGAGGCTTTTAAACAAACTATCCATTTCTTTTATGAAACCATGCTTATGATATATGTAATTTTGCACAAAATCACTGTGAAACATAGGGGTAAGTAATGAAATTGGTAAATGATAAATGCTCACTATGTCCATCTTTGAAGCAACTCCTTTTTGCATTATTTGTAGCTTTATTTGGCACAGCAAATTGTCCTTGAATGTTTTTAGAGACTAGGTTTAAAGTAAGATACAAAAGGCAGTTGTTCCTCTTATACCTTTATTGGATGCCTATTTGCTAGAGTCTCTTTTTTGCCAAAATACTGTCACTTTTGATTGTATAAGACTGATTTGTAGGGCTTGCTCACATGTTTGAGAACTAATGCAAAAATGCCATCTTGAATTATCATGGAGCGCTGGAGGTAGACATTACCCAACCTGTGTATTCATTTTCCATAATGGAAGACCTTTGACCTTTGGGTGTTTTTAAGTTTGAATCCTGTAGTTCTTCTTTCTTCACAATCTGCACTTTCTCTGACTTCCATAGTAAACTGCCATAACATGAAACCTTCTCCTGAGGTGCTCTTTTTGCTCACACTTTGCTTAGTGTCATCAATATGTACACCCCTACAGAGATGCATTGATAGATGTCTTTTTATCCTTGGAGAGCCTTCTTGATGTATCATGAAATAATGCTTGAAATAATCCTTTTTCTTTAGTCATGGAACTTCTTTCACTATTTCTTCTTGAATTGAAATTTTGTGAGCTTTGCTTGAAACAAAACAAAGCGACCTCTTTGATGGTGTATGACCTAGGGATAGACAAGGGTTTTGTTTTGACAAATAATAAGACATGATGGATGACTGATTTTGAAGACAGGGTTTTTGACTAGAGAAAGTTTTTCTCAAGGTATTTTCCCTAAACACCACCACTTAGACCTGGGCATTTTATCATAATTTCTGAAGATTTTCTCAGGCATAATCAGGTCATCATATGACAAAATAATTAGTGAGAGAGGGACATGTGCTTTGCCAAATGTTTGGACAATGATATTTATGGAAACAGGGAATTTTGATAGCAGAGAGACAAAACCTATGACAACTTATAGACAGGGAGACTTTGCTAAAATGAGATATGAGTTTAAAACTAAAGAATTTTCTCATCATAGGCTGAAAAGGAAAAGGTAGGGAGACAAAAATTTGTTTGAGGTGTTTTCTAGATGACAAATTGACAGATTGAGATTAGCTTCTAGAAAACTCAGCCAAGGAATCTAGTCATCAAAACATTCAAAAATACTGATGACTAATAGTGGCTCCATTTGGGGAGGGCAGCTCCTTTTCAGGAGGTGTCCAGAATTGTAGTTCTCTGGCTTGTGAAGACCAGTGCATTATCCATTGGCGCAAAGTTCTTTCTTTCTTGATGTTATTTCTGAAAATTTATTGCATGATTAGCATCAAAGTCATCTCTACCTACCTAGCTATATTTCATAACATTTTTCCTTCTTTAGGTGCATTTGGACTAGCAACCCTTTGACATAACATTTTTGAAAGTGAAAACACTATCTACTTCTACACTTATATCTTCCGGAGTTCAGATTAAACTGATGAACTCCTTTGATTTTCTACCTATGCTAGATCGACTATTAAGATTAAGCTGTATGACAGGATTTCATTCACTAAACTAAAACATGAAATTGAAAAATGACCAAATCAGGATTAGACGGTCTGATTTGTCATGTGTTTGTGGCATAAAAGACAGGCTGCACACAAACATTATTTTCACACAAGATGAGATTTAGAAAAATCAGGGCTAGGATACATAGTTTGTTTTTGATCCTTGTTTTCCTCTTTGGTTCTGTTTTGAGCGTGTGGAACCAACATCTTTTCCTAATCTACTTTCATTGATAATTCAAGCTTACATATTTTGACTATCATTCTTTTTCACTAACTTATCAGAAATCAATTTAAAACATGCTTAGTTATGATTAGACTAGATAACTAAACAAGATATCTTTTGAGCACTAGTAGTGGCATTTAGACTTGCGCACTTTCAGCATGAATATTTTTTGGGTATGGGGCTGTACCGTTGCTTTAGAAACTGGCCTCTTTTTCTACTTTTCCTATTGTTGTTGTATTTTCTATTTTTTACTTTTTCTTCAAACAATCTAGGATTAAAAAGATTCTCTCAAGGCTGAGCTTATTTTTCACACCTATCTATCTATCCTAATATAACCTATACACAATATACATTCATTTAGTGAAATCTCTCTTCCAACAAAGCCAATCAAGCAGATGATTCCATGAGGGATTTTGTTTCAGCTTTTTGAGAGTATTGAAGCAATAAAAAGGCCACTTCCACCTCACTTGTTTTCGAACAGTAGTGCCTAAAATTTTTCTCACACTTTGAAACAGACCGTTCTGGGCGGAACACACTACTCCTTCAGATTTCTCAAGGAAAACAACAAATGGATCTTGGAATAATACCTGATCTAGAGGATTTGATATATAAGCTTAATTCAGGACTACTCTTTCTTCCACTTGGCTATGTTTGGGACTCTCTTGGGAAAGAAACTCCTCCTCTTCCTCATGATCACCTGAACAGTCAGACTCATCATATATTGCAGTGTAGTCTTCTTTCCAAGCTGATGTGTTCTGATTAAGTGGACTGAAAACTGTGTGAAGGTCATCATTTTGATGAGCAGGGATACACTTTGGCAGTAAATCCTCTTGAGAGGATAGTGTGACAAATCTCATGTAATTATCAACCTCTATTTCCTCATCTGTAATTTGTAACTCAATGGAACTTGGTGGCTAAAAATATGGAGTTAAGGAGGATTCCATGTCCGAAATGATTTCCTCAACCATTTCAGGAGAAGGCTTCTCATTGACAACTTGCTCAAGAATTTCATCATCCTCCTCAACCTCATCATCAAAGTTGAAAGACTTATGATTTCTAATTATGTGAAAGTTATTTATGATGGACTGAAGCGAAGTGGAGCAAAGAGTTAGAGACTCTTCTCTTACTTCCAAACTCTCAAGGCTTTCCTTATCAGTGTCATAGGTGACATGTATTGGCTGCTTACTTTTTTCAACTTGATGATAATGAAATTCATCCCATAAATCAACTATTGATTGCTCTGCAAGGTTAGTTTCTATTTGGATATCATAATCATCAACATATTGATCAAACCTTGGAGAATAATTAATATAAGTAATGTCACCAGCCATACATATTGGACTATCAGATTGTTTCTCTTCAAATTGATTTACAAATCTATTTTTTGACTCATGGTATGTAAGATTAACAGGAGAATGATCAGAAAATTTTTGGTCATATGAAGTTTTAGAGGCTGTCTGTAGGTTTATAAGTTGATCTATCTCCTCTTCAGTTAAAAAGGGAGGAATTTTCATCTCTCTTTGGATATAACTACAATAAAAAGGATAAATGTCTTTTTGGTCCTCACCTACGAGAGATGATGAATCATCACTTGTGCCTTTAGAGAGATCTTGTGGGTTCTCTTTCATTTCTTGATTGGTTTCCTCCTCAACCAATTTTTCTTGATGTTTGGGACAATAAGCATGGGATTCATGAGTCGCCTCTGATAGATTTTCAGGAGGTCAGTTTGCTTGTATAATCTGAAATGAATCAAAGCACAAAGGTAGAGATCCTAAAGGTTTTGATTCTTCTTCCATTTCAGATTTGATTTCATCCTCAACCAATACTTCTTGGCTGTCAAGATATTTATCTTGGGTATGAAAAGTATGAACCTCCTCTAAAAGATCCTCAGGATGCAAATTTCCTAAGTCTTCATCAATGTTTACAAGGTGTTGTATGAGGTCTTCAGATTTATCACAACAATTTTCAGCCAATGATAGAGATGGAAAATGCCCTATATAGTGTTTATAAAATACTTTGTGGAAATCCTTCAAAGAAAACAAGATGCCAGGTTCTAGGCCTTCATACCATTCTCTTGCCTTTCCTTCTAATGTCCCCATGAACATTTTCATGAGGCAGTCCTCATGCCATTCAACCTTTAACCTCCATACATGTATATGAAATTTGATGAGATGTAACAAGTGGTCATCAAATTTTTCATTTTGAAATACAGGCAGGTTTTTTATCCAATTTATTTGAGGCATTTTGTGTGGGAATCCAGGGATATGTTCTCTATTCATCGAAGCATATCTTTTTTGTATCCTTGGATCCATCCTTTTTAATCAGAAAGGATCAATGTGTCTTTTCAACTAGTCTAAAGTTCTCTACCAGTGGAGTCTTTTGGTCTAATGAGGGTTGTGGAGTTTCCAGGTGGAAGATTTGAACTTTGTTGTCCACCATCAGCATGATTGGGATTTCTCAATGCATTCCCAGGAGATTTTATAAGGACTAGTGGAGTAATAGGCCTACTGGAGGCTAGTGGAGTCACCAGGTGGATGTTTTTAGTTGTTTTGAGGGTATATGTGTATGTTCCACCACCAATACTGACAAAAAACCAATCTAAGGATGTTTTGGGGTTTTTCTGAGTTTCTTTATGTAGCCCTAAGATTTGTAAGAGTGTTCTATAGTTGAATCATCACTTTGCTAAGATGGTGAAAGAGCTAGTTTCTACTCTTCGGACAACACTTAAGTTTTTCTAAGTTTGACTGAGACTTTGAGAGGTCCTAAGGGATACCTAGGATGTTTTAACTTAATGTCCCACCGTGATCGCCATTATGTTATAGTGAGTGGTGGGATAAATCGACAAGATAGTCTTCTTAATGGATGCTGAAATGTTTAGGGAAGTCTAAGTTTGTTTATTACTCAGAGTCCCACAGTGATCGCCATTACGTTAGGGTCCCATGATTTGGCAGATTGGTAAGCCAAATGATAGGGTAACATCAGACCAAGCTTTGGAGCCCTAGGACCTAGCCTTCCTGGACTCAGAGAGGGCTCTCTCTATTATGCAAAGGATGTAAACTTGTTTGCTTCGGTATATTTGATTTTAGGCTAGTTGTTAAGTATGTTTTAGTTTGTTTGGGGTTTTTTGAGGGGAACAGATCAAAGGATAATTAGATTAAAAGTTCGTCAGATCAACTGGGCTATGGGGTTGAAAAGGATTGTCTCAAATGGTGGACAAGGTATTACTGCAGGGCCGATTTGGTCGAGATAAATGGATTCTTTGGGTGAAAGTGAAATGAGATGGAAACTAAGTTTGTGAAAGACAAAGAGGTTTTAAGCACAAATAGTTAAACAACAAGCATTCATGTGGTAGGGCTAACCATTAATCACTATAAATGAAACTCAAATTGATAGATGCAGAAAATAAACAATCAGGTGATGCATAGAAGTATAAGACCCTCTAACTTTGGGAAAATCACCTTCAGACTTTTGGGAAAACAAATAAGACAAACAAACAACTCAATCTATGAAGAGGGAACTCCTAAACATCATATCTTGAGCTATCGGGAACTTTGAAATAAGACTGAAAAGCATGGACAAAGGGCAAGATCGAAACAAGACCTCTTTGACTTAACTAAGACAACCAATAATTCAGAGAGAGATTTCAGAAATGGAGTTTTGATTAGCTATGAGTAAGTAGGGCGTACCGTGAATCATACTAGACAGCTTACATATTAACCATTAATGAAACTGATAACAAGTTCTTAGGGTACCAAAGAGCAATTAAGAATTCTTTGATATAACCAAGAAAGACGAAAACATTTAAACTGTAATGAATCGGGAAATTTGAGGTGCCTCCATGGGCATATCTAAAACTTATTCTTTACTGAACTACAACAAGCAAGAAGCATGAAAACATGTATGATAAACTAAGAAAACATAACAGATAAGGAACACAATACCATTCACCAAGCCATGGAATCCTACATACAATCCTCCTCCACCATCAAAGTCAAGGAAGAGATCATCCACTTCATGAGACAAGTATTTATTCAAAGTTCATAATGCTATGTATTGCTCTATAACATCAAGTTTAGCTCTAAAACCTCTAACAATTTACAATGAGTCTTCATAAGTTATATAGGAAATGAGTAGATAAGCTCACAAGAGTATCTAGAAGCTCATTGGCCTAATAAAAATATCTGATTTTGTCCTTGAGGCTTTACAAAGCCCAAGGCACAAAATATCTTCAAAAATATCTATTTAAGCTAAATGTTACACCATTTTTTGGTCATCTAACCTATTATCATTAGATGGACCCAAGTACACCATGTAAGACCAATTTTACCCTAAGTAAAATTGCTTTCACTATGTTAAAACAGGAAACCCCAAAAGGAAATATTAAACAAACCTATATTTGCTTGATTTTCCTCATGGAATAATTAATTAAACCATAATTTAATTATTATTCCCAGTCATGTTTAACCCAAAATCAAAGAAATTAATTAGATAAACCTTTATTTATCTTATTATTTTCTAGGAATAATTATTTAAACCTTATTTAGATAATATTCCCTGTTAAATATGACCAAATCACCCACAAATAATTAAATAAATCACTATTTATTTAATTATCTTTCAACCACTTCCTTAAATAATTAAATAAATCATTATTTATTTGATTATCTTCTAACCGCTTCCTTAAAAGATAAATAAATCATTTATTTATTTATTTTTGACAAATTAAGAGATTTGACCCAAGTCAAATACCTTTTCCCTCCAACAAATATAATAAAATATTCCATAAAAGTGGATCTAGATCTGGTTAACCCATGCACCAAGATCTAGAATGACCCAATATTTTGTTATAAATAGGAGGGTTTTTCCTACCATTCTTCACCTTTTGTTGCCTATTAGATCACTCTGGATCTATACACTTGGTCACCATTTTCTGCCATTTTCTGTGTGAGCTCCCTTTGAGTTCCATTCTTTGTGTGGATTTTCTACACCAACAAGAGAGAGAGATTTTAGATCTGAAGTGCTGAGGACTTCCAAGAACCCATCCCATTGAGGAGAATTGGATACGCCTTCTTGTTTTCCTCCCAGGTGCCCGATTAATACAAAAATTCTTTCAAAAATTGTTCTTGTCTTGTCTATTGGTATATGAAGCAAACCCTTGTTTTTACTGCTTAATGTTTTTCCATGCATAGATCTAGTTTTTGCAGCTCTTTTCTTGTTCAACTAACCGCAGATCTGAAGATATTGGCAGCCACTTTTGTTGTTATGGCTATTAGTTATGCATAGCTAAAGAGGTCCTTTTTCGTACACTTCGACAAAGGATTCATACTAACAAATGACGACTCCACACGGGTTTTAAATTACGACCGCTGTCGTTTTTCATATTCCTGCATATCCAGCTACTTCATACCCTAGGGTTTCTTTTCAGCTGTTTATTTTTCCTATTTTTATGTTGTTTTTCTCACATAAAACCCTAAAACATCAAAATTTCTAACTTTAGTGTGTTTCTGGCCCTATTGCGCAGGTAAGCGACACCAGCCGCAACTGAGACGGAAACTTTTCTGAAAATCTGCCGCCGAGACAACTAGAACGAGGTTCGCACTTTTTGGCCCATAACCTGCGACCTGGACATCCAGGTCGCACTTTTCTGCCTCTTTTCTGCGACCTGCACTGAAAACAGGTCAGAACCTGCGACCTGCCAGTTTTTCAGTGATTTTTCTGCAATTTTTTTGGGTTTTGCTGCAGCTTCTGTCAGGCTCTTCCAGCCTCTGTCTCAGCCCGCTTTAACCAAGTTCTGATCTGTTTGTACTCATCTAAGTGGGAACCTAGCCCCCTAGGGCTTTAGTACCCTCCACTTTTTGTGGAAGAGTTTTAGCTGTTTCAGTCGTCTGTTTTTCAGAGCTTCAGCCTCCTTTTTTCCAGATCTGTTACCTCCATTTCAGATCCATTGTAATAAGCTCTTCTACCTCTCAAATCACCTCCTAAAGATTTGTTTGGATCTAATTTTAGGGCCTCCTCCTTGCCCACTCCGCTTTTTGCTGATTACCTTCATTTTTCCAGCCACCTTGCCTCTGTCTCTTGGCTGTGATCTGCACCTCTTTTCAGCAGCTTTATCCTTTAGATCCCTGTCCCTTTTGACCCTAGATCTATTGGCCTCTTTTTATGTGTGTTTTGACTAGATTTTGGCCCTCTTTTAGAGTAGTTTTGAGAGACCTGCCTTTTTGGGATAGATTGATGCATGGTTAGCTATTAAATGTTATGTTATTTCAGCGTTATATACTGTTCTTTGTAGATTTCTTTTCAGTTACGTAGTACACTTTTTCTTGCTCTCAAAATGAAAAGGGTTTAAAAATTAAAATTAACGCACACCACACACTGACCCTAAGTGAAGAAGCGCCTGGTTAACACCGCCTGGCAAAGACTCTAAAATCAATCGTCACTACACCTTGTCTGCCCTTGACCTCACTTGATTCTGTCCCTTTCTGCCCATGTCGGTTTCCTTCTTCCTGTCATCATTGCGCCCCCAAGGCGCCTTTCCCGGAGACTTCTTGGCCTTCACCCTCAGTTTCTGGTTGATCGACCTGCTCCACCCCGCCGTCGTCGAGCCAGTCCTCCTTCGAGTCCGCACTCCGACTCCTCTCCTAATTCATCGGGTTCTCCTTCTCCTCCTGGTTCTCCCCCTGCCACCTTCACTATGTCTGGTACAGGGCCTAACGCTAGCGGTTCTCCCGGCCCTAATGCCGGCCCTACTACTAGCGGAACTGCCACAGGAACTACCCCGGCCACACCCTTGCTGCCGTACATTGTAGGCCTCAGCCTCCCCGATTTCAATCAGTTGATCAATGACCCTATCCGCCACGATGTTGGTTGGCTTGCCATGCCAACCAAGCTCCCCTCCGACATCCCTAAGTTTGAAGGCCTTGCTGGAGAAGATCCAACCAATAATGTCCGATCTTTCCACATGTGGTGTTCCTCCAATTCCATTACCGATGAATCCATCCGTCTTCATTTGTTCCAACGCACGCTTACCGACGAAGCTTCTAAATGGTATGTTGAACAAGCCACCTCTTCCCATACCACCTTTGCAACCCTTGCCCAAGCCTTTTTATCTTATTTCCAGCTCCCTCTCCGATACGATACTGGCACGGAGCTCTTGACTTCCTTCAAGCAATCCTCCTCAACCCGCCTTTCCGCCCATGTTTAGGAATGGCGAAGAAGACAGAGCTTATGTCGAGCCCCTCCCTTCGAAGATCGGGTTTATATGGACTGGTTCCTTCGCACCCTTCCAGCTCCCATCGGCAAAGATGTTGCCTCCCATTTTCCTCAAACCAAAGAAGCCGCCCTCCAAATAGCCTTGAAATATGACCTGATCTACGCTCAATCTGGTTATGTTTATACCATTCTTCCTGACCTCCCCAGGCCTGGTGGCGCTAACGCCCCGGGGGCATCTCATTCCGCCGACGGTATCGTTGGAGCCCTTTCCCATCCGTATGCTCAACCTCCTCTGGGCTATGGTCTCCCTCAGGGAGGGGCCAGCACCCCTAGCACTCTTCCCCCTCCCTGTAGCATGTATCCAGGACACGGCATGCCTCCTCCTTTTGCCCAACCTCCTGCTTACCTCAATGTTGCCCAACCTAACCATTACCTTTATCCGCAGCCTGGTGCGCCAGCTCCTCCAGCATATGCGTTTCCATCTCCCTTGCCTCCTCCAAACCCGCAATAGCACTTACAGCCCCCTCCAGGGCAAGTATTTGCACAGCAGGGCGCGACTAATCCCCCTTCTTCTCAAAGAAGGCGGAGAGTCAATCAAAACCAATCTGCCCCTGGTACCCGTGGACCCAATTCTGGTGTGGACCCTAACACTGCCAACCAGCAATAGGGCATTCAGCCCAAGCCGGACAGGCCACTTCGCACAAACAAGCCTTCTTCGTGTTGCGGTGTTTATGGTCATTACACCCACGATTGTCCCCTCTTACCCCAGATGCGGCAGATGTGGGAGTCTCAAGCCACATTGCGCGGACAACACGCCTCCCCTCATGCTCCTCCTAATGTGGCCACTACCCAACCAGCTGTGTTTACTGATCCTTTCCCTCAGCAAGGATTCGTGGCTACCTAACCGCCTGACAGCCAGGTCGCCACTCCCCCTTCTCTTTCTGGTTCTTCCGATTACCAGATCCTTATGATGCACTCCGATCCTTCCCCGACCGTCGACCTTCACCTTCAAACTCGGTCTCGCCAGTACCCCAAGCCTCCTGCTCAGTCTGCCTCTGAGCCTCCTTCTTCAGGTTTTACAGAGCCTCTTTCGACACCGAATGGCCCCTTACATATCCCTCAACCCAAAGTTGAGGTTCATACCAAGATTCCTAAGGGACCATTACGTCGAAATGATGCTTCCGGTCGAGCTGCTCATTCGTATAGCTTAGTAGATGATTTGGCGCAATCTCCTGCCGCCATTTCCACACTGGAACTCCTCCAGTCGTGCCCTTCCCAAAAGAAGGCTCTACTATCTTCCGTGGGCGCTGTAGATCCTGCTGATGACCAAATGATTGTTTTCGACACCACTCAATCGGACCATCCTCCTCTTCCTGCTTCCGTCGCCTTCCAAATCCCAGTCAAAATCCGGAACGCCAACGTTTCTCGGTGTATAATTTATGAGGGGGCATCCACCTGTGTGATGTCCACTTCGGTTTGGAAGCAACTTGGATCTCCTGAGCTGGCCCCTTCCACGATCACCCTTCGAGCGTGGGATAACCATGCCTCCCAGCCCATTGGCCTTTTCCGCAATTGTCCTATCACCCTCGCTGGTAAGACCGTTTGCGTTGACGTCGAAGTCATTGACGCCCCTCTAGACTACAACATTCTATTGGGGCGAAGCTACACCTATGCCATGTCTGCTGTCCAATTCGCGGTTTTCCGCAAGATGTCTTTCCCGCACAATGGAAAGATAGTCACCATTGACCAGCTGTCTTATCATGAGCCGCCGTCTCAGACCTCCCCTGAGACGACCATCTCTTCTGTAGCCAATAAGAAAACCGTCGATTCTTTGACCAGTGTCTCCCCTGGCGTCTACAAAGACTCCTCCCTGCTTGGGACTTTTCCTAGTCTTCCCCCTCCCCATATCCCTGATCCCAGCTTGTCGAATGTTTGCATGATGCAATCGTCTCGGGCTACCCTTAAGTGGCCCGCCTCGGCTAGTCAGCAACCTCAACCCCGCCCACCGCAACCTGCTCCTAGCCCTTCATCTTCGCCAGCCGGACCTCCTCCTTCTAGCCCTGCTCCTACAGCTGGTATCCCGGAACCCCTTTATCCTCCTAGATCGGTTCCCCCAGGCCTTAACCATCTTGGAGCCGTCCCTCCTGGTCATTACCCTGCTGGGCAGATACCTTTCCTGGCTCCCCCTCCCGGAGTATATTCTGTCCCCGTCATGGCCAACCTCTCTCTCCCTAACCTGACTTTGGGCATACCGGTCTGGTACCTTGATCCTCCAACCGCTACCCCTCCTGGTCACCCCAAACCCTACATGGCTTTGACACCGGTTCAACCAGTCCCCCTCGCTTCCCCCATTGCCACTGTGCCCCCAGCACTGCCATAGGACCCTTCTCCTGTCGTGACGGCTCCCGGGAAGAAAGGCAAAGCCCGCAAGGGGGCATCCAAAGACAAGACCACCACGACTGACCCGACCCCTCCTCTTCCCGCAAAACCTTGTGCCTTATGTGATGTCGTCGGTCACACCACCCATGCTTGTCCCAAATTGCCACGTATTCAACCCATGGTTAAAGTCGCGTTCCCCGAGTCTACGGTCCCTGAAGCCTCCATTCCTTCTTCGTCTGTAACCAAGAACCCCAAGACTCTCCGCACCAACAAACCCTGTGCGTTGTGCGGTCTTCATGGCCATTAATCCCACCATTGTCCTCACTTGACGCATTACCGTGCCTCTTTAGAGGTGGTCCAAGAGTATGAGGTTGAGAAAAATCAATCCGCCTCTCCCATCCTCGCGTAGCATGCGTCCGGTCAGCCCGAGGATCCCCCCGCTCCCATCGACATTCCCCCCCCCCCGATGTTCAGATGACGGAGTCTACTGTAACCATTCTTTACCTATCCTCCTTTGCGAGACACTTGGAGCCTAGCCCCCCTGCATCCTCCCCTGTTGTGTCACCTGATCACCCCTTTTCTAACCATACGCGAGATCACTCCACCCGTGTCTCTGTTGACCTCCGCAGCCCGAGTCCTCACCATACTTCCGATAACCCTCATGTACCACCCTCTAGTTTGTATATGAGTCATAGTCATCCTGCTCCTTGCACTCCCTCCCGCAGTTGCCGCCCGATGTCCTCTGTGCACTCACGCTACCGTCATTGCCTCTCCTCCTCTCATTTTTTGTCTTGTAACACCATTCCGCAGGACCTCCCGTCCACACCCTTTATCGGTTACGCCAATGGTGCAAGTCGTTACTCCCGGAATCTAGCCTTGGCAGGTTGGGCCATCTTCACCCCCTTGCATGCCCTTGTTCTCTCTAACGGGGTCTGCATTGGTTCTTCCACCAACAATCAGGCCGAATATGATGCAGTGCGTGGTCTCTTAGTTGATGCCCTCTTTCATCGCATCCTCCATCTGCACATTCGTTTAGATTCCCTAATTCTTGTAATGCAACTAAATGGTGTTTATCGTGTGCATAACCCTGTGCTGTTTAGACGCTATTTACGAGTGAAACTCTTGAGACGTGCATTTGAAACCATAACTTTCAACCATATACCTCGAGAACGGAATCACTATGTAGATAGTATTGCAAACCATGTTCTAGACTGGCATTTATCACACGCATTTCATTCAAGACAATAACATTCATAATCAATACAAACGATGCATATCCATAATATGTGTCGCAAAAACATGTGTTTAGAGTCCATCTACTCTGATACATACGACATGCCCATAGCATGTTACAAAAAACTCAAAACTGGGGGCACCACTTGCCCCTACATACACACTAGGGGGCACCACATGCCCCACACCTAATCACTATCTGGTGGATCCCGAGCCAATGGCTCTGCCCCTGCAGCCTGTAGATCACGAATCCCCTGACCAGCCATTGCCATGCGCCGCATGACCCCTCGCCATTCCGAGGGCAGACCAATACATGGTTCTATGTACTGGTCGTCTAAGTCCTGCCACCCGCGCTCTGATACTCCGGTCAGCAACCTTTCGCATCTACGGCGGATGTCCTCCAGAAGGGCGGCTGCATCCTCATTTTGCGCTGCTCTCGACCCACTCGGACCTGCAGCTCCAGCTGCTGCCGGTCGTCCCATATATCCGGCCGGTTTTACCGGCGCTATATCTACATACCAACAGTACATGAATCAGTACCCTAGCTACTATTCAAAAAACTGTAACATGCCCATACAAGAATAGCAATCTGTCACTTACCATCGGGCCCCCAGACTCGACCAGGCGGAAGTGGCAGGTCCAGATCTCCACAATAACTCATCCCACTATAGGGATAGTCATCTATGTATAACGGCATCTGATCCCAATGGGCAAAAAACTCAGGTCGAAACACTCGCCCGACCGCCCCTCCTCCTCCTCTGCACAGTAGCCGCCCCCACCGGCGCATCCTGGGCTCTCTCGGGCCCCCATCTGGAAGCTGTACATGAGGCCGCAAGGTCGGGATCTTCTCAAAGAAGAAGGCGCACAATAAATTCCCATACGAGCAATCGTGGTTCACTTGCCGCTTGCAGAGCGACAACTGTCGTTTTAACGACACCAGCATCATTTGGGCCCACCCATAGTAGGTCCCACTCAACACACTCTCTACCAACATCATCTGCCCCCCGGTGATGTGATGGAACGCCTGGTTGCCCAGGATATGCAGCACAGCTGCGGCCACTGCACGGGTTTCTAGCCTCTCTAGATCCCCGATCGATATCCGAGTCCCCTTGACTTGGAGACCTGGTCGACAATGTCATTCCACAAACTCCATGATTTGCCGCCCCCGCGGTAATACTGGCTGCGTGTTTCCCACCATCCCCAGTGGTGGGAGACCCGTCAGGAAATATACATCCTGGACTGTCAGTTCGATTCTGTGCCCCTGCACTACAAAGACCTCATACTCTGGATCCCAATAACTAATAATCCGGGCCAACAAGGGCTCTCCTGCTCTCATCAACGGGTTCTCCAAAAACTTTAGAACCCCAAACCTGGCCAACACACGACGGACACCCTGATCCGCCTGAATCTCTGCCTGTAATGTACCCAAGTCTCTCTCTCTCCAGTTCACCCGTAAATCTGCCATACCTGCACAAAAACATCATCTTTGTTAGCATACAGATCGGGAATACCATAACCAAACACAAAAACCCAAATCCCAGCCATAAAACAGCACCAAAACCCCCTCATCTCCCAAGTCGCAGTTTTCTGCCCAGTTCTAGACCAGGTCGTAGGTTTTTCCCTGAAACCTGCGTCCCAGGTCGCACTTTTTGGCCCAAAAAGTGCGACCCGGCCGTAGAGATGAAGGAGGGTCTGTTTCTGGGATTTTGGGCCCTAAACTGAACTTTCAATCCATCAAAATGAAAGAGTAAGGTTAGGCCTCTTACCTGCAAATGACGGATCTTGATTCCAACGGTCGGTTTGTCCGCTACGCTTGCCGCAAGATTTAGGGCCTTCTCTCCTCTCTACATTCACCACAGCAACAATAGCAAATGAGTGAATTTGGAGGGAAAAACTGCCTTATTAAAAGAGAACCCCTGTTTCTTCTTTCGACTAATGCGACCACACCGTAGCTCCGTTTGACAAACCGTCTGCACCGTTGGAAAGCTCTCACCGAGCCCTCAAATGGGTATCTATTAGTTTTTTATGCTTTGATGCTTCACCAGGACACATTTTGTCCAAGAAGGGTCACTTCCCCCCTCCTTAAAACCGAATTTCCTCACTTACGACACTTGTACTTGGGGCACCATTTTGCCTCCTTACTTGTCTTTGTTCGTGTCGATTTTCATCATGAGTTACCATCTTGGAATCATGTTTTTATGGTCCCCCATTGGGCCTTTTACTGTGTGGCAGCACCATAGAGTCGCCCTTGTTTAGAGCATCCAAGTTGAGTCATCATCGCATTCATGGAGTCTATCCCGAGTCCCTTTTTACCCCGCTATAGCCCTCCATCCTTCATTGCTTGGTCTCTCTCTTGTGTCGCATATTATGACCTCCAGTCCCACTGTCCCCTATCCCTTACGATATTGTGTCAGTCACTGCCATGTCATTCATGCCCTTTATGCTCTAACAAATGAAGTCGTCCATTAGCTACTCAGTCCTTTCCACTTCACTATCATCATTAGTGTCAGTCTGTCCGTCGCTCTACTCTTTTCTCTCGTGCCTTAGTTGAGGGTCTCTCATTGCCTCACCTATGGCAGACCTCCTTCTATCAACATCAACTCATTCATTCCAGAAGCCAGGTCTAGAGGGCGGTGTACCTTGGTTCCAACTTCCACTCTTGTTCGGTGCCTCGGATCAGGCAAAGGGATATCTCCTTTCCCTTTGACTTGATTGTTTCTCCAGCTCCTTTCAGCATGATCGAGATCCGTATACTTGATGGTCCAGTGATCCAGCAGCAGCTCTTGATGATTCCCCGGGTGTGTGTGAGATGTCTCAACCCTCATGAAGGGGTGGCCCTGCAGGTAGCCCCCCACATGCCCGGATGACCTCTTCATTGCAGCCTTCGATGCAGCTCCAAATATTTCATGATTTTGGCCATAGCCACTTGCAGTGCCTCTTCGACTTGCATGTATCAGTCAGATTTTGTGAGCCCTTCCCCATTTACAGGGGGCATTTGGGTTGTATTTGTATCTCATGTACTCAGATATTATTGTACAAGTCCTGGCTGTTATCCCAGGCATAGCATGTATATGGGATTCCTCATTATATTTTTATCTGGCTCATGATTATGCCAGCTGTACTTTATGGTTTGGTCCCTTGTTTACTGGACACACTATTCTTTTGTACTTTGTCTCGGCGGGCATAGGTATGCCTCCCCCGCCGCCTTCAGCACAGGTACCCTCTCATAAAAAGAGACTTGTTGCACTTGCGAGTCTCGTCTCCTCAGGGTCTAGTTCTTCAGCACACTATCTACCTTGCATTTCTCTCTCTGACTTCCCTTTTGTTGTCTAGTGATTGTGTTCTTACAACGTACTTCGGTCATACGATTTGCTCCTGATACTCGCACGCTGGGGGGCAATCTGTTACACCATTTTTTGGTCATCTAACCTATTATCATTAGATGGACCCAAGTACACCATGTAAGACCAGTTTTACCCTAAGTAAAAATGCTTTCACTATGTTAAAACAGGAAACCCCAAAAGGAAATATTAAACAAACCCATATTTGTTTGATTTTCCTCATGGAATAATTAATTAAACCATAATTTAATTATTATTCCTAGTCATGTTTAACCAAAAATCAAAGAAATTAATTAGATAAACCTTTATTTATCTTATTATTTTCTAGGAATAATCATTTAAACCTTATTTAGATGATATTCCTTGTTAAATATGATCAAATCACCCACAAATAATTAAATAAATCACTATTTATTTAATTATCTTTCAACCACCTCCTTAAATAATTAAATAAATCATTATTTATTTGATTATCTTCTAACCGCTTCCTTAAAAAGATAAATAAATCATTTATTTATTTATTTTTGACAAATTAAGTGATTTGACCCAAGTCAAATACCTTTTCCCTCCAACAAATATAATAAAATATTCCATAAAAAGTGGATCTAGATCTGGTTAACCCATGCACCAAGATCTAGAATGACCCAATATTTTGTTATAAATAGGAGGGTTTTTCCTACCATTCTTCACCTTTTGTTGCCTATTAGATCACTCTGGATCTATACACTTGGTCACCATTTTATGCCATTTGCTGTGTGAGCTCCCTTTGAGTTCCATTCTTTGTGTGGATTTTCTGCACCAAAAAGAGAGAGAGATTTTAGATTTGAAGTGCTGAGGACTTCCAAGAACCCATCCCACTGAGGAGAATTGGATACGCCTTCTTTTTTTCCTCCCAGGTGCCCGATTAATACAAAAATTCTTTCAAAAACTGTTCTTGTCTTGTCTATTGGTATATGGAGCAAACCCTTGTTTTTACTGCTTAATGTCTTTCCATGCATAGATCTGGTTTTTGCAGCTCTTTTCTTGTTCAACTAACCGCAGATCTGAAGATATTGGCAACCACTTTTGTTGTTAGGGCTATTAGTTATGCGTAGCTAAAGAGGTCCTTTTTCGTACACTTCGACAAAGGATTCATACTAACACTAAAAATAAAAAGAAAATTGACATTTAATCTCTGACATAGAGTTAAAAATATCTTAATGCACATTTGGATGGCCACCTTCAGAAAACTACCTTTTCATCCAAAATGCTACAGGAGCATAGCGCTAGAAGAAAGCCTGTTGTGCAGATAACTTTTGAAGGACTTCTCGATGTCAAAACAAGGCCCGTGATAGCTCGTTTGAAAGAAATGGATGTATAGTTTCTGGAACTACTTGAGTTTTCTCAAACTGATCCCTAGAAGTCTATAAAAAAGTGGAATGAGTGAAAAAACCTAGGAGGGTCTCATCTGTTGATATGTGAGGCAAAAAGGTGAATTTTGACTGATTTTTGCCTCTTTGGGGGACCAAAACACCTTCTTTTGATCTGAAAATTTGTGAGTAGATGCCCCCAAATTTAATACATCCGAAAAAATGACTTTCATGAGCTGAGGATTCTCCTAGAAAACATGGCAGCGCCTAGAAAAATGTGCAATTAGGCCTAAAAATCATAAAAAACAAGATCATGTCAAAAATTGCTCAATTTTGGTGAGCAAACCCCTTATGGGTTTCTAGAAGAATGCAAGGAAGATAAAGCCAAGATTCCAAGCCTAGATATGTCTTTTTTCCCTTTTTTCACCGTGCGCCTCCTTTGGGCAGTTTTGAGCTTGGCTTTGGAAATTTTCCTCTACTCCTGAGTGCTCTAGTGACATTACTAGTCACAGCTTGAATCGTTTTCTTCTTTACAAATTTAGTGGTTTTTGGCTTTGTCATCTTTGAGGAAAGAATCATGGCCCCTTACCTAGGAGAGGCAGTAAGCATATGTCCTTGAGGGCTATGTTGAGGAGAAGAGAGAGGAAGCTTCATCATTTGTTTAGCTTGATCTTTCATACTGCTACCTCCTTGATTACCTAATTTGCTGCACACTTCACTGTTTTCATGTTATTCTTTAGGGCTGCCTTGTTTAATGCATCTGTTTTTATCATGAATATCTTTAGGACTGTCTTTTTGTACCCTCTTCACTGTTTTGAGCTTGACTTCCACTGTCTTCATTGTTCTGCTGATTGCCACTTTCATTGTTTTTCAGTTGATTGAGCGTTGTCTTCATTAGCTTCACTGTTTTGAACTTTCTTTATGTGTGCTGCTCTCACCATGCTTATTGATTTTATGTCCTTTATGTGAGCTACTTCTAACTTGAATGTTTTCATTTTCCTCTTGCATATTGCCAACTTCTTCATCACTTTTGTTTGCTGAAATTGCTTTGCTTATCATCCTGTGAGCTGTCTTGATTAGTTTTAGTGTCACTACTGGTCTCATGGATGCCATTTTCATCATGTTTGTTGTATCTTTGAGGATTTCTTTGGGAGTAAGCACAAAGTCAAGAATTGCAATGTGAACCTGCTCTCCATCTAATCTCAGGGAAAATAACTTAGTTAGGAGAGGGTAGTTAGTGACCTCTTGGATTTTGTTGCAAAAGTAAAGGCAACCCACTTCTTGAAAATAGGACAAGATTGAAGGGGATGCAATGATCTCCTTAAGAGTAGTGGGTTCAAACCTATTGTGATATCCTTTCGTTGTTTGGGTGAAGGAGTTGGCATTTTCAATCATGGAGATGAATATAGTTGAAAAAACAAAAGTGCTTTACATTTAATTTCTAGCGTTAAGAGAAGGGAAGTGGAGTATTGAGAAGACTGAGACTAGTTAATTTACAAATGTTAGCTTCCTCTTGTCTTCTGTAGCGAAAATTAAGGAACTATAAAGACTGGTTGCATAACACAGTTTAAACCAAATGATTTGTTTCTTCTATTGGTGATTGCTTATTTTCACTCCCAATTTTATCCCACTAACATACTTTCCTCTGATAAGTTGTGCTGTAAAATCCAGTTCTCGTTTGTCCTGTCTTCTATGGTTCTTGATCTGCACAATTGCCATAATTTCGAGCTCTTGTCCAGTGATGATGCATAAATGTATATGTTGCTGTTAGGCTTCCCAATTGCTCATCCAAACGTAAAGTGTAGTACATTGACTTTGGTAGTGGCCTATTTTCTATGCCACTTGTTGTCAATTGGCGAAATGCAATGTTTTTAGATATTTTAATAGTTGAATGACCACCACAATGTACATATCCTCCTAGGATTAGGATATCTCTATGCTCTTTGGATGTCTTCCATTTATACAAGCAATCAATTATGTGACATTGTTCATGTGGGTGTACAGACCAATGTCCTTTGAAGTCTTCTAAACGATTTACACTGTTTGTTGCTTTTGTTCTAGGCTGCCAGGCTTTACTAACACCCTCTGCTCTTTCACGAAGGGCTAGTGCAAATGGTGGGCAATGGGCCGAGGGTCGGGCACCAAGTGCAAGGGCGCTGGGCGGATGTGGCACGAAAACTATGGGCGCCAGGCAAAAAGCTAGGCGCGTCGCAACCAGCCACAGGCGCGTCGCGCCCCTTGTTAATTCCTTCTTCGGCCAGCTAAAAATGCGTAGCACCTCTTCACAGGCGCGTCACGTCTTTGAAAACCCGCGTGAAAGCTTGCCCTCTGCTCATCTTTTGGAGGAGGTGATTTTTGTCAACAAAATTCTTAAGCTCTCTACTTTTCCTGGAAAAAATTATCCTTCATCTCTGTTATATCATTTAAGGATTGAAAACCTTCTTGAAACGTAAAAGTTGTGTCCTGAGTATCTTCAGCACCAAGGATGAAATGAAAGCAGAGATGTTTATGCCCTTAGATTAGCCATTTAAGGGAACATGTCACAACAATTGTTTTTAGCCTTTGTTTATCATTAAATAAACAAATTAAACACATTGTCTCTGATCTCTGTGCCTTTTGAAAAGAATGTTAACACTTGGTGACTTGCCCTGATTCTGTCCATCTCACTTGGGATCTAAATATTCAACAACACGTCTCAAAATATTCCCTGTTAGAGGAACTTTCACTTTATCCTACAAGGCCACAATAACCAAACTATTGGAACGCTACCCACTGAACCTCCTTACTGTGTTAATTTTTCCCTGCAAATGAAGTAGAAACCTCGTATTGGAAACAATACAATTTCACATTTTCAAAATCTATTAAAGGCAGTGTTTCAAAGGTGTTAACAATGTTGCTGCCTTACACTCCATGAATTGGACCATCTGTGATTGCTTCTATATCCTTCCTGTTCTTAACCAAGGTCCTTTTCTTAGTATCAAAATCAACTTTCTCCAAATCTCTAGCAATTCCAATATAACCATAAAATTGCTTCTTGTTATCCTTTACATTTCCATCAGCTTGTAAAAGATCTGAATCTTCGGAAAGATTTTGTTGGCTTTCATGTTGGGATAGAACCTGAAGCCAATCATTCCTTCCACAATGGTTGTCTTCACAATATTTATGCAATTGTTCAGCCTCCTGTAACCTAGGAAACGTTGGAGAGAATTTGACGAGTAGTGTGCCTTGAATAGTACTACTTCCATTTACTACCTTCATTTTTCCATTGCTGAACCCAAGTCCTTGAAGAATCTCATCCATATCTAGATTTCCAACAACATGCTCAGACCCATCTTTCTTCATTTCACTTTTTCTTCCTTTAAGTTTTGATTTCAAAATACTTTTATGACCAAAAGACTGAGATGGAGAAAGTGATTAATACCTCTCAAAAAACTCCTTGCTGTGTTGAAAAACCCAAAATTGTGAAAAAAATGGATTTTGGGCACCTTTGAGGGCTCTTTGCACTCTTGCACACAGGTGCGTTGCGTCCTTTTCCAGGCGCGTCGTGTCCTTTAGAAAATTACACTGGGAGTGCTTACAGGCGCGTCGCGTCCTTTTCCAGGCGCATCGCGTCCTTTTCCAGCAAGTTTTAGAAGCATTCCTGGTGTCAGAATTGGGCCCGAGATGGCTCGTTGGAAAGATAGAGAAGTCTAATTTCCAAATATTCTTGATTTTTTTCATTTGGTGTTCATTTGGTTGTTCAAAAATTTACTGTCCCAACACTGGTAAAAAATGGTGAATCCTGGTGCAGAAATGTATAGTGCTGTTTGCAGGCCACTTTTGGATGCCTTCCTCAATTCCAAATTGAGCTCATGATAGCTCATTAGAAAGATATGGAAGTATAATTTCCAATTAGACTTTATTTTTGTCATTTTGTGTCCATTTTGTTTTTAAAAAATTGACTGTCCCAACACTGGTAAAAAATGGTGTATGCTGGTGCAGAAATTGCATAGTGCTGTTGCAGGCCATTTTTGGATGCCTTACTCATATCCAAATTGAGCTCATGATGGCTCATTGGAAATATATTCAAGTCTAGTTTTCTTTTGACTCATGAAGCAAGTCATTTGGATACTCCATCTTTGAGAAAACTGGATTTTCCCAAGGTCACTCCAGTTGTGCAGAAAATCTCCCATGACACCTGTAGTTTTGACATTTCTCCCAAACCATGATACCTGTGTAAAAAATGAAGGAGGTTTTTCTTTTTTAGCCGATTATGGAAAAAAAACTCTCTCACTTTTGTCAATTTCACCTCTTTTTGGTCAAAAACACCATTTGAAGCAAAACTGGCCCTCGGCGTGACACATGGTTTGTCTTGCCTATGTGCTTATGAAAAAGTGGGTATCTTGTGCACAATGGTCTCTTTAAGTTTTTGGTAAAAGGAAATTTCTCCTTTTTAAAGACAAAAACCTCCTCTTTACCAATCATGAAATGTGTTCTTTATCTCTCAAAAGGCACTTTGTAAAACAACTGTTAGTGTTGTGCTTATTATTTAATGAGGCTTGTCAAACAAACTATGTTGAGCTCTATTGATCATTGAAATTCTCAACCCTTTATCAAAATTTTAAATCACTCTCTATCTTTCAATGGAAGGTTTTAGCCCTGTAAACCAAGTGTTGCCCTCTACTTGTCATGAAGGAGGTCTTATGCAACTGTAACCACTCAGTTCACTTAAAATCATTGTTGGGCCCTCTACTTATGATGAAGGAGGCCTTCAAAATGTTTTGACTCTCTGCTTGTTATGAAGGAGGTCATCCTAAAACACAAAAAATCTTCTTTCATCTAAAACTGTGCCTTCTCTTTGTTTATTGAAAAATATTAATGGAAACAAACTGTGAGCCTCTCCACTTATCACTGATTGAGGCTTTTAAACAAACTATCCATTTCTTTTATGAAACCCTGCTTATGATATATGTAATTTTGCACAAAATCACTGTGAAACATAGGGGTAAGTAATGAAATTGGTAAATGATAAATGCTCACTATGTCCATCTTTGAAGCAACTCCTTTTTGCATTATCTGTAGCTTTATTTGGCACAGCAGATTGTCCTTGAATGTTTTTAGAGCCTAGGTTTAAAGTAAGATACAAAAGGCAGTTGTTCCTCTTATACCTTTATTGGATGCCTATTTGCTAGAGTCTCTTTTTTGCCAAAAGACTGTCACTTTTGATTGTATAAGACTGATTTGTAGGGCTTGCTCACATGTTTGAGAACTAATGCAAAAATGCCATCTTGAATTATCATGGAGTGCTGGAGGTAGACATTACCCAACCTGTGTATTCATTTTCCATAATGGAAGACCTTTGACCTTTGGGTGTTTTTAAGTTTGAATCCTGTAGTTCTTCTTTCTTCACAATCTGCACTTTCTCTGACTTCCATAGTAAACTGCCACAACATGAAACCTTCTCCTGAGGTGCTCTTTTTTCTCACACTTTGCTTAGTGTCATCAATATGTACACCCCTACAGAGATGCATTGATAGATGTCTTTTTATCCTTGGAGAGCCTTCTTGATGTATCAAATAATGCTTGAAATAATCCTTTTTCTTCAGTCATGGAACTTATTTCACTATTTCTTCTTGAATTGAAATTTTGTGAGATTTTCTTGAAACAAAACAAAGCGACCTCTTTGATGGTGTATGACCTAGGGATAGACAAGGGTTTTGTTTTGACAAATAATAAGACATGATGGCTGACTGATTTTGAAGACAGGGTTTTTGACTAGAGAAAGCTTTTCTCAAGGTATTTACCCTAAACACCACCAATTAGACCTGGGCATTTTATCATAATTTCTGAAGAGTTTCTCAGGCATAATCAGGTCATCATATGACAAAATAATCAGTGAGAGAGGGACAGGTGATTTTTGCCAAATGTTTGGAAAATGAGATTTATGGAAACAAGGAATTTTGATAGCAGAGAGACAAAACCTATGACAGCTTATAGACAGGGAGACTTTGCTAAAATGAGATATGATTTGAAAACTGAAGACTTTTCTCATCATAGGCTGAAAAGGAAAAGGCAGGGAGACAAAAATTTGTTTGAGGTGTTTTCTAGATGACAAATTGACAGCTTGAGATTAGCTTCTAGAAAACTCAGCCAAGGAATCTAGTCATCAAAACATGCAAAAATACTGATGACTAACAGGTTCTTTGGTTTAAGGACAAAAATTGCACGAGATATTTCATATATACTATAAGTTTATAGGGATGGAGATAAATTCCCATAAATATTCAACAAGTTTCAAGGACATTAGTGAAGATATTAAAGGCTCTATCAATCAATTGTTCCCTTATATGGATCTATTTTTTTATTCTAGAGTTAAAAACATTGGTTTCATCATGAAACCAAATTATTTTAAAAAACAAGAGTGACATAGATATATGGGAAAAGGTGAGAGGAAATAAACTTCTAGTGTAATAGGTGGGTTTCTTGAGGTGGGATATTGATTCTTGTTAAGTATATATTGGAGGAAATTCCCATTGATTATAATTCCTTGGCACACATCCCCAAAGGGGTCCTTGAGAAGATAAGGAAAATGTATTATAATTTCCTTTGGAAAGGGAGCTTGTATTAGGAAGGGTATCATCTTGTAAAATGAAAAACCCTTTCTTAGCTAAAGATTAAAGTGGGTTGGGATCTCAAAAGTACTCATTTGTTTGGAAATTAATAGGTGGTTTTCTTGGGGTGGTATATTTACTCTTGTTAAGTCTATGTCGAAGGAAATCCATGCGTATTGCATTCCTCAACACACATCCCCAAAAGGGTCCTTGACAAGATAAGGAAAATATGTTATAATTTCCTTTGGAAAAAGAATTTGTAACATGAAGTACATTATCTTTTAAAACATAATACCCTTTCTTAGGCAAATATTAGAGTGGGTTGGGGTCTCAGACCTATTCATTTGTTTGAAAAAAGCCTTTATAATCTTATCAAAAGAGAAAGTCTATTAAATATATTATTTGTGTTGAAATATCTCACTCCAATATCACTAATGGAATAGATTATAAGTGGCAAAAAGAGTACTTAAAATGTTTCTAATAATTGGAAATCCATGGTTTTAACCCGCCCCATTATTGAAGATTTTGTAACATGGAAGGTGTTAGAGTCGGTCTTTACAGCCCTCCGTCAGAGATCATTTCTCTTATTGCATTTCATTGTTTAGGTGTCTCATTCCACTCATTCATCTGCATTCCGTTAGGGGGATGCCATTGACTGACGGAAGGGTTTGATTTTCTTGTTTCCCTCATATTTGTACCTGCTGGGCTGGTCAAAATTTCTCCAAAATCATCAAAGTTTATTTCAAGTAGTTTGCAGTCATAGATGTTATTTTGGTCAAAAAGAGTCATTTTAGTTTTTGAGTCTAGGGTTCGGTCTTCTGAAATGTCAAATCATGCCCGCAAGCCATGAGGATGGTTTCCAAATAAGTTCTCAGTTCAAAATTTTATCCTCAAACATATTCGATGACATTTCTTGTTCAAAACTCTGTTTTGAATAAGAAATTGTCAAATTTGTTTTTGTAATAATATGTATCTTTCCACCATGAAGACTTCAAAGCAGACTCTGGTCCTCCTTTGCCAAGTTTCGATGCCAACATCCTTGCAAAAATCAACCAATTTCATCATTTCGAAGCTCAGAAAGTCATGAGGAAACAAAGGACAAAAGTCGAATTAAATGAAAAGTGCCAAAGGTAGAAAACATTACAAAATGGGTTTGGACGAAGTAAAAATCAAAACCATCTCTTTTCAAGATATTTCTCAAGGTTATTTATTCATTTGCAACAAGTTTCATTGAGAAAATCTCATACAGAAGTCGAATTTGAGAGTTGAAGACCAAACTGGGTTTTTAGAAGGGCAGACTATGTGATAATTCAAGCGCGGCGCATTGGGCATAGGCACGACGCACCCACGGGCCGCGGCGCATAGAGCCGAAATTCTCTGTGTTATTTTCTTCTGGCGTGGCGCACCCAAAGGCCGCGGCGCATTGGGTCTGCGCGCGGCGCATGAAGCCTTAAGGCCGAAATTCATATCCGCTCCACAAAAAATCGGTTTGTTCCAGTGCAATTTTCTCCAAGTAAGTTTGTCAAAGCTGGTTCATTGATTTTAGGGTGTGTTTGCTGCGTATTGAAGAGAAGGAATTCAAGTGTTTAATGGTGAAAGACTTAACCCTATACCCATATTGCAATCCGCTCCCAAGGGTTTGAAAAGGGGTGGTCAAAACTTGAAACTTCGGTGTTTAAACTTTCATTCCATTGACATTTATGCTCTTGTTATGGTTATCATTTTTGTCATTGTTATCACTGTCATATTATTATATCAAAGTCCCTTCCCCATTTCCACTATCCCATATCCCTATTACCCTTTGTTCCCATGTCAATGAATTCCCAAAACCTATCATTCACTTCCCTCCATTGATAAACCTAATCTCCATAACATTCAAGGGCTGCCTTGTGTCTTTTATTTCATTTATATATTCCCATTCATTGAATTTTGTTCCTAAACTATCCCCCTTTCACTATCACTCATTCCCATTGCTTATAAATCCCCAGATTCCTAAGTCCCTCAAACAGTGGCTGTCTTCACACTTGAAACTCATTTGACAGTCCTTTTCCCACTGTGATGTTTCTTATAGCACCTTATTATACATGTGACACATTTGGCATTGAAACAAATACACTAATTGCTCATTTTATAACCAACCAAGCATACAGTTGACAAACACATTTCAGCACCATGTCAGAGACAGATTTACCATATGAGCAGGGATATGAGCAAGACAGTGATTCATCTACCGAGCTTAATGTGCCGAGGAGATCTCATAAAAGTGGCAGGCATGTCAGGGAGGAGCCCACTTCTTTGACCCAATTGCAGGCCTGTCCGCTTGCAATGGATTGTTTTCAGCGTCAGTCATGCTTCCAGTATTGTGAGATGATTGCCCGAACTCAACATCATCATGAGTTAGCTCGCCTATTTGTCCTACATTTGCATAATGGTCATGTAAATCTTGCTGGAGTGAACTTCACTTTGACACCAGAGACTATTTCTGAGGCGACTGGGATACCAAACATTGGTGAGGAGTGGAATAAGAGACAGCAGCTGGATAGAGCATATTATGAGCCTTACATCAGACCTGGATATTTGAGACAGTTGAGAAGGGTTTCCATTCAGATTTCTGCAGGAGTCTTATGCACCATTGATGAAACTCATCATTAGATATTTCAGTTGTGAGGGCAGATTCTCGCACCTTTATGCATACCATATCAGACTTTTGATGCATTTCACGAGAGTGTAACTGATGAATATTCCATACTTCATGTGTCAAAATATAGAGTGGATGACTACCCTTGTGTAGAAGAAGACTCCGAAGCAGCAACATAACAGTATCTATCATTATGCGCTCATCAAAATCATTGTGGTACATCAGCTTGGTTTGTAGGGCATCGCGTGGGATGAGTTCATTTCCCGTGATTTCTTTGCAGCGCCCCAGCCTCCTCCCGAGATTGTCCATGATGAGGCAGAGCCTTCACATCAGTTTGAGGTTCCTGAGATAGAGCCTATCACTGCTCCAATGTGTGTGACATATCAGAGAGGCCACCGAGCCTTGTTTGCAGCAGCACGACGAGTACTATCTCCACCAGGGGTGGAAGGGGTCTCGTTATCTTCATCAGCAGCGTGAGTACTATCTCCACATGGTGTGGAAGGGGTCTCACCTTCGACATCAGCACAGGTACAGGTTCAGGACAGAGGCAAGAGGCCTATGCACGATGAGGGTCCTTTAGGAGGCTAAGGCACTGATTTTATACTCATCAATGTTGATGCGAGCTCTCCCATCTCAAAGCTGAAAGAGATAATCCAGGAACAAAAGGCTGAGATTGACACTTTGACCATGAAGTTGCAGAGAGCTCAGTGGGTTATACATTATTTGGAGCAGCGGAATAAACAGCTGGAGGATCAGCACACACTCATAGAGTTGCGGCAAATTCGTGAAGACCGGGAATTGGCCCGGAAGAGACCAAGTGACATGACACCGGTTGAGCGAGAGACTTGCCTTACACACATCAACATTCATCTGGAGAAGCTCTTGGAAAAGGCCAATAGGGACAAAGACATGCTCAGACATATGAAGAATCACTATTGGGCCTGCACACACGTTTGCAGAGCAAAAATGAAGATCCTGAAGGCAAGGCTGAGAAAGGCACTGAAACGTCGGAAAACGGCCAGATCCACTCCGAATCTTGGCCGAAGCTTCCTTGGTTGAGCATGAGACATGATGGGAGACCTTCACTCCAAATTTCAGCAAATCTGGAGAAGATTTTGTCATTTTGAAAATTTGGTTGCAAAACAGGTTTTTCCGCCCGGTGCGTCGCGCCACCCAACGCGCGCTTATGATTGGGACATCTTTTGGAGAAAAAATTTGCATTTTTGGGTTTTTCATGATATATTATGTATGTTCAAGAATGGCCGAAGCATTTCATCAAATTCTGGGCTGTCTAAAGGGCCAAAAACACTCCAAAAATGGCTTTTCTGCCACTTTTTGCACCAGCAGGAACCAGTCTTGGGAGATTGCGGTTTTGGAGGGGCAAATGACTTCCAAATTGAAAAATTTTACCTGGGTTGGATAGCAGACATCCAGTGCTTTCCAAAGAGCTATAATGAGCTCAATTTGTACTTCGGGAAGTGCCCCAAAATCACCTCCAAAGTGGCGCGACGCATAGGGAATTTGAGCGCGGCGCATAGAGAAATTTTGCCTCATTTTCTCTCTTCAGCTCAGAAATTCGCCCAGTTTTGACTAGTTTTACTTTTTCAAGTGATGATTGAACTACCATGATGTAATTTGATGATTATGATGTAAATTTGGCATGTTTTTACTTTTTCTAGAGGATTCATTCACTAAAAAATGAAAATTGAGTGAATGGATCAATTTCCTAACATATAGAGGCAAGTTGTTTGGCTGCCTAGATTTTAGCTCCATGTTTAGAATTGGTTGAAACAGCTCCTAGAAGGATGAGCTCGACCCCTAGAGGCATGGGATGAGGTTAGGATGGTCTATATATTTTATTTTCTGAGACCTTTTCAGGGTTGGATACTTGGGAAAAGTTTGGCACCTCATTGTATATCCATTTTCAGTTTTTGGCAAAGGAAAGACCAGAGTTTTGCAGCACTTGTTGGGATCCTTGTGGCTTCTGAGTTTTGATGATGTTCTTCTCATGTTATTTTAAGTTTCATCAATGTTATGTGTATGCCATCCTTCTCTATGCTTCTGAATTAAACAAATGAGTAGTTGAGGTAGAATTCATTGATTTGCTGGTGCTCTGCCTTAAGCTTTTGTTTAGTTTTTTATGTTCTTCGTCAGTTTGAAGAGGATACTTGCACGCTCTTGCCCTCTTCAGCTCCTCAGTAGTATTTTCAATCCATTCACTCGATCTAAGACATCAAAGCCGTTGCCTACCCTGCCCCAACTTGAACTCTGCAAGAATTTGGCCTCATCCCCAAGCCCAAAAATTGTTTTTCTCTTTTTCCAACAAAAATCCCAAAAAATCAAAATCAAACCCTCCTATTTGTTTATCTAGCCTAAGATCAATTATTTTTTTAGTCATCTCAAGCCCCTTTTGAATATTTTCATTGAGATTGATCTCGAGAGAGCCCTCTCCTGTCCTCGTAGGGCTAGCTACGAGGCTGAACATGGTTTGGTGTTGTCCTTCTTCTGCCTTATTTCAACCTGAGGTGGATTTGGGAACTAACATAGTGGCGACCATACTGGGGAAAAATTGGTTTGCTGGTTAGTGTTTTTTGATTTATAGCTACAGACGGAGCCTGAAGTCACGCCAGGTAGCCTTCAAACTGCTCTTGCTCTGCGAGTGCATAGTAGATAAATGCTACTTCAGTCGATCTCCGGTCTAGCTTGTAATCGTAACACTTAACTTATAAATTGCCCCAGTACATGTAATCAAGTTTAGATCTGATGGTTGATGGTGGACAACGATCAGACATCAGAAGGCTGAAATCATTCACCTGGTGACTCCATTCACTGAAAAATTCAGAAATCAATGCTTCATGGTGACTTCACTGCAGGGAGATCAGTAGCTTTGAGATTTTCAAGATGGATTGGGTTGCAAGAAGGTACACTCCCATGAGTCGAGATCACATCCCAGGTTTCCCAAATAAAATGCCCAAGGTGGATTGGCTTCAGAATTTTCCTATGTTCAGAAATGTGGAAGGTAATGACGCTGCTCTTCATCTGGTGAAATTTCACATTCATGTGCATAAATTAAAGATCGATTTTCCTGAAGACTGTTTGATGAAAATGTTTATGGCTGCTCTGGAAGATGAAGCCCGATCTTGGTATGAAAGTTTGCCACCTACTTCTATTTACTGTTTAAAATATTTTCATACCATGTTCTTTGAAAAGTATAACGAATCTTATCCATCCTTGATTTTAGTTCAGAACTGTTGTAGCCATGTTCATTGTTTTATTGAAGATCTTAAGAATTTTTATGGACATGATGACTTCATGGACGAAGAGATCATGGAAGCACTGTATGAAAATCCATTTCAGCAGTAGAATCAAGATCTTAGTACAATGGAGAATGATGAAAGAGAAAGTTTTGTTTCAGATCTGTCCATAGAAGAAGACATCATGCAGGGAGGTCAAGTTTCAGTTTCAGAATGTGATAATGTTAAGTCAGTCTTTTCAGATTTAGATCCAGATTGTGGCAACCAAGAATACCTTATGCTGAATCCCATAAAGGAGAACTCTGCTGTTGAGATCATTTGGAATGAAGAAGACAGAGTTATTGGTCCAAATGTTCTCAGTTCATTAGAACACAACCTGCATGAGGACGTAATCCAATCAGCTCATGAAAAACAAGATAAGATATTTGTTCAAGTAAATGATAAATCTTCTTTCAATAACTCAGTGATAAATGATAATTTGATTGCCATGTCATATGAAGACAATTACTGTGTGAGCAAAAGAAAACAAAAAGCATTATCTCCTTTGTTTGAAGATGAGATAGATCAACTCTTGAAAGGTCATGTTACAGCCCAAGCTAAAGCAGATTTGCAGTGCACACATGGTCAAGAAAGTGTTGGTGAAACTTCTTCCTCTTTTGAAAATAATGACTATCTTGTAATCAGTTTTATAGTTCAGCAAACAAATAATATTTTCTTTCACGAAGATGATAAGGCTGTCATGTTTGATAATCTTGAAGATTGTTTTTTGTTTAAGAATGACCTAGACCATGAAGTTGAGGAATATGAGCTTGAGAGAGACAATATGCCAGAATTTCTCATGGTCAAGGAACCTACAGCTAACACTCAGATGGCAAAAGCTTATACCTCTCTGTGCCTTCCTGTCACTCGGAAATCAATTGTTCTTTCAGATCAGAATGGAGGGAGTACTTGTATTTTTGCAGCTGGATCTCCAGATAAGCTAGTGCTTCAGGATTTTCAATATCCCTTCAGCATTCTTCTGCAAGCATTAGAAAAGATCAATATTTCCTGGTTCATTATCATAATCTTTGGTTTCAGTGGTTATTTTGAGTTGCCTACAGGTTCATCGTTCCGCCTAATCGAGAAAAGTGAGAGCAGAAATTTGGTATGTAGCCATCTGCTGGATTGGTTACATTGGAAAGCTCACTATACATGATTGTATATATTTCATCAATATGCAGGTGGTTGTCATCATGCTTTCAAATCTTGATGAACTGCTGCCTTTTTTCAAAATCTTTGTAAATACTTGTTTTAGTTAAGTCAGTCATGAGTCATTTAGTCGGTTTGTTTCAGGCATTTCTGTTTTAAGAGTTGAGTCAGTTTAAGTTAAAGTTTCAGTCAAATAAATTTAGTCAACAGTCTTGAGTTGTTTTGTCAAATAATGGACTCCATAGCCCAATGGATAAGGCACTGGTCTGCTCTCCCAAAGATCTGCCATTCTTGGTACCTCCAAGGAGCTACCATCCCCATTGGAGCCAATGTAAGAGTCGGTCTTTACAGCCCTCCGTCAGAGATCATTTCTCTTATTGCATTTCATTGTTTAGGTGTCTCATTCCACTCATTCATCTGCATTCCATTAGGGTGATGCCATTGACTGACGGAAGAGTTTGGTTTTCTTGTTTCCCTCATATTTGTACCTGCTGGGTTGGTCAAAATTTCTCCAAAATCATCAAAGTTTATTTCAAGTCGTTTGCAGTCATAGATGCTATTTTGGTCAAAAAGAGTAATTTTAGTTTCTGAGTCTAGGGTTCGGTCTTCTGAAATGTCAAATCATGCCCGCAAGCCATGAGGATGGTTTCCAAATAATTTCTCAGTTCAAAATTTTATCATCAAACATATTCGAGGACATTTCTTGTTCAAAACTTTGTTTTGGATAAGAAATTGTCAAATTTGTTTTTGTAATAATATGTATCTTTCCACCATGAAGACTTCAAAGCAGACTCTGGTCCTCCTTTTCCAATTTTCGACGCCAACATCCCTGCAAAAATAAACCAATTTCATCATTTCGAAGCTTAGAAAGTCATGAGGAAACAAAGGACAAAAGTCGAATTAAATGAAAAGTGCCAAAGGTAGAAAAAATTACAAAATGGGTTTGGACGAAGTAAAAATCAAAACCATCTCTTTTCAAGATATTTCTCAAGGTTATTTATTCATTTGCAACAAGTTTCATTGAGAAAATCTCATACAGAAGTCGAATTTGAGAGTTGAAGACCAAACTGGGTTTTTAGAAGGGCAAACTGTGTGATAATTCAAGCGCGACGCATTGGGCATAGGCGCGACGCACCCACGGGCCGCGGCACATAGAGCCAAAATTCTCTGTGTTATTTTCTTCTGGCGCGGCGCACCCAAAGGCCGCAGCGCATTGGGTCTACGTGTGGCGCATAGAGCCCTAAGGTCGAAATTCATATCTGCTCCACAAAAATTTGGTTTGTTCCAGTGCGATTTTCTCCAAGTAAGTTTGTCAAAGCTGGTTCATTGATTTTAGGGTGTGTTTGCTGCGTATTGAAGAGAAGGAATTCAAGTGTTTAATGGTGAAATACTTAACCCTATACCCATATTGCAATATGCTCCCAAGGGTTTGAAAAGAGGTGGTTAAAACTTGAAACTTCGGTGTTTAAACTTTCATTCCATTGACATTTATGCTCTTGTTATGGTTATCATTTTTGTCATTGTTATCACTGTCATATTATTATATCACAGTCCCTTCCCCATTTCCACTATCCATATCCCTATTACCCTTTGTTCCCATGTCAATGAATTCCCAAAACCTATCATTCACTTCCCTCCATTGATAAACCTAATCTCCATAACATTCAAGGGCTGCCTTGTGTCTTTGATTTCATTTATATATTCCCATTCATTGACTTTTGTTCCTAAACTATCCCCCTTTCACTATCACTCATTCCCATTGCTTATAAATCCCTAGATTCCTAAGTCCCTCAAACAGTGGTTGTCTTCACACTTGAAACTCATTTGATAGTCCTTTTCCTACTGTGATGTTTCTTATAGCACCTTATTATACATGTGACACATTTGGCATTGAAACAAATACACTAATTTCTCATTTTCTAACCAACCAAGCATACAGTTGACAAACACATTTCAGCACCATGTCAGAGACAGATTCACCATATGAGCAGGGATATGAGCAAGACAGTGATTCATCTACCGAGCTTAATGTGCCGAGGAGATCTCATAAAAGTGGCAGGCATGTCAGGGAGGAGCCCACTTCTTTGACCCAATTGCAGGCCTGTCCGCTTGCAATGGATTGTTTTCAGAGTCAGTCATGCTTCCAGTATTGTGAGATGATTTCCCGAACGCAGCATCATCATGAGTTAGCTCACCTATTTGTCCTACATTTGCATAATGGTCATGTAAATCTTGCTGGAGTGAACTTCACTTTGACACCAGAGACTATTTCTGAGGCGACTGGGATACCGAACATTGGTGAGGAGTGGAATAAGAGACAGCAGCTGGATAGAGCATATTATGAGACTTACATCAGACCTAGATATTTGAGATAGTTGAGCAGGGTATTTCCATTCATATTTCTGTAGGAGTCTTATGCACCATTGATGAAACTCATCATTAGATATTTCAGCTGTGAGAGTGCGACTGATGAATATTCCAAACTTCATGTGTTAGAATATAGAGCGGATGACTACCCTTGTGTAGAATAAGACTCCAGAGCAGTAGCATAACAATATCTATCATTATGCGCTCATCAAAATCATTGTGGTACATCAGCTTGGTTTGTAGGGCATCGCGTGGGATGAGTTCATTTCCCGTGATTTCTTTGCAGCGCCCCAGCCTCCTCCCGAGATTGTCCATGATGAGGCAGAGCATTCGCATCAGTTTGAGGTTCCTGAGATAGAGCCTATCACTGCTCCAGTGTGTGTGACATATCAGAGAGGCCACAGAGCCTTGTTTGCAGCAGCACGATGAGTACTATCTCCACTAGGGGTGGAAGGGGTCTCGTTATCTTCATCAGCAACGCGAGTACTATCTCCACATGGTGTGGAAGGGGTCTCGCCTTCGACATCAGCACAGGTACAGGTTCAGGACAGAGGCAAGAGGCCTATGCACGATGAGGGTCCTTCAGGAGGCCAAGGCACTGATTTTATACTCATCGATGTTGATGCGAGCTCTCCCAGCTCAAAGCTGAAAGAGATAATCCAGGAAAAAAAGGCTGAGATTGACACTTTGACCATGAAGTTGCAGAGAGCTCAGTGGGTTATACATTATTTGGAGCAGCGGAATAAATAGCTGGAGGATCAGCACACACTCATAGAGTTGCGGAAAATTCATGAAGACCGGGAATTGGCCTGGAAGAGACTAGGTGACATGACACCGGTTGAGCGAGAGACTTGCCTCACACACGTCAACATTCATCTGGAAAAGCTCTTGGCAAAGGCCAATAGGAACAAAGACATGCTCAGACATATGAAGAATCACTATTGGGCCCGCACACACATTTGCAGAGCAAAAATGAAGATCCTGAAGGCAAGGCTGAGAAAGGCACTGAAACGTCGGAAAAAGGCTGGATCCACTCCGAATCTTGGCCGAAGCTTCCTTGGCTGAGCATGAGACATGATGGGAGACCTTCACTTCAAATTTCAGAAAATCTGGAGAAGATTTTGTCATTTTGAAAATTTTGGTTGCAAAACAGGTTTTTTCGCTCGACGCGTCGCGCCACCCGACGCACGCTTATGATTGGGACATCTTCTGGAGGAAAACTTTGCATTTTTGGGTTTGTCATGATATATTATGTATTTTCAGGAATGGCTGAATCATTTCATCAAATTATGGGCTGTCTAAAGGGCCAAAAACACTCCAAAAATGGCCTTTCTGCCACTTTTTGCACTAGCAGGAACCAGTCTTGGGAGATTGTGGTTTTGGAGGGGCAAATGACATCCAAATTGAAAAATTCTACTTGGGTGGGATAGTAGACATCTAGGGCTTTCGAAAAAGCTATCATGAGCTCAATTTGGAATTTTGGAAGTGCCCCAAAATCACCTCCAAAGTGGCACGACGCATAGGGAATTTGAGCGCGACGCATAGAGAAATTTTGCCTCATTTTCTCTCTTCAGCTCAGAAATTCGCCCAGTTTTGACTAGTTTTACTTTTTCATGTGATGATTGACCTAAAATGATGTAATTTGATGATTGTGATGTAAATTTGGCATGTTTTTACTTGTTCTAGAGGATTCATTCACTAAAAAGTGAAAATTGAGTGAATGGATCAGTTTCCTAGCATATAGAGGCAAGTTGTTTGGCTGCCTAGATTTTAGCTCCATGTTTAGAATTGGTTGAAACAACTCCTAGAAGGATGAGCTCGACCCCTAGAGGCATGGGATGGAGTTAATATGGTCTATATATTGTATTTTCTGAGACCTTTGCAGGGTTGGATACTTGGGAAAAGTTTGGCACCTCATTGTATATCCATTTTCAGTTTTTGGCAAAGGAAAGACCAGAGTTTTGCAGCACTTGTTGGGATCCTTGTGGCTTCTGAGTTTTGATGATGTTCTTCTCATGTTATTATAAGTTTCATTAATTTTATATGTATTCCATCCTTATCTATGCTTCGGAATTAAACAAATGAGTAGTTGAGGTAGAATTCATTGATTGGCTGGTGCTCTGCCTTAAGCTTTTGTTTAGTTTTTTATGTTCTTCGCCAGTTTGAAGAGGATCCTTGCACGCTCTTGCCCTATTCAGCTCCTCAGCAGTATTTTCCATCCATTCACTCGATCTAAGACATCAAATCCATTGCCTACCCTGCCCCAACTTGAACTCTGCAAGAATTTGGCCTCATCCCCAAGCCCAAAAATTGTTTTTCTCTTTTTCCAACAAAAATCCCAAAAAATCAAAATAAAACCCTCCTATTTGTTTATCTAGCCTAATATCAGTTTTTTTTTATTCATCTCAAGCCCCTTTGAATATTTTCATTGAGATTGACCCGGAGAGAGCCCTCTCCTGTCCTCGTAGGGCTAACTACGAGGCTGAGCGTGGTTTGGTGTTGTCCTTCTTCTGCCTTATTTCAGCCTGAGGTGGATTTGGGAACTAACAGAAGGTTCATAATGGAAGACTTGTTCATAGTAGAGTTGATGTCCTATTGGGTCCTAGAAATGGCATCTTCCTTTTAGAAGAGTGGACTGAACAAATACATGAACAAGGCATGTTTACATTAAGCTAGACAATTTATTACAACTCTACAAATCTGTGGCATTAGGGATGGTTGTTAGCTAGTGCTTTGTATATACGAGGAAATTTTTCAAATTTATTCACTATATATTTGGGGGAGTTGAGAAAGGGGTATATTTAGATTAAGAAATGAATCATATAGGATGGTCATGAATAAGGTTTGGAGAACTATACAACTAGATTGGGATATATTACTTTGCAATTTGATGTGAGATAGGACACAAAGAGGTGGTGACCTAATATCTAGAAGATAAGAGGTCCCATAATGTATATCATTCGCATGTGGTTAGGTTTGAAAAATAGAGTACTAGGAAACTTCTTTAGAAGAGACAAGTATAGGGCGAAAATAGTGAAGAGAAAATTTCACATTTGGTCATATTCTATCCTTTTACATGTTAAGTGTGGTTGTAGATTAACAATATTTTTGGTCTTGTAATGTTTGGTTTGGAGACAATATAGAACATGGCTTATAGTTCTTGTTTCAAAGAAAGAACATAAGAATATTAGGTTCATACTTGTACTTGTACCTTGGGGTATATGATTAGCTTGTAAAGCAATGTTATTTGAAAATAAATACATACGCCCATTTTAGGTTTTGCATAAGTAATTGCTATATTTCAAGTTTTAGAACAATATATTAAATGTAAAATTCCTCAATAGTTGGGTGTTCTATGGGTTCCCTAGGGATTCTTTGATAGATCCTACCAAGAGGGTGATTATATAAGTAGTCTAGGGGGCACTATTTTTGGAGGAGACACACTAGTATAAGTTTAAAGCATGTTTGGGCATTGGTTTAAATAATTATTCCAAGTTCATGGCTCTTAGACCATTAAAGATGGTGGCCAGTGAAATATGGATTAATATGATACATAGTTATGGTGACTTGACTCCTGTGATTAAGCAGATGAATGAGGAACACCATATACAATATATTACACTACAAACTTTGTCGTTTCAATTAAATGATAATATAACTTAGTTTGAAGTGATTACATTTAGTCACATAAAAACAGAACACAAGGTTGGGACTAACACATTATCTAAATGAGGATTGCTACAAGATCTTAGCTTTTTTCCAATGGAATAGTTTTGATGGAATCTTTATTGTAACTAGTCTTGATATTTGATTAGACTAGTAATTAAATATTTGGAATTTTAAGTAGAATTTGATTCAATGGTTGAATCTTATTTACTTTTTGAAATTTCATATTCGTTTGGAATATTGTAACTATGTTTGGATATCTACATTTACTATGATAACTAGATTTGGAAGCCTAGGGCTCTCACGGAGAAACCCTAGCTATGGTGGCCTGGGGTTTCATCACTGGTTCTCGGGTAAATTGAAGGCCATGGAAACTGGAGCTTAGTTTCGTATGGGTGGAATCGACATACACTGTCAGTTTGTGATTTCGACTCTTTGTATTAGGGTTAATATACATTATTCACACTTTTTCTCAGGGTTCAAAATTTATTTTGAATGGGTCACTGGCCGGTTTGCTTCCCCGTGTGATTTTTGGCGGTCACGGGTTTATTGACCTATCTACGACACTGCGCACGATCATGACAGTGCTCTGACCGACTTCTATCCCAATTTATTTGCTGAGTTCAACCTTAACAGTTGCGCAATGTTGTTAATGTGAGACATCTATAATTATCTCCACTACTAGTGGTATCTACTTGCGCTCTGAGTTGCGGACGACACCTGTGGCGGTATTGCAGGTCCCTGCGGTGGGGAACTGAGCGACATCTGCAGATGGAACCTGTGGCACTTTTCCACACACCTGCGACTGTGTCGGATACTATATCGCACCATCTGCCAGTCATGAGCTCCCACGAAGAAGAGGTTGACTACTCGGAAGACCCTCTGGCGGAAATGGATATCTTGGGGTAGTCACCTAGGGTTGAGGTCGAGGACATGGTGGACATGATTCCTGCACCGGTTATTCCCGCTTCGGTACTGACTCTACCGGTCACTCATGCGAGTTGCTCATCTCCAAATGGGGGCTGTATGGATACCCAAACCTTTTCTATCCCATCGCCATATGTTATCAGCCTATGGAAGTATCAGTCTCTGGATGCAGCTGTCCTGCTGGAGGCAAATATCGTTGAAACAACCCCACTGATGGCCGAGAATTCTGAATACATAGGTGCAGCGACTCTTACCCTTGAAAATCTATGTATTGGGGGAGAGATACTCTTTAATTCATCTGCTGCGACTGAGCCGGTGGCGACATCGAGGTGCTTCATCAATATCCCTATTGAAGCACAGTTGGCTGATTCTCAACCATCGTCGTCTGATTCGGAGGGGTTCGGAGAACCTAGCATGGAAAATGGAGACCTGCACTTGCATAAGGGGTCGGGGAAAAAATCATGACCGAAAAAGAACATGCATAGCAGAAATATGAATTTTGGGAGAGATAGAGGCATGGCCAATTTAGAGCAAACGACAGCCACCATGCTTGTGAGAAAAGTCTGCAATCACAAATATTCCACTGCGTGACTTAAGATTTGGACAGAGGAGATTTGGGGAGGGCTTTTGGAGCAACTTCCGGGGGTCACTCTCCTAACCAGCAGATGGTTCACTCTTACTTTCTCTCAGTCAGGACAGGTGGACTAGGTAATTAACAAGTACTGGCATATCGAGATAGACCCGGTTCTCCTAAAGTGATGGTTCCCATTATTTGACCCAAACAAGGAGAATTTGGGCGCAGGATCTATCTGGATGAGATTACTTGGGCTTCTTGTTCAATTCTAAAATGAAACAACTCTTCGTAGCATTGGGGAGGATTTCGGTCATTACCTTGATCATGACCGATCCTATTTAGCTACTGGCAATTGTGCTGTAGCTCGCTTTCTGGTATTTTTGGACACTCGCGATGGGCTACACGACAATTACAATATTTTCTTCGAAGGGATGGTCTAGTAGAAACTACTGGATTATGAGGGATACCATTCAGGTGACGACGGTGTCACTTGGTGGGGCATCTGTATAAAGAATGTCCGCTTTTGGGTGTGGGGAACCCTCAACATAAGAAAATTGCTCATGCGGCCACCCAAACAGATCTGGTTACTATCATGCCGTCAAAAAAGGAGCTACCGTGTGATGCTAAACATCGGCCCGAATCCGTGTTACCTTCCTGGCCGATTACTCAAGCCCGGACCCATTCCTCACCGGTGCAATCCAATCAACATCTCTTGACTACGGTTCCGGGTACCACTCTATCCCCCTCTACTTATCATAATTTTTTTACGCCTGCATCATCTTTTACTTCACATCATGCACTTTGTTCTTTACACTCCATTAGTTTCTTTGTTGCATCTACTCCCCCCTCAATCCCGCCCACCATTCCCCACACCTCTGCCGCGTCAACTGGTCTTTCTTCCATTTCGACCGTAGATTCCTCATTTGTCGAGCACCATTATTTCCTTCGATCCTCCACCCACCTAACCCCTTTATCTGAGCTTGGCATTGGATCGAGACAAGGTATTTTTCCAGCCAAATCTCGTGGTAGACCCTCTGCTATCTCAAAGGCGATTAGAAGAGCTAACATTGAGGTGGAGGCATGTACTCAATCATCCCTATTTCGGGTTCTTAGAGCAAGGAAACCCAAAGTAGGGGTTCCCTCATGATTTGTCTCTCTTTTAACTGTAGAGGGCTTTCCAAACCCAGTAAAATACTGGCTCTAAAGGATTTATTGTCCACATCTCCCATTGATGCTCTTTTCCTTCAGGAAACTTTGGGGGATGGTATCACCATTATCAAGCTCCCAAATACTCTGCTTCTGTTTTGGACATTTGTTACGTTGGACGCACGGGGCCGATCTAGCGGATGTGCGCTAGGGATCAACAACAGGACTACTCGGATGAAAAATCATTGGGGAAGGGATGGAGTCATTGGAATGGAGGTCTCCAATGGTGATTTAGCACATTCATTCACCCTAATTAATGTTTATGGCCCTTGCGTTAACATGGAAAATTTCTGGTCATCTTTGCTTAGTTGCACGCTTCTTCAACACCTGCATATCATCCTTGGTGGGGATTTAAAATTTTCTTTGGGGATCTCAGAATCCTGGGGACCTCAAGCCATTCCAGATCTACTATCCAACTTTTTAACCACTAACCTGGAACGGGCTGAGTTGATTGATATTGACATGGCAAAGAAGCAACCCACCTGGAGAAATAGACATACCGGGGAGGCAGATTTGGCACGCCATCTTGACCGATTCCTTATCAAACAACAATTCCATTATCAACCAGTTAAAACCAGACAGTGGCTTGGAAGGGGTGGTATATCTAATCACACTTTGGTATGTATGGCATTCCTGGCTGGCGATCAGAAATCGTGCCCACCTTTAAAATTCAATTCTAGATGACTTCAAGATCCTGATTTTCATCATTTGGTAGCTCAGGAGTGGCAACATAGCTATCAATACCTTGACAAGGAACCTGCAAGGGTTTTCAATGAGCATCTAAAACGTATCAAGGCAATCACTATCAAACGGGTTAGGGAAAAAAAAAAACTTGAGAAGGAATATTTGTGTAGGGTTTAATCTGAAATCTCTCAGCTTAATGATTCAGATTATTTGGGATTTCGCTCGATGACCACCAAAGACAAACTGATTGCTCTTGAAACCACCAGGTCAAAAATCCTTCGTCACAAGGAAGAGGACTGGTGATTAAGAAGTCGAGCTATTTGGTTGAAAGCTGGGGATGAGAATACTAATTTCTTCCAACAGCATGCTAAGGGAAGGCGCAATATTAATACCATTTGGGAACTATCTAATCATACCGGATTTGTGGCCAAAACTCATGCTCAACTTCAAGATCTGGGCATTCGGCATTTCTCAAATCAATACATAGCACCACTCAACATCAACCTGCCAGATATCATGCATATTTCTAGTACTTTCAACAGGTATGTAGATAATGAACTGGCAGAAGAGGTCAATGCACTGATCACCATGGGTGAGATTGAGGGGGTACTAAAATGGTTTAAAAAAGATAACAGTCCTGGACCAGACGGATGGCCTATTGAACTCTACCTTCATTTTTTCAAGCTCCTAGGACAAGATCTCCTCCTTGTCATTGAAGAAAGCTGAACATCTAGCAGGATATATGATGGATTTAATTCTACTTTTATAGCCCTTATCCCTAAAAATGACCATCTTAAATAATTCCATGACTACAAGCGTATATCTCTCTGTAACTACATCTACAAGATTATATCCAAAATCATTGAAAATCGTATTAAACCCATCCTCTCTGATCATATCGCTAAAGAGAAATTTGCCTTTCTTCATCATAGGAAGATCCATGAAGCTTTTGGTACCACCCAGGAGGTCTTGCATTCCATTAAAACAAAGAACCTCAAGAGCACCTTCCTCAAAATTGATCTTGCTAAATATTTTGATCATGTCAATTGGAACTACCTCCATCTTATTCTCATTCAAACCAGTTTTCCCCCTCCCTTTATTAACTGGATTATGGGTTGTATCAGTAATGCTACATTCAACATTCTCCTTAATGGAACTGCATCTGATTTCTTTCATGCTGGTAGGGGTCTTAGGCAGGGATGTCCCCTCTCACCTTTTCTTTTTTTCCTTGTTATGGAAGGCCTCTCGACTCTGATAAAAAAGGAAAAGGTTGATGGTCAACTACATGGTATTAATCTAAATGACATCCTACAGTTGAATCACTTATTATTTGTGGATGATGTGCTTATTTTTCTGGATGGCTCTTGTGAGAATTGTATTCAATTTGAACTTATACTTCAGATGTTCTGTAGAGCTATGGGCATGGCCCCCAACCATAACAAATCCACCATTATTATGACTAGATGTTCTGCACAAGAACAGAGGTTGGTTATTTCTAAGTTCCCATATGTGCGCAACGATATTGGGGATGGTTTGAAATATCTTGGTTTCCATCTCAAGCCAAATGACTACCAGATAAAGGATTGGAATTGGTTGATTGCAAAAGTGGAGCACGGGATTAATATCTGGCATCATCGGTGGCTCTCGTGGGCCAGAAGATTGGTATTAATTAAATCTGTACTGGAAGCCATCCCTATCTATTGGATGTCCCTTGCTTGGCTTCCCAAAGGAGCCACCAATCGAATACAACTGATTTGCAGACAATTCCTCTGGAGAAACTCAACTCATGATCACATCTTTGCTTGGGTGGCATGGGATCAGATTAGCCAGCCTAAACAATGGGGTGGATGGGGCATAAAGGATCTCCACATTTTTGCATCAGCCCTGGCTGCTAAATTGGGTTGGCACCTTGTTACTGGACACAGCCTGTGGAAGGAGGTTACAGTTGCCAAATATATCGCTTCTAGGAACACCCTCGATTAGATTTGACGCAATATTCCATTTTGTCCTGGATCCTTGATCATCTGGAAGGCTATCACCAAATCTTCACACCTTATACAACAGGGGCTGTCATGGAAAATTGGTTTGGGCATTTCTGTCAGAGTGGGTTCTGACTCGTGGTCGGGCAGCGGGAGAAATTTCAAATTGCCGAATTACATCATTAATCATCTGACCAACGCGAGTTATCACTATCTTGCTCAGGTTGCTGATCCGGAGCGGACTAATTGGCATGCACAGGGATGGCTATCTGCACAAGCACTTGGGATCCCCCGAGAGGGCCACCTTGACTGGTTTCGGTACACCAGTGCTCTACATGCATCACATATCTGCCTCTCGGATCAAGATGATCAACTAATTTGGGCACTCTCGCCCAGAGGACAATACTCCCCTAAAATTGGATATATCACTCTGTGCCATCTCAAAGAATCTCAGGAATTTTTTTTGTGGTGGCATACTATCTGGAAGCTGTAGGCACCCCATAAAACCTGAATTCTGCTATGGTGCATTCTACACAATTGCATACCGACTATGGAAAATCTGCGTAGGCATGCCATTTATGGCTCGTCTAGATGCTGCTTTTGTTTCGCCCATGAGAGGGATGCTCAACAAATGTTCCTTGAATGCCCCTTTATCAGGTTACTCTGGAATTTGGTCACTCAAGCGCTGGGGTGTGCACACTCTTGGCATGGCGGTACAATATCTAAGGCTTGGTCCACGTGGTGGCATGCTGTAACATTCCTCAAATCGCGAAATCTACCTTTACTTATTGCTTGGGGCATATGGACTGGGCGTAATCAGCATACCTTTGATGGACTACCGGTGAACTAGGTGCACATTTGTGTTGTCATCATTGCCACTTACAACCTCATACCGTATGCGGCTCAACCCAATTGTTTAAAGACCATCACTCTTGAACGCATCGACCAAACCCAGCCGTGGGCTTATTTCGACGGGGCTTCTAATCAACATGGGTGTGTGTGTGGGGGGGGGGTTCTATACATAACTACCTCTCATTATTTTTACCTCAAAATGGGACTGGGCCCTGATACCAATAATTTCGACGAACTCCTCTACCTCCGACTTCTATTTCTTTTTGCCCAGGAAAAAGAATGCAACAATATTCAAATCTTTGGAGACTCACTTGTTGTTATAAACTAGTTCAATTCTCTTGCACAGTGCCACACTCATACACCTACATCATTATTGTGGGAAGTCCTACATTTGAAATATTATTTTGATACTATATTTGTCACTCATATTTACAGGCAGAGGAACCAAGTGGCATATAAACTTTCCAAAGAAGCCACGGAGCTAGATTGGGGCAGATCGTTCATCACTAAACATGATGGTGCACAGGTTTATAGATTTTCACAGACTGTTCATTGATGACTTCCAAGATTTGGGAGAAGTCACTCCTTGAATGCATTTTGACAGACATATTTATTGGGAGATTTTTTGGCAGTGGATACTTATGCTATTATATATTATCGATAGTTATTTTGTATTTTGCTTTACTGTACATAGCTTGGAATAGTTTTATTATTTTCTACACTTGATACATGCAGCATATTTGCACCAATACATGAAACTACATGCCTCCTTGGCGAGGATACAACTTTCTATGCTCTATAAATGGATATTACCAGTAAAATATAACATGTAATTTTTCTATATTAATGAAAGTTATGAATTTTTCCCCTGGAAAAAAAAATCTACATTTACTATTTCAAACTTCATATTCGTTTGGAATATTGTAACTATGTTTGGATATATACATTGTTGTATTCTTTGTAGGTAATATTAGTCGATTGAAGCTTAATTATTCAATGGAATGGTCAAGTAAGACAACTAGGAATGAACCTCAACAAATCTAGTTGGTAATAATTGACTAGGAATAACAATTCAATGGTATAGTTAAAGTCAAGTCGATGAGAAATCAAGTTGACAATCCAATAGATTGGACAACAATCAAGTCAATGTAATTACCTTAGTCAGAGTCGACTAGTAGTCAAGCAATCAATGGAAATCGATGTTCAACTAGAAAAAACAAAGGGATTATAATTTGCACATACATGGATAATTGATTGAGATTGGTGGTTGAAAGAGAAATTGACAACAGTAAAAAATGGTTGAAAAAAAATTATGAATCCTAAGATTCCTAAGATTTTTTCTAATGATATTCAACCACTTGTATTGATTCGAGAAGTTTCAAATTGAGTTTTATGTGCCTATAAATAGAGCATGATGTAAGGTTGATGAGATATGATGAGAGAATGAGTCTTCATACTTAGTAGAGATTGAGTGATGTATGATCACATTGGTCTTAAGTGTTGACCAAGGCCAATGTTCATTGTAATATTAAATTGATAATATAAGAGCTGCAAAGCTATAAGGTTGGTTGGTTTTCCTGATTAAGGGTTTCTAGGGTGAAATATATGTGTTTTGTGTAAATATTTATGATGTGCCATTATTTATATTTTTATGTATAAGTTCTCTCATGCGCATTCAAGGGTTCATGTTAATTGAGATTTTTTTTTTGTTTATATGTCTATTCAACTCTGTATTTCGAATTTTGGTGTCTAAGTGTAAATCAAGTGCCTTATACCCAACATCGATGTGAGTTTGTAAAATATGAAGTGTTGATCATAATATTGCAGACTTTTTTTAAGTGGCCAAAATTTTGGAGTTGGGAAATTACTAGTTAATTCTCCATTTTTTATTTTTGTATTATGTGCTTTGATACCTAAATAATGAATTCTATATTCTCTTTTGAATATGAAATTCACTTTGTTCCTTAAAAAAAATATTGCTTGGAGTAGGTTTGAGATGAATAAAGTTTTTGTATAAATTATATAACTAATGTGTTATATATCTAAGATTCTCCTGATCACACACTATTTTAACTTCATGCACAATAAATAATCTATTCCACCATTGATCATCACATGCAGAAATTAAATCAATTGCAATGCACACATGAAACCATAAAAATTCACACACATTAACACAGTTGTTTTAACAGGAAAGCCTGAAGCTGAAAACCCTAACTATCTATATATAATATATGTCATAGATATCATGTAACAATCCTCATACAAAGCTGATCATATCAAGCTCTCAGTACAATACAATCGCTACACACTAATCAGGTCCGATCTTGCAAATCCATGCACCGATCTCTGCCAGTTGCTAGCTTGCCTCTACTGCGCAACCCCTGCTAAAGAATGGCTCTGAATGAACTCGAATCCACTTGGCTTGCACTGCAAAATCCTCATTGGCATCTCTACTGAGTGTTGGATGCAATCAATCTATCACTATAGTCACAACTGATAGTCACACTTGCTCTTTCACCTATCTCTCCATTGGTCTCCATTGAAACTGTCCATGCACTATAGTTAGCTAATGTATTCTTCAGTTGATTAATGAGTTATTATTTGTGAATTAATTATTAATTATTTCACACCACTCTCACTAGTGTATCAATCAGTTAGACTAGATACAACTAGCTCAACTGTGTCTAACTGAGTTAAACTGAACACAACTCCACCAACTACTTCTACAACTCCACCAAACTTTGTCACATGAGTTCTAACTGAAGTCCTCCATGCATTAGCTCTAGTAAACCCTGTGGATAGCGTAATTCCTTCACAATTTCGTGGCTACATCTCGTGCACTTAACTTAAGTGCTCCAAGACAATAAGGTAATGTTTATAGTCCAAATATTATTAAGAGCTAATAATATTCGACATATCTATTTTTAGACTGGCATTCTAAAAATAGATTCCACCCAATATGTCTAAAAATAGAAGTCCATCTATTTTTTCCAACTTGACCAACCATCCACAAATAGCATCCTGCAACTCATAGAATATGATCGACATGTCTAAAAATAGACTTTGTGCCAAAAATAGCTTGCGGGCCCACTTAGTGAAGGCGACTCTTTTCACTAAGCTCATCATCTTGTTGAATCTCAACACTCCCTCTCAACAAGATAGGGATTATCTGCCACCCTGATCCTGTCTCTCTGGTATTCGTATTTGCTCCTGGTGAGTGCCTTCATCGGAATATCTGCATCCTGATCCTCCGTAGGAATGTAAGATAGTAACATGATCTTCCGCTGCACACACTCTCTGATATGATGGTACCAGATGTCAATGAGTTTAGATTTATCATGAATTATTGGATTAACCGAGAGTTTAATGAAACTCTGATTATCACAATATATCATAGTAGGATCTAAGTGTGAACCGAACAAAACGACCAAGATCTTCCTCATCCATATAGCCTCGCATGCAGCCAAACTTGCTGCCATGTACTCGGCCTCCGCTGAATTGAGTGCCACAGATCTCTGTTTCCTGCTGTACCAAGAAACTGCTGTAGAACCGATACTGAAAATCCCTCCAGATGTGCTCTTTCTGTTCATTGGGCTCCCTGCCCAATCTGCATCCGTGAAGCCATGCAACTTCATCTCATCTGACTGTCTGTACCACAATCCATATCCTAATGTGCCTCTCAGATACCTCAGAACATGCTTTCCTGCCTTCCAAAAGAGCTTGGTAGGCTTAACCATAGCTTGTGAAAGCTGGTTAACAGCATAGCATATGTCCGGTCGTGTATTGACTAGATACATGAGCGAACCAACCAACTATAGATAAACAATGGCATCCACTACCTCTGCCGATGTAGCATCCTCTTTCCTCCAACCACCAGGAAGAGGAGTGTCGATAGGCTTGCAGCCTTGCATGTTGAACTTCTCCAATATCTCCCGGGCATACTTGCCTTGCGACACAAATAGTCCATCCTTCCGCTGCCAAATTTCCAATCCCAAGAAATAACGAAGGAAGCCCAAGTCCTTCATCTCAAACTCCTTTGCAAGATCTACCTTGCATGAGTGTATCATCAGTTCATCACCTGTTAGTATCAAATCATCTACATAAAGTACAATGATCAACAACTTACCCTCTGTTGATCATATCCCCCCCCCCCCCCCCCCATTAAAGTTCTTGGCCATTAGTCCCGCTTGAACCTTTCGAACTCCCTACCGTGGCCTAAGGAACTCGTTTTCCACCTATCGTCACCGTCCTGTGCCTCCAAATTACACTGTTCAGGTCTGAAAGCTCGCGCCCAAGAGTATTCAAGGTTTAGCCCTTCTGGCCCTAGCCCCTCTGATTTTCTATTCCACATGACCTAGCCCCGAGACCTTGTTCCAGACCAAAAGGTGCTTATCGTATAAGGCTATCGGGCATGCTTTGAACCGTCCAATCGAACACAAATAAATGTACCATAGCACACTACCTTTGTGGTCCCCGCGCCCTACAAACCACCGCTTAAAACTGGCCTGTTTATTTCGCACCGCCTTTCGAAGGCAGGCGGTATTTCGCAAATCGCAGCGATTCCACACGTTGTGCGCCACGCGTCCCAGACCACTGTTCCAATACCACCCTCCATCGCGCATTATCTTTCGATTAAATTCGTGGAGCGATATTAACGCTGGCCGTCTGATCCAAAGAGCTCCATGCAACGGCAGTCGCTTGATATAATTGCACGAGTGTTAATGTAGGTCTACAGTGTCTCGGGTCCACCATTCCATCGCTGTACAATGCATTCCTAACCGTTGATTTCGTTTCTGATCGTATGGCCCAGAACTGTTCACGCATCCCGTTGATTGACCAGGTCCGCCTCCATGTCGTCCCTTCCGCTTAGCCTTTCGTACGCCCACGTGTCATTTGCGTTCACCTCCACCATTCATATACTCCGGTTACGTGTCATATTACAGTGTTTATGTTATGTATCTCCGCCTCGTTCATTCATCGTCGTTCCACTGTATATTTCATTTCCACCCTTCATTTCTTCGCCATTTATCCATGTTTTTCGTCACCCTGCATCTCCTCGCCATTTCTCCCAGCTTACATCATCATTCCGTGGTCACAGCCGCGTCCACCATGTTAGTATGAATCCTTTGTCGATGTGTACGAAAAAAGACCACTTTAGCTACGCATAACTAATAGCCCTAACATCAAAAGTGGCTGCCAATATCTTCAGATCTGCAGTTAGTTGATCAAGACAAGAGCTGCAAAAAACCAGATCTATGCATAGAAAGACATTAAGCAATAAAAAGAAGGGTTTGCTCCATATATCCAATAGACAAGACAAGAACAATTTTTGAAAGAATTTTTGTATTAAGGGCACCTGGGAGGAAAACAAGAAGATGTTTCCAATTCTCCTCAATGGGATGGGTTCTTGGAAGTCCTCAGCATTTCAAATCTAGCATTTCTCTCTCCTGTTGGTGTAGAAAACCCAGACAAAGATAGAACTCAAAGGGAGCTCACACAGCAAATAATGGAAAATATGACAATGATAATGGCTCAAAGTCATACCAAGAGTTTAGATCCAGAGTGATCTAATAGGCAACAAAAGGTGAAGAATGGTAGGAAAAAACCTCCTATTTATAACAAAATATTGGGTCATTCTAGATCTTGGTGCATGATTAAAATAACATTAACCAAATCTAGATCCACCTTTTATGGAATATTTTATTATATTTGTTGGAGGGAAAAGTATTTGACTTGGGTCAAATCCCTTTATTTGTGAATAATAAATAAATAAATGATTTATTTATCATTTTAAGGAAGTGGTTGAAAGATAATCAAATAAATAATGATTTATTTAATTATTTATGGGTGATTTAGTTATATTTAACAAGGAATATTATTTAAATAAGATTTAAATAATTATTCCTAGAAAATAATAAGATAAATAAAGATTTATCTAATTAATTTCTTTGTTTTGGGTTAAACATGATTAGGAATAATAATTAAATTATGGTTTAATTAATTATTCCATGAGGAAAATCAAACAAATATAGGTTTGTTTAATATTTCCTTTTTGGGGTTTCCTGTTTAGACCATAAACAACCTAATAAATGTGGTTTATTAAGTTATTTTACATAGTGAAAGCAATTTTACTTAGGGTAAAATTGGTCTTACATGGTGTACTTGGGTCCATCTAATGATGATAGGTTAGATGACCAAAAAATAGTGTAACAGATTGCCCCCCAGCATGCGAGTGTTAGGAGCAAATCGTATGACCGAAGTATGTTGTAAGAACTCAATCACCAGACATCAAGAGGGAAGTCAGAGAGAGAAATGTGAGGTAGACTAAGGTGCTGAAGAACTAGACCCTGAGGAGATGAGACTTACAGGTGCAACAAGTCTCTTTTTATGAGAGGGTACTTGTGCTAAAGGCGGCGGGGGAGGCATACCTATGCCTGCCGAGACAAAGTATAAAATAATAGTGTGTCCAGTAAATAAGGGACCGAACCATAAAGTACAGCTGGCATAATCATGAGCCAGATAAAAATACAATGAAGAATCCCACATACATGCTGTGCCTGGGATAACAGCCAGGACTTATACAATAATATATGAGTACATGAGATACAAATACAACCCAAATGCCCCCTGTAAATGGGGAAGGGCTCACAAAATCTGACTGATACATGCAAATCAAAGAGGCGCTGCAAGCGGCTAAGGCCGACATCATCAAATATATGGAGCTACATCAAGGGCTGCAATGAAGAGGTCATTTGGGCATGTGGGGGGCTACCTGCAGGGCCACCCCCTCATGAGGGCCGAGACATCTCACACACACCCAGGAATCACCAAGAGCTGCTACTACATCACTGAACCATCAAGTCTACGGATCTCGATCATGCTGAAAGGAGCTGGAGTGGAGAAACAATCAAGTCAAAGGGAAATGAGAGATCCCTTTGCCTGATTCGAGGCACCGAACAAGAGTGGAAGCTGGAACCAAGGTACACCACCCTCTAGACCTGTCTTCTGGAATGAAGAAGCTGATGTCGACAGAAGGAGGTCCGCCATAGGTGAGGCAATGAGAGATCCTCAACTAAGGCATGAGAGAAAATAGTAGAGCGATGGACAGACTAATACCAATGATGATGGTGGAATGGAGGGGACTGAGTAGCGAATGGACGACTTCCCTTGCTAGAGCATAAAGGGCATGAATGACATGGCAGCGACTGACACAATATCATCAGGGATAAGGGACAGTGGGACTGAAGGCCATGATGTGCGACACAAGAGAGAAACCAAGCAATGAGGGATGGAGGACTATAGCGGGGTACAAAGGGACTCGGGATAGACTCCATGAATGCGATGATGACTCCACTTGGATGCTCTAAACAAGGGTGACTCGATGGTGCTGCCACATAGTAAAGGTCCAATGGGGGACCATGAAAACATGAGTACAAGATGGTAACTCACGACAAAAATCAACACGAACAAAGACAAGTAAGGAGGCAAAGTGGTGCCCCAAGTACAAGTGTTATAAGTGAAGAAATGCGATTTTAAGGAGAGGTGAAGTGACCCATCTTGGACAAAATGTGTCCTAGTGAAGTATCAAATCACAAAAAACTAACAGATACCCATTTGAGGGCTCGGTGAGAGCTTTCCAACGGTGCAGACGGTTTGTCAAACGGAGCTACGGTATGGTCGCAGCAGGCGAAAGAAGAAACAAGGGTTGTCTTTTAATAAGGTAGTTTTCCCTCCAAATCCACTCATTTGCTAGTGTTGCTGTGGTGAATGTAGAGAGGAGAGAAGGCCCTAAATCTTGCGGTGAGCGTAGCGGACAAATCAACCGTTGGAATCGAGATCTGTCAGTGTTAGGTAAGAGGCCTAACCTTACTCTTTCATTTTGATGGATTGAAAGTTCAAATTAGGGCCCAGAATCTCAGGAACAGCCCCCCTTGCATCTTTTCGGCCGGGTCGCACTTTTTGGGCCAAAATATGTGACCTGGGACACAGGTTTTGAGCCAAAAGGTGCGACCTGTCCCAGGATTTGGCAAAAAAGTGCGATCGGGAAGATGAGGGGGTTTTAGTGCTGTTTGATGGATGAAAGTTGGGTTTTTTGTGTTTGGTTACAGTATTCCCTATCTGTAGGTTGACAAAGATGATTTTTTTGTGCAGATATGGCAGATATACGAGTGAACTGGAGAGAGAGAGACCTGGGTACATTACGGGCAGAGATCCAGGCAGATCAGGGTGTCCATCGTGTGTTGGCCAGGTTTGGGGTTCTGAAGTTTTTGGAGAACCCATTGATGAGAGCTGGAGAGCCCTTGTTGGCCCGGATTATCAGTTATTGGGATCCAGAGCATGAGGTCTTTGTAGTGCAGGGGCACAGGATTGAACTGACAGTCCAGGATGTGTATTTCCTGACATGTCTCCCGCCACTGGGGATGGTGGGAAACACGCAACCAGTGTTACCGCGGGGGCAGAACATCATGGAGTATGTGGAGAGGCATTGCCGACCGGGTCTCTAAGTCAAAGGGACGCGGATACCGATCAGGGACCTAGAGAGACTGGAGACCCGGGGAGTGGCCGCAGCGGTGCTGCGGATCCTGGGCAGCCAGGCGTTCCATCACATCACTGGGGGGCAGATGATGATCATAGAGAGTGTGTTGAGTGGGACCTACTATGGGTGGGCCCAAATGATGTTGGTGTCGTTAAAACGACAGTTGTCGCTGTGCAAGCGGCAAGTGAACCACGATTGCTCGTATGGGACTTTATTGTGTTCCTTCTTTTTTGAGAAGATCCCGACCTTACGACCTCGTATACAGCTCCTAGATGGGGGCCCGAGAGAGCCCAGGATGCACCGGTGGGGGCGGCTACTGTGCAGAGGAGGAGGAGGGGCGGTCGGACGAGTGTTTCGACCTGAGTTCTTTGCCCATTGGGATCAGATGCCGTTATACATAGACGACTATCCCTATAGTGGGATGAGTTATTGTGGGGATCCGGACCTACCACTTCCGCCTGGTCGAGTATGGGGACCTGATGGTAAGTGGAAAGTAACTACTCTTTTTTGGGCATGTTAAAGTTAGTGAATAGTAGATATGGTACTGATTCATGTACTTTTGGTATGCAGATATAGCTCCGGTAAAACCGGCCCGATATATGGGACGACCGGCAGCATCGGGAGCTGCAGGGTCGAGTGGGTCGAGAGCAGCGCGCAATGAGGATGCGGCTGCCCTTCTGGAGGACATCCGCCGTAGATGCGAGAGGTTGCTGACCGGAGTTTCAGAGCATGGGTGGCAAGACTTAGACGACCAGTACATGGAGCCATGTATTGGTCTACCCTCATAATGGCGAGGTGTCATGCGGCACATGGCAATGCCCGGTCAAGGCATACGTGATCTACGAGCTGCAGGAGCAGAGCCATTGGCTCGGGATCCGCCAGATAGTGAGTAGGTGGGGGGGCATGTGGTGCCCCCTAGTGTGTATGTAGGGGCAGGTGGTGCCCCCAGTTTTGAGTTTTTGTAACATGCGATGGGCATGTCATATGTATCAGAGTAGATGGACTCTAAATACATGTTTTGCGACACATATTATGGATATGCATCTTTGTTAATGATTATGAATGTTATTGTCTTGTATGAAATGCATGTGATAAATGCCAATCTAGAACATGGTTTGCAATACTATCTACATAGTGATTCTGTTCTCGAGGTACATGGTTGAAAGTTATGGTTTCAAATTCACATATCAAGAGTTTCACTCGTAAATATCATCTAAACAGCACAGGGTTATGCACACGATAAACACCATTTAGTTGCATGACAAGAAGTAGGGAATCCAAACGAACATGCAGATGGAGGATGCGATGAAAGAGGGCATCGGCTAAGAGACCACGCACTGCATCATATTCGGCCTGATTGTTGGTGGCAGTACCAATGCAGACCCCGTTTGAGAGAACAAGGGCATGCAAGGGGGTGAAAATGGCCCCACCTGCCGAGGCTAGATTCCGGGAGTAACGACTTGCACCATCGGCGTAACCGATATAGGGTGGGGACGGGAGGTCCTGCAGAATGGTGTTACAAGACCACAAATGGGGGGAGGAGATGCAATGACGGCAGCGTGAGTGTACAGAAGACATTGAGCGGCAACTGCGGGAGGGAGTGTGATGAGCAGGATGGCTATGACTCATATACAAACTAGAGGGTGATATATGAGGGTTGTAAGAGGCATGGCGGGGACTCGGGCTGCGGAGGTCAACAGAGATACGGGTGGAGTGATCTCATGTATGGGTAGAAAAGAGGGGGTCAAGGGTGGTCGCTGAAGGGGGGTCAGGTGAAACAACAGGGGAGGATGCAAAGGGACTGTGCTCCAAGGGTCTCACAGAGGATGATAGGTAAAGAATGGTCGTATTAGACTCTGTCATCTGAACTTCAGGGGGGGGAATGTCGATGGGAGCGGGGGGATCCTCAAGCTGGCCCGAAGCATACTGCGCGAGAATGGGAGAGGCGGATTGATTTTTTTCAACCTCATACTCTTGGACTACTTCTAAAGAGGCGCGGTAATGCGTCAGGTGAGGACAATGGTGGGAGTAATGGCCATGGACACCGCACAAAGCACAGGGTTTGCTAGTGCGAATAGTTTTTGGGTTCTTGGTTACGGATGAGGACGGAAGAGAAGGGTCGGAGACCGTAGACTCAGGGAACGCGACTTTAACCATGGGTTGAATGCGGGGCAACTCAGGACAAGTATGGGTGGCGTGACCGACGACATCACACAAGGCGCAAGGCTTTGCGGGTGGAGGAGGAGCTGGGTCATTCGGGGTGGCCTTGTCTTTGGATGCCCCCTTGCGAGCTTTGCCTTTCTTTCCTCGAGCTGTCACCATAGGGGTAAGGTCCTGGGGAGGTGCAAGGGGCACCGTAGCAACGAAGGAAGCAAGGGGGACCGGTTGAACTCGTGTCAAAGCAAGATAGGGTTTGGGGTGACCAGGAGGGGTAGCGGCTGGAGGGTCAAGGTACCAGACGGGTATACCCAGGGTCAGGTTAGGGAGAGAGAGGGTGGCCATGACGGGGACCGAATAGACTCCGGGAGGGGGAGCCAGGAACGGTATCTGACCAGCGGGATAATGACCAGGAGGAATGGCTCCGAGATGGTTAAGGCCTGGGGGAACCGATCCAGGGGGATAAAGGGGTTCAGGGATACCAGCTGTAGGAGAAGGGCCAGAAGGAGGAGGTCCGGCTGGCGGAGATGAAGGGCTAGGAGCGGGTTGCGGTGGGCGAGGTTGAGTCTGAGGTTGCTGACTAGCCGAAGCGGGTCGCTTAAGGGCAGCCCGAGATGATTGCATCATGCAAACATTCGACAAGCTGGGATCAGAGATAGGAGGAGGGGGGAGACCAGGAAAAGTTCCAAGCAGGGAGGAATCTTTGTAGATGCCAGAGGAGACACTGGTCAAGGAATCGACGGTTTGCTTATTGGCTACAGAAGAGATGGTTGTCTCAGGGGAGGTCTGAGACTTTGGCTCATGATAGGTCAACTGGTCGATGGTGACTATCTTCCCATTGTGAGGAAAAGACATCTTGCGAAAAACCGCGGATGGGACAGCAGACATGGCATAGGTGTAGCTTCGCCCCAATAGAATGTTGTAGTCTAGAGGGGCGTCGATGACTTCGACGTCAATGCAAACAGTCTTACCGGCAAGGGTGATAGGACAATTACGAAAAAGGCCAATGGGCTGAGAGGCGTGGCCGTCCCACGCTCGAAGGGTGATCGTGGAAGGGGCCAAGTCAGGAGATCCGAGTTGCTTCCAAACCGAAGCAGACATCACACAGGTGGATGCCCCCTCATCAATTATACATCGAGAAACGTTGGCATTCCGGATTTTGACTGGGATTTGGAAGGCGACGAAAGCAGGAAGAGGAGGATGTTCTGATTGATGGGCGTCGAAAACAATCATTTGGTCATCAGCAGGATCTACAGCGCCCATGGCAGATAGTAGAGCCTTCTTTTGGGAAGGGCACGACTGGAGGAGTTCCAATGTGGAAATGGCAGCAGGAGACTGCGCCAAATCATCTACTATGCTATACGAATGAGCAACTCGACCAGGAGCAGCATTTCGGCGTAATGGTCCCTTAGGAATCTTGGTATGAACCTCAACTTTGGGTTGAGGGATATGTAAGGGACCATTGGATGTCGAAAGAGGCTCGGTAGAACCTGAAGAAGGGGACTCAGAGGCAGACTGAGCGGGAGGCTTGGGGTACTGGCGAGACCGAGTTTGAAGGTGAAGGTCGACGGTTGGGGATGGATCAGAGTTCATCATGAGGATCTGGTAATCGGAGGAACCAGAAAGGGAAGGTGGAGTGGCGACCTGTCCGTCAGGTGGTTGGGTAGCCACGAATCCTTGCTGAGGGAAAGGATCAGTAAACACAGCTGGTTGAGTAGTGGCCACATTAGGGGGAGCATGAGGGGAGGCATGTTGTCCTCGCAATGTGGCTTGAGACTCCCACATCTGCCACATCTGTGGTAAGAGGGGACAATCATGGGTGTAGTGACCATAAACACCGTAACACGAACAAGGCTTATTTGTGTGAAGCGGCCTGTCCGGCTTGGGCTGAGTGCCCTGTTGCTGGTTAGCAGTGTTAGGTTCAACACCTTGAGGATTGAGTCCATGAGTACCAGGGGCAGATTGATTTGGATTGCCTCTCCGCCTTTGTTGAGAAGGGGGATTAGTCGCGCCCTGTTGTGCAAAGACTTGCCCGGGAGGGGGGGGCCCCGCCAGGTGTTTATGGCGGGGCGGGGAGACGAGAGATGGAAGCGCATGTCTTTGGAGGAGAGTGCAGCGCACCCGGTGCCGGATAAGGATAATGGTTAGTTTGAGCAACATTGAGGTAGCGAGAGGTTGGGAAAAAGGATGAACGTCTTGGTATCACGGATACATGCTAGAGGGGGGGGTACTGAAGGTGTGGCCCTCCCGGAGGGAGACCATAGCCCATAGGAGGTTGAGCATACGGATGAGAGAGGGCTCCAACGATACCGTCGGCAGAATGAGATGCCCCCAGGGCGTTAGCGCCTCCGGGCCTGGGGAGGTCAGGAAGGACGGTATAAACATAACCAGACTGTGCGTAGATCAGGTAATATTTCAAGGTTATTCGGAGGGCGGCTTCTTCGGTTTGAGGGAAATGGGAGGCGACATCTTTGCCAATGGGGGCTAAGAGAGTGCGAAGGAACCAGTCCATATAAACCTGATCTTCAAAGGGAGGAGCTCGACATAAGCTTCGTCTTCTTCGCCATTCTTGGACATGAGTGGAAAGGTGGGTTGAAGATATTTTCTTGAAAGAGGTCAAAAGCTCTGTACCAGTATCGTATCGGAGAGGGAGCTGGAAATAAGACAAAAAGGCCTGGGCAACGGTCGCAAAGGTGGTATGGGAAGAGGTGGCTTGGTCGACATACCATTTAGAAGCTTCACTGGTAAGTGTGCGTTGGAACAACCGAAGACGAATGGAATCATCGGTAATGGAATTGGAGGAACACCACATGTGGAAAGATCGGACATGGTTGGTTGGATCTTCTCCAGCAAGGCCTTCGAACTTAGGGATGTCGGAGGGGAGCTTGGTTGGCATAGCAGGCCAACCAACATCATGGCGGATAGGGTCATTGATCAACTGATTGAAATCGGGGAGGCTGAGGCCTGCGATGTACGGTAGAAAGGGTGCAGCCGTGGTAGTTCCTGTGGCTGTTCCGCTAGTAGTAGTTCCAACATTAGGGCCGGGAGCACCGCTAGTGTTAGGCCCTGGACCAGACATAGTGAAGGTGACAGGGGGGGAACCATAAGTAAAAGGAGAACCCAATGAATCAGAAGAGGAGTCGGAGTGCGGACTCGGAGGAGGATTGGCTCGACGACGGCGGGACAGAGCAGGTCGATCGACCGGAAACTGAGGGTGAAGGCCAAGAAGTCTCTGGGAAGCGCACCTTGGGGGCGCAATGGTGACAACACAAACACGGCACAAGGGGAAGAAGAATGATTGACAAAGGCATGGAGGTGTAGAATCAAGTGATTACAATGTCGAAACAAGGGCAAAAAGGTGTAGTGTCAATTGATTTTAAAGTCTTTGCCTGGCGGTGTAGACCAGGCTCTTCTTTGCTTAGGGTGAGTGTGTGGCATGTGTTAATTTTAATTTTTAAACCCTTTCCGTTTTGAGAGCAAGAGAAAAAGTGTGCTGTGTAACTGAAAATAAATCTACAGAGAACAGTATATAATGCTGAAATAACAAAAAATTAACAGCTACTATTGCATTGACTCAACCCAAAAAGGCGGGTCTCTCAAAACTAATCTAAAAGAGGAAAAAATCTAGTCAAAACGCACTAAAAGAAGGCCAATAGATCTAGGGTCAAAAGGGACAGGGATCTAAAGGGAAAAGCTGCGGAAAAGAGGTGCAGATCACAGCCAAGAGGCAGAGGCAAGGTGGCTGGAAAAAGGAGGAAATCAGAAAAAAGCAGAAGGGGAAAGGAGGAGGCCCTAAAATTAGATCCAAACAAATCTTCAGGAGGTGATTTGAAAGGGAGAAGAGCTGATTAGAAGAGGTCTGAAAAGGAGGTATCAGATCTGGAAAAAGGGGGGCTGAAACTCTGAAAAAACAGACCTGAAATAGATGAAAAATATTCCACCAAAAGTGGAGGGTAATGAAGCCCTAAGGGGCTATGTTCCCACTTAGATGATCAAAACAGATCAGAAACAGGTTGAAATGGGCTGAGACAGAGGCTGGAAAACCCTGACAGAAGCTTCATAAAAACCTAGAAATTGCGTGTTTGTGTTCGACACTCGAAGCAAGGTGTCACAGCAGTCGGGCTGAAAGGGCACACCCAGGTCCAGCCGCGCTTATAATGGCACACTCGAAGCTCCTTGGTGTCCCGGCGGCGTATTTAAAAGTTGTCATTTTAGTTGCGAACAGTGTCCGTCAATTGGCACAGGGCCGAAACACGTGGAAGAAATTTGAATGTCAGGTTTTATGTGAAACACCATGAAATAGAAAAAAAAAGTCAAAAGAAACCCTAGGTCTCAAGTAGCTGGATATGCAAGAATATGAAAAACGACAACGGTCGTAATTGAAAACCCGTGTGGAGTCGCCAATTGTTAGTATGAATCCTTTGTCGAAGTGTACGAAAAAAGACCACTTTAGCTACGCATAACTAATAGCCCTAACATCAAATGTGGCTGCCAATATCTTCAGATCTGCAGTTAGTTGATCAAGACAAGAGCCGCAAAAAACCAGATCTATGCATAGAAAGACATTAAGCAGTAAAAAGAAGGGTTTGCTCCATATATCCAATAGACAAGACAAGAACAATTTTTGAAAGAATTTTTTGTATTAAGGGCACCTGGAGAAGTATGTAAGATGTTTCACCCTCTCAATGGGATAAGTCGGAAGTCCCTGCATTTATGTGACCATACTTTCCCTCCTGACAGTGAAAACCCAGAAAAAGATAGAACTCAAAGGGAGCTCACACAGCAAATAATGGAAAATATGACAATGACAATGGCTCAAAGTCAGACCAAGAGTTTAGATCCAGAGTGATCTAATAGGCAACAAAAGGTGAAGAATGGTAGGAAAAACCCTCCTATTTATAACAAAATATTGGGTCATTCTAGACCTTGGTGCATGATTAAAATAATGTTAACCAAATCTAGATCCACCTTTTATGGAATATTTTATTATATTTGTTGGAGGGAAAAAGTATTTGACTTGGGTCAAATCCCTTTATTTGTCAATAATAAATAAATAAATGGTTTATTTATCTTTTTAAGGAAGTGGTTGAAGGATAGTTTTGGATTGACACCCCATTTTTATGATACACTCCCTGCTATGATAAGATGTCCTAGGCACTGGTCTATGGCAACTCTAGGCTATCTCTAGGAGTGACAATTTCTGTCGACAACATCTTTCTGGCGCCGTTGCCGGGGACGAATTTAAGAATATCAGTTTCCCTGGGCCTCGAAAAATCATGTTCACTCTCTAATCAGGTGAGCACAGAGAATTGAAGAGTTGCATATCTCTCACCTTGGCGACTCCACTGTTGTTTATTGCATAAATCTATTTGTAGTCCTGGCTCCTCGTAAGCCATACCTAAGGTCAGATAAGTCTAAGCCAAAGACGCCTTCAGTGTCTGACCCTGAGAAGATCATACATAGAAGAAGTTGGAAAGAGAGGGGACCAGTCCGTGCTGAAAACCCTGAATTTTCTGTAGAAGATTATCCATCCTCTTCTTCTCAAGAAATCCAAGTAGAAAATCCTGACTCCACTATTGGAGATACAGAATATTTTTCAGATAGCCCACTTAGAGGAGGTGTTATAATTGAAGATAGTCTTCACCCTACCCCTGAGGCCGAAGAAGTCAAAGAAGTCACCGAAGTAGCTACTGTTAACCGTGAGCTATTCCCATCCACACCTCAGGCTGCTGTTCAATATATTCCTATTGTTATCCATACCCCACTCCCACCTCCTCCTCTTCCTCCATTTGTACATCAAATTGCTGCACAACCTCCTCCTCCTCCGATGGCTAATGTCCTAGCATTTTTGTTGAATAAATATACCCCCCTGGCACTACCCCAAGTGTTGAATGATATGCCACAGGATTATTTGAAGATCTTGCCCAGATTCACTGGGGAAAATGAAATTGATGCTCAGAAACATCTTGAGACTTTATGCTCTTTTGCAGAAAAATTCAATGTAGAACACTTGGACGTATTCTTAAGACTATTTGTGCAATCTCTGGATGGTGAAGCTAGAAAATGGTTCAAGACATTGGGAAACCGTTCCATAGCCACCTGGGACAATATGGAAAATACTTTTCTCAGAAAATGGGGAGAAAATAAAGATCACGGACAGTGTCTTACTGAGTTCAATACACTCAAGAAGAAACATAATGAAGGGGTGTCAGAGTTTATCAAGAGATTTAATAATCTATATCTAAATCTCCCTGCAGATATGAAGCCTCATCAGAATGCTGCCAAAGTTGTTTTCATAGCAGCCTTTGAATCGGATTTTGGTTTCTCTCTCAGGGAAAGGAAACCTGCCACTCTAGATGATGCTCAGTCAGATGCACTTGAATTGGAAGCAAACTTTGCTTCCACTGGAAAATTAAGAGGGAAAGCCGAACATGATACTAGAAGAAGGCGCAAAGAGGAGGTATCTACTTCAAATCAGGACAAAGACCCTAACAAGATGGAGGAAATAAGTAAGATTATTAAAAAGCTGGTTAAGCTTGAATTGGAGGCCAAGAATGCAGCCCCTAAGAATTTTCAGAATACTCCAAACAGAGGTTACAATCCTCAGTATAGAAGACCACCATTGCAAATATTGCCAAGGGAAGCAAAGGAGCAACCAGACCAAGTACCACATCCCTTGTACTTGGATGGTCCAGAAGATAACCCTGATGAAGATGCTGCCTATGAGGTAGAATGCCCGTTGCAAGAAGAAGAGTTTGGAGACACAGAAGAAGCAGAAGTTGATCATTGTTGTAAACAATTTGAGGACTTCATGCTAGCACAATTCAATAGAAAATATGATCTCAGATCTTCAAGGAAGAGGACTCGAACTCAAGATCAAGAAGAAGAGCCTCCCTAGAAGGAAGCACCTGCTCAAATGGAACCACCAATGCAGAAATTCACGGACAAAGGTAAGAGTCCTTTAAACAAACGCTTGCGGTCTGATGATCAAATTCCTCCTTCCTCAAAAATAGTCAGTCCTCCTAATGCTGAGTTTGTATCAAAAGAAGTTAAACCTTCAGTTGAAAATAAAGAGTCAAAAGAAGTTGTAATAGAAAATCCCCCTCCTGCTTTCAATTTGCAAAAAGAACTTGAGAAAGTCAAAATCCTAGTCCCTTTGACTAAACTGTTGAAACAACCTGCATATCAATCTCAAGTCACTTCTTTACTGTTCCCTCCTGAAGCACCAATAATTCCAGACAATATTAATCTTCAAGAAGAAATACCCATGGTTGTGTTTGGCCCTCATGTCGAGGAGATAGATCCTTCTACTCCTCCCTTCTATGTGTCTCTAGTGATTCATGACCTACTGTTGCACAATTGTATGTTAGATTCTGGGGCTTCCCATAATCTTATGCCTCTGTCAGTCATGGAACAACTAGGACTAAAAATCACACGCCCATACAAAGACCTCTATTCATTTGATTCCAAAAGAGTTAAATGCTTGGGGATGATTAAGGATTTAGTGGTCAATCTGGCCCAAATTCCAGCAAAAAGTGTAGTAATGGACATTGTGGTGGCTGACATCCCAACTCGCTTTGGCATGTTGTTGTCGAGGTCCTGGGGAACAAAAATTGGGGGGTCACTCAAATTGGATTTAACCTATGCCACTATCCCTGTTTTTGGTGGCCAGGAGAGGAGGTTGTACAGAGAGACCAGATTTGTCAAGATGGTAACTAAGGCTGATGGCTCTATCAATTCCCCAGTCTATAGTAAGGAACGAGATTTTTCATGCTTAATGCTTGAAGAAGATCAAGAATATGCTCATGAGCCATCCTTCTGTCAAGTCAAAACTGAACAACCTTTAGAAAACCATGAAGCTGGGATATGTACTCTACATTTTGATGGAGCAAATTCAAGAGAAGGTAATGGGGCTGGAGTATTATTAATCTCTCCCATAGGGAAATGGGTCCCACTGTATTTTAAATTGGAATACGAGGCTACTAATAATGTAGCTAAATATGAAGCACTGCTATTGGGATTACAAACAGCCAGGAGCATGGGCATACAGTGTTTAAAGGTCCTGGGAGACTCTGAGCTGGTGGTCAGACAGGTCAGAAATCAATGTCAAACTAAACATCCACGGCTGAGAGCTTATAGAAATGAGGTTTGGGACATGGTGGAGAACTTCTTTTCAGCATTTAATATTCAGTTCATGGCTCGGGAGCAGAATAGAATGGCAGATTATCTTGCTGTAGCTGCCAGTACATTTCATCCTCCCCAGAACCCTCTTTTGAGGTATGAAGTCGAGGTACATTACAGGCCATCTATCCCAGATAATATTAAGCACTGGTAGGTATTTGAAGATGATGAACAGATGAAGAGATTCTTGGAAACAGTGGGAGAATTCTCTAATATGGAGATTGATAATTGTGAAGGGGATGAGGCCGAGAATACTTCAGAAAATAAGTGGGAGGAGAAAATGGCAGGAAGTAAAGTGCTGCAATTAAAGGGAAATGTCATCCCTAGAGGGCTGGTGCCTCTAGAAAGATTATTTGATAAAAATGATGTCCCATTGCAGCCTAGTAAAGTAATAGAAGAATATCAGGTAGAAGATCTGAATCTGGGTACCAATGTTGAGCCCAAAATTGTCAAACTATCCAAAAAGGTCCCAGAGGAATATAAGGAAAAATACTTGAAATTATTTCAGTCATACAAGGATGTATTTGCATGGTCCTATCAGGACCTTAAAACTTTTGATATGAGTATAATGTAGCATAAAATTCCTCTGAGGGAAGATGCAAAACCTTATAAGCAGAAGCTTAGACAGATAAATCCTCTCCTGCTTCCCTCAATTGAAAAGGAAATCAAAAAGCTGCTCAAGGCCAAAATAATTGTACCATTTAGGTACTCAGAATGGGTGGCAAACCTTGTCCCTGTTCGAAAGAAGAATGGAGAAATAAGGCTGTGTGTGGATTTTAGGAATTTAAATAGAGCATCTTTAAAAGACAATTATCCACTCCCCAATATGGATTACATTCTGCAAAAAGTAGTGGGAGCTTCTAGGATGTCAATGATGGACGGATTTTATGGTTATAATTAGGTGGCTGTACTTCCAGAAGATCAAAAGAAAACTGCTTTCACCACACCATGGGGAACATTTATGTATGCTAGGATGCCTTTTGGATTGATTAATGTAGGGGCTACCTTTCAGAGGGCGATGGACATTGCTTTCGTTGGGGAGCAGGATAAATTTCTGGTGGTATACCTTGATGATATCACAGTGTTTTCAAAAGATGATGCTGAGCACATTGAGCATTTACGTAGAAATTTTGAAAAATGCAGAAGGTATGGTCTTTCTCTCAATCCACAAAAGTCTTTATTTACATTAGAGGAAGGAAAACTTTTGGGGCATATTGTAACTAAAGAAGGGGTAAAGATAGACCCCAAAAGGGTAGAGGTTATAAATAGAATCCCTCTCCCCAGAAATAAGAAGGAAGTGCAAGTATTTTTAGGCCGGATAAATTTTCTGAGAAGGTTTATTCCTAACTATGCTGAGATATTTAGGCATATAACTGATATGCTGAAAAAGAATAATGAAGTAAAATGGTCTCAGGAATCTAGAGATGCATTCACCAGGATAAAACAGGCATTTGCTGAAGCTCCTGTGCTAGCTGGACCGGATTATGCAAAGCCATTTATGATCTTTTCCTTTGCATCATCACATACAGTAGCTGGAGTGTTATTATAGAAAAACGAAGAAGGATGTGAGCAGCCTATTGCCTTCTTCAGTCAGGTACTTCATGATGCAGAACTGAAGTATAATATATTGGAGAAGCAAGCCTATGCCCTGGTGTAATCCCTTAAAGCTTTTCGTGTGTATATTTTGCAGTCTCACATCACTGCATTTGTGCCTACAGCCGCCGTAAAGGATATCCTTGTTCAGGGAGACAGTGAAGGAAAAAGGGGCAGGTGGATTGCTAAAATACAGGAGTATGGTCTGGATATCCACCCTACCAAGTTGATCAAAGGACAGGGGCTCGCAAAAATTCTATCTGAATCAAACTATCAAGCTCTGGGCATAAATTTGTCTATGATTTCAAATGAAGAGTCTGTGAGAGAAAAAGAGCAGCAAGGTCTGGAGATGGCTACTCAGAAAGTACACATGAAGTATCTCACTAGTCCTTGGTACAAAGAAATAGTTGAATATCTTTTGACACTCAGCTATCCTCCAAGTTGTGATAAAGAAAAATACAGAGCATTAAAATTAAAATCACAAAAGTATATAGTGGCTAATGGACAACTGTATTGGAGAGACCCTTCGGGCGTCCTATTATTGTGCCTCACAGAAGATGAAGTAGAAAGTATAATGATGGAATTTCATGAAGGAATCTGTGGAGGACACTACAGCTGGAGGGCTACAGCTCATAAAATCCTAAAGGCCGGTTTCTACTGGAAAAAAATATTTGGAAATGTTTTTACTTGGGTCAGAGCTTGTGATAAGTGTCAGAAATTTGCTGAGAGACAGAAGTCGGCAGCTCTGCCCCTGATCCCAGTTCATGTGAATGAGCCATTTCAACAATGGGGAATAGATTTTATAGGTGAGATACATCCCCCATCAAGTGGACAACATAAATGGATATTGACAGCCACATATTACTTTACAAAATGGGTGGAAGCCATACCTGCAAGGAATGCTACTGACACTGTCATCATAAAGTTCATGGAAGAAAACATTATATCCAGGCTTGGCTGTCCTTCTAGGATAGTGACTGATAATGCACAGGCCTTCAAATCTGAAAAATTTGTAAATTTCTGCCAGCAGTATAATATTGCACTTAATCGTTCCAGAGCTTATTATCCATAGGGAAATGGTTTGACAGAATCCTCTAATAAAACTCTGGTGAGGGCCTTGAAGAAGACTATTAATGAAAATCAGAAGAATTGGGATTCCCAATTGAAATTTGCTCTATGGGCAAATAGAATAACCAGCAAGAGAGCAACTAGGAAATCCCCATATGAATTAGTATATGGACGAGCAGCACTGTTTCCTGTGCAGCTGGCCTTACCAATGGCACGTTTCATGCAGAAAAGTCAGGAAGAACCAAATGATATGGTTAGAAAAATTAATCAATTGGCGGAATTAGAGGAAACACAAGACCAAGTGAACCAGAGGTTAGCAGAATATCAGGAGAAAATGAATCATATATTTGATCAGCATGCTAAAGACAAAAAATTGCAGATTGGTGATCTGGTGCTCAGATGGGATGTAAGGAGGGCTGAAAAAGGAAAGCATGCTAAGTTTGACACTCTGTGGTTTGGCCCATTTAAAATCATGGAACAGGGAGGAAATAATACGTTTATGTTGGAAAACATACAGGGCGACTTACTTGATGCCCCTGTAAATGGTCAATTTCTCAAGCCCTACTTTCAATTTTGATCCAGGCTGAAAACGCCCGATGTATCATACTGTATATTAGTTTTTGTTACAGTTTTTGTTTAAAACAGGGAGGGCGTGCAGATGATTCATAAAGTGAAAAGTAAGAGGGGCTGAAGAACAGAGTTTACATAGATTATGATCAGGAGGTCTGCGCAGTTCTCGACACATCCAGGGATGAACGTGCTGTCCCCAGGTGGAGCCAATGTTGATCATATCAGCCCCCCCCATTAAATTTCTTGGCCATTAGTCCTACTTGAACCTTTCGAACTCCCTACCGTGGCCTAAGGAACTCGTTTTCCGCCTATCGTCACCGTCCTGTGCCTCCAAATTACACTGTGCAGGTCTGAAAGCTCGCACCCAAGAGTATTCAAGGTTTAGCCCTTCTGGCCCTAGCCCCTATGATTTTCTATTCCACATGACCTAGCCCCGAGACCTTGTGCCAAACTAAAAGGTGCTTATCGTATAAGGCTATCGGGCATGCTTTGAACAGTCAGATCAAACAAAAATCAACGTACCATAGTGCACTACCTTTGTGGTCCCTGCGCCCTAAAAACCACCACTTAAAACTGGCCTGTTTATTTCGCACCGCCTTTCGAAGGCAGACGATATTTCGCAAATCACAGCGATTCCACACGTTGTGCGCCACGCATCCCAGAACACTGTTCCAATACCACCCTCCATCGCGCATTATCTTTCGATTAAAGTCATGCAGCGATATTAACGCTAGCTGTATGATACAAAGAGCTCCATCCAACGACGGTTGCTTGATGTAATTGCACGAGTGTTAGTGTAGGTCTACAGTGTCTCGGGTCCACCATTCCGTCGCTGTACAATGCATTTCTAACCGTTGATTTCGTTTCTGATCGTATGGCCCAGAACTGTTCACGCATCCCGTTGATTGACCAGGTCCGCCTCCACGTCATCCCTTCCGCTTAGCCTTTCGTACGCCCATGTGTCATTTGTGTTCACCTCCACCATTCATATACTCTGTTTACGTGTCATATTACATTGTTTATGTTATGTATCTCCGCCTCGTTCATTCATCATTGTTCCATTGTATATTTCATTGCCACCCTTCATTTCTCCGCCATTTATCCGTGTTTTTCGTCACCCTGCATCTCCTCGCCATTTCTCCCAGCTTACATCATCATTCCGTGGTCACAGCCGCGTCCACCAGCCTTGTGTCTGGTTTTCTGTAACGTGTTTGTGGGTTTTGCAGGATGCAGTGACAAGAAATTGCCATTAATCTCTGCCTCCAGTACAATAATCGAAGATGCGTTTAAGGATCGACTTGCAGAGGAAGAATTTATGAAGGAAAGCCCTGGGTAGCTGCTGTGACACGAATCTCATTAAAACAACAAGGTTCTCAATCTATCAGACCCTCCGGAGCCATTCAAAACAAATATTTTGTGGATGGGGATATTAATGGTGCAGATAAGAAATATCAGTGGAAGATGAGGAAATTCAACAATCAGCATTTAATGTTTCAAGCTCAAATTTAAAGATTAGATGGCCGAGGGTACCCAGCACAGAAAGCAATACCCTCCCGGTTTTATTTCAGCCAAATTTTCTTCAGGAAAGGACAGAATATTCATATGAATCTATATTTATACCATGTTCCTAAAGAGATTTTCTGCCTAGTGCATTTATTTTTGCAAGCAGGTTGTCAAGTACAGATAATATTACCTAGTCATTCAGCAATATGGGTGCGAATGTTTCTGCCATTTTGTTTTAATGAAACAATTAATTGTTTTTACCTACTTCTTTGATTAGTTTCTCTTCTCCTTCCTCTATAAAAAGGAGAAAGAAAGACATTGTAAGGGTTCCAGATTTTTATTAGAGAATTGTGCAGTGAAAGGCATTTTTGTATACATTTTGTATAAGCTCTTGTAGGAAGGCTCAGAGCCCGTAGGGTCTCAGTGAGAGGAGTTCTATCTGTATTAGAGGATTCTGGTCTTTGGTATCCCACAGTATGTAACTTCCTTTTATGTGTTTAATATAACATTTCATTTTATCCATCTTCTTGTATCATGTACTGGAATGCGAGTGGCTCACTGATTTTAGGTAAGGATTTATCCTAGTTGATACCCATACTTGGATCAGTCAAGCGCTTTAAGTATGGCTCAGGCATGATATACTGTTTCGTGATTCATTTCATCCATCTTTCTGCTATATTAGTTGCTTTGGGAGGGTTCTTTTAAAATGCCATTGTTATGTATGAATTCTTAGAATGATAAGCCCATATATGGTTCTGTTGTGTATCTGGGTATCATACCAAAGTTAACTAATAATTCTTAAATTTCTCTCACTGCATACACCTTCTGATATTTGATTTATGTGGCATATTACTTGAATCGGCCCTCTTTACAGTAAATTTTCTCTTAACTGTCTGATGCTTTTGTGTTGGATCTTTGCATCTTGTCTCTGCAACATTACTTTCCTTGTGGAATTTTCTGTAAGTTCTGGTCCCATTAAAATCAATTTCCTTGTTCTACAAGAGATAGCAGGAGAGTTTTGGATTGACACCCCAGTTTTATGATACACTCCCTGCTATGATAAGATGTCCTAGGCACTGGTCTATGGCAACTCTAGGCTGTCTCTAGGAGTGAAAATTTCTGTCGACAACACCCTCCACCACAATTTGGTATAGGTTCGGATCCGCCTCACTCTTGGCGAAACCAAGTCCGGTGAAATAACTATCTATCCGTGTGTACAAAGCACGAGGTGCTTGTTTCAGCCCATACAACGCTCTTTTGAGCCTGCACACATGCAACTCACTACTAAAGATTTCGAATCCTTTAGGATGATCTATGTATACCTCCTCCTCAATGACTCCGTTGAGGAATGCAGTCTTCACATCCATCTGATGAATGTGCCAACCCATCTGCGCTGAGAGAGAAAGGATGGTCTGTATGGAAGAATACCTTGCGATAGGTGCAAAGTTTTCTTAATAGTCGATCCCCTCGATCTGTGAGAAGCCCCGTGCAACAAATCTTGCCTTGTACTTCTCGACGCTCTCGTCAGCAGCTTGCTTCACTTTCTAGATCCATCTCGAACCTACCACTGATTTCCCTTCCAGCCTTGGGACAATCTCCCATGCACTGTTTCTGCCAATCGAATCATACTCTTCCACCGTGGCATCTACCCATGCGGGATCCTCCACAGCTTCCTCGAAAGAGGATGGTTTTGTCACGATAAAATTTCTCATCAGAGCCATGTATCCAGTAAATCGGTCAGGTGACTGTCTCTGTCTGCGCTGTGATGTAGGGGCTCCTACATTCTGTGCTGCATCAAGATTCAATTGCTCAGCTTCTGTAGTGTGCTTCCGCCCTCTGACGGTTGGCACTGCATGAGTGGTTTCTTCCACTCCATGAACCTCCTCTTGTGGATGATCCACATCCTAAGGCTCATCTTTAGGAACTAGTAGCTCCTCATCTGCATGCAAGTGTAGCTTCCTCTCAAGCGACAACTTCATGTCTTTCTCCTCATGAAATTTGATATCTCGTCGCACAATAGTCTTCTGACTGTCTGGAAAATACACACGATAATTGTGGGGTGTTTCTGTGTACCCAACAAATATCCCAACCTCTGCGGTCGGCTCCAGCTTCTTCCTGGCATCCTTCGTCACATGAATGTAAACAGGTGAGCCAAAAGTCTTCAAATGAGAAATATCAGGCTTCTTACTAGAAAACGCCTCTTCAGGTGTATTCATGCCAAGTACTCTATGAGGACAACGGTTTTGTACATAAACCGCAGTGTTGCATGCTTCTACCCAAAATTTTATGGGAAGGCCCTGATCATGCAACATCGCCCGTGAAACACCCACGATCATTCTGTTCTTTCGCTCTGTGACCCCATTCTGCTGTGGGTTATGAGGCGCTATGAGCTCTCTTCGAATTCCTTCTGCGCTGGAAAAGTATTTGAATTTTCCAGAGATGAATTCACCACCATTATCACTCCTAAGAGCTTTCACCTACTTCCTCGAATCTTTCTCAACCAGTGCCTTGAACTCACAGAACTTTGAGAATGTCTCGCTCTTCTTCTACATGAAGAAGATCCAGCACTTACGAGAAAAGTCATCAACAAATATCACATAATACCTATGCTTTGCTATCGAAGCTACTGAGAAAGGTCCACACACGTCTGTGTGAATTCTCTCAAGGATTGTCGTGGCGTTACTATCCTTCTCATGAAAAGTGGTCTTCACAAATTTTCCTAAAGTACATCCCTTGCACTGATCTGACTGCATAAGTGTACCCTTGGGAAGCTCGGTAGAAATTTGCTGCAAAAGTTTCAAAGTGCCATGGTGAAGATGGCCCAATCTCCTATGCCATAATTCGCCCTCATCCCGGCTCACCACTCCTTCTGCTTTGCCTGCCATTGTTACGCAGCCATCTACCTGCAATTGATAAAGGTTATTAACTCGAACCTCTATCCTCCGGGTTTCACCAATTGCTTTACTACGCAGGAAAGCCTTTCCCTCGCTAAAAACAACATCATAGCCCTTGTCTTCCAACATCGCCATAGAGATCAGATTCTTCTTAAATCCTGTAACATGCATGACATCCTTCAAGATGAAAGGTTTTCCGGACTCCATCTCAAAGGAAATGGTCCCGATACCAGTCGCACTGTATCTACCATCATCGCCCATCTCGATGTGCACTCCAAGATCCTTCTCATCCAGATCAGTAAACAAATCTTTGTCTCTGGTCATATGGAAAGACGCACCACTGTCAAGAAACCACACTGATCCCATCACACTTGAAACCAAGCATGCGATCAGCGAAAAATCTAGCTCAAACTGTGAGGCTAAGGCCTCTCCAGTTGCAGATCCAGCAGCCTGCTTATTTTTCTTCTTCTGTGGACAATTAGTGGCGTAATGTCCGTGTTGGTGACAGTGAAAGCACTTCACCTTGGACAAGTCCTGCTTCTTGCCTTTCGCACCGGATTAAGAAGGATTTTTATTTCCCTTTTCCTTCCTTGCTTTGGCAGCCAAAGTGAAATTTTCTTCATATTCATTCTTCGATTAAGATCCATCCCTAGTACCCCACCTTATCTCCTCCTGCACAAGATCTGACCAAAGTCGCTCCCATCCTGGCAGTTTCTCCCAACCATTGACAGAGTCCTCGTAGCTATGCTAGCTCTTCAGAAGCCCAAGGAGAACCAAGCTCACCAATTCTTCTTCATCAACATTAACCCGCACACTTCCCATCTCATCCCTGCTCTGGAAAAACTTCATGAGGTACTTGGGTATGCTGTCGCCTTTCTCCATTTTTATTTTCCTGAGTTTGTCTTTAAGCGCCAACTTCCTCTGGTCGCTTTTGCTTTGGAAAAAGTCTGTCAAAGCTTCCACATCAAGAATGGAGAAGATTTACCATGAAGAATAGACAGAATGTGATCCTTCACACCTTCCAATAGAATTCTTCGACACTTTGCTGTATTCTTTTGCCATGCGTCAAGTGCGGCAACATTGCTAGAAGCAGGTTTTGGAATTTTAGCATCTATGAAATCCTTCAACCCATTATCAACCAACACCACTTCCATCCTATCCTTCCATGCAATATAATTCAATCTGCCCTTAAGGGCATACTCCAATCACAATCCATTGAAAGACATTTCAATGAATGCTCAACTTCGACACCAAGAAAACACTGCAGCAAATTCGAATTCCACCAGCAGAAAAACTCAACCGCTTCAATAATTGCAATCTGCTCCAATGATCAACTGCTCTGATACCATGTAGAAATTATATAAATAATGTGTTATATATCCAAGATTCTCTTGATCACACACTATTTTAACTTCATGCATAATACAGAATCTATTCCACCATTGATCATCACATGCGGAAATTAAATTAATTGCAATGCACACATGAAACCATAAAAATTCACACACATTAACAAAATTGTTTTAACGGGAAAGCCTGAAGCTAAAAACTCCAACTATCTGTATATAATATATGTCATAGAGATCATGTAACAATCCTCATACAAAGCTGATCATATCAAGCTCTCAGTACAATACAATTGCTACACACTAATTAGGTCCGATCGTGCAAATCCATGCACTGATCTCTGCCACCTGCTAGCCTGCCTCTACTGCGCATCCCTGCTAAAGAATGGCTCTGACTGAACTTGAATCCACTTGGATTGCAATGCATAATCCTCAATGGCATCTCTACTGAGTGTTGGATGCAATCAACACATCACTATAGTCACAACTGATAGTCACACTTGCTCTTTTACCTATCTCTCCACTGGTCTCCACTGAAACTGTCCATGCACTGTAGTTAAATGATGTATTCTTCAGTTGATTAATGAGTTATTATTTGTGAATTAATTATTAATTAATTCACACCACTCTCACTAGTGTATCAATCTGTTAGACTAGATACAACTAGCTCAACTGTGTCTAACTGAGTTAAACTGAACACAACTCCACCAACTACTTCTACAACTCCACCAAACTCTGTCACATGAGTTCTAACTGAATTCCTCCATGCAATAGCTCCAGTAAACCCTTAGGAATAGCGTATTTCCTTCTGTCAGCTCCTGTGCCACATCTGTGCACTTAACTGAAGTGCTCCAAGAGAATAAGATAATGTTTAGAGTCCAAATATTATTAAGAGCTAATAATATTCGACATATCTATTTTTAGACTGGCAATCTAAAAATAGATTCTGCCCAATATGTCTAAAAATAGAAGTCCATTTATTTTTCCAACTTGACCAACCATCCACAAATAGCATCCTGCAACTCATAGAATATGATCGACATGTCTAAAAATAGACATAGTCTAAAAATAGACTTTGCGCCAAAAATAGCCTGCGGGCCCACTTAGTGAAGGCGACTCTTTTCACTAAGCTGATCATCTTGTTGAAACTCAATAGGTTTTAGTATATATTTTATTTATAGATTAATTGGTTTAATCGAGATGTAAAAGTATATTTTATATTAATGAAAAACTATATTGAAGTGGAGGTGGATGATGTGTTAGTCAATTTGTGTGGTATATCATTTAGAAGCCCTTACATGTTACGAATAACATATCCATTAAGAGATCAAAACAACACCACTCAATCAAGGATGGAAAATCCTTCTTCATCAATGCATGTAAAGATAAATTTAAGGTATCCTTGTTAAGTTCCAACCAAGTGAAGAAACAAATTATTTTGAGAAGGATGTTTGAACTACTCTTCTTGAGATAAAATCAACAAGGATATGAATTTGTAGAAGGGAAGGCATCTCTAGAGGACACATAAAAGATTGAGAAAAACAACTTGAGAAGCTTATGTAGGTACATAGAGAAGTGATCTAAGATCTTGCTGATATGTGGAAAAGTTCCACCTCAAAACATGGAGGATATCACCCAATCTAGGCCCCAATTAGGCCTCCATTCGTTTGGGTTGATGACTCACTGATAGGTAGGCCTAGTTTCCTATGCTAAACTAGCCTAAAGATGATTAAACTAAATAAAAAGGCACAATATATTACCAAACACTATTATTTAATAATTATTCTAAATATAAATAAGTAATAAATACCTAATATAAACCCATTGTTGGTGTTGGGGAAGCTCTTTTAACCAACAACGTGGAGGGGAAAATCTACCCAAAAGAAAACCTTTAATAGATTTACAATTGTTTGAATATGGTAGTCCTTCTGACCAAAATGTGGGCCCGATTAACCACTTAAAGGGTTTTTACTCTCATGAGAGAGCTTAAATAATTTATGTATTTTTTTTTCTTTCTAGAATTATTTTCATGCAATTCTAATCTAATCTGCATAAAGTAAACTAATTAACTTATTTTTAGAATTTTGGCTTCTGTGATCCATCGTAAAATTTATAGAATTCTTTCGGTAATAATCACATTTAAATGAAAATTGTTGACGTGTTTCGAACCAACCAGTGTGGTTCATCATCAGGATTAGGCGAGAGATCACGTCTGGACGTTGAACCACATCCAGATCTGATCTCTCACCTAGTCCTGATGATGAACCACACTGGTTGGTTCGAAACACGTTGACAATGTTCATTTGAATGTGGTTATTACCGAAATAATTCTATAAATAATTAACTTATCTCAATTAAGAAAAAATATGTTAAGCAATTGTATGAATGTAAGATATAAGATAATAAGTTTAAGAACTTAGAAATAATCTAGAAACTTAGATAAATTGAGAAACCTGATACATATTTTGATTAAAGAAACAAAATAAGTACTCTTACATTCATGGGAGGAAACAATTTGTTTAATTCGTGTTTTGTAGAAATGTGAAAGTAAGAATGGATATAAAAAAATATCGCATACACTCCTCCATTCATACAAAAGAGATTCTTTTAAAAACTTCGAGGTCTTAAAAAATTATGCACAATGTCTTGTAACAAATATCAACTTGATTGTTTACAATGATTTCCAAGTCTTCCCTCATGAAAAAGAGTTGTATAAATATCAAGAAAATAACAAAAAATATACTATTTCTTATTTTCCTCATTTTTTTTCTAAAAATAAAAATCCTTTCACTTAGAAGAGGAATTTCTGGAAATAAAATTTAACCTCTGTTATTCCTCTTTCCTTGTCCCCTTTCGTTGTTTAATTTTTTCGTGAGTTGTTATTGTATTTTTTCCACCTGCTTATTTTATAAGAATGGGAGTTTGTTTTAGTACTTGATCTTACGCCTCAAATCTTACATTTCCAATCTACAATCCAATCAATAAACCATTTTTAAACCAAATAAGATTCATAAATATTTATAAAACTAAATCTAATATTAAGATAAAACTAACATCTAAAATAGACATGAAAATATAAAAGAATAAAATATATACAACTAAATTTAAATAAAATCTTATAATAATAAAACTAAGTTGAGTGGGAGGAGTTGGGGGTGACAAAGAAATGGAGCTCTGCAATTTGGAGACCTGCAACAAGGGTTTCTTTCCTACACTGGAAGTAAGTATTGGGATAAATATAGGGATTCGTTAATTACCCACAGGTGGGTGATCTATAGGCTAGGGGGAGACAATGACTGTAGATCGTAAAAATTTTCTCCTATTTTTCATATTCCCCCTAGCAGTTTAAGGAGGGTTTATGGTTGTGAGTAATGGTTGTATGGAGGACCAAGTATATTTTTCGTATGATCTGGATGACTATACCCCCATCTAGGCAGAAATACCACCTTAGACACATGAGGTAGTGGTCTAGGGAACAACTGACGACATGGCATTTGAAGTTAGTGTTGAGATTCAACCTTGGGAGGCTTGTATGTTGGCAGTTTCTTTTGCATCCCCTCTTATCAGCCCTTCATAACAGAGTCATATAATGCCACTAGTGCTAGGGAAATAGTTTTCATTAGGATTTTGTGTATAAGACCCAACCATGGATATCGACTTGAATATATGGATCTCATAGGGTGACCTTCTTTTTGGTGCTCTTTCGAGGAATTTTACGAGCTTTGAATTGTCGCTAAATGAGGTGGTGATAGATGGCATCAGGTTTTCGCAGACATGAGACCTTGTTGGAGGAGGATATGTGGAAGGGTTTGATTTTTATCAAGGTTCAGGAACAGATGTGGTGACAGGTCTCCCCCTATGGTTTGAAGGGGCTTACTTTGGGGAACCTAATATCTCTTTGATTGTACCAGAGGTAGATTTCAGTAGGCCATCAGGGTGTGAGGAAGGGAAATCTCAACAAGTGGAAAACCTATATGCAAAGGATAGCCCTAAAGGAAATCAAAACCCAAGGAAAAGGTAGAAAAAAATAAAGTATACGAAGGTAAAGATTGAAGATGAGAATATGATGCTAGGAGAAGAGGTTTAGTCGGGATAGGTTATGGAGATATTTGAGAAAGTTGCAGTGAGTTGAGCTAGAGGTTGGAAATTCTTGGTTGAGGTCTTACGAGAATAGGTCAAAAATGAATGGGGAAAAGAGTTAAGAGAGCTTCCCAAGGTAAGTACTCTTACCCATTGATGGTTTATTTTCAAGTTCCATTCGGAATAAGAGGCCAACTGGATGATTGGAAAAACATGGTGCATCGATTCTACGATGGTGTTGATGAAAAAGTGGAACCCTCTCTTTAATGGTGATCAGGTTAAGTTGGGTTGTGCTCTAGTATGGGTAAGACTCCCATGGTTACCTCCACAACTCTGGCCTATGGATGTCTTCAGACACATTGGCAATAAATTAGGTACTTTTTTGAAAGTGGTTAGATATTATGAAATCAGTGGAAGGATGGTGATGACAAGGATACTAGTTAATTTGGATGCACATGAAAGATTGTATGCATAACTAAATATTATCTATCATGGTTTGGTGCACATGAAATTTCTAGACTACCTAGGTATACCTTTTTGAAGCCATCAATGTCACAAGAACGACCATGTTCTCAATGATTTCCCTCTCCCTTTCAAGAGAAAAAAGGTCAAATGCCTACTCTGGGGGGGGGGGGTGAATTTAGGAAGGGGGAAGGGGATGGTGGAGGAGAAAATCTAACAAATACCTCTCTATCAGAGCACCAATATGATGAGCCTGAGCGAACATTTATGGACGAGGGAGAAAACCCCATGGGTGATTCTGTGGCAAATCTTAGGCAACTCAAAGCTACAATGGGCAGTCCATATTTGTATGTAACTTCATCTCTAGGTATTTTCTCTCCTTCCCTACCCATTTCAAATATTATAAGATATTTTTTTTCACTTACAATGGGGTTGGGTCATATTTCTATGCCTTCACCCTTGGCCTCTACAGCCCTTTCTCCTTGAAATTTGGTTTTTGCATCCTATCATATACCCCATGTCCCCTTTTCTTGTCTATATGCTATTCCATCCTATTCCAGAACATAGGCTTCTTCTTATGAGTCATTCTCCAGATATAGCGTTAGATCTCACAAGAAAAGTGGATGTGTATCTCGTATCGGGAGCTTGGTACCTTCCTCCCATGTCAAGTATAGCAAACATCCAAGGGGAAAATCCAATATCTCTAGAGCCAAAATAAAGGCCAACTTGGATATCATGGCAAGCAGAAAAAAAAATATATTATTGGGTAATTTAGAGTAGTGTATGCCCCTGAAATTTCCCCCTCATGATTTTTCTATCTCTCAATTGTAGTTGTATGGCTAACCCCTCCAAAAAACTAGCTCTGAGAATGTTGGTTGTCTTTGAACCCATTGATATTATCTTCTTTCAAGAAACATTTGGGAATGGGGAAGTGATCATGAAGCCATTGGATTCCATCCTTCTAGGATGGATTTTTTTGGCATTTGATTCCAAACAGAGATCCAGAGGGATGGCGTTTTCCTTTAATAAAATATTTGTTAAAATTATTGGTACCTGGGGGTCTGATATGGTTATGGGAGATGATATTTTTTCTTCTGAACTTGGTAAGGTGATTAAGGTGGTCAATATATATGGACCCTATCAGGACATGATCACCTTATGGGATTTGCTAACGTCTCGCTCTTTTATGAATGTGGTTAATTGGGTGACTTGGGGGGGGGGGGGGGTTAAATTTATCTCTTGGGGCATAAAAAATATGGGGTCCCCTTTCCCATATGGAACCTCTATTTGATTAATTCAGTCATTTATTAGAGGACCACTATCTATGTAATGTGGATACGATAGTATAAGGCCACCTTGAAAAATAGGAGGATTGTTGATGCATGGGTAGCAAGACAGATTGATCATTTTCTTATGGAAAAGTCCTTATTATAAATAACTCCTTTGTTTCATCAATGGATTGGGGTGGGGGGTGAATATGATCACCCTCCAATATTACTGGAAGTGAAAGGGGGGGGAGGGGGTGGGGGGTGAATATGATCACCCTCCAATATTACTGGAAGTGAAAGGGGGGGGGGGGGGGCAAACTAGGTAGTTCATTCAAATTTAATGCATCCTACTCAAAATATGAATCTTTTCATAATCTAGTGGTGAAAATTGAACTCCTTACAATCTTAATGGGGAGGTCTATGTAGCGGTTCAATTTTCTAAAAACCTTAGAAAGGTGAAACATGATACGATTAAGTGGTTTTCCCTAAGAATACAAAGGGAGGAGGAAGCCCTAAATGTTGTGGAGGTGAAATTGGAGAGTTTGGAAGGTCCCAATTGGGGGGCTATCTTTTGATTAAACAAAGCAAAGGATTAGTCATCTGGAAACTACCAAAAGGATATTACTAGAAGAAAATGAAGAGATTTGGAGATAAAAGAAGTCATGCTATATGGTTGAAGAGTGGTGATGAAAACACAAATTTATTTTAGCAATATGCTAAAGGTCTTTGAGCACACAACACCATTTGGGCTCTAAATGACCCAAAAGGTGGTAGAGTTTCATGTTTTTAAGGTTTAATATAATTAGGAAAGGATCACTTCAGTAGCTTGTATAAGGTCCCTCCCGAGGAGATTATCTTGAGGTTGAATTACAAAATGTCCTCCACAACTTTGAGAAGGATAAAACCTATGTACATGATGGATGATCAGTTGAATTTTTCACGGGTATTTATGATATTGTGAGAAATGAACTCTTAAGAGTGGCGAAGGACTCTCAGCAATCAGGCATAATGCTCAACTCCTTTAACTCTACTTTTATTGCCCTCATCCCCAAATCATACTCTTCTCACTCCTTTGATGACATCATGCCCATATTTTTATGTTACTACATTTACAAGGTTATTGCAAAAATCATAGCCAATATGTTGAAGCCAATCTTATCAAAATATGTTTTGAAAGAGAAATTTACTTTCTTGGAAGGCAACCATATTCATGAGGCTATTGAGGTTGCTCAGGAATGGCTTCACAGTTTAAATTCAAAGAAGCCCAAAGGCATAGTGATTAAGATCAACCTTTCCAAAGCATATAACATGGTCAATTTGATATATATCATACTACTTATGATGTGTTTGGGCTTCGTAGTACCTTTTATTAGGTAGATAATGAGTTGCATGACCTTGACATCTTTTATTTTTCTCATTAATGGGTCAACTACTTATTTCTTTCATGGTCATCATGGTCTGCGAAATGACTGCCCTATTTCCCTATTATTATTCTTGCTAGTAGCAGAAGGCCTTAACAGACTATTATCTAAGGAAAAAACAAGAGGAGATTTAAGGGTGTTGTTGTAGTTGAGGACCTTTACATCACTCATCTATTATTTGTGGATGATATATTATTATTATGTGACGGGTCTAGACGTGATCTTGCTACTATCAAAGAGGCCTTATCATTATTCGATAAAGCTACTGGAATGCAAGTAAATCATCAAAAATACACTCTTTCCCCTCTTGGATTATCCAAGGATAAGTCTATCAATGTTCATAATCTTTTCCCATTTCAATATAAATTTTTTTATGAAGGTTTTAAGTACGTGGGATTCCACTTAAAACCCAACGACTACAGATAGGTTGAATGGATCTAGCTAATTTCCAAGGTTGAAAAAATATTAAAAGCCTGGATTCTCAGATGGATGTATAGAGCTGACATATTGGTTCTCATTAAATCAATACTTAAAGCTATTCCGGTTTTTTGGATCTATGTATCATGGATACCAAAGGGAAGCTAAATTTTGTTCGTAAAATCTATCACATGTTTTTATGGTTGGGTAAGAAAGAGGGTTGGGTCTTCCCCTGGGTCAAATGGGACAAAACGTTTGTTAAAATTGGAAATTAGGGCCAAATTCCACTTTGGATGGCCCCTTTCGAGAAGATAATTATGGCATTGAGTTCCTCTTTTCGAGAGGACCAAAATCAAGCTAAAGATTGACAAATTTGGATAAGGAAAATTAGATTTTTGAATTATGTTCTCTCACATGTAAATTATCAAGGTTGGCCTTACCTCTATGTCAGCTCATCAAGCCCAATAGTCACGTCACTTAAAACCCAACGACTAGTATATATAGAGGTGCCTACAACCACATTTCATACATCTATCTCATTATTCTTCTCTCTGAAATAGCCACAAAAGATCCTCAAATAAGGAAGAAAGGCTTGGTTGACATATTTAGTGGGTTGTTTGATAAGTTGTGTTCCTTAGGAAGGAGACAGTGGAATTTTGGAGCAGTTTGGGCTAATCAAAGTATTGTTCTTGGTCAATTCAATTCCCTTTTGCAGGCTGAGTTCCCACAGGTAGGCAACCACATACTTAAGGATTGGTTGGGACATGTTTCTAGGCTATTATATCTAGGGATTCTGTTAACACTAGAAAATCGTACAAGAAAAATACATTAGAAAATATCAAGCAGAGGGTACAAATAAAGATTTACTAGGAAGAAATACATTACAGGAGCTGAAATTTTTTAATTTTCATAAGGTAAAAAGACAAAATTTTGGACCGCGCACAAGAAACACTCATCGTGAGCGCGCATTGCAGCTTTTTCTTCGATAGTCGTGAATAGTGTGACTATCCCTCCAATAGCGGTGCAGTCTTGGAGAATGTAAAATGTCACTATCCAAGACCACTTGGAACACTTGGAGAAAACAATTCTCACTCAAGAAAACCAAGTACAACTGCCTTTGAGCCACCTTGAGGCTTTAGAGTAGCATAGAAAGGAATCATACCCCCACTCTTGTGTCAACATCCATATTGTACACAGAGAAGGAGGGAAAATTTGAAATCTTTCTATAAAATCCAGCCACGGGAAGAGAAATGGGAGGCACATTGTTATGCTGGCCAAATTGATCATCAAAAAACCAGCTTGTGTTTTCCAACAACAAGAGTATTGGAAGGATTAAGTTGTTGTCCATACAACACCTCAATCCAAGATAGAAGAGTTCACCACATGTCCATCGATCTACCATCCTTTGAGAGGGAAGAGAGGCTTACTGAAAACTTGAGGGGAAGAGACCCCCTTTTCTTAAATATTGGAGCTTCGTAGCTCGAAGGATCCACTACAAGAGATTTAGAATTCTATCTTCTACTACCACCAACACCTAATAAAGGGAGAGAGCTCTCCATTATTGAGTTATTAGTGTGTTTTCTCTATTGAGCATTTTTATCGTGCATGTTTGTTAGTATGAATCATTATTCGAAGTGTATGAAAAAAGACCACTTTAGCTCTGCATAACTTATAGCCCTAACAGCAGAAATGACTGCTAATATCTTCAGATCTGCAATTAGATGATCAAGAAAAATGCTGCAAAAATCTAGATATGTGCATTAGAAGACATTAAACAGTAGAAAAATAAGATTTACTCCATAGATCCAATAGACAAGACAAGAATATATCCAATTAATAATTTTATTAATGGCACCTGGGAGGAAAACACAAGAGGGTGTTCCCTGTTCTCCTCACTGGGATGGGTTCTTGCGAGTCCTCAACACTTCAGATTTACAACTTCTCTCTCTTGATGGTGTAGAAAACCCAGAAAAAAATGGAAAAGTATGGCTATGATTATGGATCAATAGCCAGACCAAGTGTTGAGATCCAGAGTGATATTTAGGCAACAAAAGGTGACAAATGAATGGGAAAACCCTTCTATTTATAACAAAATATTGAGTTAGTCTAGAGATTGGTGCATAATTAAAATATTATTAACCAAATCTAGATCAAAATTTTATGGAATATTTTATTATATTTGTTGGAGGGAAAAGGAATTTGACTTGAGTCAAATCCCCTTATTTGTAAATAATAAATAAATAAATGATTTATTTATCATTTTAAGCATGTGATTAAGTAATAATAAATAAATAAATGATTTATTTATCATTTTAAGGATATGGTTGAGTAATAATCAAATAAATAATGATTTATTTAATTATTTAAGGGTGAATTAGTCATATTTAACAAAGAATATTATTTAAATAATATTTAAACAATTATTCTTTAGAAAATAATAAGATAAATAATGATTTATCTAATTAACTTACTTGTTTTGGGTTAAATATAGCCAAAAATATTACTTAAACTTCTATTTAACTAATTATTTCGTGGGGAAAATCAAACAAATGTATATTTATTTAATATTTCCTTATGGGGTTTCCTGTTTAGACCATAAATAACTTAATAAAGGTGATTTACTAAGTTATTTTCATAGTGAAAGCAACTTTACTTGGAGTAAAATTGGTCTTACATGGTGTACTTGGGTCCACCTAATGATAATATGTTAGATGACCAAAAGATGGTGTAACAGATTGCCCCCCAGCGTGCGAGCGTTAGGAGCTAATCGTATGACCGAAGTACGTTGTAAGAACTCAATCACTAGACATCGAAGGGGAAGTCAAAGAGAGAGAAGTATAAGGTAAACCAAAGTGCTGAAAGAATTAGACCCTGAGGAGGCGACTTGCAGGTGCGACAAGTCTTTTGAAGTGAGTACCTACTATAGGCAGCAGGGGAGGCATACCTATGCCCGACGAGGCAATAATACAAACAATAAGGCGCCCTGAAAACCATGGAACGCAATAATAAAGCATATGCTGGCCTGAACATGAGCCAGATAAATAACACGATAATGAATCCCACATACATATTGTGCCTGGGATAACAACCAAGACTTTTTACAATAATATCTAAGTACATGAGATATAAATGCAACCTAGATGCCCCTGAAAATAGGAAAGGGCTCTGAAAATCTGACTGATACATGCAAACAAAACGACACTACAAGCGGCTGAGGCCAACATCATTAAATGTATGGAGCTGCATCGAAGGCTATGATGAAGAGGTCATCCGAGTGTGTGGGGGGATACCTGTAGGGCCACCCCCTCATGAGGGCTAAGACATCTCACACACACTCGGGAATCATTGATGTCATTTGCTGCATCACTGAACCATCAAGTATACGAATCTCGATCATGCTGAAAGGAGCTGGAGCTGAGAAACAGTCAAGTCAAAGGGCAATAAGAAGTCCCTTTGCCTGATCCGAGGCACCGAACCAGAGTGGAAGCTGGAACCAAGGTACATCGACCTATAGACCTGTCTGCTGGAATGAATGAGTTGATGTCGACAGAAGGAGGTCCGTCATAGGTGAGGCAATAAGGTATCCTCAACTAGGGCATGAGAGAAAATAGTAGAGTGACTAACAGACTGACACCAATGATGATGATGAAATGGAGGGGAGTGAGTAGCGAACGGATGACTTCCCTTGTTAGAGCATAAAGGGCATGGATGACCTGGTAGCATTGTTTTGTAGATTAATTCGTCTTGCGGACAAAACCGATCTCTCTAGTACTAAAAGTAACTAGCAACAAACAACCAATTATACTAATCTCTCTCTAAGCATATAAGATTCATAAAAACACTATATAGGTGTAAGGCCTACCTTATATCCAGCGCTTGCTTGATCTCGTTGAAGTCCTTCCCGTGCACTGAAAGAACATTTCCTCGTGAATCTGCAGTCACAAACAAGCAAAAAGATTATGCAGCACCTGTATAGACATTATTATAAACCATACTTATCATAATGATCAAGGAATTTATGAAATAAACCATGAATTGATAGTTTAATGAGAGAAATGAGTATATTTGTATTAACTCAAATAAAGAAAACCTTTACAACCTGTGCCTTGATGTCGTGCAGGTCTTCCTGGGGTCCGAAGCAGGAATCTCTTCTAATTTGACAAGCATTGCACTCTTTGAACCAAGACAGATAGAGATGAGTGATTTAAACTCACAGAAAGTCTTAGTTAACTGAGTCTGAATCTCAACAACATTTAACTTCAAATATATTAAGCTTGAACTCCCTTTGAGGCTACCCAAGGCCTCTTTTTATAGTGGAAAAGAGGAGGTTTCTTGTTCCAAATATGAAGGGATAGAATCCTCCTTCAAAGGGATTAGCTCCTTACATCAAGGGGTTAGCTCCATCAAGTGAGGGATGCATGAACCTTCTCAAAGCGTATCCATTCCTGAAAATTCCCATCTAGAATCCTCTAGAATTCATCTGAAATTCACTTTTTATCTTTACTTTCTCGCCTTTTTATGTTTTACAGAGGTCCGCACCCATAACACAAGGAACGTGCGGTATGGTTCTGCAAGCAGGCTGAACTTTAGGTGCGGGACCGCAGGGAATGCATAGAGAAAGTGTGATACCAATGTTTAGGGGATTTTAGGAACTTTTCTTTGATTTTGAAAGCTTGACATGAGGAGCTGATATGTTAGACTTGCAAAAGGAGGAAGTATGAGTAATAATGAGCTCATACTCATAGTAAAATGTCAGGATGACAGATTTTAGTGTAACAAATTGCCCCCTAAAGTGCAAAGTCTGGAATAGATGAAGCCGTAGTCTGTCATATATGAAGAGTGCAGTACTTTATCATTTCAAAGATTATCCTGTGGACACCCCAGTCGGAACCTGTAAAAACATTCAATGCAAAATATATACATATATATGTCATCACTGAGGTAGGCATTCCCATACTCAGATAAAAACTAACTATAAACTAACTGAAATCGTTCTGATATAGGAATGATTTTGAATACATCATAGTACAGATATATGTAGACACAGTATGGACGCAGCCATCTGTTTATCAATAGTCTACTGTATAGATGAAAACAAAATTCCTCGCAGCCTGGATGGTGGAAACTAGATCCAGGGTCTTGATTTCCGCATCTCGAACTAGTACGATTCTATCCATGTGAATGAATGTATTGAAGTCGAACATGGTAGAAACCACTTGATTACCAGTCAATGATGTGAACTGTTAACAAGTGTGAGAGAAACCACCAGTAATTTCAATGGCTCTCAAAGTACTCAGTACAATCCATGAAATGTGAATGAATGAGCTGAAGTCGAACATGTCATGGAATCATTCGATCGAAGGTCAATGATGCAACCTGTCGTCGAAGGCGAGAAACCTTCTATTAAGGCATGCGGATTTCAAGGTACTGACGATTTCTGGATCAACTTCCTAGATAATGAGTTGTCGTCGATAGAAAGTGATCCGTTGTAGGCAAGCCCACAACACGAAATCATAGATCAAGTTTTGAAAATATATTGGCAAGGACTGACTCAGGGATGGTCAAAAATGGATGACAGATATTTTGCAGATGAATGGTTTATTTGAACTGTTCTCTTGGACACATAACGACACTGCAGATGGTTTGGTAACAATTGACCCAAAGCTAATACCCAGAAACCGGCTGAAGACTTTCAATGTGGTTTGATTAACTGTTAGGCAAAGGACTTCCCAACCCAGGTAAATGAAAGTGTCGTGTTCAAGAGTGGTTGACTGAATTTTCGAAAATTTTAAAATACAACAAACACGCCCATTTTTCTCTCTTTTTCCCCCACCATTTCTGGCAAGTACCTCTTTATTTTTGACAAGCTTGAGGAGGATAACATTTTCTTGATTATAAGCTCATCCTTCGGATGAGTCCAACTTAGTTTAAAATTCGAACCCTAAGAAGGAGTGGTTCGTTCCTGTTGAAAATTAAACAGGTCCTTCACTGTTAAGTTTTAACGAGTCTAGTATAGAAGAAACTCGGTGTTTTTCAGTTTTAGGGAGTCAGAAGAAAAACTTAAGAAAACTCCGTGGGTGTACTTTTTCGTAAATTTATTCTCTCGAGCCCGAAAAAGGATAAAATAATGCGGGAGAGAACTCTATTGACCGTATTTAGTCAACGTATACCTTTTTCGTAAATAGTCCATTCCAGTTCGTAAAAGGGGTAAAATTATACTGAAAGGACGACTGTTCATTTACTTTAACGAGTTCGAATAGTCAATTACTCGGCGATCTTTTCATATTTAGAGAGTCTAAAAAGGGCTTAAAATATAACTCCAAGGTTTCGCTTTTTCGTAAAATTTTTGAAAGAGTCCGAAAAAGTGATAAAAGTATGCTCTTTGTTGAAAAACGATCATTTCACCTGAAAAATCCTGTTTCTGCACAAAAACTCAAAACATTACACATACCTGTTTAAGATAAGTAAAAATGCTTTCAAAAATACCCTTTTAAAGTGAAAAATAAATAAATTAAAAATTCATTCATTCGAAAAAACTTATAAAAAGGACTTTTTCTATTTCATTTTTACCGTTCAGTTTCAGAGTGAAAAGTAAAAATCTTTTGGATAAAAAAGTTCCTGTGAAGATTCTGGAAAATTCAACCGTTGGAATCGAAAACCGTGAGCCCCAGGTAATCCACGACCTCCTTATCTTGTTTTTCATCCGTTTGAAATTCGTTTTTAGGCTTTAGTTTGATTTTTTAGGGCAAAAAATGGTTCAAAAATGCGCCCGCGGGGTCCGCAGGTGGGACACAAGTTACCTGCGGACCCCGATTTTTTCCTAAAAGGAAAAAATCGTGGGTACCGCACCCGGAACACAGCCCGCGTGCGGACCTACGCTCTGTTTACAAAGAGCGGGTGCGGTACCCGCGCGGTTAATTTTAAAGCATGGTTTTCTCATTTATCTGCCAAAATTTTTCAAATAAGATCATTCTAACTTGCCTTATTTTGTATTGCAGGATTAACAAGATGCTTATCTGGCGAGAACGAGAGCACGAGGAAGTAGATGAAGCCGTCATGCTCCATTTGCCCACACAAAGGGCATTAAAAGCATGTGGCTTATACAAATTTTGGGCTATCTCTGGCATGAGGGCACAAGTAGAGCTCTTAACATGGTTGGTAAACAGATGGAACGTGGAGGACCAGTGCTTCTTCATTGGTGGCCACCGGCTCGAAATTGAGCTGGAGGATATATACTTTTTGACTGGTTTGTCCAAGAGGGGCGAACAAGTATCCTTGTTTGGGACTAGGCCAGGTGGCCAGACTGTCGCTAGTCTTCAACTAGAATTTTGCAATGATCAGGAAAATCCTCGGGACAAACGGATTGACATAAAACACATCATCCGTCCTGAGTTGAAAGTTATAGCTTTTACTGTTACCAAACTGTGTGGGAGTGCTGCGCTTCATGTAGCTATTGGTTCCCAAATGCGTGTTGCAGTGGACTGTTTTCGCGGCACCATCTTTAACTGGTGTGAAGCTGTGTTGGCCAATGTAAAAGGCCAACTAACCAGAGAAAAAAATGGGAAACTGAAAAACTTTGGATATGGATCCATCGTCGTTTCTTTCGCTCTGGAGAGGATCCCCTTATTAGCTCCACAGAGTATCGCTGTTGATGCCGATCGACCTCGAGAACCAAGAATGGTTCGTTGGTCTGCGTTGATGGCCCATCATGCTATTGAGGGTACTGAGATTGTACGATTCCCTTCTTCATATTTTCGTTGGCTGGATCGCCAACTTTTTGTGATAGAGGATTTTCCATATGCCGGGATAGATTTCCGCGGCGACAGAGAGATGGTTCTCCCTGCAGGGGAACAGTGGGATGATTCAGGTAAAAACATTTTTCAACGTTTGCTATATTCTAATTTTTTTAATTTTTTATCGTCTTTGAAAACTAATAATCAAAATTTTTTTGAATGCAGACGTGGGTCCACATCGACCAGCTCATCTCCAACCTTATGAGAGACGACAACCAGTTGCGCCCGCACCAGCCCCAGCAGGCCAATCAGCAGAGATTTTGACTGATTTGGAGCATCATCTAGAGCGCTTGACTCTAGATATTCCAGAGACCAGTATAGATGACATTCCTCTCAGGCTACATAGATATGTGATTGGAGTTCCAGGACCTTTCAGGAGGTTCCTATGCAGAGTAGCCCGGGCAGTGGTTTCGTATCGTGATCACCATCAGTGATGGGATGATCGTGTAGACTCATATTTTTGACTTTTGTATTATCATTTTTGCCGATCATCAGTGATGGGATGATCGTGTAGACTCATATTTTTGACTTTTGTATTATCATTTTTGCCGATGATTCAGGTAAAAACATTTTTCAACGGTTGCTATATTCTAATTTTTTAAATTTTTTATCGTCTTTGAAAACTTATAATCAAAAGTTTTTTGAATGCAGACGTGGGTCCACATCGACCAGCTCATCTCCAACCTTATGAGAGATGACAACCAGTTGCGCCTGCACCAGCCCCAGCAGGCCAATCAGCAGAGATTTTGACTGATTTGGAGCATCATCTAGAGCGCTTGACTCTAGATATTCCAGAGACCAGTATAGATGACATTCCTATCAGGCTACAGAGATATGTGATTGGAGTTACAGGACCTTTCAGGAGGTTCCTATGCAGAGTAGCCCGGGCAGTGGTTTCATATCGTGATCACCATCAGTGATGGGATGATCGTGTAGACTCATATTTTTAACTTTTGTATTATAATTTTCCGGCTCCTTGAACAGATGGTTGACTAGAAGGCTGTTGGTAACCTTGCATTGGGTACTGCCCTTGAGGTTGATAACCTTGAGGCACGTACTGAAGTTGGGGTTGTTGAGGACCCTGAGAAGCATATTGAGCTTGGGGTTGACCTTGAGGAATGTACTGTCCTTGAGGTTGATAACCCTGAGGTATGTACTGTCCTTGGGGTTTCCCCCCAAAATAATATGAATCCACAGTTTGTCCTGGGAAAAAGCTACCTTGAGGTTGCCCCCCAGGCGGTAATTGACTACCCTGAGGTTGCCCCCCAGGCGGTAACTGAGTTCCCTGAGGTTGGCCCCCAGAAGGAAACTGACTGCCTTGAGCTTGAGGATTGGGAATATTACCAGACATCATAAAAATTTGTTCTGCGTTCGACGTTTCAATTTTAAGTCCATCAAGACCAGATGATAACACGTTTTCGATGGGTTGAGGAGCTGCTCCCGAGAAGGTACCAGACAAAGACTGATATCCTGAAGGAACAGAAGGACCACCATGTAAAAATGATTCAGGCGTTTGAGAAAACATGGATGACTCTCCAGCCATAAAAGATGACGGATAATAACCTCTGGGTGTAGGATGAAATGGAATTCGAGGTGGATAAAAAGCAAGACCCGGATTCTCTAAAAAGTTCGTTAAAGAGAGATACCAAGGATTAGTTCGAATGGGGCTGTAGAAAATAGATTCATGCTCCTAATATTTAACGATTGAGGGGAGTCGGGAAGAGATATGTCTTCGTCTGGATTAGTAAGTTCTTCAATAGAAATAAGTCCAGAGGGAAGATTGTCTGTAATGATATTTCCTACCCTAGGTGAACCTGGATTGCTAGAAGTTGGTGTAATAAATCCTGAGGATGTTTCCAAAACAGAAGATTCAGTTTCAGGTTCAGAGATTTTAGGTTCGTCAGATAATTCACCAGAAGGAGAAATACTTTCAGTAACTTCAGAAACTGAAATCGGTTCTTGAATGTATTCTGTTGTAGGTATTTGATGATCAGGATGTATAACTATAGCTGAGCTTTCAACTTCTGTTGACCTAAGTCTACGGCTACTGTGTGGTACCAGAGCTCGAAGCCCTTCAAGTTGACTTGGTGAATATTCAGGGGGTTTCCCTTGTATTCTCCGAGATTGTCTCGGCAATTCCGCCACGATTAAAAATTATCTAATCACACGCAATCAAAGAAAAATTTCAATGAAAACACCTAAAGTCTCTAAGAAACAAACAATTGGATCATTCGCTTAAAAATCTAAGAGTTCAAACCACATACAAACAGGTAACCTTTCGTACTAAAATCACTAGTTGGTGATGAAATCCAACTTAGTAGAATTTTAACACGAAAAGGGTGGTTGGAACAGTTACCCCGACAACCTGCTTAATGAAACAGACCGGTGCAAGTTTCTCCACTATACCATCTCGAGTGAAGAAACCCTTCGGAGAGTCCAAGTGAGTCTAGCCGACGTCTGTTCCAGGTACAGTGAGATCTTCCCTCCACCGTCACCTTAGGAAAGAATCTTAAAGATTATAGCCACTAAGGTTACCAACTGAAACAAATATACCTGGGGGAACAGTCTACGATCCGACACACACGCAAGGGCAGAGTAACAAAGCTCAATCCCCTTGAAGGCTCCTTGAAATAATCCAAGGTTTACCGACAAGTGACCCCAGGCTCCTCGACAATGGTCTATCCGAGGTTTACCATTTTTAATATGTGTATATCTTCTATCGTTCCCAATGAGGAAGGATTGATTACCCCACTGGTTCAGATATGATCTCGTGCTTAACTCCTTTAAGAGGAGCTTCCCAGAGCATACATGCAACAACTGGAATTCTTCCTACCGCAAGATATATCTACTTGTTTGTTTTATTTATCTTGGAGAGTTAATTACTCCCTACTCCAAGATACTAGCCTAAGCTATGTTGGTGATGAGAGCCCTAGAAATAAAAAGATTACTAGATGAATTTTATTTAAGCGTTACTTTTAAGAGCTGTTTCTTAAGTCAATGGGTGCGGAAATGAAACTTTGGATGATGTGAAGACTCGACTTCCAAAAACACTAAAATGCACCTATGATGATATTCAATTCTTTTTCTTTCAATGAACTTGCTATCTAAAGAAAGAGTTAGAGAATGCAATCCTTTTAATTCCTTCTTTAAACATGAAAAATGATTGAAAGAAAATATTTTGTCTTTTCAATAAACTATCAAAGCTCATGAGAAAAATCCTTTTCTTTTCCAAACTAGAAGCTACAAAACAATTTTCTTTCGAAAGAAAGCTACAAAAACTAAAACTACTCAAAACTACAAAATTTAATGTCTGAGATCTAAAATCTAAATTGAGTAAAAGCTTTTAAGATTTTTTTTTATGAATGTTTTCCTTAGTTGTTCAGCAAACTAAGAATCTATTCGTTTAGATAACAAACAGATCAAAAACACTCAAAATATGTTTTTATAAAAAATGAAATTCAAAACTTTGAACCAAGTTTTTTCGAAGATTCGCAAAGAAACAAAAAGGCTTAATTTCTCAATATAGGATGTTTTCACAATCAGGTCAGATTCAAAAGACAAAAAGAGATCAATGTAATATGAGATACTACAAATTGTCAAAAGTTCGAATCACTACAAAGACCAAGCGAAAAAATCATCCAATCGGCAAAATCTTCTAGAAAATCATCAAAACATTAACACTGTTGGAGTTCATTCACAAAGAATTCTTGACAGAAACAATAATCAGTCTGGGCAAAAACCAAAAAGCTAAAAACAAACTAGAAAAAGAAATCTAGAGGTTTTCTAAAATTTTTACAGGGTCCGCAGGTAACTAGTATTGACAGGTGCGGTCCCGCACTGTATTCTCTAGAGAAAGTGCGAACCTGCCCGCACTGTCAAAGTAAGGCAGAGTGCGGTCCTAGGAAAAATTATAGAAAAACTTAAAATTCTTCTAAATTTTCAAAAACAGGGAAAATCTAAATTACCCAGACAGATATGTATCAATCAAAAACCAGGAAAAAATGTTTCCTCAAATCAAAAATAAAAGAGAACCAAAAACAACAAGTTCTTCCCCAGTGGAGTCACCATTTTGTTGTGTAGATTAATCCGTCTTGCGGACAAGACCGATCTCTCTAGTACTAAAAGTAACTAGCAACAAACAGCCAATTATACTAATCTCTCTCTAAGCATATAAGATTCATAAAACACTATATAGGTGTAAGGCCTACCTTATGTCCAACGCTTGCTTGATTTCGTTGAAGTCCTTCCCGTGCACTGAAAGAACGTTCCTCGTGAATCTGCAGTCACAAACAAGCAAAAAGATTAAGCAGCACCTGTATAGACATTATTATAAACCATACTTATCATAATGATCAAGGAATTTATGAAATAAACCATGAATCGATAGTTTAATGAGAGAAATGAGTATATTTGTATTAACTTCAAATAAAGAAAACCTTTACAACCTGTGCCTTGATGTTGTGCAGGTCCTCCCGGGGTCCGAAGCAGGAATCTCTTCTAATTTGACAAGCATTGCACTCTTTGAACCAAGACGGATAGAGGTGAGTGATTTAACCTCACAGAAAGTCTTAGTTAACTAAGTCTGAATCTCAACAGCATTTAACTTCAAATATCTTAAAGCTTGAACTCCCTTTGAGGCTACCCAAGGCCTCTTTTTATAGTGGAAAGGAGGAGGTTTTCTATTCCAAATATGAAGGGATAGAATCCTCTTTCAAAGGGATTAGCTCCTTACATCAAGGGGTTAGCTCCATCAAGTGAGGGATGCATGAACCTTCTCAAAGCGTATCCATTCCCGAAAATTCCCATCTAGAATCTTCTAGAATTCATCTGAAATTCACTTTTATCTTTACTTTCTCACCTTTTTATGTTTTACAGAGGTCTGCACCCATAAAAAAAAGAGCGTGCGGTATGGTTCCGCAGGAAAGCTGAACTTTAGGTGCGGGACCGCAGGTAATGAATAGAGAAAGTGCGATACCAATATTTAGGGGATTTTAGGAACTTTTCTATGATTTTGTAAGCTTGATATGAGGAGCAGATATGTTTGACTTGCAAAAGGAGGAAGTATGAGTAATAATGAGCTCATACTCATAGTAAAATGTCAAGATGACAGATTTAGTGTAACAAGCACCTGACACAACATTATGAGGGATAGGGGACAACCGGACTGAAGGCCATAATGTGCGACACGAGAGAGGGACCAAGCAATGAATGATGGGGGACTATGGCGAGATGTAAAGGGACTCGGGATAGACTCCATGAAAGCAATGATGACTCAACTCGGATGCTCTAAACAAGGGTGACTCGATGGCGCTGCCACATATGAAAAGGGGCCAATTGGGACCATAAAAGCATGAGTACTAGATGATGATTCATGACGAAAGTCGACATGAGCATGGAAAATTATGGAGGCAACATGGTGCCCCTAGTACAAGTGTTGCAAGTGAAGAATTTTGATTTTTGTGGAAGGGTGAAGTGGTGCTTCTTGGGAAAATGTGTCCTGGTGAAGTATCAAATCACTAAAAAATAACAGATACCCATTTGAGGGCTCAGTGAAAGCTTTCCAATGGTGCAGACGGTTTGGTAAATAGAGCTATGGTTGGATCGCGACGAGTGAAGAAAGAAACAGGGGTTTCTCTTTAAAGAAGGAATTTTCCCTCCAAATTCATTCATTTGCATGTGGAGCTGTGGTGAATGTGGAGAGGAGAGAAGGCCCTAAATCGTGCGGCGATCGTAGCGGACAAACCGACAGTTGGAATAAGGAGCTGTCAGTTGCAGGTAAGAGGCCTAACCCTACTCTTTATTTTCAGTGGATTACAAGTTCAGATTAGGTCCTTAATGCCGAGGAAAATCCCTCTACTCCTCCTCACCGCCGGGTCGTAGTTTTTGGGGAAAAAGCTGCGACCTGGGTAGCAGGTTTTGGCCAAATAATTGCGACTTGTCCCAGGTTTGGGCTTGAAAAGTGCGACCTGGCCGGGAGGTGTGTTTCAGTGCTGTTTTTTGGCTGAGCACTAGAGTTTTTTGATTAGAAACAGTATTTCCTATCTATATACTGATTGATATGATGTTTTTGTGCAGGTATGGCAGAATTACGGATCAACTGGAGAGAGAGGGACTTGGGCGCGTTGTGTTCGAAGATCCAGGAGGATCAGGGTGTCTGCAGTGCTTTGGCCAGGTTTGGTGTTCTGAAGTTTGTGGAGAACCCTTTGATGAGATCTGGGGAGCCCTTATTGGCCTGGATTGTCAGCTACTGGGACCCGGACCATGAGCTCTTTATAGTGCAAGGGCACCGGATCGAGTTGACAGTCCAGGATATATATTTCCTGACTGGTCTCCCACCACTTGGGATGGTAGGGAATACTCATCCAGTATTACCACGTGGGCGGAATATCATAGAGTTTGTAGAGCACCATTTTCCTCCAGGTCTCCAAGTCAAGGGGACTCAGATACCCATCGAGGATTTGGAGAGGTTAGAGACACGTGTTGTGGCCGTAGTGGTGCTTCGGATCCTGGGAAACCAGGCACTCCATCACATTATGGGGGGACAGATGATGCTGGTGGAGAGTGTTTTGGGTGGGACCTACTATGGGTGGGCCCAAATGATGCTGTCGTCGTTGAAACGATAGTTGTCTCTATGTAAGTGGCAAGTGAACCATGACTATGTGTATGGTACAGGTTTTTTCTCTTTCTTCTTTGAGAAGATCCCAACACTTCGACCTCGCATGCAGCTCCCAGATGGGGGCTCGAGAGAGCCTAGGATACACCAGTGGGGGTGACTACTATGCAGAGGAGGAGGTGGAGTAGTTGGACGAGTGTTTCATCCTGATTTATTTGTTCATTGGGATCAGATTCCGCTGTATATAGAGGAATATCCCTATAGTGGGATGAGTTATTGTGGGGACTCATATCTGCCACTTCCACCTGATCGTATATGGGGACCAGATGGTAAGTGCCACATTGCTGATCGTTTACACACATGTAAATTTTTTAGAATATTATATGTAGTACTGACTCTTTTACTTTTGGTATGCAGATACAGCATCGGTAAAACCGGCCAGGTACATGGGGCGTCCTGCAGTATCAGGGGCCGCAGGCTCTAGTGGACCAAGGGCGCAGCAAAATGAGGACGTAGCAACCCTTTTGGAGGAAATCCTTCATAGATGTGAGAGGCTTCTAACCGGTGTTTTGGAATGCGGATGGCAAGACTTAGATGACCAATACATAGAGCCATGTATTGGTTTACCCTCGGAATGGCGAGGGGTCATGCGACACATGGCGATGGCCGGACAGAGTGTTCATGATCTACGAGTTGCGGGGGTAGAGCCATTGGCTCGGGATCCTCCAGATAGTGATTAGTGTGTAGGGGTGTGTGGTGCCCCCATTTTTGAGTTTTTTGGTAACATCCTATAGGCATGTCATATGTATCAGAGTTGATGAACTCTAAAACATTTTATACGACACATACTATGGATATGCATCGTTTTGATATTTTTATGTTATTTTATTGTGTTAAATGCCAATCCAGAATATGGTTTGCAATGCTATCTACGTAGTGATTTTGTGCTCTAGGTACATGACTGAAAGTCATGATTTCAAATTCACGCATCAAAAGCTTTCATCGTAAATATCTTCTGAAAAGGATAGGATTATGCACATGATATACACCATTCAATTGCATGACAAGAAGCAGGGAATCTAAATGAACATGAAGGTGGAGGATGCGATGTGAAAGGGAATTGGCTAATAAACCTCGCACAACATCATATTCGGCCTGATAATTGGTAGCAGTACCAATGCATACACCGTTTGAAAGAACACGTGCCTGCAAAGGGGTAAATTGGCCCAACCTGCCAAGGCTAAATTCCAGGAGTAGTGACTTGCACCATCGAAAAAACCGATATAAGGTGTCGACGGGGGGTCCCTCTGAAAGGTGCCACAAGACAATAAATGGGAGGGTAAAGAAAAATGCTGGAAACCTGAGTGCATAGTAGAAATTGAGTGCACTCTGCGGAAGGGAGTGATCTGGGTAGGATGTCTACTTCCCACATGCTGCCAATGAGGGGAAATGTGGGAGCTATGAGAGACGTAGCTTAAGCTCAGGCTGCATAAGTCACCAAAGGTATGGATGATGGCATCCTGTTTAAGAGCAGGAAAGATGAAGTTAGGGGTGGACGTAGCTTCCATGATGTCGTTGTCACAACAGGAGGTGGAAAGACAAGAGGAAGGGAGACCACATGACGTGGCGGGGCTACTTGACTCATCATCATGAGAAGAAAGACTCACATGCACATCTTCGCGGGAGATGATGTAAGGAAGTAGATAAAGGATCTACTGATGTCGAGCCTGGGGTGTTTGCTGAAAGGGGGTTAAGCGAAACAACATGAGAAGATTCAGAGGGAAATTCTGTCGAGGGTCTCAAGGATGATGAAAGGTAGAGGATGGTGGCCGCATGCTCCATCATGTCGACATCAGGCGGGGGAAATGTCAATAGGAGCGAGTAAATCCTCAGTCTAGCTTGCAGCATACTGTGCAAGTACGGGAGAAGCGGATTGGTTTTGTTCAATCTCGTATTCCTGAACTACCTCTAAAGAGGCACGGTAATGCGTCAGGTGGGGAAAATGATGGGAGTAATGGCCATGAAGACCACACAAAGCACAAGGGTGTTTGATGTGAATAGTCTTGTTGTTCTTGGTAATAGTGGATGAGGAAGCAGAGGTTTCGAGGACCGTCGACTCAAGGAACGCGACATTAACCATGGGCTTGATGCGTGGCAACTCAGAACAAGTATGGGTGGCATGACCGATGACATCACACAAAGCGCAGGGCTTTGGAGGTGGAGGAGGTGCAGGGTCAGTTGGGGCCGCTTTGTCCTTTAAGGCCCTTTTGCAAGCTTTTCCCTTCTTACCCGAAGTAGTCGCAACAGGAGGCGGTTCTTGTTGAGGTGGTTTAGGCACTGTGACAATGGGAGAAGTCAGGGGGACCGGTTGAACTAGGGTTAAAGCAAGATAAGGTTTAGGTTGACCTGGCGGGGTGGCAGTTGGAGGATCAAGGTACCAAACCGGGAGCCCAATGGTCAAGTTAGGTAGAGAGAGGGTGGCCATGACAGGTGCCATATAGATGCCTGGTGGAGGGACTAGGAATGGTATCTGACCGGAGGGGTAATGGCCAGGTGGGATGGCTCCTAAATGGTTAAGGCCTGAAGGAACCGACCCAGGAGGATAAAAAGGCTCATGAGTACCAGCTGAAGGGCCAGGAGGAGGAGGTCCAGGAGGCTGCATCGAAGGGCTAGGAGACGACTGCAGAGGGCGAGGGTGCTGCTGACTAGCCGAGGCGGGCCTCTTGAGAGAAGCCCAAGATGATTGCATCATGCAAACATTGGATGAGCTGGGATCAGAGATAGGAGGAGGAAGACCAGGGAAAGTACCAAGCAAGGAGGAGTCCTTGTAGATGCCAGGTGAGACACTAGTCAAAGGGTCGGCAGTTTTCTTGTTGGCGACCGAAGAGATAGTGGACTCAGGGGAGGTTTGAGCCTTTGGCTCGTAATATGTCAATTGGTCAATGGTGACTATATTTCCATTATGGGGGAAGGATATCTTGCGGTGAACTGCGGAAGGGATAGCCGACATCGCATAAGTGTAGCTACAACCCAAAATAATGTTGTAATCCAAGGAGCATCTATGACTTCTACATCAACGCAAACTGTCTTGCCCGCAAGAGTGATAGGACAATTGTGGAATAAGACAATGGGCTTGGAGGCGTGGCCATCCCACGCTCGGAGAGTGATCGTGGAAGGGGCCAACTTAGGAGATCCGAGTTGTTTCCAAAATGAAGCAGACATCACACAGGTGGATTCCCCCTCATCAATAATACACCGAGAAACGTTGGCGTTCCGGATCTTGACTGGGATTTGGAAAGCGATCGTAGAGAGAGGGTGGCCATGACAGGTGCCATATAGATGCCTGGTGGAGGGACTAGGAATGGTATCTGACTGGAGGGGTAATGGCCAGGTGGGATGGCTCCTAAATGGTTAAGGCCTGAAGGAACCGACCCAGGAGGATAAAAAGGCTCATGAGTACCAGCTGAAGGGCCAGGAGGAGGAGGTCCAGGAGGCTGCATCGAAGGGCTAGGAGATGACTGCAGAGGGCGAGGGTGCTACTGACTAGCCGAGGTGGGCCTCTTGAGAGAAGCCTAAGATGATTGCATCATGCAAACATTGGATGAGCTGGGATCAGAGATAGGAAGAGGAAGACCAGGGAAAGTACCAAGCAAGGAGGAGTCCTTGTAGATGCCAGGTGAGACACTGGTCAAAGGGTCGACAGTTATCTTGTTGGCGACCGAAGAGATAGTGGACTCAGGGGAGGTTTGAGCCTTTGGCTCGTAATATGTCAATTGGTCAATGGTGACATATTTCCGTTATGGGGGAAGGACATCTTGCGGTGAACTGCGGAAGGGATAACCGACATCGCATAAGTGTAGCTACAACCCAAAAGAATGTTGTAATCCAGGGAGCATCTATGACTTCTACATCAACGCAAACTGTCTTGCTCGCAAGAGTGATAGGACAATTGCGGAATAAGCCAATGGGCTTGGAGGCGTGGCCATCCCACGCTCAGAGAGTGATCGTGGAAGGGGCCAACTCAGGAGATCCGAGTTGTTTCCAGACTGAAGCAGACATCACACAGGTGGATTCCCCCTCATCAATAATACACCGAGAAACGTTGGCGTTCCGGATCTTGACTGGGATTTGGAAAGCGATGGAAGAAGGGAGAGGAGGATGTTCTGACCGGTTAACATTAAAGACAATCAATCGATCGTCAGAAGGGTCTACAGTGCCCATGGTATACATAATATCTTTTCAGTGTGAAGGGCACAACTAGAGGAGTTCCAGCATTGAAATGGCAGTAGGAGATTGTGCTAAATCATCGACTATGCTATACGAATGGGCGGCTTTGCTAGAAGCAACATTTCGGCGTAGTGGACCCTTAGGGATCTTGGTATGAACCTTCACCCTAGGCTGAGGGATCTTCAAGGGGCCATTAGGTGTCGAAAGAGGCTCTGTAGAGACCAAAGGAGGTGGCTCGAGGACAGACGCAATGGGAGGCTTGCTATACTAACAGGACCGAGTCTGAAGATTGATGTCTACGGTTGAAGGTTGATCGGATTTCATCATGAGAATTTGGTCAGCAGGGGTACCAGACGGAAAAGGTTGGGTAACAGTGTGGTACAGGGGGTTGGGCAAAGAGAGGAGGCATGCTGTACCCTGAATACATGCTACCAAGAGGGGAAGATGTGCAGGGGGTGCTGGCCTTCTCCTGAGGAAAATTAGAGCCCATGGGAGGTTGAGAAATGACGACACACACATGGCACCAAGGGAAAAGAGACCAACAAGGGAAGGGAGGTGCAGAATCAAGTGATTACAATGTCGAAACAAGAGAAAAGAGGTGCAGGATCAGATGATTTCAATGTTTTAGAGTCTTTTCTTGGCAGTGTTAACCAAGCCCTTTTTCGCTTAGGGTGTGTGTGTAAAAAGTGTGTAAATTTTAATTTTTAAACCCAAATATTTGTAGAGAAAAATAAAAATTGTTGTTGTATATCTGTAAATAACCCTGCAAATGACAATATATAGGCCTGCAAAATAGAAAATAAACAACTAATAATGCAATAATCTAAACCCAAGAAGGTGGGCCTCTCAACAACTAGTCAATAAGTGAGTAAAAAACTAATCTAAACACACTAAACTAGGCTAATAGATCTTGGGTCAAGAGGGACAGAGATCTAAAAGACAAAATCTACTGGAAAGTGGTGCAAAAAACAACAACAAATCAGAGGAAAATTGTTGTAAAAAGTGGTGGCCAAAGGCTATCTCTAGGAAGGAAGCGGAGTGCCCCCTAAGGAAAACCCAAACAAAGCTGAAAGAGGAGATTTGGATGGATAACAAGCCAATTTGAAGTGGATCTAAAGATGAGGTATCAGATCTGAAAAAATGGCTGAAGACTCTGAAATTTCAAACAACTTGCAATAGCAAACACTCTTCCACAAAAAGTGGAGGGTACTGAAGCCCTAGGGGGCTAGGTTCCCACTTAGTTGAGCGAAACAGAACTAGTACAAGTCCAAAATGGGCGGAGACAGAGGTCAGAAAACCTTGAATAGAGGCTCAACAGAACCCATAAAAGTTTCAGAAAAATCCCTGCAGAAAGTCCAGGTCACAGTTTTTGGCTTGTTTTCAGCAGAGGTTGAACTTTTTGGGCTGTAAAGTGCGTCCTGGAGGTCCAGGTCGCAGGTTTTGGGTAGAAAAGTGCGACCTGCACTTCCGGCACTCTCGGTGGCAGATTTCAGAAAAAATTGTCGTCTCAGCTGCAGCTATTGTCTGTCACCTGCGTAATGGGTCCGAAAACACACGGAAGTTAGAATTTTTATCGTTTTAGGGTTTTATGGATTAAAAAAAAAATCAAGAATAAGCAAAACAAGGGGCTGAAGAGAAATCCTAGGGTTTGAAGTAGTTGGATATGCAAGGATCAGAAAAACGACAGCGGTCGTAATGGTAAACCCGTGTGGAGTCGCCAGTTGTTAGTATTAATATTTATTCGAAGTGTACGAAAAAAACCACTTTAGCTATGCATAACTTATAGCCCTAACAACAGAAATGACTGCTAATATCTTTAGATCTGTAATTAGATGCTCAAGACAAATGCTGCAAAAATCTAGATATGTGCATTAGAAGACATTAAACAGTAGAAAAATAAGATTTACTCCAAAGATCCAATAGAAAAGACAAGAATATATCCAATGAATAATTTTATTAATGGCACCTGGGAGGAAAACATAAGAGGGTGTTCCCTGTTCTCCTCAATGGGATGGGTTCTTGGTAGTCCTCAGCACTTCAGATTTAGAACTTCTCTCTCTTCATGGTGTAGAAAACCCAGACAAAAATAGAAAAGTATGGCTATGATTATGGATCAATAGCCAGACCAAGTGTTGAGATCCAGAGTGATCTTTAGGCAACAAAAGGTGACAAATGAATGGGAAAACCCTTCTATTTATAACAAAATATTGAGTTATTCTAGAGATTGGTGCATAATTAAAATATTTTTTAAATGAAAGCAGGTTATGGGTATTATTCCTCTTGGCTGAATCTTGCAGAATCTCCAGTTACATTGAAGATCTCATCCTGATGTATCTTGCTAAGAATGAGGATGCATTAAGCTTGAACTAACTGCTGTTAGAAATCTAAAAAATTATGCTTTTAGGAATTTTTTAACTTGAAGATACAAACAAATTTATTTAAGAGCAAGCAATAAAACATGACAGCAATCAGCTTATGGGATGGGTTCCCATGATTCTTCTTCATCTTTCATCTTGACCCCGGCAGAGAGGAGGGCAGCTTTGTTGGCTTCAATGTCTGCCTCTTTATTATGAGTTCTCAGCACATGGTAGTAATTCAACTTCTGAAAAGCGTTTTCCAAACCCTTAATTATGGATATCAGCCTTGCTAGTTTAAGATCCAAAGCTGGGGATTTGGAAACCATTGCGTTTATAATGATCTGGGAATCACCTATAACATTAGCTTCTCTTATATTTAAGTCTTTGAGGATCTTGAGGCCTTGAAAGAGGGCCAAAGCCTCAGCTTGAATGCTGGATGAGTGCCCTAGCCCCCAAGCAAAGGAATGAATTTTTTCCCCAATTGGACTTACAACAACACCTCCTGCACCAGCTTTGCCAGGATTTCCCTTTACTGCCCCATCAAAAAAGAGAGAGTGCCTTGAGTGCGATTTGAGCCAGTCTTGAAAATCAGTTTCGAATTTCCTTATTTGCCAGTCTTTAGGAGGAGGGACGTTTCTAACTGCTGATTGAAATTGCAAGTCAAGGAATGATCCCCAAGCAATGTCCTGTTGGCTGAGATTAGAATCATCTTTTATATCAGTCAAGCACTCCTTTAAATGACATTTAATCTTGATTTCTAAGACCTTGTGATTCTGTTTAATATTTCTGAAAATTCTTCTGTTTCGTTCTAGCTAGATCTGCCAACAAATAACCTTTGGAAGGACAGCCCATGCAGTTTTGATTATCTGATTTTTAGGAGGAGGGCCAGGATATCCGATTGCCCAATTAGAAAAAAGATCAGCAGTGGAACAAGGAAGCAAAATGTTGGGATCCAAATTGTGGATAAAGGAGAACCAAATCTGCTTAGAGAAATTGCATTCAAGGATTAAATGGACTGCTGTCTTTTCATTTTCATTGCAAAGCGAGCAGATGGAGGGACCGTAGAACCCTTTTCTCTGCAAGATGTCATACGTTAGGATCTTGCCATGGCAGAGAAGCCAAGCAAAGAAGTCGACTTTGGGCCATGAAGGAAAACGCCAGACACCCTGCCAAGGTGTTGGGTCAGGGGGGACGTATGGCCTCTCTTTCAGCTTGGCATATCCCATGGAGACAGCGTAGCCTCTGGCATTCGGCCCCCAACCTTTCAAATCTTTTTTCCTCATGCGAGTGGGTGCCAAGCCATGAAGGAGGTCAAGCAGCGTGGACCATTCGTTGGTCAGATGAGCTGGCACCTCAATACGTTTCCAACCCTGCTTGAGACGGAGAATCGATCAAGAGAAAGATCCTACAGATTTACAACCCTCTCTGTAATCGTATGTAACACTCTGTGGGCTCTATCTAATTGGGTCTTGTGCCAATTTTTTTATCGGCCAGTCCATTGATCTTTTCGGTTCCTGGTATCAACAGATGGCATTGATTAAGGGAGCGGCACAACATCTGATTTGAGAAAGACGGAGCCAAATGGATTTTCTTGCTCTATGACAGAATGAGCAAGTCAAAATACTTTTCCAGAGAGCCAATTGGGCCCAGCCAGGCTTGGGGGCAATGATCCTCCAAATAATCTTAGCTTCCATAGCCACATTTTGCTGACAGAGGTTTTTGAAGTTCAAACCACCCTCCCACAGTGGCTTGGAGATGGTTTCCCAATTGATAAGGGGAATCTTGTTTTCATTCTGTTTGCCTCCCTTCCAAAAAAATCTCCGCATGAAATCTTCCATTTTTTTTAATATGCTTGTCAGAGCGAGAAGCATAGCAAATTGAAATAGAGGAAGGCTGGTAAGCACAGATTTAATAAGGACAGAATTTCCAGCGGTGTTGAGCCAGGAGAAACCCCAGGCTTGGATCCTAGTCTTGAATTTTTCAAGCAGAGGGAGCCAGTCTTTGCTTGCAGGTCTCTTATGAAAAACAGGAAGGACCAAATATTTGAAAGAGGTCCAAGAAGAGGAGGCTGCAAAACCCAAACATCTAGAAATAGTGGAGAGCAATCTGGGCGAAGTGTTCCAGCTGAAGATATGACATTTGTTCTTATTTACAACGTTGTCTGAGGCTTCACTAAATTCATCCAAAACTGCTTTGAATTTAGAGGCAACTCCCAAAAGCAGAGTGTCATCTGCAAATAAGGCGTGGTTTATGTTTTTGACCCCTCTTGCAATACACAGTCCATTAATATCTTGATCTTGCATCTTTTTGTCTAACTGGAAGCTGAGGACAGAGGCTTTGATGACAAAGAGCAGAGGGGAAAGAGGACACCCCTGCCTTAGCCCTCTCGAAGCTTTGAAAAAAGCAGTGGCTCTTCCATTTACAAGAGGAGCAATCCATGGCTTTGAGATGCATGCCCAGATCCATTTAATGAAGTTTTCTCCAAAACCAAACTTTCTCATGACTTTTAAAAGAAAGCTATGATTTACTCTATCAAAGGAATTTGCTAAGTCGAGTTTAATCACCATACCTTGTTCTTTTCGAAGAAGACTTGAATGAATTGCCTCTTGAACAAGGGTGAAGTTGCCCACAATCTGCCTTCCTTGGATGAAGCCTCCTTGATTCTCCGGAATTATTTTGGGAAGAATGAGCTTCAGTCTATTTTCAATTACTTTGGTGATTAACTTATACCCAGTATTGCATAAGAAAATCGGATGGAATCTGCTGAAATTGCTAGCGCCTTTTTCCTTGAGTATGAGGGCTAAGAAAGCAGAGTTTTTGTTGCCTCCTATTTTCTGAGTATTTTGAGACTTTTGAACCATTTTGAGCAGATCCTTTTCAAAAATCAACCAACAAACTTGAAGAAACCTGGTAGAAAAGCCAGCCGGCCCAGGGGCCTTATCCGAATCCATATCAAAAAGGGCCTTTTTTACTTCATCTTTGGTGACTTTGGCCTCAAGGATCTTGTTCATACGAGGAGAAATTGCAGAAGGAATAATGTCTAGTAGATCTGAGTGTTGGTTCGGGTCCTTATCCTCACTATACAAGTTTTGAAAATGAGAAAAGGCTAATTTTTTAATGTCTTCGAAATCCTTGTGGGTGTCGTTGTCCTCCTTAATCTCAGAAATAGTGTTGAAGCATTTCCTAGCCTGGGCTTGTTTGTGGAAAAAAGTAGAATTCCTATCCCCTGCTTTGAGCTAGAGATTTCGAGATTTTAATCTCCAGTATTCTTCTTCAGCTAAGCAGGCCTTATGAAAGCACTGTTGTAGATGAGCCTCTTGATCTAACAACTCCTCTGTGACTACAGCGTACTCCATATGAGTTTGATGAGAGGCAAGAGAGGATTTAATGGCTTTTCTTTCTGTAGCAGGGTTGGACAGGGTTTTGACCCATCGTTTTAGGACTCCTTTTACCCTTCTAAGTTTTTCCTCCCAGATAAAGAAAGGAGATCCATTGACAGGCTGACTCCAACAATCCTTGACTATTTGCATGAAGTCTGGTTCCTTGACCCAGAGGGGACTGAATCTAAAAGGAATAGGACCCAGATCTAGATGGGCCAGGAGCTCTAGCTTTATAGGCTTATGGTCTGAGATGCTGTTAGCAAGAATGTGCATTTTGGGTTCTAATCCTAGTAACAGATAGGAGCTTTGAATGAAAAATCTATCTAATCTAGCAGCAATATGACCAGGACCCACTCTTTTGTTAGACCAAGAGTACTTACCGGAAGAGGTTTTGATATCCAGCAAGTCCCATTCCTACATTAGATCCTCCGCCCATTCCCTTGCCGGATCTCGGACAGTGCTACCTCCTATTTTTTCAGACAAGTGAAGAGTGAGATTGCGATCTCCAGCAATAATTATATTTTCCAGATTTTTCAAGTCTGCTTGGTGCCTTATAGAATCCCAACAATCCTTTTTTTCCTCGACATTGACTGGAGAGTATACATTGAAGAGGCAAAAGGTTTCCTTAGTATCCAGATTCTGCATTTTCAGCAGCAACCAGTGAGTATTACTAGCCTCAAAGGTGACTGCAAATTTGTTTGCGTTCCATAGAGTGCCAATCCCTCCTGAGGCGCCCCGGGCAGAGATTTCTCTTGCTTCACTTTTGAACCAAAGTTTCTTGCTTTCTTGTAGGAAGACTACGTCTTCCAGCTTAGTCTCCTAGACAAGAAGTATGTCTGGAGTTTCTGCTCTTATTAAGCTTCTCATGGCTTCTTCCTTAACTTTACTCCCCATACCTCTACAATTCTAGGAGATGACCTTCATTATTTATGTTTCTGGTGGGCTCCCTTGGAGCCTTGGGGCTGATTTTTCAACATCCTAGGCTTTCAGGCTAGAAATTTTTCCAGAGTTGGCTGGCTGCCCTGTAGCTTATCTTTATAAGTCTCCTGCTTTCTTTTTTCCCTGTCAGTTTTACAGCCTCTTGTGGATCTTTGTATCGAGGTTTGGGACTCTCCTATTTCTCCTTCCTCCTCTGACTCATCCATTTCCTGCTCTTCTTCCTCATCTTCTAAAGTCATACCTTTGGGATCTTCAAAACTTGTTCCTTTAAGGGAGGCTGAGGGAGTGCCTTTACTTGGAGAAACTGGTTTTTGGGTCTTAATCTCCTGAGTAGCTTCTGTCTGCTAGCTTAGCGGGTCAAATTTGTTTTCTTGCACCTTTTTGGGAGGGGGGCGTTGAACATTAGCCTGAAGAGAGCCTTTTCCAGAGGGTCCTCCCAGTTTTTTCCCTTTGTGATTGATTTTTGCTCGCTTGACTTGGTTCCAACCCTCTTCAATCCCTTTCTTTGGCTCTGCGTTGGATGGACAGTTTCTAGCAAAGTGCCCATGAACATGGCATTTCCTGCATTTGAATGGCAATTGCTCATAATCCAAGATCTGCACATGAGACCAACTGCTGACTTTGATTTTGATTGCCTCTGGGAGACCCACCTCTAGATCTACTTCTACGCAGATTCTAGCACAGTCATACTAGTCTTTGTTATTTGCCCGATCTATGAATTTCTCGAGAGCGTTGCCAATGTGTTTCAAGGAATCCCAGTTCCAACAGTGGTAGATTTGGAAGTTGAACTCACAGAACATTCTTCTTGAAGGCCCTAAACCGGTCGGATCCGTAAGTTGTTTTTCGAGAAGTTGGGGCCACGAGAACCCATGAAATCTTTTCTTGCCCATTTTGAAAGATCAAATCTTGTCTTCTTTGGAGGAGAATTCGAAGAGGAAGTACCCTCGCCCCAGAAAGAAAGAGGTGACATTTTCCTTGATCAGATGAGCCCATTTCCTGTTAACCCATTGCTCAATAGTTTTCAGAGAAGGCCATAGACCCGTGAATTGGCCAATGAGACCACGATCAGTCAAAGATAGAGCTACTTGAATGGGAGCCTCCGGAGGCAAGGAGATCTCAGGAATTTCATCTAGCTTCTTAACAAATTTGGATGCTTCGCTTCTTTTCTTCTGAGGCAAACCGACAAGAAGCTGGTTGAAGGCATCGATGGCAGGAGAAGAAGGCAAATCCATAGAAGTACCCAACGTCTCCATAGGGAAGGCCTGAGGCCAGCCGCCGCAGGGGCAGCCACGCAGCAGAAGCCCTAGCGTAGCTCAGAACGCACAGAAGCCCTAGCCGGGGGAGACTGTAACAAATTGTAAAAAAATAAAATAAACCATAATTAAAATATTGTTAACCAAATCTAGATCCAACTTTTATGGAATATTTTATTATATTTGTTGGAGGGAAAAGGAATTTGACTTAGGTAAAATTCCTTTATTTGTAGATAATAAATAAATAAATGATTTATTTATCATTTTAAGGATGTGGCTGAGTAATAATCAAATAAATAGTGATTTATTTAATTATTTAAGGGTGATTTAGTCATATTCAAAAAAGAATAGTATTTAAATAAGGTTTAAATAATTATTCTTAGGAAATAATAAGATAAATAATGATTTATCTAATTAATTTCCATGTTTTGGGTTAAATATAACTAGGAATATTAATTAAACTATTGTTTAACTAATTATTCCTTGAGGAAAATCAAACAAATGTAGATTTATTTAATATTTAAATATAAAATTTCATTTAGACAATAATAAAGGTGATTTAATAAGTTATTTTCATAGTGAAAGCAACTTTACTTGGAGTAAAATTGGTCTTACATGGTGTACTTGGGTCCATCTAATGATAATAGGTTAGATGACCAAAAAATGGTGTAACAATGTTGTTTTGTTTTTGTTTCATTGTTTATGTAGCATGATATGTTTCCATTTAACTTAGCTTATTACATGTTGAATGTGTTCCACTAATGTTTGACAAACCACTTTGACTTGTGACTTTCTTGTAGGAAATAAGCTTCCCTACTAAGCATAGTGTATTTCATATCACCATGCGCCAAATGCACTACCACAAGAATGGAAACTCCACTGGATTCTTTCTTTTGAGTTAATGGTTGTTGACACATGTCATTCTTCCAACTCAGCTTGCTGCAAAAGCACTCCTCCATCCTCTCAACACTTTTAGTGACCCTCAGTGAGAAATTTTGCTCAGATAAGGAGGTTTTTTTCTTGCTTTTGCCCGACTGTGCACATTCTGTTGAGACAAAAGTTTGCTTCCTGCCTATGGGATAAGAAGTCACACAGTAGGCAGTAAGCCTATTTTTCAAATTTTTTCTTCTTTTTTTTTGCAGTTGTAAGGTGTTGGCAACCTATAAGAAATTTTCCATCACTATGCTTTTGTATTTCATGACTGGTTAGGACACTTATTTTCTAGCGTTTAGCCTAGCAACTAAGTAGTTTTAATTTTAGTTTTTTATTGTTGCAAATCACACATAGTTTAAGTAGGGGAAAGTAAAGGGCCTTCAATCCAGATATGTTGTCCGAACAAATGATTTTTTAGTAAAAGATACATAACACATAGTGTTACACCATTTTTTGGTCATCTAACCTGTTACTATTAGATGGACCTAAGTACACCATGTAAGACCAATTTTACCCTAAGTAAAATTGCTTTCACTATGAAAAATAACCTAGTAAAACACCTTTATAAAGTTGTTTATGGTCTAAACAGGAAACCCCATGAGGAAATATTGAATAAATCTATATTTGTTTGATTTTACTCAAGGAATAATTAGTTAAACAATAGTTTAATTAATATTCCTGGTCATATTTAACCCAAAACAAGACAATTAATTAGATAAATTATTATTTATCTTATTATTTTCTAGGAATAATTATTTAAACCTTATTTAAATAATATTCCTTGTTAAATTTGACTAAATCATTCATTAATAATTAAATAAATCTTTATTTATTTGATTATTACTCCACCACATCCTTAAAATAAATAATATTTACAAATAAAGGGATTTTGCCTAAGTCAAATTATTTTTCCCTCCAACAAATATAATAAAATATTCCATAAAAGTTGGATCTAGAATTGGTTAATAATATTTTAATTATGCACCAATATCTAGACTAACTCAATATTTTGTTATAAATAGAAGGGTTTTTCCATTCATTCACCACCTTTTGTTGCCAAAAGATCACTCTGGATCTATACTTTTGGTCCGACTTTGATCCACCATCATTGTCATATTTTTCTATCTTTTTGCTTGTGAGCTCTCTTTGAGTTCCATTTTTGTCTAGGTTTTCTACACCATCAAGAGAGAGGAATTTTAGATCTGAAGTGCTGAGGACTTACAAGAATCCATCCCATTGAGGAGAACTGGTAACATCTTTCTATGTTTTCCTCCCAGGTGCCATTAATACAAAGTTCATTTAACATATTCTTGTCTTTTCTGTTGGATGCATGGAGCAACTCTTGTTTTTATTTACTGCTTAATGTCTTTTAATGCATAGATCTATATTTTTGCAGCATTTATCTTGATCAACTAATTACAGATTTGAAGATATTGACAGCCATCTTTGCTGTTAGGGTTGTTTTTTATGCACCGCTAAAGTGGTATTTTTTCGTACACTTGCGATTAAGATTCATACTAACAACTGGCGACTTCACACGGGTTTACAATTACGACTGCTGTCATTTTTCAGATCCCTTCATATCCAGCTGCTTCAAACCCTAGGATTTCTCTTCAGATTCTTGTTTTTCTTTTCTTGATGTTGTTTTTAACCTATAAAACCCTAAAACATTAAAAATTCTAACTTCCGTGTGTTTTCGGACCTATTGTGCAGGTGACAGACATCAACCGCAGTTGAGACGACACATTCTGCTGAAACCTGCTCCCGAAAGTGCTGGAAGTGCAGGTCACACTTTTTGGCCCCAAACCTATGACCTGGAGCTTCAGGATGCGAAAAATTGACCAAAACTTGCAACCTCAGCAAGAAATAGGTCAGAAACTACGACCTCACTTTTTTGCGGGAACTTTTCAGAAAGTTTTCTGGGTTTTTCTGGGCCTCTGTTTAGGGTTTTGTGACCTCCATCTCCACCCATTTTGGACTTTTAATTGTTCTATTTTTATAAACAAAGTGGGAACATAGCCCCTAGGGCTTTAGTACCCTCCACATTTTATGGAAGAGTTTTAGCTGCTGTAGGCTGTTTGAAATTTTCAGAGTGTTCAACCATTTTTCAGATCTGATACCTTACCTTCAGATCCTCTTCAGATTGGGTATTTATCCATCCAAAACACCTCCTTTTAGTTTTGTTTGGGTTTCCCTCTAGGGTCCCCTCCGCTTCCCTCTAGGATATAGCCTTTCGCCATCTCATTTACAAAAATTTATCTTCTGATTTTTTGCTATTTTTCTGCACCTATTTCCTGCAGATCTGACCTTTAGATCCATGTCCCTCTCGACCTTAGATCTATTGGCTATTTTGGTGTGTTTTGAATATTTTTTTTCCCACCTACAAAATACTTGTTGAGAGGCCCGCCTCCTTGGGTTTAGATTATATCATTATTAGCTGTTTATTTTCTGTTATTTCAGTTTCATATACTGTTATCTGTAGGTTTATTTACAGTTATACAACACACTTTTTATTTTTCTCTACAAATGTATGGGTTTAAAAATTAAAATTTACACACTTTACACACACACCCTAAGTGAAGAAGAGCTTGGTTAACACCGCCAAGAAAATAATTTAACATTGAAATCAATTGATCCTGCACCTCTCTGCCCTTGTTTCGACATTGTAATCAGTTGATCCTGCACATCTCTGCCCTTGTTGGTCTCTCTTCCCTTTGTGCCATGTTTTTTCTGTCATCATTGCACCACCAAGGAATTTATCCCAGAGATTTCTTGGCCTTCACCCTCAGTTTCCGGTAGGAAGACTTACTCCCCTACATAGGATTCGAGTTAGTCCTCCACCAAGTCCGCACTCCGACTCCTCTTCTAGTTCATTAGGTTCCCCTTCTAGTTCCGCCCCCGGTTCTCCCCTTGTTACCTTCACCATGTCTGGTTTAGGACCTAACGCTGGTGGTAGCCCTGGCCCTAATGCTGGGAATACTACTAGTGGGACCGCAACAGGAACTACTCCGGCTGCTCCCTTGCTCCCCTATATGGTAGGCCTCAATCTTCCTAATTTTAACCAGTTGATCAATGACCCTATACACCATGATGCTAGTTGGCCTGCTATGCCGACCAAGCTCCCTTCCGAAATCCCAAATTTTGAAGGCCTTGCTAGAGAAGATCCTACAAATCATGTTCGATCTTTCCACATGTGGTGTTCGTCTAACTCCATTACCGATGACTCTGTCCGTATTCGGTTGTTCCAATGTATGCTTACTGGTGAAGCTTATAAGTGGTATGTTGATCAGGCCTCATCCTCTCATACCACCTTTGCGACTCTTGCTCAGGCTTTTCTATCTTACTTCCAGCTTCCCCTTTGTTATGACACTGGTACCGAACTCTTGACTTCTTTCTGTCAATCATCTGCGACCCACCTATCCGATCATGTCCAGGAGTGGCGGAGAAGAAAGAGCCTATGTCGAGCCCCTACCTTTGAAGACCCTGTCTACATGGACTGGTTCCTTAGATCTCCCTTGCTTGCTATCGGCAAGGATGTTGCATCACATTTCCCTTAAACTGAAGAAGCCGCTCTCCAAATTGCATTAAAATATGACCTGATCTACAGTCAATAGGGTTATGTTTATACCGTTCTACCTAATCTTCCTAGACCCAGTGGTGCCAACGCGCCGGGGACATCTCATGCCGCCGATGGTATCATTGGAGCTCTCTCTCATCCATACACTCAACCTCCCATGGGCTATGGTTTTCCTCAGGGGGGCCAACACCTCCTGCACTTTTCCCCCTCCCGGTAACATGTATCCAAGATACGACATACCTCCTCATTTTTTCCAACCTCTTGTTTACCACAATGTTACCCAACCTCCTTATTATCTGTATCCATAGCCTGGTTCTCCAGCTCCTCTAGCATTAGCATCTCTGCCTCCCTTGCCTTCTCAACCCCCGCAATAGTAGCCACCGCCTCCTCAGGGGTAGGTATATGCACAACATGGTGCGACTAATCCTCCTCCTTCCAAAAAGAAGAGGAAAGGCACTCAAAATAAATCTGCCCTCAGTAATCCTAGAACTAATCCTTAAAATAATGCACCTAACAATGCCAACCAGCAATAGGGCACTTAGCCCAAGCAGGACATGCCTGTTCGCACGAATAAGCCTTGTTCTTGTTGTGGTGTTTATGGTCATTATACACATGATTGTACTCTTTTACCATAGATGAAGCAGATGTGGGAGTCTCAAGCAACATTGTGAGGACAAAAAGCCTCCCCTTCCGTCCCTCCCAATGTTGCGCCTAGTCAGCCGACTGTGTTTACTAATCCTTTCCCTCAACAAGGATTTGTGGCTACCCAACCACCTGAAGGTTAGGTGGCCACTCAAACTCTTCCATTTGGTACCTCCGATTACCAGATTCTCATGATGAATTCTGACCAACCTATAACCGTAGATATCAATCTTCAAACTCGGTCCCATCAGTACAACAAGCCTCCCGCTACGTCTGTCCACGAGCCACCTCCTTCAGTCTCTACAAATCCTCTTTCGACACTTAATGGTACTTTACAGATCCCTTAGCCTAAGGCAGAGGTTCATACCAAGACCCCTAAGGGATCACTACGCCGAAATGATGCTTCTAGAAAAGCTGCCCATTCGTATAGTATAGTAGATGATTTGGCGCAAGCTCCTGCTACCATTTCAAAACTGAAACTCCTCCAGTCATGCCCTTCACAACGAAAAGCTCTACTATCTGCTATGGGTGTTGTAGATCCTTCCAATGATCGATCGATTGTCTTCAATGTTGATTAGTCAGAACATCCTCCTCTCCCTGCTTCCATCGCCTTCCAAATCCCAGTTAAGATCCGGAATGCCAACGTTTCCTGGTGCATCATTGATAAGGGGGCATCCACCTGTGTGATGTCCATTTCGGTTTGGAAGCAACTCGGATCACCTGAGTTGGCTCCTTCCACGATCACTCTCCGAGCGTGGGATGGCCATGCCTCCCAACCCATTTCCCTATTCTGCAATTGTCCTATTACTCTTGCGGGCAAGACTGTTTTCTTTGACGTAGAAGTCATAGATGCCCCCTTAGATTACAACATTCCATTGGGTCGTAGCTACACTTATGCGATGTCTATTTTCCGTTCCGTGGTCCATTGAAATATGTCCTTCCCTCATAATGGAAAGATAGTCACCATTGACCAGTTGACATATTATGAACCGAAGTCTCAGACCTCCCCCGAGTCCACTATCTCTTCGATGGCCAACAAGAAAACCGTCGATCCTTTGACCAATGTCTCACCCAGAGTCTACAAAGATTCCTCATCTCTTGGTACATTCCTTTGTCTTCCTCCTCCTGTCTTTGATCCTAGCTCATCGAATGTTTGCATGATGCAATCGTCTCGGGCTACTCTCAAGCCCATGGTTAATGTTACGTTCCTTGAGTCTACGGTCCTTGAAACCTCTGTTTCTTCCTCGACTGCAGCCAAGAACCCTAAGACTATTCACACCAATCAACCCTGTGCTTTATGTGATCTCCATGGTCATTATTCCCATCATTGTCCCCGCCTTACGCATTACCATGCCTCTTTGGATGTAGTTCGAGAGTACGAGGTTGAACAAAACCAATCTGCCTCTCTTGTACTTGTGCAGTATGCTGCAGGCCAACCTGAGGATTTACCCGCTCCCATTGACATTGCCCCTCCTGATGTCGAGATGATGGAGCCTGTAGCCACCATCCTCTACCTATCATCATCCATGAGACCCTCGGTGGAAGCTCCCTCTGAATCTTCCCTTGTTGTTTCGCTTGACCTCCCTTCAGTGATCACCCTGGGCTCAACATCAGTGGATCCCTTATTTGCTTGTTCTTCTGTCATCCCCCGTGACGATGCGCATGTGAACCTTTCTTCTCATGATGATGAGTCAGGTAGCTTCGCCGTGTCATGTGGTCTCCCTTTTTCCAGTCACTCCATCTTTTATTGTGATGATGACATCATGGAAGCCTTGTCCACCCTTGACTTCATCTTTCCCGCCCATAAGCGGGATGGCACCATCCGTGTCTATGGTGACTTTCGCGACCTGAGCACAAGCTACACCTCCAGTAGCTCCCACATACCACCTAACTGTCGGCGTGTGAGTAGTAGACATCTTACCCAGATCACTCCCTCTCACAGTGTGTGTTCGATTTCTACTTTGTGCTCAAGTTGCCAGCATTGTTCATCATCCTCCCATTTATTGTCTTGTGGCACCTTTCAGATGGACCTCCCGTCCACACCTTATATCGGTTATGTCGATGGTGCAAGTCACTACTCCTGGAATCTAGCCTCGAAAGGTTGGGCCATTTTTACCCCCTTACATTCACTTGTTCTCTTTAACGGTGTATGCATTGGTACTGCCACCAATAATCAGGCCGAATATGATGCACTATGAGGTTTATTAGCCAATGCCCTTTCTCATTGCATCCTCCACCTTCATGTTCATTTAGATTCCCCACTTCTTTTCATGCAATTTAATGGTGTCTATCATGTGCATAATCCTATCCTTTTTAGAAGATATTTACGAGTGAAGCTTTTGATGCATGAATTTGAAATCATTACATTTAGTCATGTACCGAGAGAAAAAAATCACTATGTAGATAGCATTGCAAACAATATTCTAGATTGGAATTTAGCACATGCATTTAACACAAGAAAATAACATAAAACCATCAAAACGATGCATCTCCATAATATGTGTCGTATAAAATGTTTTAGAGTCCATCAACTCTGATACATATGACATGCCCATAACATGTTACAAAAACTCAAAAATAGGGGCACCACCTGCCCCTACACATTAATCATTATCTGGAGGATCCCAAGCCAATGGTTTTACCCCTATAGGTCGTAGATCGCACATCCCCTGTCCGGCCATCACCATGCCCCGCATGACCCCTCACCACTCAGAGGGGAGACCGATACATGGCTCTATGTACTGGTCACTAAGTCTTTCCAATCATGCTTTGAAACACTGGTCAGAAGCCTCTCACATCTACAATGGATGTCCTCCAGGAGGGCTGCCGCATCCTCATTTTGTGGCGCTCTCGATCCACTAGGTCTGGTAGTTCCTAATACTGCAGGCCGTCCCATATACCGGTTGGTTTTACCAGTGCTGTATCTTCATACCAAAATTGGAAGAATAAGTACCATATACAATATTTTGAAACTTTACAATGCACATAAAATATTAGCAATTTTTCACTAACCATCAGGCCCCCATACTCGACCAGGCGGCAGTGTCAAGTCCAGGTCCCCACGATAACTCATCCCACTATAGGGATAGTCGTCTATGTATAATGGCATCTGATCCCAATGAGCAAAGAACTTGGGTCAGAACACTCGTACGACTACCCCACCTCCTCCTTTGCATAGTAGTCACCCCCACCGGTGCATCCTGGGCTCCCTCGGGCCTTCATCTTGGAGCTGTATGCGAGGTTGAAGTGTTGGGATATTCTCAAAGAAGAGCGAGCAAAACACTGTCCCATATGCATAGTCATGGTTTACTTGCCGCTTGCATAGCGACAACTGTCGTTTCAACAATGAAAACATCATCTGGGCCCACCCATAGTAGGTCCCACTCAACATACTCTCCACAAGAATCATCTGCCCTCTAGTGATGTGGTGGAGTGCCTAGTTTCCCAGGATCCGCAACACCACTGCGGCCACAACACGGGTCTCTAACCTCTCCAGATCCCCAATGGGTATCCGTGTCCCTTTGACATGGAGACCTGGTCGACAATGGCGCTCCACAAACTTCATGATGTTCCGCCCTCGTGGTAACACTGGCTACGTATTCTCGACCATCCCAAGTGGTGGGAGACCAGTCAGGAAATATATATCCTAGACCATCAACTCGATCCTGTGCCCCTGCACTATAAAGACCTCATGGTCCGGGTCCCAATAGATGAAAATCCGGGCCAATAAGGGCTCTCTAGCTCTCATCAAAGGGTTCTCCACAAACTTTAGAACCCCAAACTTGGCCAATGCACTGTGGACAACCTGATCCTCCCAGATCTTCGACTGTAATGTGCCTAGGTTTCTCTCTCTCCATTTGATCCGTAATTCTGCCATATCTGCACAAAACCATCATATTTTTCAATGTACAGATAGGAAAGACTGTATCCAAACATAAAAACCCAGTTCTCAGCCAAAAAACAACACAGGAAAACCCATCTTTGTCAGGTCGCACTTTTCAGACCCAATCCTGAGATAGGTCGTAGTTTTCTACCCAAAACCTGCTACCCAGGTTGAATTTTTTGCTCCAAAAAGTGCGAACCAGCCATGAAGAGGAACAGGAGTCTGTTCCTGAGCTCTAGGGATGTAAACTAAAATTTCAATCCACTGAAATGAAAGAGTAGGGTTAGGCCTCTTACCTGCAACTGACGGATCTTGATTCCAACGGTCGGTTTGTCCGCTATGATTGCTGCAAGATTTAGGACCTTCTCTCCTCTCTACATTCACCATAGCTCCACATGCAAATGAGTGAATTTGGAGGGAAAATGCCTTATTAAAAGAGAAACCCCTGATTTTTCTTTCGCCTGCTGCAGACAAACCATAGCTCAGTTTGAAAAACCATCTGTACCGTTCGAAAGCTCTCACTGAGCCCTCCAATGGGTATCTGTTAGTTTTTTGTGATTGGATACTTCACCAGGACACTTTTCGTCCAAGAAGGGTCACTTCACCACTCTTCAAAATTGAATTTCTTCACTTGAAACACTTGTACTTGGGGCACCACTTTTCCTTCATAATTTTTCATGCTCATGTTGATTTTCGTCAGGAGTAACCATCATGTACTCATGTTTTTACGGTCCCCATTAGACCTTTACTGTGTGGCAGCATCATCGAGTCACCCTTGTTTAGAGCATCCGAGTTGAGTAATCATCGCATTCATGGAGTCTATCCCGAGTCTTTTTGTATCTCGCCATAGTCCTCCATCCTTCATTGCCTTGGTTCCTCTTTCGTGTCCCACATTATGGCCTTCAGTCCTACTATCCCCTATCCCTCATGATATTGTGTCAGTCGCTGCCAGGTCATCCATGCCCTTTATGCTCTAACAAGGGAAGTCGTCCGTCCGCTACTCAGTACCCCCAATTTCATCATCATCCCTGGTGTCAGTCTATTAGTTGCTCTACTATTTTCTCTTGGGCCTTAGTTGAGGATCCCTTATTGCCTCACCTATGGTGTACCTCCTTTTGTCGACATCAGATCATTCATTCCAAAAGACAGGTCTAGAGGGCGGTGTACCTTGGTTCCAAATTCCACTCTTGTTCGATGCCTTGGATAAGGCAAAGGGACTCCTTATTTCCCTTTGAATTGATTATTTCTCAGCTCCATCTCCTTTCAGCATGATCGAGATCCATATACTTGATGATTCAGTGATATAGCAGATGATACCGGTGATTCCTGGGTGTGTGTGAGATGTTTCAACCCTCATGAGGGGGTGGCCCTACAGGTATCCCCCCACATGCCTGGATGACCTCTTCATTACAGCCTTTGATGTAGCTCCATCTATTTGATGATGTCGGCCTTAGCCGCTTGCAACACCTTTTTGTTTGCATGTATCAGTCAGATTTTCAGAGCCCTTTCCTATTTACAGAGGCATTTGGGTTGTATTTATATCTCATGTACTCAGATATTATTGTATAAGTCTTGGCTATTATCCCAGGCACAGTATGTATGTGGGATTCATTATCATGTTTTTACGTGGCTCATGTTTATACCAGCATGTACTATATTGTTCAGTCCCTTGTTTACTGGACGCACTATTCTTTGTATTTTGTCTCGGCGGGCATAGTTATGCCTCCCCTGCCGCCTATAGCATAGGTACTCACTCATAAAAGAGACTTGTTGCACCTGTAGGTCTCACCTCCTCAGGGTCTAGTCCTCTCGCTTTGGTCTACCTTAGATTTATCTCTCTTTGACTTCCCCTTCGGTGTCTAGTGATTGAGTTCTTACAATGTACTTTGGTCATACGATTAGCTCCTAACGCTCGCACGCTGGGGGGAAATCTGTTACACCATTTTTTGGTCATCTAACCTGTTACTATTAGATGGACCTAAGTACACCATGTAAGACCAATTTTACCCTAAATAAAATTGCTTTCACTATGAAAAATAACTTAGTAAAACACCTTTATTAAGTTGTTTATGGTCTAAACACGAAACCCCATGAGGAAATATTAAATAAATCTACATTTGTTTGATTTTCCTCAAGGAATAATTAGTTAAACAGTAGTTTAATTAATATCCCTGGTCGTATTTAACCCAAAACAGGAAAATTAATTAGATAAATTATTATTTATCTTATTATTTTCTAGGAATAATTATTTAAACCTTATTTAAATAATATTCCTTGTTATATTTGACTAAATCATTCATTAATAATTAAATAAATCATTATTTATTTGATTATTATTCAAGCACATCCTTAAAATAATAAATAAATCATTTATTTATTTATTATTTACAAATAAAGGGATTTGACCCAAGTCAAATTCTTTTTCCCTCCAACAAATATAATAAAATATTCCATAAAATTTGGATCTAGAATTGGTTAATAATATTTTAATTATGCACCAATATCTAGACTAACTCAATATTTTGTTCTACATAGAAGGGTTTTTCCATTCATTCACCACCTTTTTTTTCCAAAAGATCACTCTAGATCTATACTTTTGGTCTGACTTTGATCCACCATCATTTTCATATTTTTCTATCTTTTTGCTTGTGAGCTCCCTTTGAGTTCCATTTTTGTCTGGGTTTCTACACCATCAAGAGAGAGGAATTTTAGATTTGAAGTGTTGAGGACTTACAAGAACCCATCCCATTGAGGAGAACTGGTAACATCCTTCTATGTTTTCCTCCCAGGTGCCATTAATACAAAATTCATTTAACATATTCTTTGTTTGTCTATTGGATGCATGGAGCAACTCCTGTTTTTATTTACTGCATAATGTATTTTAATGCATAGATCTATATTTTTGCAGCATTTATCTTGATCAAATAATTGCAGATCTGAAGATATTGGTAGCCATCTTTGCTGTTAGGACTGTTTGTTATGCACAACTAAAGTGGTCTTTTTTGGTACACTCGCGATTAAGATTCATACTAACACATAGAGTAATTAGCAGAAAAGTAAGTGGCCCATACATCCACACATCTTTAGTTAATTCATGTTTTCATTTTTTGCATTTAGATTAGTTCAATTTTTGCATTAGTAATCGGTACCAAGACCAAATTTTTGAAAAGAAAGAAAGTAATCTCTGCCACCCTTGCACCTTACGATGAGCCTGGGTATGCGTATGAATGATTTCCTAAGACAATTTTCCATCTCCCTATAGTGCAAAATTAATCTAGCTAGGCAAGGTGTAAGCGGCCCATAATCCACACATCGTTTATTTTTGCAAGGAACAATCACACATAGCGTAATTAGAAAAGGATTGTAAAATATCAACACATATCCACATCTCATAACACTTGTGATTGTACACTCCAAAGCACACACGAAGCATCGGTAAGAATTGGACCAAAATGCACCCAGTGTGTTGGGACCTTTGTCCTCTTCTTACAGTTACTTCACCAATGCACACCCTAAGAAAATTGAGACTCTCTAAAAATAATCACTCATCGAACTAATTAAATTCTCCACACAGGGGCCACACAATAAATTATAGTTCAGTTTAGGATCATCGGGGGTAGGCATCCAATAAATTGTCATGGTCATTCTACATTTTGAAACATAGATGTTGACTTTTTAGGGAGCTTCAAATCTGTTTATCTGCCCATGGAACAAATACCCGAGCGTTACCAGAGAACCGTCACAAAGGGGGTTAAGCTTAGGCCTAGTGCATGCGGTACTTTTTGGGGCTACCTGACCCATCTAATACTTGGTACTGGTAGCTGAATACTAAAAATATCAATACTCGAATGCTGATGTGGGATGACGGTACTTTAGTGGCCAAAACTAGGGCATCCTTCCCTATAAGTGATGGCGCAGGCATCAGTAGATCCTATTACCATTAACTTGGTCGATTCTTTAGCTGTTGGAAGGCGTTGCCAGTTATTTCGGGATGTTAGCCCCAATACCCATCAGAAGACATCTTCGCAAGGCCCAGTTACATTTGAGAGTGTAAGGACGATTAGGTCTATTTAGTTTTTTAAGTATCATACGAAAAAACAACCAAGCCATTTTTTTTGCTTGCTTGATCACATAACCTTAATTTAAAGGAAAACTTACCTCTTATTTTTTCACTTTGTTTTATGCATGTGATCGTATTTGTTTTGATAAAAAAATTCCTTACCTCAAAAAACCAAAAATATTTCCAAGATTAAGCTAGTCGACACCACAACGGACCCAATGAGACTTCATTAATCTAGGTGTTTTTTGGACCTCCCCCCATTAGAGGGAGGAGTGCCAGGTATTTCTCCATTTAGGCGTCAAAGATGACACACCGCCACCATTATCGGTTCATCCTTTATCGATGCATCTGTGATTGGAAACACCCAAAGGTCACCCAACACCACACCATTGGAAACCCCAACATGGTCACCACACTCAACTCCTCCCACAAACCCCAGAGGGTAGAGGAGCGCTACCCCCTCGGGGAGTCAACTATACATTCAGGGTATGCCACAGGGTAATATTCCCCAGCCAACCCCCATAAGCCATTACACTCAGACACCAATATTTCCACAGTACACAATGGCAGTCAATACTTAGTTACCATTTTTAGCATCACGAAACCTTCCAGATCTATAAAAGTTAACAAATGACCCCATTGTGCATAGCCTTAATTGGCCTCCCATGAACGCGAAGCTCCCTTCGGATATACCAAAATTGAAGGGAAGCAAGCGGAAGACCCAGGAAATCATATTCTGACTTTCCACCTGTGGTGTTCATCCAATAGTATCATTGACGATACTATTCAAATGAGACTGTTTCAATGCACCCTAACTAGGCCCGCGACGAAATGACATGTTGAGAAGCCTTCTGCTTCACATGGAACTTTTAGTGCCCTCGCTACCGAATTCCTAACTTATTTTTAGCTACTCATTCACCATGATTCGAGAATGGAACTGATGACTCATTTTAGGAAAATGCCAACAGTCCATATATTAGACCATCTCCATGAATAACGACGACGTCATAGTTTGTGCAAAGCCAAACTCGACGATAGAGTTTTGTTGGAATTTTTTTTTAAACTCTCACAATAGAGATCTCAAGAGACGTGGTGGCACAGAAACCTACCTTCGAGGAGGACGCCATTTGCAAAGCTGAGTAGCACGAACTCATCTACACCCAGTTAGGATATATTTACAATGTCCTACCAAACACCTCGCGCTTGCAAACTTATAGAGAGTTACCAGACACGTCGAATACTATAGATGGTTTGATCAGGTCATTGAATCAAGGTCACCTAGGCAAGAGTATCCAGTACCCAGGACATTTGTACGATTCTACCCAGAACGTGACGCAACGTGGCTACCACCAAAGTCAATCTGCACCTTTGTAGAATATGACGAATAGGGTGATGCCATACCATTAACAACAGTGAGGCTCGTACCCCCCCCATAGGTGACCCAATACTTAGTTAGGAAAGATAATGGAAGAGATCCTCCCCAATAATCTTACACCAACCAGGGATAGGGAAACTAATATTCCCCTTCCCCCAATAAAATCAACCACCGCAAAAAAACGTGCTGGTGAACTTTGTGCAACCATCCCAGGCTCAACAACGCCAAGATTATGACCAGGAGGAATGAAATAACCCTCCTAACGATGCGAAAAAGAAGCTTAGGAATATGTTAGCCACATATAATAATTTGTCAAAGCAAATAGGTGGCTAAATCTGTGTTCAAGCTTTCAAGTGAAAATTTCCCTCGAAAATTTATCATCCTTGAAGCCTTGTGATGTCCTTATCCTCCAAAATTATCTTCACTTTTGTTTCCATTGATGAGCCCTGCTGTTTCTGAAAGAGACTGTTCTAAAAAATGCCTCCATTTTCTCCATTTCACTCCCACAAAAAACCCCCATTTGTCACCCTTATTCCCTTCACAAAATTCCTCTATAACCCTTCATTTAACCTCTAAATCTTCCTAAAACCCTTTATAAACCTCATATTACCCTTCATTTGGTTTAAAAATCCTCCTTTTTGCCTATCGGAACCTTTCATTTGGCCATAAAAATCCCTATTTTAGCCTAAAAATCAGTCTATTTGCGCTATAATAGTCTCAAGCCCCTTAGGGCTTATTTCATTTAGCACCTTACCTTCATATGACCCAAAGCCCCGCAAACGGGCGCTTAAAGGCTTAAAAAACCTTTCCCAAACCCCTTTTTACTTTTGTTTTCCGTTTCCCGACCTTTCCTATCAGGACAGATCATGACCGTTGATCTAAGAAGATCAACAGTTATTGCATGTTTTCCCCGTCCGCCCGTTCGCTTATCTCCCTTCCCTCCTTTCAAATAACCCGCCCCATCTTTCAATCTCTGCCGTCCGATTGGAAGATCTAATGACCAGGACGAAACCCGCCGTTCACCATGTGACAAAGAAGATCACGTCACTACTGGGCCCCATCATTTGTTCTGCCCCCCGCAGCTTTCATCCATCACGCTCTCCTCACAACCGTTCGATTTGACATCCTAGATCTGAAGGCTAGCGCGCGGTATCGCGTGATTTTGCGCTCGGGCGATAACGTCTTAAATTTATGCAATATGAGAGGTTTTTAAAGGAAACATGTCGTTTATTCTATGGAATCGCATTCTTTTTGGGAAAACCACTTACCCCCTCAGAGCCCGCGCGAAAACCATTAATGGTTTTCCGCCATACCACCTACCCCCCCTGCAACGTTAATTTTACTTTTAATCACAACTGTAGATCATCTTGATCTAACGACCCATGTTATATCATGATATTGTTTCATTGTTCCTCATCTGTTCTCCCAAACGCTCCATCGTGCGATCTCCACCGTAGATCATCCTGATCTAATGGTCCCAGTTTATCCTCGCGCCCAAACCTCCAAAACACCTGGTTAGCCGCTCTGCCAGGGTTTTTCATCCATTTTTTAGCTGCATCCACTCTTCTCCTCACTGCGCCACCATCCACACGAGCCTTCGAAGTAGCCATCCTCACTCCCTCAGGTTTTTCCTCAGGTTTTTATAACGTGTTTATCGTGTTTTGCAGGGTTTACATGTGGTGAATTCATTCTATCTCCACAGTCACGGTCAGGGTGATATAGAGCACAAAATGCCAACCCCAGAGCCAAAGATAGTAGAGGAAGACATCCCTGAGAGGGTTTAAAACATGTTTTATTGAAGATCGGGTTGTTAAACCCTGACATAAACCGTCCAATGCCTCTGTAGCCTATGTATTCACAAAAAAAGGTCAGAAGAAGTAGCAAAGAGTATCAGAATAAGAATTAAAGGATTAATGCCTAATGTTGAAGACTTAATGCTTATAATCCAATGTTTAAAAGGATAAAGGACACAGATGAAGACCCGAAGATGATCAAGAAGGCTTAATGAAGCCTAAAGCACACATCAAGCCACATCAGTGATCTGATATTAACAGAATGTTATTTTTTCCTAAGAAGGACATATTCCCACAACATTCTCTATGCCTCATCGAGCACCAGAACAGTTACTACTTTGATAGAAGTCCTTAAAAATTTTCAGGAGAACAATTATGGAAGTATGGAAGACCTGAGAGACCTTCTATCACCTTACTTATCTCAGAAGACAAAATAGAGTACCAACAGCCAGAGAGTACTTCAAGAGACATACCTGAAGTTATTGTCAACCTGACAAAGACTTCTAAACTAGACTAAAGGGTACCAACATGATAATGCAGAGCCATTGAGCAGGGTTGGCATTCGAATAATTACTCCCCTCTATCTTAATGAATAATTTAAGTTCATATCCACTACTCCACCTCACCATTCACCTATAAGAGCTCATTGAAAATACATTGTAAGTTGTTGGTTGTTGGGATTTTATTGACTGTTTGAAATGTTATTGAGGGGAAGTAGCTGATTAGTTTATAATATAAAAGGCTGGGAAGAGAAGTTTGGACTGTAAAAAGCCACTGGGCTCAAAGTATGTGACTGGTTTTGCACATCAATTGAACATGTAGATTCACAGGATCCTGGTCTATATTATTGGTGATGTTTTCCTTACTGTAATTGTTTCCTTTCATGTTTTTTCATACTGTCCATTATTCTTTGATAAAGAAAAACAAGCATAGATTAGGACATACTGTTGGAAGTACCCTAAATCTCACTTTAAATCTTTATCTTTATGTTTTCCTCTGATTGTGTATTTTAAGGACAATTCTATAGAGTATAACTAGTCAAGAAATGTTGGTGAGCCCATGTCTTGCTAAATACAACTTGAAACGTTGTCCTTGAAAGATATTTTCATTTCATGCTAAGTAAAGCTTGAACTAGGGAAGTCTATGGTTAGCCCTGTCCTCTAGTTTCTTCTCCAATAATTTTTCTTGAAATTTTCCCTGTGAGTTGGTGTCAAAAGCAGTGAAGGTTAAAAGTCTTTATCTGATCTTAGGCCTTGTTCTGTGTCTAAACCTTGAATGTTTTCTACTGTCTGAAAGCGGTTATGAGGACTACTGGATTTTTTTCCTTAAGAGTATGTTGAAAGCAAGCTAAGTTAAAATTCTTTACCTGATCTTAAGCTACCCTTTGTGTCTTCATTGAGAGTTTCCTTTGAAAGTATGTCAAAATCAGGATGGGTTAAAAGTCCTTACCTGATCTTAGGCTGCACTTTGGTTTCTTTCTTTCACCTCACTTCTTAATGTTCCATCTCACCATCTATCTAAAGAGATCCTTTGGTATAGATGACTTGCCCTATGGAAACCCTTGGATAGTTGTTATGCGAGTAAACCATTTTATGACTCCATAGCCCAATGGACTGATGCTTTCCTTCACCTATCTTCCCATGCTGAAACATCCTGCTACTTTGTTGTTTCTTCACTTCACATAACCTTCTCAGTTAATGATCTCCAACCAAACAAACAAACCAAAAACCCTTGTGCTTCATACCTAGCCTAATACCATAAACTGGCCTTAAAGATATATCATTCTTTACATATATAGAGAGATCCCTCGCTGGATCCAGGAGGGCTAGATGCTGAGATCTAAAAGTGGTTTGATGTTGTCTTGTCATTTGGTATTGCAAAATCTGCCAAATCAAAAGAACCCCAACATAATAGCGACTCCACTGGGGATTCTGAGTAAGTTATACCTGATACATCTTTAAGAACTCAGAAGACCCATAATCTCCTTAGATTGGTATTAGATTGCTAATGGTGGACAACAGCCTGCCTCAAAACATTCTAAACCCTCCACCTGGCGACTCCACAACTCCCAAAATACCAAATGACTCCACTGGTAGAAGACCCTGAACTGGTTGAATAGACACAGTGACCTCTTATCTGATTTACAAAATGATTCCAAGGAAACAACGAAGATATGCCCCAATGAGTAGAGAACATATCTCTGGGTTCCCACATAAGATGCCCCAGGTGATTTGGGATGATAACCTTCCTGTTTTTAAAGGTGAAAAGTTTGAGGACCCATTGTTGCATCTCATAGAATTTCACATACATGTGTGGAAGGTAAAGACTGGATGGCATGAAGACTGCCTTCTGAAAATTTTCATGTTAACATTATAAGGAAAGGCAAGGGACTGGTATGAATGGTTAGAAACTAGGAGTTTGTTTTCTTTGAAAGACATGCACCAAGTATTTTATGAGAGATACAAAGAAAAATCCTCATCCATACCATGGAGTGCAAACTGTTGTGACCAATCTCAGAACCTCATACAATACCTATTATATATTGATGAGAATTTGGTAGACATGCATCCTGAAGATCTATTAGAAGCCATTCCAGAGTTTCATATGCATCCTAACTATCACAAGAACCCAGATGAATCAGTTGAGGAAGAAATCAGTCAAGAAATAAAGGACATTCCTCAAGATATACTTGTAAGCTCAAATACTGATTCATCATCCCTTGTAGCTGAGGCCCAAGAAGACACCCAACCTCAAATTCAATCTTCACAAGAAACAAAGAGCTGCTACACTTCTGCTCAAAGAAACACAAGAACATCTTCCCCTTTGACAGAAGAAGAAATAGATCAGATCATCAATAGATAGCCTGCCTCTGAGATCTTTTATAGAGCAAACACTCTTGCCCATTCATCTATTGAGCTTTGCTGTACAGATTTGGAAAGCTCCCCTGTAAATCAGAATGAAGAAATAATTGCTAATAATCTAGTATGTCTGATTGGTAGCATTACTTACATTCATGATTTTCATAAGTTTGATATGTTTGATGATGATGTTCTCCAAACAGAAGTTGATCTTGCAAGGCCATCATCAGTAGATTTGTGGGAGGAAAATAAGTTCCATTGACTTCAAGAAAGTAATGAGCCCATGCAGGCTATTTATGATACTGATGAGGAAAGTTATGAAAGTCTAGTAGCAGGTGAGGATTCATTGAATCTTCACTCTACTTTATCTCAGATCATTAGTGATAGTTTCCATGTGATTGGAAATCAACAACCTTTCATCTAGAGGATGAAGAGGAAAATAATGAAGAAATTTTTGAGCAGGTTGAAACCAAGGAGCCTTCTCTTGAAAAAGAGGAAGCAATGCAATAGCCCCTTGCTCAAGAATACATTGATTTTTTCACAGAACTCAGCCCACCAGATCAGAATATCTCAGAGCTACAAGAGGACAACACTGTGGTATATGATGAGTCCTCCAGTTCAGAAAATAATGAAGATGAGGAAGAATTTATTTCTCAAGAGAATCTGTTCCTTGATCTAGTGGAAGTGGAAGTAATCCTGGTTGAAGCCTACTTGCCAAATACTCACAAACAGGTATCATTTGAAGATCCTTATGCTCATTTCCTGCATAAATTTGAAGAAGGATCAAAGGCCATCAAGAGCAGCTTGTTACAAACAACAAGAAGCATTTTAGAAGCTGCTGTTAATAAACAAAGAGAATGGGAGTGTCCCTGCCTGTCCAACATGCTCAAAGAGATGAGCAGAAACCATTCATGGGATCATCTGATTGTCTGGATGTATTGGAAAAGAGAGTCTGTCAGCTAGACATGTAAATATTCCAAGTTAGGGTAGGATAGGTAGGAATTCTCAATAAAGCTCAGCCTGTGAGCATTTAGTTAGTTGTTGATTTTTTCTTTGAAGAAAATTCAAAAAATACAAAAAATAAAAAGGAAAGGTTTAGATATGCTCAAAACTTGAACCGGCAAGAAGAAAAAGATCATCTCTAACAAGACCAAAACCAGAGCTGAAAAGAAGAAAGAAGGTGACTCTAAAAAGCTCAAAATTTGAGTCACAAGAAGAAGGAAGGATGCTGGTGATTTTCAGATCTGAAGCCTTCAAATTTTGTTTTTAATTCCTGCAAAGTTCAGTCCATGTGCAGCTTGTCTTTATGCCATGGACCCACAACAAATCAGACAGTCTAATCCTAGTTTAGCTGTGTTTCAATTTCTGTTTTAGAATGTAGAGAATGAAAATCTGTCAGACAATTTAATCCTGGCAGATATTAGTTTAGGTAGAGAAGCTATGAGTCCAACTATTTAATCTGGTCTCATGGAGAAATAAGTGTAGCAGTAGATAGTTTTATTTTCCTGTTTGCAAAATAATGATGATGTGAAAGGTCTGCAAGTCTAAATGCACCTTGAAGAAAAAATGTTAGGACAGTAGGATGGGTAGGTAGTTGTTTGGGAAAATGTTTCTGCTGATATAATGCACATCATCTATGCAGCAGTTGATCAAAGAAGAAAATATGGTCAAGTACCAGGCATCTAGCCTAATTCCAAATATTATATCTTAGATTCTTGACACCTTCAAGAAGATGCCATCCCCATGTGGAGCCACTGTTAGCCACCTGTAATAATTTGTCAAAGCAAACAGGTGGCTAAATCTGTGTTCAAGCCTTCAAGTGAAAATTTCCCTTGAAAATTTATCATCCTTGAAGCCTTGTGATGTCCTTATCCTCCAAAATTATCTTCACTGCTGTTTCCATTGATGAGCCCTGCTGTTTGTGAAAGAGATTGTTCTAAAAAAGGCCTCCATTTTCTCCATTTCACTCCCACAAAAAACCCCCATTTTCACCCTTATTCCCTTCACAAAATTCGTCTATAACCCTTCATTTAACCTCTAAATCTTCCTAAAACCCTTTTTAAACCTCATATTACCCTTCATTTGGTTTAAAAATCCTCCTTTTTTCCTATCGAAACCTTTCATTTGGCCTTAAAAATCCGTATTTTAGCCTAAAAATCAGTCTATTTGCGCTATAATAGTCTCAAGCCCTTGAGGGCTTATTTCATTTAGCACCTTACCTTAATATGACCCAAAGCCCCGCAAACGGGCACTTAACGGCTTAAAAAACCTTTCCCAAACCCTTTTTTCCTTTAGTTTTCTGTTTCCTAAACTTTCCTATCAGGACAGATCATGACCGTTGATCTGAGAAGATCAACAGTTGTCGCGTGTTTTCCCCATCCACCAATTCTCTTACCTCCCTTCCCTTCTTTCAAATAACCCGCCCCATATTTCAATCTCTACCGTCCGATCGGAAGATCTAACGACCAGGATGAAACCCGCCATTCACCCCACGACAAAGAAGATCACGTCACTACCGGGCCCCATCATTTGTTCCGCCCACCAAAACTTTCCTCCATTGCGCTCTCCTCACAACCATCCGATCTGACATCCTAGATCCGACGGCTAGTGTGCGGTATCGCGTGATTTTGCACCCAGGAGATAACGTCTTAAATTTACGTGATATGAGTGGTTTTTAAAGGACATGCATCGCCTATTCTATGGAATCACATTCTTTTTGGGAAAACCACTTACCCCCTCAGAGCCCACGCGAAAACTATTAATGGTTTTCTGCCATATCGCCTACCCACCCCCCCTCCCCCGCAACGTTAATTTTACTTTTAATCACAGTCGTAGATCATCCTGATCTAATGGCCCATGTTATATCATGATATCATTTCACTGTTCCTCATCTGTTCTCCCAAATTCTCCATCGTGCGATCTCTACTGTAGATCATCCTGATCTAACGGTCCCAATTTATCCTCTCGCCCAAACCTCCAAAACACGTGGTTAGCCGCTCTGCCAGGGTTTTTCATCCATTTTTTAGCTGCATCCACTCTTCTCCTCACTGTGCCACCATCCCCAAGAGCCTCCGAAGCAGCCATCCTCACTCCCTTAGGTTTTTATAACGTGTTTATCATGTTTTGCAGGGTTTACAGGTGGTGAATTCATTCTGTCTCCACAGTCACGGTCAGGGTGATATAGAGCATAGAAAGCCAGCCCCAGAGCCAAAGACAGTAGAGGAAGACATCCCTGAGAGGGTTTAAAACATGTTTTATTGAATATCAGGTTGTTAAACCCTGACATAAACCCTCCAGTGCTTCTGTAGCCTGTATATTCACAAACACATGTCAGAAGAAGCAAAAAAGAGTATCAGAAGAAGAATTAAAGGATTAATGCCTAACGTTGAAGACTTAATGCTTATAATCCAATGTTTAAAAGGATAAAGGACACAGATGAAGACCCGAAGATGATAAAGAAGGCTTAATGAAGCCTAAAGCACACATCAAGCCACATCAGTGATCTGATATCAGCAGAATGTTTTTTTTTCTTAAGAAGGAAAAATTCCCACAACATTCTCTATGCCTCATCGAGCACCAAAACAGTTACTACTCTGACAGAAGTCCTTAAAAATTGTGAAGACAACAGTTATGGAAGTACGGAAGACCTGAGAGACCTTCTATCACCTTACTTATCTCAGAAGACAAAACAAAGTACCAACAGCCAGAGAGTACTTCAAGAGATATACCTGAAGTTATTGTCAACCTGACAAAGACTTCTAAACCAGCCTAAAGGGTACCAACATGTTAATGCAGAGAAATTAAGCAGAGTGGGCATTTGAATACTTCCTCCCTTCTGTCTTAATGAATCATTTAAGTTCATATCTACTACTCCACCTCACCATTCACCTATAAAAACACATTGAAAATACATTGTAAGTTGTTGGTTGTTGGGATTTTATTAACTGTTTGAACTGTTATTAAGGGGAAGTAGCTGAGTAGTTTGTAATATAGTAGGCTGGGAAGAGAAGTTTGGACTGTAAAAAGCCACTGGGCTCAAAGTATGTGACTGGTTTTGCACATCAATTGAACAATCAGATTCACAGGATCCTGGTCTATATTATTGGTGATGCTTTCCTTACTGTAATTGTCTCCTTTCATGTTTTTTCATACTGTCCATTATTATCTGATAAAGAACAACAAGCATATATTAGGACATACTGTTGGAAGTACCCTAAATCTTACTGTAAATATTTATCTTTATGTTTTCCTCTGATTGTGTATTTTAAGAACAATTCTATAGAGTATAACCAGTCAAGAAATGTTGGTGAGCCCATGTCTTGCTGAGTACAACTTGAAACATTGTCCTTGAAAGATATTTTCATTTCAGGCTAAGTGAAGATTGAACTAGGGAAGTCTATGGTTAGCCCTATCCTCTAGTTTCTTCTCCAACATTTTGTCTTGAAAGTTTCCCTTGAGTTGGTGTCAAAAGCAGTGAAGGTTAAAAGTATTTCTCTGATCTTAGGCCTTGCTCTGTGTTTAAACCTTGAATGTTTTCTACTATCTGAAAGCGGTTATGAGGAGTGTTGGATTGTTTTCCTTAAGAGTATGCTGAAAGCAAGCTAAGTTAAAAGTATTTACCTGATCTTAAGCTACCCTTTGTGTCTTCATTGAGAGTTTCCTTTGAAAGTATGTCAAAAGCAGGATAGGTTAAAAGTCCTTACCTGATCTTAGGTTGCACTTTGGTTTCTTTCTTTCACCTCACTTCTTAATGTTCCATCTCACCATCTATCTAAAGAGATCCTTTGGTATAGATGACTTGCCCTGTGGAAACCTTTGGATAGTTGTTATGTGAGTAAACCCTTTTATGACTCCATAGCCCAATGGACTGATGCTTTCCTTCACCTATCTTCCCATGCTGAAACATCCTACTACTTTGTTCCTTCTTCACTTCACATAAACTTCTCAGTTAATGATCTCCAACCAAACAAAAAAACCAAAAACCCTTGTGCTTCATACCTAGCCTAATACCATAAACTGACCTTAAAGATATATCATTCTTTACATATATAGAGAGATCCCTCTCTGGATCCAGAAGGGCTAGATGCTGAGATCCCAAAGTGGTTTGATGTTGTCTTGTCATTTGGTATTGCAAAATCTGCCAAATCACAGGAACCCCAACAGAATAAAAAATGGGAGACTCTGGACAAGGGGAAGTAACCAGCAATGCCCCCCGCGATCTCAGTCTGGGGGTAACCCCAACCGAAATCAAAACCAAGAGCCAAACAATAAATCCTAAGGACAAAACATGAGGTACAGTCTAAGGACAAAACATTATTGTGCCAGATGTGGTGAGTACGGCCATTACACTCACCACTATCCTGAACTCCTTGAACTAAAAAAAATTCAGGGTGACCGTGGACAAGGGGGACCTACCCAAAAACCTATTGTAATGCAGGAGCCTTTCCCCCACCAAGGAGTGGTTAACACCCAACAACAACAACCACCCCAAAACGATATCGGAAGTGGCAACCATGAAATTTGTAGAAATTATAAAAACAATATGTATACCAATGGATTCAATCCGATCATGTGATATGATAAAGCAAGATACTGAATCCTTCTACAAAATAATTGCGGAAAATAAACATGATCGCACAATCACACCAAGTAAAAGAAAGAATAAAATCAATCCACAACACATATTTTTCCCGGGGAAAGCTTGATGCTCAAAACCCCTCTATCTTTATTGTATAATCAACCAAGGAATCATGAAACAATACAATGCACTCTTCTCATAAGATTCTATTGCACTCTACCAACTGTCTCACACTGATTCAGACAAAATCCACCAACACTTAGCCAATTTCCTGGCTCTGCTCAGCCTGCCTTGCTTGCACAATTTTAAGAGAATTAAATCTATTATTTAGGAATTTCATCCTTCCAAAAATACACAATACATCATGGGCAATCCTATGGTTGTGTAACTGCATGTGGGCAATTTTATAAAAATACAACTGATAGATAACGTCCCTTTAACCTATTTCTCAACTGGGTCTTCATCAGAACTGACATGCATGTAGTTATTAATAGTAAATCATTAGCCACTTGACAGATCACAACATGTGAATTAAATATGATTTAATTCACTTGACCTCTCACTAGTGCAACAATCAGTTACAACTAGTCAGACTGACTTTAACTCACTTAATTGAGTTAATTGATTTCTCATGCATTAAAATGATACATTAACAACAACTTGGACTCTAAAACAAACAGAATCACTCTACATGCTTCACCAACCACCCTAAACTCAAATTTCTTGAGCTAACTAAGTTTATCACACCCAATTAACTATTACAAGTGATTATGAGATAAGATTAAAATTTATTGTCCAATTTATATAAGAGATAAAGAAATTTGACACACATTTTTTCTAATTTAATTAAGAAATAATTAAATCAAAAGCCTCCATGGTAGCCATTTCTGGATGCCAATTTCACTATTTCTTGTTGCGAATTTCAACACTCCCTCTCAAGAAGAAGTGAATCAATCTGTCCAGATCTGATACCTTTGGAATTTTCTTGCATGCAACACTTCTCTAGTGTTGTTCACACATGCAACTATCCTGAAACTAAATAGCCTCCAAAAAAATGAAATAGTATAATGCATATGTCATCAGAGTCTTCTGACTGTTGGATCCTACTACACATGTCTACTGGACTTTCTGCGCTGCTGAAATCTACATCCATGCACTCTGCACTACTGCCAACTCTGATTTGCACTCCAATACCTAACACCTATCACTATGATATCTATCTTTTTGACATCTGACTGCATCAATATTACCGATCCTTCCTACTACTGTTGTACTATGGGATCCTTGTAGCCAGGTTCGATCCATGAGACACACCATCTCAATGAACCCTGCTCAAATTTTTTCTTGGGATTAATTCTTCACATCGCCCCACCTCTCACCTCGAGGTATAACTGCATGTACTCCCTCTGGCCATCTGGCTCAAAATTTCCCCCTCCTGGAGGTCTCCGCTTGAGTAGAATCTTCCACTCAGTCTCCTCTCCGCTTCTCCAATTGTGGATGCTCCACAACCTTCTGAGACTGCTTCTGAGGCTGCATGTTGAGAGATAATTTCTCCCTCTCAACCACTAAGTCACTAACCATTACTTTTCTCCTCAAAGCCTTGCATTCATCCTCAACCTTGAGAGCATATAGATTCTTGACTCTTGAACTGATCCGATTCACATGTCTCGTGGCTGTGTGTTTAAGGAACACCTTTCCTTTTCTAAATATCACCTCATAACCACGGTCTTCCAATACTGATATGGAGACAAGATTATTCTTTAGGCCTGGAACATAAAAAACATCTACTAGTCTGAGTTGTGAGCCATTATCCCTCTGAAAGGTGACTGTACCTATGCTGGTAGCGCTATACCTCCTGTCATCTCTAAACTATATGTTCTGTTGGAGGTCCTTCTCCTCCAAGTCATCGAAGTGATCTCTATCCCCTATCATATGGAATGAGGCACCGTTGTCTAAATACCACATGTATCCCATTATAGTGTTGGCCATGCATGGAATGAGAGTAAAATCAAGCTCAAACTGTGAAGCCAATGCTTCACCTGCTGCAATTGCATGCTCCTTCTTTCTTGCCTGCTTCACCTTGGGAATTATTTCCCTTGGCCTTCTTTTCCTTACCTTCCAAGGAACAATATTCCTCGTCATTGGTCTTGGATGAGGATCCATCCCTAGTATTCTGTCTGAATTCTTCTTGTTCCAAATTTGACCAAAGTCACTTCCAATTTGGTAACTTCTCCCTCCCATTTACTGAGTCCTGGTAACTATGCCAGCTCTTGGGAAGGCCTAGAAGTGCTAGGCTCACCAATTAATCATCTGCTATGGTCACAAAAAAACTTCCAAGCTCATATCGAAATTGAGTGAAATTCACCAAGTATGTTGGTACCATCTCACCCTATCACCCCTTAGGAGGCCACAATGGTTAACGAAACACCCGCAGTAGTACCTGATAACACGACTAAGAAAACCAATAAAAAAGGGAAGAAAATTGAAAACCCTAAAATACCTAGGGCATTACAACCTTGCGCATTATGTGATATCATAGGCCATCCTACCAATATTTGACTAGATTTAGATGAATTAAAACATATTATAAACATCAAAAGAAATGTGTAATATTCCTAATTAGTCCTAAGCTAATAGGAATATTCATTTTTTTTTTCTTTCTTTGTTTAAAGAATAAATATGTAAAGGAGGTTCATAAAACTCCTAATAAAAGAATAAATCAATGCCCAATGTGAACAAGGATAAATCTGGGCCATTTGTATAAAGCACACTTGAGTGTGAAAGAGACTGAATCAATTGACCAAGTCAACCATGACCAAGTCAATAATGCTGTCTAGATTCAATGAATCTCCTAGAGGGACAACGCAGTTCAAGTTGGAGGATACACATGTGAATGGAGCTAAATCATTGAAGGTGGTTTAGGGTTTACAAGCTCTTGATCTTACAAAAGGAAGAGGAGGACAACATAAGGAGGTTGTTCATGATATGATATTTTGATATATTGTCTGTTTAGACATATAGCTTTCTTGGCTGTTTAGCCTAGATTGCAAGTGCTGTTTAGCATAGGGTGTTCCCGAGCTTAGCACAGGGTGTTCTCAAGCGGGAATCCCACGTCTTCCCTTGAGAGGCCTCTTGGGAGAGCTTGTCCTGTATTGCTCCACATCCAGGCTTGAGGCCAAGCACCATTCTTCAACCTCAACATTATTTCTGTAGCAAAATATTGCTGTGTTGCAGGGTGTTGCAGTGGAGGGTTATTGACACCACTTCTGGGTCTATTTCTCAGTAGAGGGTGCCTTCCTTCTCTTGAGAGATCAACTAGGAAGGATTTTGGGCTCATTTCACATCTTGGTAGCAGGCCAAATTATTTCTCATCTCCTACAGCGCAGTCCCTTGCAGGAACTGTGTCATTTTGCATATAGTTGCTGCAGCAGGGTTAAGACCCTTGTTTCTGAGCTAGTTTCCTAGGGAAAGGGCCAACCCTTCTCTCGGAAAGCTAGAGGAAGGGATCCTAATCCATATTTTGTATTATTCAGCTATATTTCTATAATGTTGCAGTAAGAATACATTTTTAGAGATGAATATTTAGATCTGCTCTTTTTGTATTCATGCTTTCAAGAAACCCTTGCCGGGTTACCTTTATAATGCATTAAGGAAGCCAGATCTTCATTTTATTGGCATATTTCCAAAACACTTGAGTGTGAAAGAGACTGAATCAATTGACCAAGTCAACAACACTATCTAGATGCAATGAATCTCCTAGAGGGACATCACAGTTCAAGTTGGAGGATACACATGTGAATGAAACTAAATCATTGAAGGTGGTTTAGGGTTTACAAGCTCTTGATCTTATAAAAGGAAGAGGAGGACATCATAAGGAGGTTGTTCATGATATGATATTTTGATATATTTTCTGTTTATACATATAGCTTTCTTGGCTATTTATCCTAGATTGCAAATGTTGTTTAGCATTGGGATTTCCTGTCTAGGAGTTCCACCTCTTTCCATTGAGTAGCTCTTGGAAGAGTTTGTTCTACATAGTCCACTATCCGGTTTGAGACCAAGCTTCTCCTTTCAACTACAATTCATGTCCTATTTATGGTGTGATTGTATTTGCAAGCTGCAATAAGTGGAGGCTAGATATATTCAGATCTAGGCCATACTAGTGCCTCTTTTATGCGGGAAAGTCATATATTCCATTGGCAAGAGTGTATTAGCTGATTGGAGCTTTAGATCCACATATTAGCATAAGGCCAAACTCTACATCAAGCCTACAGTGAAGTTTATGTCCCTGGACTGTGTTATTTTCAAGTGAGGAGTTGCAGGGTGTTTTGGCAACTATTTGAAGGAGAGATCTCTAGTGTAAAGGAGCCTTCCTTACACTGTGGTGATCCATGGATTAGCCATCTAATCCATGTATGTTTCATATCTGATCTATTCATAGATGTATTTACTTCATAATTTCTGAATCATTTTGTAGATCTGCTACAGTAGATCTCAGATCTACTCCATATACTTCATTTTCTGCTGAAAACCCCAAGGGGATCTAAAAGAGGAGCCTTTCTAATGTACATATCTGATATGGATCTAAATTTTTGTACATAGATCTGCTCTAGATCTGATATTTAATCTTCAGCAGTTTGCAGCCTAATAAAATAACACTGTCAAGGCAGTTTCAGTCATTCATGTGGTTGCAACACCTCTTTTGAGGGCATTTCTTCTGTATATGTCTTATATTTTCAGCTATACATATCATGGGATTCATTATACATCTATTTTGTTGCTGTAAATACTATTGAAGGATATTTTATTGGCCTCCTGTTACACTGAAATTTGTCACCATGACGTTTTAGTGTCTACATGGGTTCATTTTTACTCATATATTACTCCCAAGCGGAGTCGCCATTTTGTTGGATGGATAAGTCATTCTTGCTGACAAGACAAACCTCGCAAGTGTCCTAGGGACAACTAGCAACAAACAGATAAAAAAAAACTATTTTCTCTAGATAATATTCGATTCAGAATTATCTACAACAGGGGTTTTGAAGACCTACCTGTAGTCCAACACTTTTCGTAATGATCTTCTTTCCAGTTGCTTGAAAGAGTCGTCTTGAAAGATCTGCAATCACAAACATGGAAAAAATCAATAGCACCTGTATAGTATAAACTAATTCATGAATCATATATCTATCAAGATGATCAAGGAATTCAAGAAACAAGCTAATTAATTAAATAAATCATTGATAAAACATGATAAACAAGCTACTTAATTAAAGAACTCATTGAGAAAATGAGATTCATTCGTATTATCTTTGATGAAGAAAGAGCCTTACAACTGTGTCCGCCTTGATGTCGTACATGCGTTCCTGGGGTTCGGAACATGCGTTTCCTTTACTCTGACAAGCTTTGCACTCTCTTAGCTAAAATGCACATGGGTGTGTAATCATTCCCACATAATGATCAGTTAAGAGAGTCTGATTTTCTACAACATTTCTCCTCAAAAATTCTAAAAGTCTAACTCTCCTTGAGGCTGCACTATGGCTTCAATTTATAGGAAAAGAGAAGAGGTTGCAACTCCACATAAGAGGGGATAGAATTCTCTTTTGAAGGGATTGAGCTCCATAAACCAAGAGATAGGGTCCCATAATGGAGGAATGAACATACATGATAGGTCCAGTTAATCTTGGTTCTCCAGGAGGTTTCACGATTCCCAATGGGCATCCAATTCCAGGATATCCTGGATATCCTTTTCCCAGAACTGGTTTGATCACACAAGGTTATCAAGACCCTAGCCATCAGTTACCATTTATACAAACTTTAGATTTACTTGATCTATCGTGCCTTACGAATGATCCTATCTTTTATCTTCCGTATTGGCCGCCGATGCCTAACAAGTTGCCTAGTGATATTCCAAAGTTTGAGGGTAAGTCAGGAGATGATCCATCTAATCATGTTATGACTTATCACCTATGGTGTGCATCCAATTCACTAATCGATGATTTGATGCGGTTACGTCTTTTTCAGAGAACTCTCATTGGTCTAGCTGCCAAATGGTACATTGAGTTACCATGAGGCCCATTTAATAATTTTAATGCACTTGCTACTACTTTCTTAACCCATTTTCAGTTGCCTGTCAGATATGACAATGGGACGGAATTTTTGACTGTATTAAAACAATATACGTCTACGTACATATCCGATCACATTCATGAGTGGAGACGTAGGAGGCGTTTAGTGAAGGTCTTTATTCCATATCAAATTTTGGCTGAATGGTTTATTAAATCGTTATTTCCCAAAATTACTGAATATGTGGCCAAAGGAGGCATTGTTACAGAAGAGAAAGTCATTGCTCAGGCTCAGTACCTTGACCTTGTATATACACAGTCAGGTACTCTGTATGATAAAATCCCTGATTTACCAAGACCTGGTCAATTAACTACAACTCCTTCTAGCTCTCATGCCGCTGATGGTGTAATTGGTTCTGTTAGCACTGGTAAAAGTTATAAGAAATCTTCCAAGACGACTTCTCCTATTATCACTTTACCCGATTCACCGAAAGGAGATTCTTCCGTTGAAACTTCCACTGATATTCATGTTGTAGAATCATCTACAACCAAACCTAAAACTGGTGGTAAGAAGAAAGGTAAGAATAAAAAAGAAAAAATCTTCAAAAGATAAAAATGATAAAACTGAACCAACTGACGAAAAATGAAAACCTCGTTATCCTTGTCTGATCTGTGATGAGGATCATTTTAAAAAAGAGTGTCCACATAGAGCCGAGGTATCAAAATTCATTAAGGGTTTGCCCATACCTACTGTCTTGAAGGATCCCTTTCCTACTCAAGATACTAACATGATTAGATCTTCCTCAAATATGCTAGAGAATATCTTAATGGTTGCAACGCGATCGCAAGATTACGGTAGTAAAAATCCTGTTGGTGGAAAAGAAGTAGAAAGTTCTAATTCATCCTCAACCACATCTCCTTTAGTTTCTAATCCGCTCCAGATCAAGAAACAAAATCCTGAATTAGTAATCAAATCACCTGCTAAGGGTGTACTTCGTAAATCAGCTTTCAATCCACATGTGAGAGTTGCTCAGAATTACAATATTGTTGAAGACTTGGCAATTTCCCCTTCAAAAATGTTAGCTTTGGAAGTGCTGCAATCATGCCCAACCCAAAGAAAATTACTATTTTCAGCCTTAGGAGCCGTAGACCTCCAGGATTCAAACCTCATGATCTTCGATTTAGAGAATTTTACACCCCACCTACCCCATCAAATGGCTTTTCAAATTTCAGTAATAGTAAAAAACAAACGTATCTTTCGTACTATTGTTGATGAAGGGGCTTCTACGTGTATTATGTCGTTAAAATGTTGGAAATCACTTGGTTCTCTGAAAATTAACCAATCACCGACTATCCTCAAAGCTTTTGATGGAAGAGGTTTCTATCCATTTTGTATTTTACAGGATCTACCAATAGAGGTTGAAGGAAAAACCGTTAATCTGGATGTGGAAGTGGTTGATGCCACTCTGGATTACAACCTTCTCCTGGGTCGCAATTGGTCTTACGCCATGACTGCTATTGAATTGTCGATCTTTCATCTCATCATGTTTCCTCATAAATGAAAGATCGTTAAAATAGATCAGCTTTCATATTATTCGTCTGACCCAGCCTCTACTGATAACATCCAGCATATCGGAAAATCGACTATCCCTTATAAGGATGTTGGGGTAGGCTTAATTAAAGATTCTGCTTTACTGGGAACTTTTTCCCTGCCTACACCCAACGTACAACCTCCTATTGCTAATATCAATATGATTACATCAAGTACTATTTCCTTTGATGATCTTTGGATAGTACCTTCAGAATCAGAACTGGATTCTTTCGATGGCGCGATGCCTTTGAGTCCTTTTGAGTTAGCATATCAGACAATGCAGTCATTTTCTGATACTCCTTCAACTGAATTTGATCCAATGAATGAGATCAATGAGGAGTAATTTTCAATATCGAGCTCAGCGTCGACATCAATTCCAGATCTTGGTCAACAAGTATTCAATACTGATGAACATATTCGTGAATTCTTGTCTGTCGATGAATTACCGTGGGAAGATCTACATCATAGATCTTCGTTTTTACCTGATCTCGATCATTTTGAGAATGATTTTTCCTCCATTTTTACCACTGATTACGTCAAAGAACCTCAGAATCTTCTCTCATGTTCTGATTCTAAATTGAATTTAGAAAAAATTTCTACAACGGTTCCCATTGACATTTCAGTAAAACCCAAAATTGTTGAAAACATTCATACAGGTGCTTCTTGTACGACTGATGAAATCCAAGCATATAAAGCCCTATTTCAGAAATTCTGCGACATTTTCACCTGGTCATATGAATAAATGCCAGGAATCGATCCATCGATTATTGTTCATGAAATTAAGACATACCCGGATGCTAAACCTGTCAGACAGAGATTACGTCAGATACATCCGAGAAAAGCTGCCGCTATTAAAGCAGAAGTTGAAAAATTACTTCGTGCAAGTTTTATTTATCTGATTTCGTTAACGGATTGGGTGTCTAATATCGTTCTTGTCAATAAAAAACAAGGAAAAATACGAGTATGCATCGATTACAGGGATATAAATCGAGCTTGTACAAAAGACAATTATCTAACCCCTTATATCGATCAAATTATTGACGATTGTGCTGAAAGTGAAATGTTTTTGTTAATGGATGGATTTTCCGGCTACAATCAAATCAACATACTCCCTGCAGATCAACATAAAACAACTTTCATTTTTCCATGGGGGACTTTTTCTTATCGCAAATTACCATTTGGACTTGAGAATGTTGGTGCCACTTTTCAGAGGGAAATGTCTTATGCATTTCATGACATTAAACACATTGTGCAACCCTACCTCAATGATTTTCCTGCTCATTCTTCACGCAGAGCAGATCATCTCATTCATTTACGAGCCATTTTTATACAATGTGGGAATTATAAGATTCGTCTGAATCCTCACAAATGTGTTTTTTGTGTACAATCTAGACGATTGTTGGGATTTATTGTCTCAAAGGCAGACATTCGTGTCGATCCATCGAAGGTTGAGGCTATCATCAATTTACCTCCTCCTTATTTTCTTTGCCAACTCCAAAGTTTACAAGGGAAATCAAACGTTTTATGTCGATTCATTCCTAACTACGCCGAGTTAACGAAAGGTTTTACTAGGTTGTTAAAACAGAACATTCCTTTATTTTGGGACGAGATCGCTAATCAATATTTTGATGCTGTTAAGAACGCATTGACCCATGCACCGTTACTGCATCCTCCCAATTACAACCATGATTATTTTTTGTACCTCGCCGCTTCCGATTCCACGATAGGAATGGTTCTAGTCCAGGAAAATGAATTCCATGGTGAACATGTGATTTACTATCTTAGTCACAATTTGCATCCGACTGAAATCAAATGTTCACATGTGGAGAAATTGGCTTTGGCAGCTGTTCAAGTTGTCCAACGTTTTCGTCATTACATACTTTTACGTAAAACAACAGTGATTTTTGATTGTAACCCTATGATGTATATTTTGAACAAAAAATTTCTAGGGGGAAAATACTCCAAATGGATTGCTATCCTATAGGAGTTTGACTTGGAATTTTAAAAATCCAAATCAAAGAAATCATTGATATTTGCTGAACTTATGTGTGACTTCCCACGTACTGATACAGAAACTGTGGTGGAACAACTGATCGCGGATGAATCCTTGTTTCTTATTAGTACCATTAATCCTTGGTATGGAGATATCATCGTTTATCATCAGACCCAATATTTTCAGCTCGAACTTTCACGGTCACAATGACGTAAAATCTGTTTCCAGTCTCAACAATATCATATTGTTGGTGACACACTATATCGTCGTGGTGCGGACTCTGTTTTTCGACCTTGTCTCACCCATGAAGAAGCCGAAAAGGTTTTAAATGACTGTCATTCTAGAGCATGTGGCAGTCATATGTCTGGGTATACCACAACCTAAAAGATATTGCGCACTGGTTATTTTTGGCTGTCCTTATTTAAAGATTGTATTTATGCAGTCCGAAAATACCATAATTGTCAAATCTTCGATCGAAATATGCGTGCACCACCCGCTCCTCTTCACCCTATAATTGCTGTCGGTCCTTTTGAAAAATGGGGCATTGAATTCATTACATGTAACCCTCACTCGGCCAGGGGGCATGGGTATATTATTCTCGCAGTAGATTATTTTACCAAATGGGACGAGGCGATGCCTACATTTGCGGAACATGGAAAAACAGTAGCTAATTTCGTGTTCAATCATGTGATTGCTCGTTTCGGTGTACCCCAAGTGATAATTACTGACCATGGGAGTCATTTTCGAAACATCATGATGACCGAGCTAACTGACCAACTTGGCCTGCACCATGACAGTTCTACACCACATTATCTGCAGGCTAATGGTCTGGTTGAAGAGATTAATAAAGTTTTAGTCACCATGATAAAACGAATCATCAGAATTCATAAATCGAATTGGCATACCATGCTTTTTTCTGCACTTTGGGCATATCAGACCTCAACAAAAACATCAACAGGCTTTACCCCTTTTCAACTGGTTTACGGTTTAGAATCAGTATTACCGATTGAATGCGAGATACCGTCACTCAAACTAGCCATAGAGTTACTACTAGCTACCTCGGAGGAGGAAGAACACTTTTTGTACTTAGCTCAATTAGATGAGAATCGGCGCATCGCTGCATTAGCTACCGAGACTCATGTGAAACGAATGAAAGCTCAGTATGATAAAAGTGTTACACGTATTTTTTCAGAAGGAGACCTGGTTTTGCTATATGATCAAGCTAACGATAAGCTAGGGGCTGGGAAATTCGAACCCATGTGGCATGGTCCTTATATTGTCAAGCGACAACTTGCAAAAGGGGCCTATGAATTGATTGATTTTGACGGGGTTTCTTTAGGCAAACCCAGAAATGGGATTTATCTAAAGAAATATTATGCATGATTTTTGTGTGAAGATATTTCCTATATATTAGTTAGTTTTTAGCTGGTGTGTTGTAGATTAGAAATGTGTGCCTAGCTTAAGTGCGATTTTACTAATATTCCTGCTTATCTGGATTACTCTTGATATTGCAGATGTCGATGTCTTTTCAAACATACATTGGTTTTGCTAATGGTGCTTGTCATAGTACACAGAACATTTCATCCGCATCCTGGGTTATTTATTCACCCACTGATGAGTTAGTATCTATGCATGGGGTAAGCCTCGGTAAAACGACGAACAATATTGCAGAATATAGCATAGTTATTGAGTTATTGTCTAAATCCATTTCATTTTGAATTCAGAGTTTGATCGTTAGGCTAGATTCTGAGCTCGTTGTATTACAAGTAAATCGAGTATATGCAATTAGAAACCCAGTGTTGTTAAGATTATTTTTGAAAATTCGTCTCTTGGAACGAGAATTTGATTATATTGAGTATCAACACATTCCAAGAAATTTAAACACATTAGCAGATGCAATAGCTTCTAGTGTTATAAATAGAAATTTGCGATAATGAAAGAAATAAATCAAAATAACATTCGATAACATGTTGGACAGGTAACTGGAAATACTAGTATATCATAGCATAGAGTAGTGTTTCAAAAAATAGTACATCGTCCTCGATCATAGGTTCAAAACACCTTATGATTGGAAAAAAGTGATACAAAAAATGATATGAGTCTATACAGTCGATCATCCACTATCCGTGGTAATGATCATGATAATATACTACAGCCCATGCCACCCTACTTAGGAATCTCCTGAATGGTCCAGGAACCCCAATGACATATCTCTGCAAGCGAAGTGGAATGTCGTCTATGGTAGTCTTTGGGATGTCCATAGTCAGTAGCTCTAGATGGTGTTCCAAATCAATAAGGATCTCTGCTATCTGATCCTGTGCTGGTGGTGCTACTATAGCTTCATCCCTTTGCCTCCTCTCAAAGGGGTGGAGAGTAACTGGTCGATGTGGACGCACATCTACATTTGAAATTTTTGTTATCAGTTTTGGACGATTTAAATTTTTTTTTTTATAGAAATTAGAGCATGTCAAAATTATTTTTTACCTGACTCATCCCACTAATTTCCTGGAGGAAGTGGCATATCTCGGTCGCCACAGAAGTCTATACCCGCATAAGGAAAATCTTCTATCACAAAGAGTTGGTTCTCTAACCAATGGAAGTAGGTCGGGGGAAATCGAACAACCTCGCCATCTTCACTGTGACAGGCCATCAAAGCAACCCATCGAACCATATGAGGCTCTTGGACTCTACCATGATCAACTGCAATATGTTGTGGGGCCAGTAGAGGAATCCTCTTTAGAGCAAAAGTAACCATGATCGATCCATATCCGAAGTTATTCAAATTCCCGTTCTTTGATCTAGTTAGTTGGCCTTTGATATTAGCCAACACTTCCTCGCACCAATTGAATATGGTGCCTCGGAAACAGTCCACTGCAATATGCATTTGAGATCCAGTAGCAATGTGCAAAGATACACTTCCACATAACTTGGTTACGGTAAATGCAACTACTTTAAACTCAGGAAGGATGAAGGTTTTGATATCAATCCGTTTGTCTTTAGGATTGCCCTCATCATTACATAACTCTAGTTGCAGGCTAGCGACAGACTAGCCACCTGGCCTAGCCATAAATAGAGAAAGTGGTTTGCCTCTTTTAGAAAAACCAGTTAGAAAGTATATGTCCTCCAGCTCGATTTTGAGCCGGTTGCCTCCAATCACAAAACACTGGTCTTGTACATCCCACTTGTTTACCAACCAAGTGAGAAGGTCTACTTGGGCTCTCATGCCGCTGATAGCCCAGAATTTAAGTAACCCGCATGCTTTCAAAACTTTTAATGTAGGTGGATGAATCATTGTAGCTTCATCCACCTCATCGTGTTCACGTTTTCGCTAGATAAGCATTGTAAATATCCTACAATGAACAAAATGAAATATTAGAATCATTTTAAAAACAAAATTTTGGGTAATTTGGAGAGAAATATGTTTTTATATTCTTCATGGTTCCCCCGCACTTTTTGTTCAAAGACAGTGCATAGCTACGCATGGGCTCTGTACTAAAAGTGCGGAACCACGACATTTTTATTTGTAAGAAAATGTCGGGGTCTGCAGGTACTGTGTGTCTTACCTGCGAACCCCCGTGAGTGGAATTTTGAACCTATTTCTTCCTCAAAAATGAATTTTAAACCCCAAATCAAGGAAATGAATGGATGAAAAGCAAGTAAAAGAGAATGTGGATTACTTGGAGCAGACAGTTTTCAATTTGAACGGTCGGTTTTTCCGGAATCTTCTCTAGAGAATTTTTTACCAAAAGCTCTCAAATTTTCACTCTGAACTCAAATGGTAAAAATGAATTTGGAATTTTCCTTTTTATAAGTTTTTTCGAATAAATGAAATTTGATTTTGTTTATTTTTCAATTTAAAGAGATGGTTTTTTAAAATATTTTTATTTTATTAAAAGCAGGTACGTTTAATTTTTTGAGTTTTTGTGCAGAATACCGGATTTTTCGGGTGAAATGGTCATTTTTGACGAAGAGTATACTTTTATCACTTTTTCGGGCTCTTAAAAAATTTACGAAAAAGAAAATCCATGGAGTCCTCTTTTTAGCCCTTTTTAGACTCTCTAAATATGAAAAGATTTCCGAGTGCTTGACTATTCGATCTCGTTAAAGGAAATGAACAGTCGTCCTTTCAGTATAAGTTTACCCCTTTTCTAGACTGAAATGGACTATTTACGAAAAAGGTATACGTTGACTAATCATGGTAAATAGAGTTCTCTCTCACACTACTTTATCCTTTTTCGGGCTTAAGAGACTAAAATTACGAAAAAGAACACCCATGGCGTTTTCTTAAGTTTTTCTTCCGACTCCCTAAAAATGAAAAACACCAAGTTTCTCCTATACTGGACTCATTAAAATTTAACTGTAAAGGATCTGTCGATTACAAAAAGGAATGGACCACTCCTTCTTAGGGTTCAATTTTAAACTAAGTTGGACTCATCCGAAGGATGAGCTTATAAACAAGAAAATGTTATCCTCCTCAAGTTTGTCAAAAATAAAGAGGTACTTGCTAGAAATGGTGGGGGAAAAAGAGAGAAAATGAATCCATTTGTTACACTTTGATTTAAAAGCAGTACACCACTCTTGAACATGACACTTTTTTGTCACACTTCTACCTAGGTTGGGAAAATCCTTTGCCTATCAGTTAATCAAACCACATTGAAGGTCTTCAGCCGGTTTCTGGGTATTAGCTTAGGGAAATTGTTACCAAACCATCTGAAGTGTCGTTATGTGTTCAAGAGGACAGTTAAACAAACCATTCATCTGCAAACATTTGTCTCCATTCGCGTTGACCATCCCTGAGTCAGTCCTTGGAAAAAATTTCTTCAAAACTTGATATATGGTTTTGTGTCGTGAGCTTGCTTATGAAGGATCACTTTCTATCGACGAAATCTCATCATCTTGGAAGTTGATCTAGAATCTATTAGTACCTTGGAATCTGCATGCCTTAATGGAATGTTTCTCACATTCGACGACAGGTTGCATCATTTACCTTCGATCAAACGATTCCGTGAAATGTTCGACTTCAGATCACTTATTCACATTTCATGGATTGTACTGAGTACTTTGAGAGCCATTTTCATTATTGGTGGTTTCTCTCACACTTGTTAATAGTTCACATCATTGACTGGTAATCAAGTGGGTTCTACCATGTTCGACTTCAACACATTTAATCACATGGATAGAATCGTACTAGTTCGAGAAGCAGAAATCAAGAACTTGGATCTAGTTTCCACCATCCAGGCTGCGAGGAGTTTTATTATTCATTATGCAGTAGACTATTCATTACAAATGGTTGTGTCCATGCTGTGTCTACAATATTGATGTAATATTAAAATAATTTCTGTATCAGAACAAGTTTAGTTTTTTATCTGAGTATGGGAATGCCTACCTCAGTGATGATATATATACATATATATATATGTTTTGCATTGAATCTTTTTATAGGATTCCAATTGGGGTGTCCACAGGCTAATCCTTGAAATGATAAAGCACATCACTCTTCGAATGTTCTCAGACTTTGCACTTTAGGGGGAAATTTTTTACATGTATTACTCATATGGGTTCATCATTACTCATATATTACTCCCTTAGAAGTCTACAACATAAAATTTCCTAAAATCAAGCCTTGAAATTGAGAGAAAAGCTCATAAAAGTCTTAAAAAAACTTGTACCGCACTTTATCTTAACATTGCCTGTGGTGCCGCACTTATTTGTTCTAAAGCATGCAGAGCTAAATGAACTTTTTCTTCATTAAAGGTGCGGACCCTGTAAAAGGTAAAATGAAGGCGGAAAGTAACATTTAGAAGCCCAACAGTCAAATCTGGAAGCTTCTAGAAGCAATTATCCGGTCAAAGGTTCGCTCCTATCATGTATGTTCATTCCTCCATTATAAGACCCTACCCCTTGGTTTATGGATCTCAATCCCTTCAAAAGAGGATTCTATCCCCTCTTATGTGGAGCTGCAACCTCTTCTCTTTTCCTATAAATTGAAGCCATAGTGCAGCCTTAAGGAGAGTTAGACTTTGAGAATTTTTGAGGAGAAATGCTGTAGAAACTCAGACTCTCTTAACTGATCATTATGTGGGAATGATTACACACCCATGTGCATTTTAGCTGAGAGAGTGCAAAGCTTGTCAGAGTAAAGGAAACGCCTGTTCCGGACCCCAGGAAGGCTTGTACGACATCAAGGTGGACACGGTTGTAAGGCTCTTTCTTCATCAAAGATAATATGAATGAATCCCGTTTTCTCAATGAGTTCTTTAATTAAGTAGCATGTTTATCATGTTTTATCAATGAGTTATTTAATTAATTAGTTTGTTTCTTGAATTCCTTGATCATCTTGATAGATATATGATTCGTGAATTAGTTTATACTATGTAGGTTCTATTGATTTTTTCCATGTTTGTGATTGCAGATCTTTGAAGACGACTCTTTTAAGAACTAGAAAGAAGATCATTACAAACAGTGCTGGACTACAGGTAGGTCTTCAAAACCCCTGTTGTAGCTAATTCTGAATCGAATATTATCTAGAGAAAATAGTTTTTGTTTGTCTATTTGTTGCTAGCTATCCCTAGGACACTTGGGAGGTCTGTCTTGTCAGCAAGAACGACTTATCCGTCCAACACCTCCTTCTCTTGCTCTATTGAAACTGAATTATTTTCTGGGCAGTCTTGTTGTAGTCCCTTATTGGGAAATTTATAGCCATACTAGGTGTGGGGAGATCTGTTTAACCTACCAAGAAAGATTTGTTATTGATCCCCTCTTAGATTTCGGTCTTAGATAGTCATATATAAGGGATCAAAGTGTTGGTTTCCATTCTGTAGCATCCATTCCTAGAAAATGTGTTTTCCAGTCATGCCTTGCTGACAGTTCCCATTTGGGATATTAAAAAATGTCACAGCCTCAAGTTCCCATAAAAAGGAACATGCCACAAAAACCAAGGGAAATCATTGTGCACCAATCACGCATGTGCCATATGTGACCATTATGGGCATTATACCCACCATTTCCCAGAGATGCCACGATATAGGTATGCCCTGCAAGCCTTAGATAAATCTTTGAATAAGAGGGTAGAGGGATCCATTAATCTCTTTAGTAGAAATAAAACTACTTCTAACGTGAATGTGGATCAGTGCATCTAGATAGGATCAAGATGAATAAATCACTCCTTGGTGTGAATGTGGGTCAATTCATGTGGAAGGGGTCAATTTGACCAAATCAATAGCGCAGTCATGGAGGTAGTGGAGACAATGGTGGACAGTGCAGTCATGGAGGTAGTGGAGAGAGTGGAGGACATCAAAGTCATAATGGAGGGGAGTCTCCATGAGAGTAGCATCATTATTGAGTGGGGTCGAGGGGGAGAAAGCTCACAAATAATATAAGGAAGGGGATGGCAGCCATAGAGATCATTCTGAATATTGTTTATGTATTGTCTTTTATGACTTTATGCACGCTTCAGTTGTTTAGCGAAGTCTGCTGTGCTATTTAGAACAAGGGTGTTTCCGAGCGGAAATACCACCCTCATCGTCGGGGAAATTCCAGTGCCCACTTAGGAGAGGTTATTTGAGCTGAATTTCATCATCCTACATCAAGCCAATATTCAGCCCCTATCAGCAACATAGTCTCCTTTAGGAATTGCGCAATCCAGGAGGGTAGCTCTAGTGGAGGGGTAATAACCCAAGTTTTTGAGTTTATCATCTAGTGAGGGGAGTAGCCCTTCATCCAGAAAGTTAGTGGGGAGGAGTAGCAAAAATTTTCTCATCAGATCAGCCACCTCCCAGCAGTATCCCAACTGTAGTGTGTAATTCAACCCTAGGGTTGCATTTTCATCATTGTCATTTCCGGAAACCCTTTCTGGGTTATCTTGGAATTGTGATAGAAAGCCCAAATCTCTGATCCAGAAATTTTATGAGCACCCAATCAACAGATCTAATCATTCCTATTTTCCAGTAACAATATTTTCCAGCAATATTTCACAGTCACATCCTCCCAGGAGTTTATGCAACAACAACATATTATGTCTTGATGTTTAGGGTCATTTCAGGCTTGTTTTGCCACTAGTACATACAGTCAAAATTTTGACACTTGAGTTCCGAATCTTTTGACGTATTGTCGAAAATTTCCCCAATTTTCTCATTGCTTTTAAGCCCACCAACAAGCATCACTCTAGCGATGTTTTTGGAGTATTTTCGGAACAACGACGTTTAGGACAATTGTCAGAATACAGATGTTTCAAGACAAAACATTGGAATACCGACATTTAGGAGACAACCATTGGTCTTGCGATGTTTAGGAGAAAATCATCAGTCTTGCAACGTTTAGGGAAACCGTCGGTCTTGCGACGTTGTGGGCCAAGTGTCCGTCTTACGGCCTTTATCAGCCAAAACATTGGTCTTACGATGTTTAGGGAAAACATATGGAAATCTAATTTGGCGGCTACTCTAAAATCTAAATCGACCTATTCAAATTTATTTTCCCACCGCTATTCTCCTTGCCAGGTTTGGGATAGAGTTCAGTGCTAATTCGGCTGAAGATTGCTAATTCCGTTGAAGAAGGGTTCAGTGCTAATTCCGCTGATGAGTTTATTGTATGGCAGTCTGCAAATACTCCAGGCGGTTGGTAGCGACACCGTTAAGTTCATGTCCTTCAATTTAGAGAGCAACTGCCTTGAGGTAATATAAATTTTCTTGGTTTCTTTCTGTGACACAACTATGGCTGCAACAATGATATCCACTAGTCCTGCCTTCTCAGGAATTGCTCTGCAGAGATGACTTGCAGAAGTTCGGGTACTGTGATTCCTAGCATGCTAAATCTATTTTTTGGTTGGAGGAATATTTTTGAACCGGGATATCTTCATAGCCACTATTGGATGAGGGATAATAAGTCGAGGATAATAATAGCCATGCTAATTCTGCTGAAGAATTCAGAAAAATGAAGAGGTACATCCATGAACATACCCTGCAATTGGTTTATCCCATGGTAAAGAGTAATAATAAACGCTAGCATTACATTTCATGATCTACGCCTATTTTACACTTGTATACATTTAGATTCCAATTGGTTTTACACTTGTATACATTTAGATTCCACTTCCAGTCATGAAGATTTGGATTTATTAAAGCAAAGAAGGGGTATCACATAGATATCAATGCTTGTTGCATGTGAGAGTGTGGGATGTGTTTATTTTCCAGTTTATCGTCCTGAAAAAGGAAACTTCCTATTTAAAATGTAGCTAGGTTTTAGTTCCGTCTCTCCTCAAAATTTATATGCCCTAATAAGTTTATCATGTAAGCAATTTGAATGATGACATAAATTTATCATGCAAGCAATCTGAATGATGATGAAAGTCAAGAGAGTGGGTATCTAGCCAAAGCCCCCATTTAATCATTTTTTGAGGAACCATATGAATGTGCAATTTTTTTTTTTGGGTTCTGCATATCAATATCTCTTAAATGGTTCTTCTAGTGTTAGTTATTTAAATAACCTACCTATCATTTGTTTCTGAGTGGTAATCTGAGGTAAAATATTTGCTCACATAGATATCAGTGGTCACTGTTGGTCCGGAGGGATAGGATATAGATTATAATAGACAATAGTAGTCAAATAAAATATGATTCCATCCTCTGTCCTTTGCCTTTGCGAAGTCCACAACTAGCTCCCAATACTGCTGCTGAAACCTCTAACAACAAAACTGCTACTGAAACCTCAACGTTAAAATATGCATTGAGCTACCATAATGGGAATATTGTTGTCCGGTAGTGGATATGGTTCATTCTGCTAAGGGGTTCAATAATTCTCTTGGACCTCTCCCTTTTAAAGAAGATACATCTATCATGTCCTTGGTTTCATCGCATTTATTTTTATTTGATTTAAATCTTAATTGTCTTATATGGTATTCAAAATCCTCTAGGGAATTTTCCTGTAATTCTTCTCATTTCCTTTTGTAGAGTCCATATTTGCAACATGTTTATGAGCCTTGCAATTTACTCAATGATTTTCCTCTTACTAGATTGCAATCATTTAAGTGTTGGAATCTTTTCTAATGCTTGAGATATATTAGTTGCTTAGCATTGTAATTAGTGGGTTGTATTTAACTATTATGTACATTATCTATGCAAAATTGTTTACCTAATGAAAGAAGATATCTTTGGACATTAAATTGCCACAGAAATACTGTAAGCTAATTATAAACCACAATAAATACAATTTTTTATCAGTATCATCTTTCCCCTATGTTTGTTCATTAGCATTATCTTTTATACCAACAACCACAAAAGGCATTAGAAAAAAAACATAAACTTATCAACATCAGATTGTTGGTTGTGACAACATATTTAAAGTTGAAAAACTTGTTGTTGAAGTTTCTTCCACGTGTCTTGTTCTAAAAAATCTAGTGTCAATTGTCTTACAACCACTAGGATCATGATCAGACACTCGATGTGAGGTCACAATAGGCACATTATCAGATCTTAAAGTAATACTTATTTCATCCAAGGGAATCTTGGATTCCATGATATATGGCATGTGATGTATGGTAGTTGTATTCTCCACAATAGATTAGGGTATATCCTCAACCAATTGATTAACATTCTCCACAAAAATACACTCATTTCCCCCACCTACAACTATGTCACAACTATTAGGTGTAGTGATAACACTTGTAGAATTGATTTCCATTGAATCTAGAATAACAACATCAATCTCATATGATCATGCCAATTTGTTTTGTATGCAATTGGAAATCACTCTTACCTTGTTGGTCATACATCTCATGCGAAGGATTCTATTATCACCAAAATCATACCCGATTGGCTGTTGATCAGAAAAATTCAGTGTAAATATTTCAAACCAATATTTGGACTGAAGCTTAGCCTCTTCAGTCTAAGAGGGCTCTCTCAAAGGGATTTATGATATTTTTCAATGATATAAGATAGATGGCTAACTCTATTATTTGTGTTTTGGTTCAGGTTGAAAAGATAAATACCTACTACCATTGCGCTATGGAGCCAGTGATAGGGATCTCAATAACAAAGGCTTTCCTTGTGGAAGATGAGGCTTGTATATACTTCAATGAAAGAATAACACATTTAGGAAAATCCCAATAACTTGAGGTCCAAAGGAAGTCAGAGCATGTGGCACACAAATTATGAGTATTGAGACATCAAGGTATTGAAAGCAAAATACTCAAAGAGATTCACCATAGCTTAATACTTAAAGGAATTCAGAGCATGAACAATCATGAATTCCGAGTAATAAGCATTAAGACTTTGAAGAACACCTTTCAAAATATAGGACATAAACTCATTTTACCATAGCTTAATACTTAAAGGAAGTCAGAGCATGAAAAATCATGAATTCTGAGTCATAAGCATTAAGGCATTGGAAGAAAACCATTTCAAAAGATTGGATAGAAACTCATTGAAATATAATAGAGTCTCAGGTGAAGAAAAGTGGTATTGTTACTGTATATATCAGAAACTCCAAAAGCTTTACAATAAAATAGTCTGTAGAGATAACATTTTCCAACCCTTCATACATCGAATTAATCACTAATTATAGGCATCTATCCTTTACATCCAATGTTTCAAGTGGCTAGATCATTAAACTCTATTACTGACACCAAATCTAACCACTAACTAGATATTTAAAACTAGAACTGACACCTTTCGAATTAGGAGTTAGAGTCCTACTATGACTCAAACACCTACTTATTACATTTTAATCTAAAGATGATCCAAATCTTCCTCGAAAGGAATCGTGTCTTTCAACCATACTGGTCACAAAAAAAACATTAATAATCTAACTATCTTCATGAAGCTGCTCTGCCTACTATTAAGGAGCTGCCAGTTTGATGATATGGCAACATAGTGAGCTGATATCTTCGAACTGTATCCATAAAAAATATCTCCACTTAGCAATATTATGATATGATACTCTTTATCATTGCCCTGATACTCTTTGTAATTCCTCATGGAGAACATATTTGAAATAGTCATTTACCCTTCACCTCCTTCCAAAAATTGGCCTTGCTGTTAAAACGAAGTTTTGAGCTACTTTCGTAGCGACTTTCATAGAAAAACTCAAAAAATGTCATCTGTGATAATATTATGCTATTATTTACCATTGGAGGGTGTTAAGTGATACAAAAAAAAATTAAACAAAACCCTCACATCTCTTTAAACATGTCATTTTAAATGGTTTAAAACCAAAAGAATTCTTCAGAAATTCTGTAGAAAAAATTGGGCTTCAAGCCTGGCATACGCTGCGGAATTGCCTAATTTTTTAGAGACTTGACAAAACTTAGGATTTGGGCTCTGAAAATATCCATGAATATAATTTTATGTAAATTATGATAATATAAGACAAAAAAGGTCTATAATCCATTATTACCTTCTTATTTACTAGTAGTTTCTTCATGAGAAACTTCAACAGCTTTTTCCATAGCTCCTCTTTCCAAATATTTCTTCTCTAATTCTGTCTTCATCATCTCCATATTTTCTTTCAACTCTTTGACTTGTCCCTGAAGACTTTTCCTTTGTGCCTGTAACCATAAATTCCTTTTCCTTGTGTGTGTCATCATGATGCGTAAAGGCTATGATTTCTTCAACAAGTTTTTGGCCTTTCCAATATATTTTTCAAAATGAGTAACCTAATCATTCACTTTCTTCTCCACCTCATCTATCATTTGTTTATCTTCCTTGTATCTTTCTAGCTCTCTCTTTTTTTCATAAAAATATTCCATAGCTGCTTTTAACAGTTCTACAAGAAACTCTTTTTCAGTTTGCTCTATAACTTTTTCCTTTCCCTTTCTCAGTTTGAATGTTTCTTCCTTATATTTAAGTTGTACCTTTGGAAACTCTGCCTCAAATTTCTTCTGAATATTTCTTTTATATTGAAGTTTATTTTCTTTAGTAACCTCTGTCTCAATAGGAGATATGACTATGACTTCTTGTACTGTTGCGGTGGCCTTCTTTAGATATTTACACTTGTTCAGTTAAAGCCTTTGATGACAACGAGCTGTTATGGTAAAAGAGGTCTGACATGACAGAGGATTTCTACGAGAGATGAAAATGACAACAAGCTGCTTTGGTAGCAGCTTACAAGGGTGGAAAATAAAGCGTGAGGAATGAGGGATGGATTTGAAAAAATGAGATGAGACTTATTAAGGAAATGGTAGTTGATGCCAAAACGTGCTTAAGACTTTCAATGATGACCCTACTCTGACAGCATGACCTCAAAACCCTCAAAGTTTAACAACTCATCATTATGCAGAAAACCGTTATAGGATGACATGCTTTCGTAGCGCATTTAGCTTTACAAGTGTCAGTTTCGCTACGGAACTACTAGGTGTTTCCGCAACACAATCTTTTTATTTAGTACTAAAATCACTGTGGACTCAGGAAAATTTTGACAGGTGGCCAGATTTGAGACTTTAGGTCATTTTAAAGTATATATTAAATATTTTTTCCTTTGATATGACTTGAGATCATTCCTAACAACTTAAAACAATCTTTGAAGCTTATGCTAATCATAAAATTTATCATTTCATGATGCTATGCAATCTAACCAACCTAAATACAAAATTGACACATTTCAAGTTATGATTTTGAAAATTTAGGATGTGATAACAGTGGCTCCACTTAGGATGGTGTGCCCCAGTGGTATACCAAAGAACCAGTAGTTCCAGTGCCATCCATCTTCTTGGAAATAAAAACTCTAAAATTTATGAAAACTTCACCAAGCTCTTATTGCCTTCTCCTTGGGCTCAAGCTTGATGATTGCTGCTGAAAAATCAACTTTGTACCTACTGAAAAGATGCTCAGTCAACTTTGAACTTATTCACACACTCCTACCTACCCTATCAGCTGCAATCTCCATTTTTTACTCAAGCAACATGAAACTTCCAATGAAGCCAGTCATTGATTTGATCTGACATTTGAACCTCTTGATTGCACTTGAACAAAAAATAAGCATGATACTGAGATGACCAAGGCAACATAAAATATATCTGATCTTCAAAATGAAAATATAATTGGAAATCTGGACTGTAGAACTCTTCCATGTAGTCAGCTATAGGATCAAAGAAGACATGATCTGTTTGATGCTTCTCATGACATTCTACAACTTTGGATAACTCAGATATGCTTTGCTTAACCACACAATATTTCAGTTATATGCTATCAAACTGCTGTTCAAACTGATTTTCAAAAATTGTATTCTTCCTCCAACTCAAAGGAGAAAGGTAGCAACACCCTCTCTTTGTTTTATGGCATTAACAACATTTGAAAAGAATGATCTTGATCATGAAGCCTATAAGGTTGAATTTTATCTTCTAAAACTTCAATGTATTTTTCAATGTTCTTAGCAACTTCATCCATAAATTGAATCTTAACTTCTGACTTGCACTCAAATGATTTCAGATTAGAAGACAAGGATAAAGAAATTTTTTCACCCACTTATTCATTAGTGTGATCATTATTTGATGTAGACTGATGCAAGAAATAACATGAAGAATCAAATTTTTCCTTTACCTGAGAGTTATAGTAATTATCCTCCAATATTTCCTCTTGTTGTTTGAAATGATTCTCATACTCTCGATGATCAAAAGACTGACAAGTCTGCTGCAGATTTTCATCAAACTCAGAGGATGTAACATGATTTTCATAAATAAAATCCTGTTGGGTTTCATTTTCATCCAAGAGATAGGCTATCCTTTTTTCTTGGTGATGAAAGGGATTGTCATGAAGGGCCTCTAAAATTTCCTCATCCACGAACTCATCATCTTCATAAAAATTCTCCAAATATTCAATAAAACTCACACAATGTTTACAATAGTCTTTGACCATAAATAAGGAGGGATTCCACTCTTCATACATCTCATAAAATGAAACATGGAAATCAGCAAGAGAATATAATGAACCATTTGGAAAGATTTCATACCAATACCATGCTTTTCCTTCTAAAGTGGCCATAAACATCTTCATGAGACAATCCTCAGGAAACTAAACCTTAAGACCATGTACATGCATATGGAATCTAACCAAAAGAAAAGAAGCATTGTATTTCTTTTCATATTTAGATATAGGAAGATCAGTTAACCATTCAACCTTTGACATAGGTTTGGAAAACCAGGGATGTGAGATTGATTCATAGGAGCATACCTGACATTTATTCTTGCAATGGAACTCATCTTGAAACTTCATCAGGCTACTGATATTCAAGCAGTGAAGCACTTTCTAATTGATTATTTGATGTGTGGAGTTGCCAGAGTAGAAATACAACCAATTTGTGCCTAAGTGTCTACTGCTTTCAAACCTTAGAACTGATACTTTGTCGTTCTTCCCAGGGAAACATTTACACCTTCGGTCCCCGACAACGGTGCCAAAATGTTATCACCAAAATCGTATCTGATTGGCTACTGACCAGCTAACTTCAGTGTAACTATTTCAAACCAATCTTTGGACTTAAGCTTAGCCTCTTCAGTCTGAGAGGGCTCTCTCAAAGGGATTTATGATATTGTTTAATGATATAAGATAGATGGCTAACTCTATTATTTGTGTTTTGGTTCAGGTTGAAAAGATGAATACTTGCTACCATTGGGCTATGGAGTCAGTGATAGGGCTCTCAATAAAAAAGGCTTTCCTTGTGGAAGCTGAGGCTTGTATATACTTCAATGAAAGAATAACACATTCAGGAAAATCCCAATAACTTGAGGTTCAAAGGAAGTCAGAGCATGTGGCACACAAATTCTAAGTAATGAGACATCAAGGTAATGAAAGAAAAATACTCAAAGAGATTCACCATAGCTTAATACTTAAAGGAAGTCAAAGCATGAACAATCATGAATTCTGAGTAATAAGTATTAAGGCATTGAAGAAAACCTTTCAAAAGATAGGGCATAAACTCATTTTACCATAGCTTAATACTTAAAGGAAGTCAGAGCATGAAAAATCATGAATTCTGAGTAATAAGCATTAAGGCATTGGAAGAAAACCATTTCAAAAGATAGGATAGAAACTCATTGAAATATAATAAGAATCTCAGGTGAAGAAAAGTGGTATTGATACTGTATATATCAGAAACTCCAAAAGATTTACAATAAAATAGTTTGCTGAGATAACATTTTCCAACCCTTCATACATCGAAGTACTCACTATTTATAGGCATCTAGCCTTACATCCAATCTTCCAAGTGGCTAGATCATTAAACTCTATTAATGACACCAAATCTAACCACTAACTAGATATTTAAAACTAGAACTAACACCTTTCGAATTAGGAGTTAGAGTCCTACTATGGCTCAAACACCTACTTATTACAATTTAATCTAAAGATGATCCAAATCTTCCTCGAAAGGAATCATGTCTTTCAACCATACTGGCCACAAAAAAAACATTAATACTCTGACTGTCTTCATGAAGCTACCTTGCCTACTATTGAGGAGCTGTCAGTTTGCTAATATTGCAACATAGTGAGCTGGTATCTTTGAACTGTATCCATAAAAAAATATCTCCACTTAGCAATATTCTGATCTGATGCTCTTTATCATTGCCCTAATACTCTTTGTCATTCCTCATGGAGAACAGATTTGAAATATTCATTTACCCTTCACCTTATTCCAAAAATTGGCCTTGCTGTCAAAACAGAGTTTTGATCTACTTTCATAGAAAATTTTAAAACCAAAAGAATTCTTCAGAAATTCCACAACAAAAACAAGGCTTCAAGCCTAGCATACGCTGCAGAATTGCCTAATTTTTCAAAACTTAGGATTTGGGCTCTGAAAAGATCCATGAATATACTTGCATGTAAAGTATGATAATATAAGACAAAAAATTTCTATAATCCATTATTACCTTCTTATTTACTAGTAGTTTCTTCATGAGCAACTTCAATGGTTTTTTCCATAGCTCCTCTTTCCAAATCTTTCTTCTCTAATTCTGTCTTCATTATATCCATATTTTCTTTCAACTCTTTGACTTGTCTCTGAAGAATTTTACTCTCTTCCTGTAACCATAAATTCTGCTGCCTTGTGTGTGTCATCATGATGCGTAAAGGCTGTGATTTATTCAACAAGTTTTTGGCCTTTTCCAATAGATTTTTCAAAATGAGTAACCTGATCATTCAATTTCTTTTCCACCTCATCTATCATTTTTTTATCTTTCTTGTATTTTTCTAGCTCTCTCTTTGTTTCATACAACTCTTCCATAGCTGCTTTTAACAGTTCTACAAGAAACACTTTTTCAGTTTTCTCTATAACGTTTTCCTTTCCCTTTCTCTGTTTGACTTTTTCTTCCGTATCTTTAAGTTGTCCCTTTGGAAAATCTACCTTAGATTTATTCTAAATATTTATTTTAGATTGACCTTTCTTTTCTTTAGTAACCTTTGTCTCAATAGGAGATATGAATATGACTTCTTGTACTGCTGCAGTGGCCTTCTTTGGATATTTACTCCCGTTCGGTAAAAGCCTTTGATGACAATGAACTGTTATGGTAAAAGAGGGCTGACATGACAGAGGATTTCTATGAGAGATGCAAATGACAACAAGCTAGTTTGGTAGCAGCTTACAAGGGTAGAAAATAAAGCGTGATGAATGAGGGATGGATTTGAAAAAATGAGATGAGACTTATTAAGAAAATGGTAGTTGATGCCAAAACGTGCCTAAGACTTTCAATGATGACCCTACTCTGACAGCATGACCTCGAAACCCTCAAAGTTTAACAACTCATCATTATGTAGAAAACCATTATAGGATGACATGCTTTCGTAGCACATTTATCTTTACAAGTGTTAGTTTCGCTACGGAACTACTAGGTGTTTCCGCAACAAAATCTGTTTATTTTGTACTAAAATCGCTGCGGACTAAGAAAAATTCTGGCAGGTGGCCATATTTGAGACTTTAGGTTGTTTTAAAGTATCTATTCAAGATTTGTTCCTTTGATATGACTTGAGATCATCCCTAGCAACTTAAAACAATATTTGAAGCTTATGCTAATCATAAAATTTATCATTTCATGATGCTCTACAATCTAACCAATCTAAATACAAACTTGACACATTTCAAGTTATGATTTTGAAAATTTAGGATGCGATAACAGATTCCATGGAATATCAGGGATGAAAACTTTATTGGAATTTGTTATATTAATGCCTTCTCCACATGCCTTAATTGAAGCAAAAAAAACCATTTCATCATCAAAATTGTTGAAGAATTATTTCCCTACCTTCTATAGAAGTGTTACCATCAAGCCTTAGTACTTCAACAACTTTAATCGAGTTCCGATTTTTAATAATCATAATTTCAAATAAGGCCAAAGGAGATAGGATCTGACTAAAAACAAGCAACTTCTCCTTATTCAACACACAAAGGGACAACATGTCAAGTATTCTTCAGTCCACTATTGCAGTTATATCACTAGCGATGTTACTATCAGAATCTAACCAGCTTGAAGAATTACCCCATTTTTCAATACTTTTTTTTTGTAATGCAGGATGCACGCACATTTAAAAATACTTAGTGTCTCTACCAAATATAGAATATGAGGAGAATTTTATAATCTCAAACAATTCCTTTTGAGACTCATTGAGTCTTAAGATGACTGCGAACTCTGTAAGGTTGGGTAGTTTTTCACAAATACCTCCCTTGTAGTAGTGGACAAACAATATACAAATTTTTGAAGATCACCTGCAGCAGGGGTTTTCATTCCTTTACTGCCATTTTGCTGGAAAATCTCCAGTTTACTATAGAAGATCTTGTCATTTGGGCTTATGTAATGTCTCTTATAAGTTGCTTTAAATATTTTTCACTTAATATGATGCCTTTGAAGATGACTTTGAAATATTTTTCATCTAGAATACCTGGTAGTATCAGCTTGAAAATGTTGAAGAGATTTGTAATATTATTTTGGAAATGTACCTGAGAATAGAATCACATGTTTGGTATGTACTTGTATGAGAGAATTGAGTATATTTGTGTGACTATTTCTGAGAGAGGCTCACATCTAAAATCAACAATTCTAGACACTCTAAAAGGATTTTTTGGCTTTGATGTTGTTATTCTCAAGATTCTCAAACATTATACTTTAACACTGAGCATGATTGACAATAAGTGTGCTCTTATTATCTCTCCATTTCTTGAATATTTCAAGTTGGTTGCATCTTAATGGTTATATTTTTTTGCTTAATTCACAGAGATCATATAGAGGAATGTCCTCTAATTCCCAACCTTTAAATTTATTCATCCATGAGCGCAACATAGTCTTTGTAGCTACAATCAACGACCTCTCTTATGGATACTTTTTAAAGAAACTTTGGAAAGAGAGAGTGACAAGGAATGTCTTACAAATTCTTGGTGCATGAGTAAGAATGCATTCCTACTTTCTTTTGTCATTAATTGATGCCAATTCATTCATTATTCTAATAAGTGATGGAGAACAAGCTTCAATACAGGGGATTTATTAAAGCTTTCTTGTATATGAGAGTGCCAGTGAGGTGGATCATTGTTTGTCTAAGAGGAAAGGAGCATAAATACAAATGGCTCTAGTTACAAGAGTTTCACGTACAACAAATTTTTGAGGCAGATGGTGGTGTTATTGGGCAAGAAAATATTTATTTGTATTTTTTCAATAAACATTGTGGGATAGGGAGTCATCTAGTCGATGAGTGAATAGAACATCCAAGAATGGGATTGAATTGTCCTTTTGGATTTCCATGGTGAATATATGTGGGGGAGATATGTTGTTAAGGTGGTAAAATTAAGGGAGGTTTAACCATAAGGCTAGATAATGGAGTCATCAATGAAAATAAACCAATATTTAAGCTTAAAACATAAATTGTTGCCCAAACAACCTTAAAACTGCATTCACAACATTTAATATAAGGTAATCCCAAAAATATCTCTAAGAATTCTCGAAACAATATCCTGTATGTCTAGAATTCATTTTCAATTTATAAAATACCTTCAGACATCAAAAATACATCTGGGATTTTTGTGTTTGTGCAAAACAACATCAGTGGTTTCCCACCATTTTCCAGAACAGTTGACACCATTTCTTGACAATTTTTTGAAACCTATGGGTATAATTGGTATTCAACAATGATTTTCCTTTTTTTAGTTCAAAAACAAAAAGAAAAACTCTAGTCCCACTATGCTTGTAGTAATTCCTTGGGTGAATTCATTAGGTTCTATGGCAAAAGAACTAAGACCTTCAAAATATTTGATGTGGAAATGATTCATGAATACTTGGAATCTATCAAGTCTAATCCTTTAGATAACCTGAGATGTATTTAATCACAATAAGAATTTAGAGGCATCAAACTTTATACCCAAATGCTAGTTCTTCGATATTTTCTATCACAATCAAGAGAATGAGAAAACACATCTAAGATTGTACCAGCAACTACCTAGCTCTTTTAAATGGCTAAACATGGAAATATTTGAAATCCTTGTTCTCCTAGAAAATTCATTTTAAGTTAGATTTCTATGCCATAATATCCTGAGTCCATACCTAGAATCAGGGGTCAAATGTAGACAATAATCAGCAAAAGGTAAGCATACATATTATAGGCATATGCCAATATTTAATATATGTGCAAAGAAAACATATAAAACCCATCTTTCCACTTTCTTTATCTTACTAGGCCCTTCATTGTTTTTCAGTTTATTATCTTATGTTTGATTGAAATGATAAACTTGATAGACAGATAATAGATTTAATTTGAATTTACTTCTCCTGTTTCCATAAAATATTTCCTGGAATTTCTTGTTTTTTGTGGTGGTTTCTTAACAAGTCTATGCCAAGTTCTCTGTCCTTACTAGATCCTTCTGGTTCCCATTTCAGGAAATCTATTTCCTATCATTTCCCATTTATTGATTCTAATACTTAGGGCACATAACACTTAATTTGAATGATGGCTATTTATCTTGTGCCAGTGTGGTGAACAAATTTTCTACTCTTACCTAAATTGGTTATTTTGTTTGTAGGTCACCTATAAATTGTGTTCTTTGATCATGGGATAGAGTCATTCTATTGAATATACTAATCACCGTGGGGTAATTTCACCACTGAATGAAGACGAATTCCGAGTAAATAAAGAATAACAAAAATGCAACAGATAGTGCAAGCAAGACTAATTTACTCAGGACACATTCATATGACATTCATTAGGATCGATATCCAAGAGTAATACGTATCTTATAAGTTTAATAGCAAGCTAAAAAACACAATATTCTTCCTTTCTCTTGGCTCACACCTGACTAATGAGGGCATAACTGATTGATATGTATGCACACAGAAATTACAATAAGCATAAATGAGGCAATTTAAAAAAAGAGGACATTGCCCATAACTTTATCATGCAGCACAATATTTGTATAATTTTGGTTTGAAGTAGTCTGTAATATGTATCCACAGGAATAAAGAATTCTATATTATGCTTATGACATTGGATTTGTAAAAACATGGAAGTGAAAACATTTTTCAATGCCCTCAACATTGGATGTGAAGGATTTAACTTGAAAAAGGAGTTTTCACTAAAAGAAGCCCTTCTGTTGATGCAAAAAATCCAGTAGAGAATTTCTTATCACTTGCCAACTCTATGTCATTTGGTCCAACAAGATAGATATTAATGTCAAGTTTTCATTTTTAGTTGAGACTGTTTCTTTTTGAATATGCCCAATTTCTATCTGGCCTGGATGACCAAGACCATCTACAGGCAAAGAAATCTTGGTTGTGGCATGCATATGGCTGTGGATTTGAAGGTAATCAGTTGCTAGGCGTTGGAAAAAATTATACAAAGCAGAATATGTAGGAAGATTCCATTGTACCTGTGACCACCTGGTTCTGGCCCCCCAGGGTATGCAAACATAATTTGTTGGTCTTATATGGGATCTGGAGCTATCACTCATATGTTCTGTTATGCAACAATAAATGGTTAATTAAGTGTAGTATAAAACATTCAAAATGCATAAAGCAGATTAAAATAATTTCAATTATGAATATTTCTAGATGTATATCAAGTACATTTTATGCAGTCATGTCAATGTTTGTCTTAATAAGGTCATTCGATTAGGACTAGTATTCTCAAATATTTTCTTTCGATTAGAGATCTTGTCACTAGCATTTTTTTAAATGTTTGTGTAGTTTGACCTTAGTACTTCATAGCGAGTAGTTGTTGGGGATGAAAGTTTAGAATTTAATGTACAACAAGAATGAGAATTCAGGAAGTTAAAGGCCATATACCCATGCCCATCTTCTATTCCACCAAGGTAGCTACATTTTTTATGTTTTTAGGCCTTTTATGTTTTTAGGTCGGATAGCTACGAATTAAATGTTCTATGAGACTTGCAATGAATTACTTGCAGCCCCATAGAGGCACTGGAGCCACTGGAGCTTCTCTTCTCCAAAAAATAAACCTAGATATCGAGAAGCCTTCTCCCTTAAAGTTATATTTATATGCTCCTCACCTCACTAAGATAGAGATATTAATAGAGTTATTAGAGTAGATATCTACGAATCCTAATTGAAAGGGAGATGGATTGTGCCAAAAAGAGATCCTAACTCTTAAAGCTTCATCACTACTTCCACTCTTACGTGCACTTCAAGGATGCCCTCATCTTTACTCGAGAATATATTTTGTTATAGTTACAAGGAAGATTGCAAATCCATCTAGATCCATTTCTAGATTCAATACCTCTTATTTGCAGCCTTAATAGATTCAGATTCATTACCTCTAACTTCCATTCTCGAGATAGTTCTGACTACAAGAGGCGTCATGACCAAATTTTTATTACAAGGTCACTCAATTAGTGCAGACTCTAGGGCACCCAACTTATTGTCAATAGGAATATTATTACTAACTTCTTCTTGCTTTTTGGTGTTGGAGATTTGCTAATTGATGGAATTTTTGGTTAAAGCTTTCTTCCTAGGCACTCTTCAAATCCTCACCCATTTTTTTCTTAGGTTATGTAGTTCTTGATCATATAATCTTTAAAGCCTTCTTTTCTTCTCTTGCTCTCTTCCTACTTTTGTTTAGGACCTAGAGCTGTTTCTAGCACTACTAATGTTCTCATTTGTTTTTTTTCTTTTGCAGTTCTCCTGGAGATTCTTTGACACTCCCAATGTTCACTTTTTACATTATCATTCCTCGATTGATGGACATTAATATTTAAATTGAATTAAATTAAAATGCGGTAAATGCTCTAAGGATAATCAAATCCAAAGAAATTCTATATATTACTGATCATCATATGTAATTTTACTGTACACTTGTATCAAGAAGGGAATGCTACTTCTGATTTATTGCATCTAATTAGCAGAAATGAGTACCATAGAAATTTCCGTTGCTCTTTTCTTTGTTACTGAGTTTGGCTACTTCAATTTTTGAATTCACTAAGTTGAATTTAGCACCTTTTGAACCTTTGTATCCAAACTTGGCTTTATCTTATCCATACAAATCACCCAGAAATATGTCAGAAACCTGACTTTTGCAGCTTCTAGTAGCTATTACAATGTTTCTTTGATTCGTGAGCGACATTTTGGCCGTTGGAAATTGGGCCAAATGTATCGCACTGTGCCAAAAGAGATCCTAACTCTTAAAATATCATCACTACTTCCACCCTTACATGCACTTCAAGGATGCCCTCATCTTTACTCCGACATAAATTAGGTTAGAGTTACCAGGTAGATTGAAAATCCCTCTAGCTCCATTTATGGATTCAATACCTCTTATTTTCAGCCTTGATATATTTAGATTCATTACCTCTAACTTCCATTCTTGAGATAGTTCTGACTACAAGAGGCCTCATGACCAAATTTTTATTACAAGGTCAGTTAGTCAGTTGAGACTCTAGGGCACCCAACTTATTGTCAACAAGAATATTATTACTAAGTTCTTCTTGCTTTTGGGTATTGGAGATCTGCTAATTGATGAGATTTTTGGTTAGAGATTTCTTCCTGAGCACTCTTAAAATCCTCACCCGTTTTTTTCTTAGGTTATGTATTTCTTGATCTTATCATCTTTAAAGCCTTATTTTATTCTCTTTCTCTCTTCCTGATTTTGTTCAGGACTTGTTGAAGCCTCGAAAATCAGGAACAAATCTCTTCACAAAATTGATCTGTCCCAAAAAGGATTGCATGGATTTCTTATTATGTGGTAAGGAAATATCAGAAATTTATTTTACTCTATTAGGGTCAATATATATGTCGTCTTTAGACACAAAAAATCCTAAGAGTTTTCCTTCATTTAGAGCAAAGAATGATTTCTTTGGATTTAAAGAAATACCAAACTTTCTACATCATTCAAATATCTGTTTCAAATCATGCAGATGATTAGTTCTTTTATTTGAAAAGACGGTTATGTCATCAAGATAGATAACAACTGATCTATTAATCAAACCCTTGAATGCTATATCCATGGCTCTATGGAAAGTAGCTCCTGCATTTATCAAACCAAAAGGCATTTTTTGGTAGGAATATGGTCCCCACTTGGTTTTGAAGGTAGTTTTCAGCCTATCATCTGGATGTACCAATATTTGGTTATAGCCTGAAAAACCATCAAGAAAATACATTAGTTTAGAACCAGCTACTTTTTGAAGTATTTGTTCCATCATTGGTAATGGGAAGTTATCTTTTTGACATGCCTTGTTCAAATTTCTAAAATCAATACAGATTCTAATATCTCCATTCTTCTTCCTGACAGGCACCATGTTTGAGACCCAACTAGAATGTCTTACAAGAAAAATAATTTCGCCTTCAAAAGTTTATTCAATTTTGTCTTGATTTGACTTTCCAGATTGAGATGATTTTTTCTTAACTTCTATTGCACTGGTTTTACATCGGAAAGCATTGGAATTGTATGTTGAATAACAAAAGTATCATAAGTTTTCAAATCTTCATAATTCCAAGCAAAGAAATTTTTGTACTTATTCAGAAGCTTGATAAAAGCGATCCTTTCCTCTGAAGTTAACTCGAGTCCTAAATTAACATTTTGTGGTTTAGACTCAGTACCAAGATTTACTAATTCAAACTTCAAAGTAGAAATTTGAAGTTTGGCATTGGTAACCTTTTTGAATCTATCTTTGATATCATATATATCTTCAAGTTTAACTACAGATTTTGGAATAGGAATTTCATTGTATTTTGATGTGTTTTGAAGATCATGATCACTTTCATCAATTATTTGTTCATCATAAGGTTTTTATGAAGTCAAGAAATCTAAGATATCTTCATCATGATAGAATACTCTCCAATTGGTGACATTATCAGGTACAGAAGGTCGGAAAATTAATTCAACTAAAAACCTATCTGGACTATAATCTTCAGCTGGGAGAAGCTTGGAAGCAACATTAGCTAATAAATCAGCTACTGAATTCTGAGTTCTAGGGACATAAGAGATGTCGAATGCTAAAAATTGAGTGGTAAGATATTGAACAAGGGATTTATAATGTTTAAGATGATCTAAAAGACAATGGATAGTGTTTCTTACTTGTCTGATAACAATTTCGGAATCACCATACACTTTCAGGTATTTAACATTCAACCCTATTTCTTTAAAAAGCGCTTGGATCAAGGCTTCATATTCTGTAGTGTTATTTGTACACTCAAACTCTAGTATGCATGACAACATAGTTTTCTCCCCTTCTAGATGAACTAAAATGCATCCTGCTCCTGCGCCATCATTGAATTTTGATCCATAAAAATACAAAGACCAAAATAAAGAATTATCTACAGGTTTATTTACAGATTGATCAGAAATATTAATGCTTCTTGAAGAATCAGTTTGTGACAAAGTTTCAATTTGTGAAGTAAAAGTATTTACAGAAAAAGGTGATTCAGGTGCTGTGAAATTTCCAAGGAATGATTTAGTAGAATAACCTCTGAGAATGTTATTATTAAAAGCTACAGGTTCATTTTCTTGTTCAAATTCTGTTACAGTATGCATCATGTGTTTTTCTCGCTCGACCTTGATTTGATTCGGTTTCCCTTTGTGGGGAAGCCACATGTGAGAATAATCAGTTGCGATATAACCATTAAGCTTTGTAGACCAATCCCTGCTTAATATTAATCCATAAAACTCAGGAATATCTACAATTAAAATATCAATTCTCTGGACTATCCTGGGATTAGAGGCTAACCTAATAGTGACTGAATTAATTTCTCCCACAACTTGCACTTTAGTCCAATCTCATTGAACAATATGAACTGCAGATTTTTTGGGTTCAATGTTTAATTTTGAGCAGACTGAAGTCGGCATTATATTTGATGACGCTCCTAAATCTATCAAGTAGTTATGTAAATTCTTGTTATAGATCTCATAAGTCAAGAGACAAGGAGGTGTTTGAGAATTATATCTATCTCCAATAAGAACAGTATCAGTAGAATCTACTTTATCTGGTGGCTTACCTAATCCTTTGGCTACTTTGGCAATTACACCATTTGGTAGAGGAGAAATAGGTGTTGCATTTAATTCTTTCAACAACAACTTTTGTTGATGCTTGAGCTTGCTGAATTCATGTAAAGAAATATTTGCTCTATTCTTCTTCATGTCTTCAATAATGTTATAATCCATAGAATCAGACACTACTAGAGTCTTAGATGTTGTTGTAGGAGGATTAGAAGATGATGGTTGATTTTGAGTAGGCAAAGGAGAAACTTTCTTTACAGGGGTTTTATCTTTGGTATTTGGAGTTGAACTTTTCTTCTTGGGGACTGTTTGAACAAGTTCTTCTGTAGATTTACTTCTTGTACTTACTGGCAGGGCTTCTTGTTCCTTTTCACTATCTGAGTTAGGCAAAATGAAATCCCACATCCCATGTAAATCAACTATTTCCTCTTCTTCTTCCTCTTCTGATAATGGAGGTGTATCGTCTTCCTCATCTTCCTCTAAATCTGACTCTGCATTGGATATTGAATTGGGTGGTTTAGTTTCATTTTTCTGACTTCTTTTGAAGTTCCTAAAGGTCCTATTGGTGGAAGTTTCTGCTACTTGTTTTTTAATTTCAACCATTTCATTGGACATAGTCTTCAATACTTTCTGTAAGCCTTCCATGTCATATGGATCCCTAGGTGTTTTCTTCTTTGAATCATCCTTGAAACTAAATTTTTTGGATTTTATTTCCTCATTAGCATTATTTATATCCAAAGAAATGATCCGTTGCTCTACTGCAATTGCTTCTTTCATGTTTTCAGCTAAAGTAGGTTTAGCAGCTCTATCTACAAAGATGGCTATATTTGAAGGCAAAGCTGTTATATACCATTCACTTCGGACTTGCTCACTGGGTTTTGATGTTGTAGGAATTTTATTCAAAAGTTTGTTGAATCGGGAATTGAAATATTTGATAGGTTCTTTGGATTCTGCTCTCAAATTGGAGAGATCATTAATTAAAGTCGCTATTGATCTATCATCTCCAAATTTGGTTAAGAAATGTTCCTGGAACATATCCCAACTTGTAATAGATACTGATGGTAATGAAAAACACCAAGATCCTACTGCCGCTTGCAAAGTATAAGGGAATTATCTGACCACAACATCTTCATGTTCTACTGCATTTAAATTTACAGACAACATAAAGTTATTAATGTGTTCTTCTGCTTGTATGCCAAGGTCAGGACTAAATTTTGGCATCCATTTTTTAGGATGATATGGTAATGCATGTAAAGGTGCAGGCATTGCAACAGCTCTTGGACTAGTCCATGTTCTTTGTGCCATTGTTGTGATAACGGTTGAGGGACTTGAAGAGACAGCTGGTGTTTGAGTAGATGTTGTTGGGATAACTATACTCTTCTGTGTTTGGGTTTGGGAAGCAAATGAGTGAGTTTGTGATGAGGAAATAATATCACTATCTGATTCTGATTTTGTTTTTCTGGTTTTAACTCGACTAGGTAAAGGAAATTCCTTTTTAGGAATACCAAGTTTTCCGCTTTGTGACCTAGTATGAGGTTTTGAAGATATGAATTGTGAAGTAACACTACCTTTGGATAATTCAGACTCTTCCAAAGATAATGAGAACCCTTGGAGTTTATGAATTAAAGATTGTACTTCAGGGGACTCAGGAGGTTGATTGTCTGATAGATCTAAAGCTTTGGTAGTGGGTGTATTGATGTTCTTCTCAATTTCTTCTCTAGAGATTTGAGATGTAGAAGAAATTGAAGAAGGTGATGAGGGCGAATTGCTCTTAGAATGGCCTGTAGATTTGGATTTACTTGCCATTCATAGCTTAGGCCCTCCTTCTAGCACCAAAAATGTTGAAGCCTCGAAAATGGTTGCTTCAAACATTGGGGGAAAACCACCCGGTCCGGACCTTAGAACAACTCCTTATCCGTTTGGGATGGTAGCTGCGACTATATTTATAGGACCAGTTTCCTAATAATGAAATGGATGGGTAATGGGGTGTTTGTGCAAGTGGATAATGAAATTAACTAATTGAAATAATTTATCTAACTTAATATATGACTTGCAGATAACTCTAAAACTAACCTGGGTATGAAATATGAATACGACTTAAAGATTGTTTCAATCAAAAAAATAACCATGAAAATGTATTATTTACTTAAAAGAAAGATGCAGTATCATATAATGATAAATCTGTTTAAGAAATTAAACAGAGTTATAATAGCACATCACATTCATAAATTTATATCGTTTACACGAACTATGAAAGATGATATTCCTATATCTTCAGAAATGATATGATAAAGAAATATTTGAGAAACAAGTATACATAAGCGATAGAAAATTTCAATGAGAATATTTCATCACATAAAGAAAACAAAACGTAATCGATAGAAATACCAGATACATTTGATATCTTCCTGATGCAATTTGATATTTTGATCCTATGCTTTAACTTAGAACAATATTCAAGGTACAGAAATGCAACTCTCAAAAATAATTCACCATAAAATCACAGGATGTGATCCTTTATAAAAAATAAGATAGTCAAGGAGTACAGAAATGTATTATCCAAGCCCAAAATATTACAAATTCAGGACCCTTTCTAAAATGCTTGAAAGGGGTTTAAATAAGAAATTTAAAAAACAAATTAACTAAAACTATTGCTAAAAAAGATAATCGGAGATCTGAAAATAGGATTGCAATCTTCAATAAAACAGGTTCATTGGATCTTCTAATGTGCGAAGCCGGCAGATCTTGAGCATATCTTTCACTTCAGTAGGGTGACTCAGATGGGAATGCAGTTGACTGGTGAATGTGGCATCAGAAAGTTCCAGAATTATAAAATTGATGGCATTGGAAAGACATTTGGTTGCCATCTGTTGACTGTGTGGTTTGATCAAATGGGACCACAAGGCATCCCATGTAATTTCTTGTGTTTTATTAATCTGTTGATCTTTACTGATTAAATACTATTTCCATCTTTTATCTATTTCTTTAACCTTCGACAACTTTCCTAGAGTGCAATCTAAGATTAAATTTGCTGCATATAGACTATCATTAACCAGATGTGTCAAATTATCCATTATATTCCTTGCTCTAGAAGTAGCACGTTCTTCTTTAATCATTTGAGTTTCCCACTCAGGAAATAGGATTTATTTATGTGATGCTTCAATTCTAGGAAGATTTGCAATTTTACTCTGTTCTGTTTCCTGCCATGTGATAAATTCTGAAATCTTCTCATCGACGCTTTCAATTTCTAATCTTGTATTAACTGCTTCGTTTACGAGGGATGATGTTATTTCACAGAGGGGTTCAACTTGTGAAATTTTCTGGCATAGATCATCCAATTGTTGCGACAACAATTTACTCACTTCAAGGGATTATGTTTTGAACTGGTCCATTTTAGGACAATCTTTGAATTTATCCATTTTTTCTTGAAATATTATACTTTTCTCTTCCTTGGTAGCTTTCTCTTTTTGCAGCAATGTCTGCAATTTTGTTACTTCCTGGGACAACTGTTGTTGTTTGTTTCAAGCTTGATAATCAAGCTTTTTCTTTTCAATGTTTAGTTGTTCTTCTAGTTTCTTAATTCTCAGTCTTTCTTCTCCCAATTGCTTCTCTAACTGTGATATCCTTTGTTGATCATTTGTTGTCCTTTCTTCTAATAATTCTATCTGCAAGTCCTTTTGTTTTACCAGTTGAGTAACTTCAGTAGCTTTATCCATTGTGGCTGCACTATAAGCCCCTGCATATTGGGATAGTTTGGTTAGATCCTCTGAAGGATTTACTTCAAATTTCTTCCAAACAACATTCATTAGTTCAACCTGGGGAGTTACAAGTGGTCCTGGATCAATCCTTCTTTTCTTTCTTTGTTTTCTTACTACAGCTCTATGCTTAGGGCTGTAAAAGATATCTAGAGGGGGTATGTCTTCAACCCTTAGTACAATTTCTTCAGATGGATTTTCAGGAATGATCTCAATATATTGAGGGTCGATGTTATCAGTTTGAGAATTGCCTTGGTCTCCTATCTGTTGAGAAAATTGTTCATATTATTTTAACAACTGTTCATTAATATTGGTTTTAGCAAAATATCCCTCTTTCTCACTGGTCTTCTCTTCTTCAAGTTGATCATTAGGCCTGTTGTTTGTATCTTCTTTCTCTGTTTGTACATCAATTTTGCTGCCTATATCCTCTTTCTTTTGTTCTGTTTCAATATTATCTTCTTATTGTAAAGTAGTATTTAACTGGTCGAGGGGAATTGTAAGCAGTCTCTTGCTTCTAAACTATAAAAACTTATTCATATCCTCTGTTTCAAATTTTGATTTAGCTGAATCATAAACCTGTGAAAATTTCTCAATCGAGACAAATAGGTCATCAAAATCATCAGTTTCATGCTCAAATTTAGCAATTTTCACCATAGATGTGAAGTTGAAGGCAACTTCATTTGCATCATATTGCCTACCAGGAACAGTTGCAAGCTTGAGTTCTTTTATCTTAAGGGCTTATTTTTCTGCATGCTTGAAATCATTGAGGGTATAAGTTCCACATTGGAAAGGAAATGTAGGCCACATCAATTTTTTAGAATTCTTTAAAATTCTGGACATTCCATTTTCGGTCAACTAGTAAGCTATTTCTTGAGCCAATAGTTTATCGGGGACATATAAGGGCAAGATGTGAGGTTCATCAATGCTTCCAAATACCCTGATATAGGTGAAATTTTCTTCCCTGAACAAATTTTCAATTGGGGTTAAATCAAGTTTTTCCTTCTCTGAGAGCCGAGGAGGGGGTTGGTTAAAAATAGCTTGATAAATAGGCAACATGTAGCCATGGAAAACTCTGTATACATGGTTCTTGAAATGATATTTCCACAAATATTTATGATATATGTGTATAGGAGTAGGATCTTGAGGAGTCCATTTCCATCCCATAATAGGAAACTCAGAATTAAAGCATAAGGCATCTAAAATGTAAGCACATAAATGAAATGGGGGTGTAGTTCCAGTATGCTTATTTCTTCTATAATATAGAGTTTTATTTGCTATTTTATCAGATAGAATGATTGATCAATCCATAATAATAGAACCTACAATGGCCTCAATCAGGGGTACCATTTGAATAGAAAATCTTGCAAAATTATCACTCCCAAAAAGTCTGCACATCATCGCAGCAACATAGCAATACAAAGGTGTGAGAGACTCTAAAGAATACATACCTGAGGTCGCATGCTTATGTTTGTCTAGAGCTTGTCTCCAGTGCCTAACAGGGTCTGATTCTATTTCATTGCTTGAAGTGAAATCCTCTATGAAAGCTTTGTTGTAGGTGTTCTGAGGTTCTGGCAGATGATACATTGCCTTGATGTCTTCTGATCTAAAAGACCCAAACATATTTCCCCCAACTGTGACAAATGTTCTGTCTATGATGGTTGTGGTTTCTATTACCCATCGTATTATATCATAGTATGTAAATACACTTGCCCGAACTGCAATTCTATGAAGAAAGGAATTTTCCAGTTCTTTAAGGGGACTATCATCTGAATCTGATTCTTCATACGGCATCGTCGCCTTTACTTCTATAACTGTAGGGTTTTCTTCTTCAAGCAAGTTATAAACTTCTTCCCAGGAAATCTTTTCGAGACCCTGGCACGTAGTATCTGTAATTAGCTTTATTTTGACTAGCTTTTCCTTTGGCATGATGGTAACCTTTGGGATGGCAGCACCTCTCGATTTCTTAAGCTTCTTTGACATTTTCTCTTTCTGGTATCATCTTAACGGTTCTGTGAATAAGTGAAATTGCCATTCTACAGACTTGTAAATGAGAAAATCCTCTTAGAAGCGGGAAGAAATCAAGTCAAAATAAACATCATTAAGTAAAAAGGATATTAGTTAAGAACAATTTTGTGAAGGATTTTATTCATGATTCTAAATTGATTATGTCCGTATTAAAATTGAATGCCTTTAGGGAAAGTCACATTCACGCATTCATATTTGAATTGCTTGTCATAATCCATTTGATTTGAGATTTAATGATGGTCGTACATCGGGGATCGGCAATATCAAAATCTTGATGTAAGAATTACCTATTGGAACTTCCGATTGCGATTTGCCGATGAATGATACGTGCGAAGCACGAATAGCGATAAATGATAACTGATGGTCTATCGCATCAGACTTTTCGAAAGGGAAGCCAAAAGACATACCATGTTTTTTATCGATTTGCGATTTTGCGATAAAGTCATGTCGCATTGAATCTTTCCAAAGGAATGGAATTGTAATGTGACTTTTCCGAAATGCGATTGCGATTGTAGTGGGGTCCATCGCATCAGAATGTTTATAAAGCAAGTAACCATGATTTTGATGTGCCGAAATGCGATTGCAATTAAAATTAAATTGCATCGGAGTTTCTCAAAAAGACCTAAGGAAGTATGACTTATCCTAAATGTGATTACCGATAAGTCTCATCGCATTGGAGCTTTGCAAAGAAGATATAGAAATATAATATTTCTTCGATTTGCGATTTGCGATTTTCTTTATCGCATCGGACTTTTCGAAAGGAAAATGTATAGACTTTGTGCCGATGCGATATAAGTCTTATGATTGATTAGATCGAAATTAGTTTGATAACACATTTGTTTATTTGCATTTGAGATAAGTGATATGAAATTGATGTTTTTGTGTGTTTAATTAATAATGAATATTTTTATTGTTTTCTATGATAATCGGATTTCCTCAAAGTTTTATTCCTATCTAAAAAGAAAAGGGGACCTATTTCTTATTGAAATTTAATATAAAACTTTGGAAATGGGGAGAATTGTTGTACAGTACAACAATTGGCGATTCACTGAAGAAACAATTATCTCTGAAAAATAAAATGAACACTATAATTTTAGTAAGTAAAAAGTTTTAAAGATAATGAAAACTATCTTAGAAAAATTTAAATAAAATCTAACTCTGAAAAAGAATAAAAATCACTTACAATCTCTTTTTAATTCCTCAAAAATAAAAACATTTTGGTTTTATTAAGCTTTGATTGGTTGATAAAGATAAAGTAGGGGGCCTTTCCATTCTTAGCTTTGTGATTTACTCTATTGTCATAGGTAGTGCCTTTGCTGCCTGCAAATGTTCATAGTCTTGACAGGGTTACCTTTTAACCATTAATCATTCATTGTCCCATCCATGTAAAACCATGATTCTTTAAAAGATAAATTCATAAGATATACTATCTTGTGTTTTCTCTTTTTATTTTTTAATTTAAAAGCCATTGTTCTAGTTTGGTAGCCAGTTGATAAAATTTCCACTCACTAGTTGTAACTAAAATGAACAAGCTGGCTCGTGATGAGACCCCTTATCTTATGATTATAAGCCATTACACTATTTTGGTATGCAGTGGTGGTAATGTTAGTTTAATTACTTCTTATGACCATGGTAAGCAGGCTCGTGATGAGACCTCTTATCTCTTAATATTAGATAGATAATTTCTTAGAATTACATTCTAAAAAATCACAACCTTAATGGATGGGGTGAATGATTTTCTCCTTAGGAGTCAATGGATGACAATTTTTTAGAGTTTTGAGTGCCAAAATTGGAAAAGTATATACTTTTTATGGATAACCTTTCTCTGCTTAACAAAATTATAATGATTTACAATATTTTCAAGGTTTTGGAAGATTTTTCAAATGTTTAAACAGATTTTCAAAGTTTAATATTTTATTTTAACTATCCAAAACTGTAATCATTTCCTTAAAAAATCTTATTTACATAAATAAGTATTTACAATATTTTTTCAAAGATATTTTCAAATAGTAAAAAGTCAATTAAAGACTATTAACAACCTTATTTGTTAACTAACAAACTTGTATAATGGAATATGTACACGTAAGAAGGGGTTGCCTTCTTAAGAATAGATTTTTTTCAAAATAAGCCCATTCACAGGAAGAGATTCTCTCTTTCCTGTTAAATCTTGTAATATGAATGTTGATGAGCCTATCTTTTCAACAATCTGAAATGGTCCAAGCCACATCTTTTGAAATTTAGTATGCTTACCCTTATCTTCATGTGCTTTGTCCTATTTCAGAACAAGATCACCAATTTGCAAAGTTTTGGATCCGGTAGAACTTGAATCAAAAGAAAATTTTATGAATTGTTGATGTTTGATATGAACACTTTTAAATTTCTCTCTATCTTCTTCTAATTTAAGAATTTGATCAAATCTTAATTGAATAGATGATGAAGGATTCTCTTCAATGCATTGAACTAGGGCCAGAGATGGAAGTACTAGGTTTTACGGTATTACAGCTTCTTTTCTATAAACTAGATTAAAAGGCGAAGTACCTATTGAAGCCTTGTGAGTTATGCGATTAGCCCATAATGCAAAAATTAAAGACTTGTGCCAATTCTTTTGACTCTAATCAATTGTTCTTTTGATGATTTTGATGAGATTTTTATTAGTTGATTCAACTAAACCATTACCTTGTGGATAATAATTTGCAGAATATTTCAATTTGAAACCTATTTTTATTGCGAATTCCATTATACTATTTCCAGAAAAATAAGATGCATTGTCAAAAACAAGGGCATTAGGTACACCAAACCTGGTAATGATGAATTGATCAATGAATTCAATGATGGCATCAGAATTGGCTACCTTTAAAGGAATTGCTTCTACCCACTTTGTAAAGTAATCCGTTGCTATAAGGATGTATATGTGTTGCTTGGAAGAATGTGGAACAATTTCTCCAATAATATCAAGTCCCCATTGTTCAAATGGTTGCTCAATGTTTATTGGTTGTAAAGGAAAGGCTTGTTTCCTTTGTCTCCCACTAACGGTTTGAAAAGCCTCGCATTTCCTTACATAGTCATGTGCATCTTTGAACAAGGTAGGCCAATAATAACCAACATGGATTATTTTGTGAGCTATAGTGTCTCCTCCAAAATGTCCACCTGCTAGTCCATTATGTAATTCCTGCAACACCTTGTGTGCTTCAGTTTTTTCAAGACATCTTAATAAAATGGAATCATAATTTCTTCTGAATAACACATTTGTTGTAGTCCCGTGTTTTGATAGATTGGAAAATCAAAAGACAAGGCAACATCAAAACCAATCTTTAGAGTTCCAGGATCTAGTCCTCCTGTTCTTAGAGAGGGATCTCTCAAATTGTTTGCAAAGGTATGTCTTGTTTGCTTTTAAGTATTGATTTTAGACTAGTTATGAAGTACAAGTGTTGTTTAATTTGTTTTTTTGGTTGAATTGATACTGCAGAACATGAAAGTTCTAGGAAAGATAGGTAGAAAGAGGAAATATCTGATTCATTGGGCAATGGAGTCAAAATGAAGTTGGTAACAGGCTTACAAATGGATATGGGATATCAGAGGGCAAATCTAACTTGGCTACATGATCCTTTAGTTTTGTGAATGAGGTGAACATTAATGATTTTGAAAAGAGAGGTTTTAATTCTCAACAAAGGAAACTTGAAAACATAACTTGAACATGAAGTGGCATTTGATAGACAGGGCTAACCGTGAATTCTACAAACCACACTTTAAGAAAATAATGACTTCAAGACAACTTTCAAAATGAAATCTAAGATTCAGGGAACTCCCTATTTCCTCAAAGATTTTATTTCAAAGGAATTAGAAAACATGAAAGATTCCCTGATAATTGCAGTCATAGAAGAGGGAACTCCTAAAAATCCATGATTACAACTATAAATACCTTTGAAACAACTATTCTAGTAGGAACAAAGGGTATGATCAAAACAGACCTCTTTGGAAAACTACGAGAAATGGTACTTCAAAGGGAGACTTCAAAAACAACTTTCAAGTGGCAGCAGACAAGTAGGGAAAACCATAAATCATGCTGAAACCAACTATTTGAACTATTAGAGAAATAAACAAGCATGAGGACTAAAGAGAAAGATTGAAGGCTCTAAAATACCTCAGAAGAAGAAAACATAGAACAGTGAAGGATAAATAGGTCTAAGGTGCTTCCAGGAGTCATTTCTTAGCCTAAAATTTTTATCCTACTGGAGTAAGAATTTATGGAACAAAATGAAAACAGGAAAAACAACAAACATTTCAGAATACATCACCAACATCCAAGCTCATGAATCCAATGATAGAGCCTTCTCAAGAACAAGCATGTCACACCACCATCAAGCTTCCAAGACTTCAATTTCTTCTTCAACTTCAAACAGACTATGTATTATTTCAGAGAGTTTTCAGTATTACAACTAGTGATCAACCAACTTGTATCTCATCTTCTTCAGAAGTATTTATAGAAGAAATGAGGAGGTGGAAGAGTTTTAGGATCAAAGTGTAATCAATTCTACACTAAATGAAAATCCTAGCCTTGAAAACCATGCAAGGCATAAGGCAGGAATGCATCGAGTTACAACTCTGTTTCATTTACTCTATTTATGCTTTTTAAGGCTCAATGGGTAAAAAGATTGACTTTAAGGCACTTTATTATCTTTTCAATAACTTCTACTGACAATTGGGATATTTGTTTTGCTTGTAATAACTGTTCAGCTGTCTTTGGCCTTAATGTTTCGGACTGATATTTGATCTGGGTATTCCTTTGAGGCAGAGAGCTGCAAGGTGGCAATATAGTAGCCGAGGAATCAATTAGCCCCTTTAATATGGCTCTGAGGTGTTCAGGATATGATTCTCTTTTTCCTAAACACAGTGGCTTATATTCGGATCGGTGTTTAGGCTTGATTAAACCATAATCTTCGTCTTTGACACTGATACGCTTTCATAATTGATGCTGACTGTGTTTTACTATTTGCAGGTGCGCAGAGGGTTTACTGGAGCTTTTTCTCAGAAAACCGATAATCATGACTTATCAATTCCCTAAAAACATTTAATTATCCCTTTGAAACCCTTTAATATGTATCAAAGGCCGCAAGGATCGTCATCCTTGGCCAATAACAGTGAAAACATCTACGGGAGGATTTAACTTTAAATTCATCTAAAACTGCATAAAAACACATAAACATTATTTAAATCTTGCGAATTCATGGTTTAAACTGCTTAGGAGGGTTGGTGGAAGTGTTTCAGAGCGACGTGGAGGAAGAAAGTGGATGCAGTAGTAAAGGAGAAAAAACCTCGCAGAGCAGCTAACCAAGTGTAAATGGGAGTTTGGGAACGATATTGAATAAGGGCCATTGGATTAGATCAAATAACAGAGATCTACGGTTGAGATCATTAAATGAGGTCGTTTGGAGGAATGATGGAGGGCAAACGAATTGGTGGTAAGGTTAAATCGGGACCATCTGATCTCAGAGATCGATGGCTAGGATCTAATCTAGAGTTACATTACGGAGGGAGGAGTGGTATAGCAGAAAAATGGTAGCAGTTTTCACGTTTCTCTAAGGCGGTTTTAGATTTTGGCCCAAAAAACGCGATATAGGTTTGCGTTCAACACGTGTATTTTCAAAACCGCTTATATCGCGTAATTTTTTGGTGTTAACGTTCAAGAGAAAAAAATATGCGATATGCAGTTTGAGCCTTTAGATGATGGGTAGAAGATCCAACGGTGTGGGTTGAGTGCGATGGATGAAGAGTTGTGGGGTCCAGGGTGACGTCAGCAAAATTTGGCGCGCAGTGGAGGGTAAAATATTCTATCTGATCGTTAAGTTCCTTTGATAAATGGTTATAATTGAAAAAGGAGCGGAAATGAAAAGAAATGGAAAGGGCGGAAAAATGGGGCCTGATGACCTTAGATCTTCAAAGATCGACGGTCAAGATTAATTTTAAAACCTTCTGTCGAGAAACAAAAATATACAGAAAATTTCAAGTTTCAAAGGAATTTAGGCAGAGAATGAGGAGAAGAGGGACCCACTTTTTATAAAGGGAGGAAGGGAAGATGAATGGGAGCCATTGGATTTAAGAACAATCAACGACGGAAATTTGATCGCAGGATCGCATCGGCGGAAGAAAAAAGGCAAAGTGGTGATGAAAAATATGCTGATGCGATTTAGCGTGGACCGTTGGATCTAAGAGAGATCAATGGTCAGGATTGAATCGACGAGTTGATGTTGGAGGGATCACAAGATGGATGAGTGCGATGCATAAAGCGCAGACCATCGGATCTTGGCGGGATGAACGGTCAGGATTTGATCGCATCGGCGGGAGGAAAAGAGCAAAGGATAAAGGAATGTTGCGATTGCCGATTTGCTATGGAGCGAGAGCCGTCGATCTAAAACTAGATCGACGATGGAGATTTAATCATAAAGGAAAAGGCGGAACGGTGGGTTCGGAGAAGGGAGCGATATGGACCGTTGGATCTGGGCGCAATAGAGAAGATCAACGGTGTAGAATCAATCACGCGGTCGCATCGGCTGGAGGCCAAAAAACCATAAAAACAAGTAAAAATGTGTTTTGCGATGCGATTAAGCGCTTAGCGCCTGGTCTTGGCACGGGTCATATGCGAAAAAGGGGTTGGGGCTTAAGGCCAAAGGGGCTTAAGGCCTTGGCGCAAAAATGGAGTTTTTTAAGGTCTTTTGAAGGATTTTTGAGGGTTCCGATAAGGGGGAAAAGGGTTTTTTAAACCTTATCAAGGGATTTTACAAGGCTTTGAAGGGGAATTCGAGGGATTGAGAGGTAAATGAAAGGGTTTATGGATGAAAATAGAGAGGGAAAATGGAGAAGGGTAAATGAGGGAAAATGGAGCTTCATGAGCAATTTTTCTCTTAGTAAACAACAAATTTTTAGGATAAAAGGGAAACAACAGTGAATATTAACTAAAAGATTAGTTATCTTCATAAAAACTTCAAAGATGATAGGTTTTCAAAGGGAATTATCTCTTGAAGTTTTGAAGAACAAAATTTGCCACTTCTTGGTATAACATAATTTATCAGTGGCTAACAGTGGCTCCACTTGGGGAAGACAACTGGTTCTTTTAGGTGCCTAGAACCTTAGTTGCAAATCTCTGGCTTTCATTAAACCAATGCCTTAATGCATTTTGCAGCAACCTTTCTTTTTGATAATCTCTGTAGTAATTTGAAACAATGAAATTCTATCAAAACAACATGTCTACCTACCCATTCCTAATGATCCTAACATTTTTTCTTCTTTTTCAGAGTGCATTTAGACTGGCATACTCTCTTCAACAACATTTTATTCTTTTGAAAAAAAAAAACTAATCTAAGTCTAATCTTATTCCTCCATGAACTCAGTTTAAACAGTTGAGTTCAAAAGATTCTCTACCTAACTATTGTCTGTCAGGATTAGACTGTCTGACAGACTTTTATTCTCTAAATTCAAAAACATAAATTTAAAAGTAGACAAGCCAAGATTGAACAGTCTAACTTGTTGCTGATCTATGTCATAAAAACAAGCTGCACATAGACTAAAATTGGTAGAAAATTTAAAACAAAATGTGAAGGCTTAAGATCTGAAAATTAAAAATTTCTTCATTATCTTCTTCGGCTCTGATTTTGAATTTATTTGAGTTGTCTTTTCTCTCTTTCAGGTTCAAGTTTTAAGCCTATTAGAACCATTTTTTCATCAATCTCATAGGTTCAAGTTTTGAGCATGTTTGAACCTTCTTTCTTCTAACCTAATCTACCTTACTAATAAGCCAAGATTGAGCTGTTTGGAAAATCTAATTCACTAACCTATCAGCAGTAAATTGAAAAGCTAATTAGTCATGATTAAACTGTATGACTAACTAGAAGTGTGTTTTTAGGAGTGGCATTTGAGCTTGCACACTTTCAGATTTTGTCTCTCTTTTTTGGTATGGGGATGTACCTTTCTTGTTTTACAATCTACCCTCTTTTCTCTTTTCTATTGTTTTTGTATTTTTATTTTTCTAACTTTGAATGAAATGTTTAAACAATGATATCTACAATGAAAATAAAAGCTTTAAAACTCATGACTCTTGACAGAAGTAATGTTTGAGCATCCTGCCATTGACAGGACCTCCATACAGATCTTCTCCATTCAATTCTTTCAGAAAAAATGCATTGTGACCCCTCTCAGCATGAATAATATAGGGTCCTTTCCACAAGTTCTCAAACTTGCCATGTTTTCCCTTCTCTTCCCTTCTTGAATCCCATTTAAGAACAACATCTCCAACCTAGAAATTGTTTTCCTTAGTCCTTTTATCGAATAGCTTCTTGATTTTTTCTTGGACTAATTGTCTTCTTTCATAGACTTCTTCTCTGGACTGCTGTAAATGAATTGTTTGGTTGATTCTTCTCTCCATATCATTTTACTTAGTTTGCACTTCTTGGAGGAGTTTCATGACTGGAACTCCTAATGATGTTGGGAAGACTGCAACCATGCCATAAACCAGCTGAAAGGGGGACATGTTTATTGAATTCTTTGTGGTTAATCTATCAGCCCATAAGGCATGAACCAGCTTACTGTGCCATGATTTCTGATTCTATTCCAACATATTTTTAATGATATTGATGAGGCTCTTGTTGGAGGATTTAGCTAATCCATTCCCTTGAGGATAATAGGCAGTAGAATGACCCAAGGTGATATGGTATTTGTAATAGAATTCAAGCATTCTTTTAGACTGAAAGCAGCAGCATTATCTGTTATGATTTTTATGGGACAACCAAATATGGATAGGATGTTTGTTTCGAGGAACTTGATAATGACAGAGTCATTAGCATTCCTAGAAGGTATGGCCTCTATCCACTTGGTAAAATAATCAGTGGCAGTGAGGATCCACTTATGCTGGGCTGATGAGGATGGGTGAATTTTCCCGATGAAGTCCAAGCCCCATTGTTGGAAAGGTGCCTCAACACTGATGGGATGTAATGGTAACGGAAGGAGTTTTCTTTTGCCATAAAAAATTTGACACTTATGGCAAGACATGACTAAGTTTTGAGTATCTTAGAAAAGGGTGGGCCAATAGTGACCAGATCTAAGGATTTTATTTTCTGTGGTCTTCCAGTAGAGGTGTCCTCCACATTCTCCTTCATGTAGCTCACACATGATTTTTCCTGCATCATCCTCAAGTAAACATTTAAGAAAAAATCTAACAACATTTTTCCAATACAATACCCCATCTAAGATGCAATAAATCAAAGCTTTTTGTTTCAAAAATCTGGCTTTAGTTTTAGACAAAGAAGGAGGGGCATTCAAATATAAAATCACATAAATGATGTTAGCATACCAAGGAGAATTGAGAAATGTTTCTTCAATGAAAGGGGCAGTGAATTCTTCTACTTCTTCCAACACATCTACCATGTTCATATCTAGTGCTTGGAAGTTTGACTCAGCCATGAGTTTTGCTAATCCTTGCCCTTTAACTAGTTTGGTGGGCCTGATTTCTAAGTCATATTCAAGAATATTTGCAATCCATTTTCCCCTTTTACCATCAGGGTCTTGACTTAGAATATCCTTGACAATAGTATGTGGAACAAAAGCAATTATGTGAGAGCGTAAAATGTAGACTCTGAAGTCCTTTAATGCTTTCACTAATGCTAAGGCTTGCTTCTCCATGATGTTATATTTGAGAGGAGCATCTCTTAAGGCCCTAATAAAAAAGGATATTGGTTTTTCTTGCCCCAAATCATTCTTTTGAAGTAATACTGCAACTATTGTATGTTCTAATGCAAAAGAAAAGATATAAAAGTCTTTGGTGAAATCTGGACTAATCAAGACTGGTGTTTGAGTAAGAGCTTGTTTAACCAGTTCAAATGATTGTTTAGCTTGTGTAGTCCATTTCACACCTACCTCTTTCTTAAGCATTTTCGTTATGTTCCTTAATAGCTCAACAAGGTTGGGGATAAACCTCCTCAAAAAATTTATCTTCCCAATGAAAGATTGCAATTCTTTGAGGCTTCTTGGATGGCTGATTTTCAGTATGCCATCGATCCTTTTAGGGTCTATTTTGATTTCCTCTTCTGAAATTATGTGGCCAAGAAGCTTGCCTTCTTGGAGATTAAAGAGTGTTTTCTTGGGATTCAAAGATAAGCCAAATTTCCTACATTTCTCAAAAAAATTTCTCAAATGGATCAAGTGTTCTTCATCAATTTTTGAGAAAAAATTTATGTCATCAAGGTAAATAATTATAAAATAGCCAATATATTTAGAGTAGGATATGTCCATGGCCCTTTTGAAGGTGGCCCCTGCATTCATCAAACCAAATGGCATTTTGACATACATAAAGGTGCCCCAAGGTGTGGTAAACGCAGTTTTGTGTTGATCACTTGGGAGCATTAACACCTGGTTGTAACCTGAGAACTCATCAAACAGTGATATTCTTATTGACCTAACCACCCTTTGAAGTATATGGTCCATCTTGGGTAAGGGGTAGTTGTCCTTTAGGGAAGCTCCATTTAGATTTCTGAAGTGAATACAGAGCCTGATTTCCCCCGTTTTCTTCCTAACAGAAACTAAGTTTGACACCCATTCTGAATATCTAATGGGTACTATAATCCCAGCATCATACATATTTTCAATTTCTTTCTTAACTAAAGGCAGTAAAACAGGGTTTATTCTCCTTATTTTTTGTTTGAAAGGTTTCTGATTTTCCTTAAGAGGAATTTTGTGTTGAATGATGCTAGTGTCATAAGATTTCAGATCCTTGTATTCCCAAGCAAACACATCTCTAAATTCTTTGAACAGCTCTATGTATTGAAGCTTTATGTGAGCTGGGAGTGTGCTAGATATTTTTATCATCTTGGGTTCTGCTAGGCTGCCTATGTTATGTTCTTCTACATCTGTTTCCATAGGCTACGTTCTTGGTTCTTTGGCTACATCATTAAAGTAAAAAAGGTGTTCTAAAGGTGTGAGACCTCTTGGAATCGTATCATTTTTGCATTGTAAAACTTCCAAGTCTTTCTGGTCTACGTTGTCAAATAATTCTGCTTCAAAAATATTGTCACATTGATTTATATCAGCAGAATATGTTATTTCTGTTTCTGGGATTTTTTCATTATCTAAACAGTTTTCTTCATGGCTGGTTTCTAATTCTAGTATGGCAAAATCATTTTCTGATTTCAGGAAATCATCTATGTGTTTGTCAGTATCAAACACTTGCCAATGATCCTCATTATCAGGCACTCCAGGCTTGTTTTTAACCTTTATGTTAAGATGTTCATATACCCGAGGTACTGGGCAATTGCTAGCAGTGAAAGCAAGTTCATTTGCTAGATGATTTTGTGCTCTTGGAGTGAAAACAAGAACATATTTCTCAAAGGTCTTTAATAAATCAAGGGCAGTATTTTGATATTCTCTAAGTCTTGGGTTTTTAGCTGAATATTCTCCTTTGATTTGTCTTATGATAAGTTCAGAGTCTCCTAAGACTGATATTTTCTGGGCTTTTAATTGTTTAAGCAACTATAAGCCAAGGAGAAGGGCTTCATATTAAACAATATTGTTAGTGCATGGAAAATCTAGTTTATATGAATAACCCTGATTTGTATTTTGAATCCATACACCTACCCCTGCACTTGTTTGATTACAAGACCCGTCAAAGTTTATTGTCCATAGTATCTCTGCCTCATTTTCATTTCCTTGCTGCTGTTGATTGCTAATGTTTTGTATCTGATTTGAGGGAAGTTCTGATTGTTCTGGTAAACTGATTTCCTCTTTGTTTTCCTTTTATTGTTGAGTGATTGGGTCTTCATTATACAAGATAAAAGAATATAAAATTTATTGAATGGAATAGATTGGAGAGTTGTTTGGTTTGTCTATGTTTCTCACCATGAATTGCATATGAGATTCCCTATAAAGTCTTCTGGTTTGATTAAAAACAAGGATGGTAACAACATACCATATTTGGGAGGTACATCAGCCACTACAATATCCATCACTAAACACTTGGCTGGAATTTGTGCTAAGTTCACGCAGAGGTCTTTGATCAAACCTAAACATTTCACTCTACTGGAGTCAAAGGAGTATAGATCTTTGTATGGTCTGGTGATTTCAAGGCCTAAAATCTCCATTACTGCTTTGGGCATTAAGTTATGAGAAGCCCCTGAGTCATGCATAGCATTGTGTAGAATTTTGTCATGAATTATCAAACTAACATAAAAAGGGGGAACTGGCCCTTCTTGGTATCTTCCTTCAATCTCAGGACCAAATAAGAGCTTTGGTTGGTCATCATTGAGGTTGACAGTGTCATTATTTTCTTCTATGTTGAAGGCTTTCAAAATTTGTGATCTATATACATCTTGGGTGACTAATTCAGTGAGAGGAACAGGGACTTTAATCTTGGCAATTTCCTGTTCCAAACTAAAAGGCATCTGATTTTTTACAAGGTTAGTTTTAGCCTTGTTAATCACCACTCTATCAGTAAAATCAGATTGCTGATTTCCTTTATTTACATTGGTTAAAATTGTTTTAATAGGAGCACTAGCTAATGTGCTAACGCTGCTAAGATTTGCACTCTGTTTTTCGTTAATTTGAGTGCCTTTCTCCTTGTTTTGATCAGAATTTACAGCCACCGTTTTATCTTTTTGTTTTGTAACTTTGGGTTTGTTCACAGGGCTGCCTTTTTCAGAGTTTTCAGAGGTTTTAGTTTTGGGAGTTTCCTGATTCTTTTTACTCCTAAGGTCATATTCTTTTGGAGTCTCTATAATGACACTTTCCAGCTCTTGATAGTAATTTTCATCTTCCATTCTTCCATCATCATATGTTGTGTATAGACCTTGTTTCCTATTGTAATGGAAATTAAAAGAATAATTGTCTATTCCCAATAGGTTTATATCATCTTCCTCTGTTTGTTAAATTTTTTCTTCAACCTCACTTACATAGTTTTGATGAAAAGGAGGTATGATCTCCTGATCAGGGTATCTTGGTCTGTTCTGAGGTTGGTTTCTTCTGAAATTTTGATTTTGATTTTGAGATTGATTTCTGTTTTGGAGAGCTGATTGGTTTTGACTAGCTTGTGCTCTCTTAATTATGCTCATCTCCTTCATCATTTCCTCCATCATCCTTTCCATTTTAGAGCTAGAGATGGAGGGTGCAGATTCCTCCCTAAATGATACTTTCTTCTCATTCCTCATCCTTACTCTTTTCTCCATCAAATTCACTTCCACAGCTAAGGCTCCTTTCTGCATATCCTCTAAAGTCAAAGGGTCTCTTTCTCTCAGCTGATAGGCCATTTCAGGATCAAATCCTCCAAGGAATTTGTTCAAGGCTGAACCTTGTGGAGGTTTTAGTTCTAGGGGTAAGGCATTATATACACTATTGAATCTAGTGCAGTAACTTTGAACACTTTCCCCAGTGTTTCTTTTGAGGTTATTATAATCTGCAAGTATTTGGAGAGGGTTTTTCCTGAATTCCCACTTGTTTAGGAATAATTGATGGAGGGCTTGAAGGTCATTGATACTATTAGGGGTTAAGCCTTTGAACCATTTTCTTTCTTCTCTCCCTAAACTTTGAGAAAATAATATAAGTTTGACAGTTTCATCATCAATCTCATTTCTATCAAAGTAGTCATTCATCTTGTCCACATGTTGTGAAGTAGCAGTAGTGCCACTAGCATCACACAATGGTATCTTGGACTGATAGTCTTGTGGCAGATTGACTAGAGGTAAAGGAAGGACTAGGGGAGCATACCATGTTGCCATGATAGGAGGTTGGGGAAAAAGTGCGGGGTTTACAAGTGGAGGAGGTTGATGGAATGGTGTAGTTTGAACAGTGGGTGTATGGATAACAGAGGTGGATGGACCAGCAATAGATTGTTGAAAAGATCTAGGATGAGAGAGACCAAAATTATGCAGGAAATGCAAATCAGGTGGAGTAGTTTTTCTGCTACCAGGATGTTCACCTCTATCTAGGGATGAAGGTGGATACTCACAATATATCTGATCTATATCCTAAAGTGACCTAGTTTTGAATGAGTTTGCTAAGTCAACTTGTGGATTTTGTAAAGCTGCAAGGTTTTCAAGAACAGAACTAGCTCTATGGAGTGGTCTGACAATAGTTGAAACTTGGACCTTAGGAGACTTCCTAAGTATACTTTCTGGATTATCAACTATCTCTGGAGGGTTTGGGTCTGGATAGGCTCTAGTATTGATCCTATGTGAAGCCAGACTGCTTTTCAAAAAATGAGAGAGGCTGAAGTTTTTAGGACTATTTGAAAGTATTACCTCTCACAATGTCTTATCTAATATGGGACTAGGCTTCTAAACTTCCTCAAGGCTGGTTTAACACATTCCTAAAGAGATTTGGAGACCTAGATGAGTAATAGGCCTACTGGGGCTAGTGGAGTCGCCAGGTGGAATATTTTTAGCTTTTGTGAAGGTAAAATATTTTATGGTTCCACCACCATGTTTATTATGAAGCCAATCTGAAATATTTTTCAGTTTTTCTGAGTTTATATGGTTATGAGAGTGTCCTATGTCTGATCTTAACACTTAGCTAAGGTGCTCAAATAAACAGAGTCTACACTTATGGCTTAGCTAGCTAATTCCTTCAAGGTTGGATAAGGCTCTGTGAGAATCCTAAGGGTTACTTAGTTTGTCATTGATTCAAATAAATCCTATCATAATTACCATTTGCTTTGGTAGTGCTTGAAGATAGCTACTTATACTATATTGGACAGTGAGTGTTTTGTTTTAAGAATTTTACTCAGGGTCCCACCGTGATCGCCATTATGTTGTAGTCCCATGTTTTGATAGATTGGAAAATCAAAAGACAAGGCAACATCAGAACCAATATTTAGAGTTCCAGGATCTAGTCCTCATGTTATCAGAGAGGGATCTCTCAAATTGTTTGCAAAGGTATGTCTTGTTTGCTTTTAAGTATTGATTTTAGACTAGTTATGAAGTACAAGTGTTGTTTAATTTGTTTGTTTGGTTGAATTGGTACTGTAGAACATGAAAGGTACAGGAAAGATAGGTAGAAAGAGGAAATATCTGATTCATTGAGCAATGGAGTCAAAATGAAGTTGGTAACAGGTTTACAAATGGATATGGGATATCAGAGGGCAAATCTAACTTGGCCACAGGATCCTTTAGTTTTATGAATGAGGTGAACATTAATGATTTTGAAAAGAGAGGTTTTAATTCTCAACAAAGGGAACTTGAAAACATAACTTGAACATGAAGTGGCATTTGATAGACAGGGATAACTGTGAATTTTACAAACCACACTTTAAGAAAATAATGACTTCAAGACAACTTTCAAAATGAAATCTAAGATTCAGGGAACTCCCTATTTCCTCAAATATTTTATTTCAAAGGAATTAGAAAACATGAAAGATTCACTGATAATTGCAGTCATAGAAGAGGGAACTCCTAAACATCCATGATTACAACTATAAAGACCTTTGAAACAACTATTCTAGTAGGAACAAATGGTATGATCAAAATAGACCTCTTTGGCAAACTATGAGCAATGGTACTTCAAAGGGAGACTTCAAAAACAACTTTCAAGTGGTAGCAGACAAGTAGGGAAAACCATAAATCATGCTGAAACCAACTATTTGAACTATTAGAGAAATAAACAAGCATGAGGACTAAATAGAAATATTGAAGACTCTAAAATACCTCAGCAGAAGAAAACATAGAACAGTGAAGGATAAACAGGTCTAAGGTGCTTCCAACAGTAATTTCTTAGCCTAAAATTTTTATCCTACTGTAGTAAGAATGTATGGAACAAAATGAAAACATGAAAAACAACAAACATTTCAAAATACATCACCAACAGCCAAGCTCATGAATCCAATGATAGAGCCTTCTCAAGAACAAGCATGTCACACCACCATCAAGCTTCCAAGACTTCAATTTCTTCTTCAACTTCGAACAGACTATGTATTATTTCAGAGAGTTTTCAGTATTACAACTAGTGATCAACCAACCTGTATCTCATCTTCTTCAGAATTATTTATAGAAGAAATGAGGAGGTGGGAGATTTTTAGGATCGAAGTGTAATAAATTCTACACTAAATGCAACTCCTAGCCTTGAAAACCATGCAAGGCATAAGGCAGGAATGCATCGAATTACAACTCTGTTTCATTTACTCTGTTTATGCTTTTTAAGGCTCAATGGGTAAAAATATTGAATTTAAGGAACTTTCTTATATTTTCAATAACTTCTACTGATAGTTGGGATATTTGTTTTGCTTGTAATAACTGTTCAGCTATATTTGGCCTGAATGTTTCGGACTGAGATTTGATCTGGGTATTCCTTTGAGGCAGAGAGCTGCAAGGTGGCAATATAGTAGCTGGGGAATCAATTAGCCTCTTTAATATGGCTCTGAGGTGTTCTGGATCTGATTCTCTGTTTCCTAAACACAATGGTTTATATTCGGATCGGTGTTTAGGCTTGATTAAACCATAATCTTTGTCTTTGACACTAATACGCTTTCATAATTGATGCTGACTGTGTTTTGTTGTTTGTAGGTGCGCAAAGGGTTTACTGGAGTTTTTGCTCAGAAAACCGATAATCATGAATTATCGATTCCCTAAAAACATTTAATTATCCCTTTGAAACCCTTTAATATGTATCAAAAGCCGCAAGGATTGTCATCCTTGGCCAATAACAGTGAAAACATCTGCGGGAGGATTTAACTTTAACTTCATCTAAACCTGCATAAAAACACATAAACATTATTTAAATCAATTATCAAATCTTTCGGTGAAAATCACAATGGAGAATTTTGTGTCGACGCGTTTCGAACCAGCCAGTGTGGTTCATCATCAGGACAATATATGATGATGAACCACACTGGCTGGTTCAAAACGCGTTGACACAAAATTCTCCATTGTGATTTTCACCGAAAGATTTGATAATTAATTTATGGATCACAGAAGTCATATTCCTAATTATTTAAATCCTTCGAATTCATGGTTTAAACTTCTTAGGAGGGTTGGTGGAAGCATTTCGGAGCGATGCGGAGGAATAAAGTGGATGCAGCGGTAAAGGAGAAAAAACCCGCCAGAGCAGCTAACCAGGTGTAAATGGGAGTTTGGGCACGATATTGAATAAGGGCCGTTGGATTAGATCAAAGAACGAAGATCTACAGTTGAGATCATTCAATGAGGTCGTTTGGAGGAATGATGGAGGGCAAAAAAATTGGTGGTAAGGTTAAATCGGGACCGTCCGATCTCAGAGATCGAGGCTAGGATCTAATCTAGAGTTACATTCCAGAGGAAGGAGTGGTATAGTGGAAAACCGGTAGCAGTTTTTGTGCAGTTCTGAGGCGGTTTTAGATTTTGGCCCGAAAAACGCGATATAGGTCTGCGTTCAACACGTGTCTTTTCAAAACCGCTTACATCACGTAATTTTTTGGTGTTAACGTTCAAGAGAAAAAATTACGCGATATGCAGTTTGAGCCTTTGGATGATGGGTAGAAGATCCAACGACGCGGGTTGAGCGCGATGGATGAAGAGTTGCGAGGTGAAAGGTATGCGGGGTCCAGGGTGACGTCATCAAAATTTGGCATGCAGTGGGGGGTAAAATAGGCTATCCGATCATTAAATTTCTTTGATAAATGGTTATAATTGAAAAAGGAGCGGAAATGAAAATAAATGGAAAGGGCAGAAAAATGGGGCCTGATGACCTTAGATCTTCGAAGATCAACGGTCAGGATTCATTTTAAAACCTTCTGTCGAGAAACAAAATATACAGAAAAGGTAAAGTTTCAAAGGAATTTAGGCAGAGAACGAGGAGAAGAGGGACCCACTTTTTATAAAGGGTAGAAGGGAAGATGAATGGGAGCCATTGGATTTAAGAACAATCAACAAGGGAAATTTGATCGCGGGATAGCATCGGCGGAAGAACAAAGGCAAAGTGGCGATGAAAAATATGCCGATGCGATTTAGCGCGGACCGTTGGATCTAAGAGAGATCAACGGTCAGGATTGAATCAGCGAGTTGACGTCGGAGGGATCACAAGATGGATGAGCGCGATGCATAAAGCGCAGACCATCGGATCTTGGCGGGATGAATGGTCAGGATTTGATCGTGTCGGTGGGAGGAAAAGGGCAAAGGATAAAGGAATGTTGTGATTTCCAATTTGCGATGGAGCGAGAGCCGTTGATCTAAAACTAGATCGACGGTGGAGATTTAATCATAAAGGAAAAGGCGGAACGACGGGTTTGGAGAAGGGAGCGATATGGACCGTTGGATCTGGGCGCAATGGAGAAGATCAACGGTGGAGAATCAATTGCGCAGTCGCATTGGCTGGAGGCCAAAAAACCATAAAAACAAGTAAAAATGTGTTTTGCGATGAAAATTTTCGATGCGATTAAGCGCTTAGCGCCTGGTCTTGGCATGGGTAATATGCGGAAAAGGGGCTGGGGCTTAAGGCCAAAGGGGCTTAAGGCCTTGGTGCAAAAATGGAGTTTTTTAAGGTCTTTTGAAGGATTTTTGAGGGTTCCGATAAGGGGGAAAAGGGTTTTTTAAACCTTATAAAGGGATTTTACAAGGATTTGACGGGGAATTCGAGGGATTGAGAGGTAAATGAAAGGGTTTATGGATGAAAATAGAGAGGGAAAATGGAGAAGGGTAAATGAGGGAAAATGGAGCTTCATGAGCAATTTTTCTCTTAGTAAACAACATATTTTTAGGATAAAAGGGAAACAGCAGTGAAGATTAACTAAAATATTAGTTATCTTCATAAAAACTTCAAAGATGATAGGTTTTCAAAGGGAATTATCTCTTGAAGTTTTGAAGAACAAAATTAGCCACTTCTTGGTATAACAGAATTTATCAGTGGCTAACAACATCATCAATGATTTCAAAGTGCTTGGCTTTTAATCTTAAAGCGTGCTTGTTTTTATAGCTGACATTAGAAGGAACATACCCATTTTTCAAATAAAAGATCAAATCAACATATTGAGATTCAGAATCTATAACACTTATCTGATTTACTTGAACAGTATTATCTTGATCTTGATGTTCTGGTATGTTGGAAGCTCCTGCTAACAATCTGCAAAAGCCTTGTCCTCTAAAAATTCTGGCTGGCTTAATATCAATTTCATATTCTTGTAAAGCTGTTACCCAATTAGCTCTCTTTTATCCTACTTCCTTTTGTACTAAAAATTGTCTCACTGCAGAGAATGGGACAATAATTTTTGTATGTGTATTTAGGAGAAATGGTCTAAAATGTTTTATTGATTTAAACACAACAAAATCTTGTTTTTCTACATCAGAGCAGTTAAGTTCAGCTCATTGCAGATTTGAAATAAAGAAAGAGTTTGGTGGTTCTGCTTGTTGATCATTGGGTTTTGTCAAAATGGCAGGATAGGATGTTTCAGTAGCCAAATTATACAGAATGAAATGATTAGAAAAATCGGGGGTATTCAATGTATGTGCATCAATGATTGCGTATTTGATTGAATCAAAGGCTTCTTTTTCTTTATGTCCCCATTTGAAAACTGAATTTTTCTTAATCATATTCTGCAAAGGTAAAAATATTTGAGAAAAATCAGGAATAAATCTCTTCACAAAATTGATCTGTCCCAAAAAGGATTGCATGGATTTCTTATTATGTGGTAAGGAAATATCATAAATTTCTTTTACTCTATCACGGTCAATATATATGCCATCTTTAGACACAACAAATCCTAAGATTTTTTCTTAATTTAGAGCAAAGAAAGATTTCTATGGATTTAAAGAAATACCAAACTTTCTACATCGTTCAAATATCTGTTTCAAATCGTGCATATATAGGATTTATGATATAGTAAAAGAAAGTTCAAGTTTAACTAAAGATTTGGAAATAGGATTTTCATTGTATTTTGATGTGTTTTGAAGATCATGATCACTTTCATCAATTATTTGGTCATCATAATATTTTTCTGAAGTCAAGAAATTTAAGATATCTTCATCATGATAGAATACTCTCCAATTGGTGACATTATCAAGTACAGAAGGTCGGAAAATTAATTCAACTGAAAACCTATCTGGACTATAATCTTCAGCTGGGAGAAGCTTGGAAGCAACATTAGCTAATAAATCAGTTGCTGAATTTTGAGTTCTAGGGATAGAAGAGATGTCAAAGGCTAAAAATTGAGTGGTAAGATCTTTAACAAGGGATTTATAATGTTTAAGATGATCTAAAAGACAATGGATAGTGTTTCTTACTTGTATGATAACAATTTCGGAATCACCATACACTTTCAGGTATTTAACATTCAACCCTATTGCTTTAAAAAGCCCTTGGATCAAGGCTTCATATTCTGCAGTGTTATTTGTACACTCAAACTCTAGTCTGAATGACATCATAGTTTTCTCCCCTTCTAGATGAAATAAAATGCATCCTGCTTCTGCGCCATCATTGGATTTTGATCCATCAAAATACAAAGACCAAAATAAATACTTATCTACAGGTTTATTTACAGATTGATCAGAAATATTAATGCATCTTGAAGAATCAGTTTGTGAACAAGTTTCAATTTGTGAAGTAAAAGTATTTACAGAAAAAGGTGATTCAGGTGCTGTGAAATTTCCAAGGAATGATTCAACAGAATAACCTCCGAGAATGTTATTATTAAAAGCTACAGGTTCATTTTATTGTTCAAACTCTGTTACAGTATGAATCATTTGTTTTTCTCGCTCGACCTTGATTTGATTCGGTTTCCCTTTGTGGGGAAGCCACATGTGAGAATAATCAGTGGCGATATAACCATTAAGCTTTGCATACCAATCCCTTCTTAATATTAATCCATAAAACTCAGGAATATCTGCAATTAGAATATCAATTCTTTGGAATATCCTGGGATCAAAGGCTAACCTAATAGTGACTGAATTAATTTCTCTCACAACTTGCACTTTAGTCTGTTCTAATTGAACAATATGAACTACAGATTTTTGCGGTTCAATGTTTAATTTTGAGCAGACTGAGGTAGGCATTATATTTGATGATGCTCTTGAATCTATCAAGCAGTTATGTAAATTCTTGTTATATATCTCATAAGTCAAGAGAAAAGGAGGTGTCTAAGAATTAGATCTATCTCCAATAAGAATAGTATCAATAGCATCTACTTTATTTGGTGGCTTACCTGATCCTTTGGTTGCTTTGGCAATTACACCATTTGGTAGAGGAGAAATAGGTGTTGCATTTAATTCTTTCAACAACATCTTTTATTGATGCTTGAGCTTGTTGATTTCATGTAAAGAAATATTTTCTCTGGTCTTCTTCATGTCTTCAATAATGTTATAATCCATAGAATCATACACTACCAGAGTCTTAGATGTTGTTGTAGGAGGATTAGAAGATGATGGTTGATTTCGAGTAGGCAAAGGAGAAAATTTATTTACAGGGGTTTTATCTTTGGTATTTGGAGTTGAACTTTTCTTCTTGGGGACTGTTTGAACAGGTTCTGATGTAGATTTACTTCTTGTACTTACTGGTAGGGCTTCTTGTTCCTTTTCACTGTCTAAGTTAGGCAAAATGAAATCCCACATCCCATGTAATTCAACTATTTCCTCCTCTTCTTCTTCTTCTGATAATGGAGGTGTATCTTCTTCTTCATCTTCCTCTAAATCTGACTCTGCATTGGATATTGAATTTGGTGGTTTAGTTTCAGTTTTATGAATTCTTTTGAAGTTCCTAAAGGGCCTATTGGTGGAAGTATCTGCTACTTGTTTTTTAATTTAGACCATTTCATTGGACATAGTCTTCAATACTTTCTGTAAGCCTTCCATGTCATATGGATCCCTAGGTGTTTTCTTCTTTGAATCATCCTTGAAACTAACATTTTTGGATTTTCTTTCCTCATTAGCATTCTTTTTATCCAAAGCAATGATCCGTCATCTGCCATTAAAACTTACCTGTTTATTAGTGGTAGGTTTAGGCTCTATCTAAAGATGGTGACTATATTTAAGAAAGTGAAAGTATATATTATTCAACTAGACTGTTATCCTTTCAGTTTTTTGATATTTTAAGAATTTTGTTCATTTTGCTTGATGAATTAAGTATTTGATAAGTTCTTTGGTTCTCTCTCATTCCAGAAGATTATTAATTAAGTGAACACAACTGATTCTCATCTCCAAAGTTGAACAAAATGTCTGAACATATAACTTATAATAGTCATTGACCATGAAAAATACCAAGATCCTGCTGCCCCTTGCAAAGTATAAGGGAATAATATGACCACAACATCTTCATGTTCTACTGCATTTAAATTTATAGACAACATAAAGTTATTAATGTGTTCTTCTGCTTGTATGCCAAGGTCAGGACTAAATTTTGGTAGCCATTTTTCAGGATGATCTGGTAATACATGTAAAGGTGCAGGCATTGCAACAACTCCTGGACTAGTCCATGGTCTTTGTGCCATTGTTGTGATAACGGTTGAGGGAATTGAAGAGACAAATGGTGTTTGAGTAGATGTTGTTGGGATAACTATACTCTTTTGTGTTTGGGTTTGAGAAGCAGATGAGTGAGTTTGCGATGAGGAAATAATATCACTATCTAATTCTGATGTTGTTTTTCTAGTTTTAAATCGACTAGGTAAAGGAAATTCCTTTTGAGGAATACCAAGTTTTTCGCTTTGTGACCTAGTAAGAGGTTTTGAAGATATGAATTGTGAAGTAACACTACCTTCGGATAATTCAGACTCTTCTAAAGATAATGAGAACCCTTGGAGTTTACGAATTAAAGATTGTACTTCAGGGGACTTAGGAGGTTGATTGTCTGATATATCTAAAGCTTTGGTAGTGGGTGTATGGATGTTCTTCTCAATTTCTTCTCTAGAGATTTGAGATGTAGAAGAAATTGAAGAAGGTGATGAGGGCGAATTGCTCTTGGAATGACCTGTAGATTTGGATTTACTTTCCATTCATAGCTTAGGCCCTCCTTCTAGCGCCAACAATGTTGAAGCCTCGAAAATGGTTGCTTCAAACATTGGGGGAAAACCACCCAGTCCGGACCTTAGAACAACTCCTTATCCGTTTGGGATGGTGGCTCTGACTCGATTTATAGGACCAGTTTCCTAATAATGAAATGGATTGGTGATGGGGTGTTTGTGCAAGTGGATAATGAAATTAACTAATTGAAATAATCTATCTAACTTTATCTATGAATTGTAGATAACTCTAAAACTAACTCGGGTATTAAATATGAATACGACTTAAAGATTGTTTCAATCAAACAAATAACCATGAAAATGTATTATTTACGTAAAAGAAAGATGCAGTATCATATAATGATAACTTTGTTTAAGAAATTAAATAGAGTTATAATAGCACATCGCATTCATAAATTTATATCGTTTACACACACTATGAAAGATGATATTCCTATATCTTCAGAAATGATATGATAAAGAAATATTTGAGAAATAAGTATACATAAGCGATAACAAATTTCAGTGAGAATATTTCATCACATAAAGAAAAAAAAACATAATAGATAGAAATACCAGATACATTTGATATCTTCCTGATGCAATTTGATATTCTGATCCTGCGATTTAACTTAGAACAATCTTCAAGGTACAAAAATGCAACTCTAAAAAACAATTCACCATAAAATCAAAGGATGTGATCCTTTACAAAAAATAAGATAGTCAAGGAGTACATAAATGTATTATCCAAGCCCAAAATATTACAAATTCAGGACCCTTTCTAAAATGCTTGAAAAGGGTTTAAATAATAAATTTAAAAAACAAATTAACTAAAACTATTGCTAAAAAAGATCATCGAAGATCTGAAAATAGGATTGTGATCTTGAATAAAACAGGTTCATTGGATTTCCATAATATCTAATGTGCGAAGCTGGCAGATCTTGAGCATATCTTTCACTTCAGTAGGGTGACTCAGCCATGAATGCAGTTGACTGGTGAATGTGGCATCAGAAAGTTCCAGAATGATATAATTGATGGCATTGGAAAGACATTTGGTTGCCATCTGTTGACTGTGTGGTTTAATCAAATGGGACCACAAGGCATCCCATGTAATTTCTTGTGTTTTATTAATCTGTTGATCTTTACTGATTAAATCCTGTTTCCATATTTTATCTATTTCTTTAACCTTCAACAATTTTCCTGGAGTGCAATCTGAGATTAAATTTGCTGTATATAGACTATCATTAACCAACTGTGTCAAATTATCCATTATATTCCTTGCTCTAGAAGTAGCACGTTATTCTTTAATAATTTGAGTTTCCCACTCAGCAAATAGGATTTCTTTATGCGATGCTTCAATTCTAGGAAGATTTGCAATTTTACCCGGTTCTGTTTCCTGCCATGTGATAAATTCTGAAATCTTCTCATTAGCACTTTCAATTTCTAATCTTGTATTGACTGCTTCGTTGATGAGGGATGATGTTATTTCACAGAGGGGTTCAACTTTTGATATTTTCAGGAATAGATCATCCAATTGTTGGGACAAAAATTTACTCACTTCAAGGGCTTCTGTTTTGAACTGGTCCAGTTTAGGATAATTTTTGAATTTATCCATTTTTGCTTGAAATATTATACTTTCCTCTTCCTTGGCAACTTTATCTTTTTGCAGCAATGTCTGCAATTTTGTTACTTCCTAGGACAACTATTCTTGTTTGTTTAAAGCTTGCTGATCAAGCTTTTGATTTTCAATGTTCAGTTGTTCTTCTAGTTGCTTAATTCTCAGTCTTTCTTCTCCCAACTGCTGCTCTAACTATGATATCCTTTGTTGATCATTTTTTGTCCTTTCTTCTAATAATGCCATCTGCAAGTCCTTTTGTTTTACCAGTTGAGTAACTTCAGTAGCTTTATCCATTGTGGCTGCACTATAAGCCCCTGCATATTGGGATAGTTTGGTTAGATCCTCTAAATGATTTACTTCAGAGTGCTTCCAAACAAAATTCATTAGTTCAACCCGGGGAGTTACAAGTGGTCCTGGATCAATCCTTCTTTTCTTTCTTTGTTTTCTTATTACAACTCTATGCTTAGGGCTATAAAAGATATCTAGAGGGGGTATGTCTTCAACCCTTAGTACAATTTCTTCAGATGGGTTTTCAGGAATGATATTAATATCTTAACAGTCGATGTTATCAGTTTGAGAATTTCCCTAGTCTCCTATCTATTGAGCAAATTGTTCATATTATTTTAACAACTGTTCATTAATATTGGTTTTAGCAAAATCTCCCTCTTTCTCACTGGTCTTCTCTTCTTCAAGTTGATCATTAGGCCTGCTGTTTGTATCTTCTTTCTTTGTTTGTACATCAATTTTGCTGCCTATATCCTCTTTCTTTTGTTCTATTTCAATACTCTCTTCTTCTTGTAAAGTAGTCTTTAACTGGTCGAGGGGAATTGTAAGCAGTCTCTTGCTTCTAAACTGTAAAAACTTATTCATATCCTCTATTTGAAATTTTGATTTAGATGAATCATAAACCTGCAAAAATTTCTCAATAGAGACAAATAGGTCATCAAAATCAACAGTTTCATGCTCAAATTTAGCAATTTGCACCATAGATGTGAAGTTGAAGGCAACTTCATTTGGATCATATTGCCTACCGGGAACGGTTGCAAGCTTGAGTTCTTTTATCTTAAGGGCTTATTTTTTTGCATGCTTGAAATCATTGAGGGTATAAGTTCCACATTGGAAAGGAAATGTAGGCCACATCAATTTTTTAGAATTCTTTAAAATTCTGGACATTCCCATTTCGGTCAACTAGTAAGCTATTTCTTGAGGCAATAGTTTAACGGGGACATATAAGGGAAAGATGTGAGGTTCATAAATCCTTCCAAATACCCTGATATAGGTGAAATTTTCTTCCCCGAACCAATTTACGATTGGGGTTAAATCAAGATTTTCCTTCTCTGAGAGCCGAGGAGGGGGTTGGTTAAAAATAGCTTGATAAATAGGCAACATGTAGCCATGGAAAACTTTGTATACATTGTTCTTGAAATGAGCTTTCCACAAATATTTATGATAGATATGTATAGGAGTAGGATCCTGAGGAGTCCATTTCCATCCCATAATAGGAAACTCAGAATTAAAGCATAACGCATCTAAAATGTAAGCACAGAAATGAAATGGGGGTGTAGTTCCAGTATGCTTATTTCTTCTATAATCCATAATTTTATTTTCTATTTTATCAGATAGAATGACTGACCAATCCATAATAACAGAACCTACATCGGCCTCAATCAGGGGTACCATTTGAATAGAAAATCTTGCAGAATTATCACTCCCAAAAAGTCTGCACATCATGGCAGCATCATAGCAATACGGAGGTGCGAGAGACTCTACAAAATACATACCTGAGGTCTCATTCTTATGTTTTTTTGGAGCTTGTCTCCATTTCCTAATAGGGTCTGATTATATTTCATTGCTTGAAGCGAAATCCTCTATGAAAGCTTTGTTGTAGGTGTTCTGAGGTTCTGGAAGATGATACACTGCCTTGATGTCTTCCGCTCTAAAATACCCAAACATATTTCCCCCAACTGTGACAAATTTTCTGTCTGTGATGGTTGTGGTTTCTATTACCCATCGTATTATATCATAGTATGGAAATACACTTGCCTGAGCTGCAATTCTATGGAGAAAATAATTTTCCATTTCTTTAAGGTGACTATCATCTGAATATGATTCTTCATCTGGCACCGTCACCTTTACTTCTGTAACTATAGTTTTTTCTGCTTCAAGCAAGTTATAAAATAATTCCAAGGAAATCTTTCCGAGACCCTGGCATGAAGTGTCTGTAATTAGCTTTATTTTGACTGGCTTTTCCTTTGGCATGATGGTAACCTTTGGGACAGCAACACCTCTCAATTTCTTAAGCTTCTTTGACATTTTCTCTTTCTGGTATCATCTTAACAGTTCTGCGAATAAGTGAAATTTCTGTTCTACAGACCTGTAAATGAGAAAATCCACTTAGAAGCGGGAATAAATCAAGTCAGAATAAACACCATTAAGTAAAAAGGATATTAGTTAAGAAAATTTTTGCGAAGGATTTTATTATGATTCTAAATTGATTATCTCCGTATTAAAATTGAATTCCTTTAGGGAAAGTCACATTCACGCATTCATATTTGAATTGCTTTTCATAATCCATTTGATTTGAGATTTAATGATGGTCATACATCGGGGACCGACAATATCAAAATCTCGATGTAAGAATTACCTTTTGGAACTTCCGATTGCGATTTGCCGATGAATGATATGTGCAAAGCACGAATAGCGATTAATGATAACTGATGGTCTATCGCATTGGAATTTTCGAAAGGGAAGCCAAAAGACATCCCATGTTTTTTACCGATTTGTGATTTTGCAATAAAGTCATGTCACATCAGATCTTTCCAAAGGAATGGAATTGTAAAGTGAGTTTGCCGAAATGCGATTACGATTGTAGTGGGGTCCATCGCATCAGAATGTTTATAAAGCAAGTAACCGTGATTTTGATGCACCAAAATGCGATTGCGATTAAAATTACATCGCATTGGAGTTTCTCAAAAAGACCTAATGAAGTATGACTTATCCAAAATGTGATTACCGATAAGTCTCATCGCATCGGAGCTTTGCAAAGAAGATATAGAAATATAATATTTCTCCGATTTGCGATTTGCGATTTACTTTATCGCATCGGAATTTTTGAAAGGATAACGTTTAGACTGTTAAAAAATTATATATTATGGAGCAATGCAACACATAAAATATGCGGAAAATACAAGCACACAAAAAAACACATAAAACCAGAGAGACACAGATATACGTGGTTCACCCAGTTTGGGCTACGTCCACCCTAAACAACCAGTCCTTCCTTTCTATTATCTAGCAAAAATGAAGAGACAAAACCTACAGCAGATCCGCTGTAATATCCTCTATTCTCTCTCACAGTCTCCCTCTCTATTTCTCGCTCCGATAATACACACATCATACACAACCGCAATACAATACCCTCATATATACAAGGGGGTTGCCTTCTAGGGAAAAAAACCCTAATCTAAACATAACTTCTACCGTCAGATCATTTGCCTAATGAACGGCCCAGATTGAATAGAAATTACTATACTTTTACAAGGAAATTTTACATCTGTTTTTAGCTTCGGGGGTGCTGCCCCCGAAAGCCCCCGCCAGGGGGGGGCTCACAAAAGTGCTGCCGCCCCCCCCTGGACCCCCACGGCAGTGATTAATTACGGGCGGCGTTGCCGCCCCTTTTAAGGTACAGGGGTCCAATGCTGTGATACAAAGTAAACAAGATAATCAGGGTCCACACCCAACAATCTCCCACTTGGAGACTGATTGTAGCAACTCCACCGCTGCTTCATTTGCTGGACAATGACTCCTCTTTGGACCCGGCTGTTTCTCATCTTCATCATCATCCTTGAAGACCAATTGAAACTGAGCACGTTCTCAGTTTCTCCCTGGTTACGAATTTTATTAGCATATCTGCAGGATTCTGGCTAGTGTGTATCTTTTCCAACTTCAACTCTCTATCTTCCAATACTGACCATATGAAATGGTACTTGAGATGTATGTGTTTAGTCCTGGAATGAAATGCTGAGTTCTTTGCTAGATGAATAGCACTTTGGCTATCACTGTATAGCATGCCCATATCATGCTTCTTACCCAATTCATCCATAAAACTTTGTAACCAAATCATTTCTTTACTAGCCTCTGTAGCAGCAACATACTCTGCTTCTGTTGTTGAAAGTGCAACAACACTTTGGATTTTTGAAACCCAACTGACAGTTGTTCCACCTACAGTAAATACATATCCTGTAGTGCTCCTCCTTTTATCTCTGTCACCTGCCATATCTGCATCAACATATCCCTGTAGAGAAATGTTTGAACCACCAAAGCATAATTCTTGATTTGTGGTACCTCTCAAATATCTGAGAATCCATTTTACTGCCATCCAATGTTCTTTTCTTGGATTATTCATGTACCTGCTTACAACTCCCACTGCATGTGCAATATCAAGCCTTGTGCAGACCATTGCATACATTAAGCTTCCAACTGCAGATGCATATGGAACTTTAGACATATAATCCATGTCTTCTTGGGTCTTTGGGCACATCTCCTTACTAAGTTTGAAATGGCTAGCAAAAGGTGTACTAACTAGTTTTGCATTGTGCATATTAAACCTTTTCAACACCTTTTCTATGTACTCATTCTGAGACAGTGTTAATTTGCGATTTTTCCTGTCTCTAGTTATCCCCATACCAAGGATTTGTTTTGTAGCTCCCAAATCCTTCATTGCAAATGAATTTGCCAATTTTCTTTTGAGCACATTTATTTCCTGCATGTTAGATCCTGCAACAAGCATGTCATCTACATACAATAACAATATAATATATCTGCCATCATTTTGCCTTTTTAGATAAACACAATGATCAGAGTGACATCTAGTATAACCTTGTTCGGACATAAACTTGTCAAATTTTAGATACCACTGCCTTGGAGCCTGTTTTAAGCCATACAAGCTCTTCTTTAACCTGCACACCAATTTTTCTTTCCCTTTGATCTCATATCCTTCTGGTTGCTGCATGTATATCTCTTCCTCCAAATCTCCATGGAGAAATGCTATCTTTACATCTAACTGTTCAAGATGTAAATCTTCCGCTGCTACAAGACTTAAGATAGTTCTGATTGAATTCATCTTAACAACGGGAGAAAATATTTCATCAAAATCAATACCTTTCTTTTGTGCAAACCCCTTCACCACAAGTCTAGCTTTGTACCTCTGTTTTCCTCCATCTTCTTCCTTCAGCCTGTAAACCCATTTATTCTGCAATGTAGTTTTACCTGCAGGCAACTTGACTAAGTCCCAAGTATGGTTATGCATTAAGGAGTCCATCTCTTCTTCCATGGCTAGCTCCCACTTCTTCCTGCTTTCAACCTGCATTGCTTCTTCATAACATTCAGGTTCACCAGAATCAATCAACAATAAATAATATAATGAAGGAGAGTATCGTTCAGGGGGTCTACTTATCCTGGTAGATCTTCTAACACCACTTTCAGGTGTTTGAGGTGCCTGTTGCTGTTGTGGTGGTTGTTGATTATTATTATTTTCAGGCACCTTTACTTTTTCAGATATCTCATCAAGAACCGCGTATTCCTTGCTTTCTTTTTCCTGTTTCTTTTCCTGCAACTGATTCTTATACAAGAACTTTTCATTGAATATTACATCTCTGCTCCTAATGATTTTGTGATTTTCATAATCATATAAGTGATAACCAAAATCATTAGCACCATATCCAATAAAGGTACATTTCTTTGATTTTGCCTCAAGCTTTGTTCTGTTTTCCTTATTAATATGGACAAAGGCCTCATAACCAAAAGGCTTTAAAAAAGAGTATTTTACCTTTTTACCTGTCCATGCTTCCTCTGGAATACCACCATCCAAGGAAATTGAAGGCCCTCTTTTTATTAGATAAACAACAGTATCTACAGCATCTGCCCAAAATTGTAAAGGAAATCCTGCATGCAATCTCATGCACCTTGCACGCTCCATGATTGTTTTGTTCATCCTTTCTGACACACCATTTTCTTGTGGTGTTCTTGGAACTATCTTCTCTCTACGAATTCCATGCTCTGAACAGTACCTATCAAACTCTTTGTTGCAATACTCACCTCCATTGTCTGATCTGAGACACTTCAACTTCTTTCCTGTCTCAATCTCAACCAAAGCTTTCCATTTCTTGAAAGTATCAAATACATCAGATTTATTCTGAATACAATAAATCCATGATTTTCTAGTTGCATCATCGATAAAAGTAACATAATAACGAGAGCCACCGAGAGATGATACCTGAGCAGGTCCCCATACATCTGTATGCACAAGCTCCAATTTTTCGCTCTTATTTTCTTTCCCAACTCTGAGAAATCTGACTCTCTTCTGTTTTCCATAAATGCAATTCTCACAAAAATCCAAATCAACATTCTTCAAACCTGGCAACAAATTTCTTGAGTGAAGAATCTTCATTCCCTTCTCACTCATGTGTCCGAGCCTATGATGCCATAATGCTGCATCTGCTCCTTTGGAAGTTAAAGCATTAACAGAGTTAGAAATACCATTGCATAAGTACAATGTACCAACCTTTTCACCTTTTGCTATTACCAACGCTCCTTTGGTGACCTTCCAAGTTTTATCTGTGAAGGTCGTCACACAACCTTCACCGCCTAACTGCCCTGTTGAAATCAGATTTTTCTTCAGATCTAGAAGATGCCTTACCTCCTTTAGTAGCCATTAGTTTCCATTCTATTGTTTTACAAGAACTTTACCCATTCCAACAATTTTACAGGGTTTATCATCACCCAAACGAACTTGTCCAAAATATCCTTGAACATAGTCATGAAAATATTTCTTATCAGGTGTGGCATGGAATGAAGCCCCTGAATCTACAACCCAAGAATCAGTAACATTTTCGAAAGAAAGAATCAAAGCATCTTGTAACACATCACCTGTCACATTTGCTTCATGATTGTTTTCTTGCTATGTGTCTCCTTATTTTCCCTTCCGAGATCTACAGTCTTTCTTTAGGTGTCCTTTCTTTCCGCAATTCCAGCACACTATCCCCGATCTGGACTTGGATCTGCCTTTCCTTGATTTACTGCGATATCCCAAGCTCTTTCCTCTTTCCATTCTTCTTCCCCTAGACTCTACACTCAAAGCATTACCTGATGTCTCACCGGAGCTTTTCCGTCGCATTTCCTCGCTAAGGATAGCACCAACAACATCATCAAACTTTTTAGTACTAGATCCAAAGACAAAGTTACTAATGGCCATTACTAAACCATTCCAACTCTCTGGCAATGAGCACAAGAATAACAGAGCTCTAAATTCATCATCAAAGTTTACCCCTACAGAACTTAACTGACTGGTAACTGTATTAAATTCATTTAAATGGTCTGCAACAGATCCACCTTCCGACATCTTCATGTTAAATAGTCGTTTCATTAGAAATACCTTGTTTGAGGCCGAGGGTTTTTCATATAGTTTCGCCAACGTCTGCATCAAACCCTCTGTTGTTGTTTCCTTTGAAATATTGAAGGTGACTGACGCCACAAGACATAACCGTACTGTTCCAAGTGCCTTTCTATCGAGAATGTTCCATTCCGCGTCTGTCATGGCCGCTGGCTTCTTTGTTTTTCCACTCAATGGTAGGTAGAGATCTTTCTGATATAGATAATCTTCCATCTGCATCTTCCACAACAGAAAGTTTTGGCCGTTAAATTTCTCGACCCTAAACTTACCATCTTCTACCATTTCTCCCACTCGAACTAGGAACCCTTCTTTCCTGCGAGTTTATCAACCAAATATACCTTCGGCTCTGATACCAGTTGTTAGAAAATTATATATTATGGAGAAATGCAACACATAAAATATGCGGAAAATACAAGCACAAAAAAAAACACATAAAACCAGAGAGACACAGATATACGTGGTTCACCCAGTTTGGGCTACGTCCACCCCGAACAGCCAGTCCTTCCTTTCTATTATCCAGCAAAAATGAAGAGACAAAACCTACAGCAAATCCGCTGTAATATCCTCTGTTCTCTCTCACAGTCTCCCTCTCTATTTCTAGCTCTGAGAATACACACATCATACACAACCGCAATACAATACCGTCATATATACAAGGGGGTTGCCTTCTAGGGAAAAAAACCTTAATCTAAACATAACTTCTATTGTCAGATCATTTTCCTAATGAACGGCCCAGATTGACTAGAAATTACTATACTTTTACAAGGCTATTTTACATCTGTTTTTAGCTTCGGGGGCGCTGCCCCCGAAAGCCCCCGCCAGGGGGGGGGCTCCCAAAAGCGCTGCCGCCCCCCTTGGACCCCCCACGGCAGTGATTAATTACGGGCGGTGTTTCCGCCCCTTCTAAGGTACAGGGGTCCAATGCTGTGATATAAAGTAAACAAGATAATCAGGCTCCACACCCAACATAGACTTTGTGCCAATGTGATATAAGTCTTATGATTGATTAGATCAGAATTAGTTTGATAACACATTTGTTTATTTGCATTTGAGATAAGCTATATGCAATTGATGTTTTTGTGTGTTTAATTAACAATGAATCTTTATATTGTTTTCTATGATAATTGGATTTCCTCAAAGTTTTATTCCTATCTAAAAGGAAAAGGGACCTATTTCTTATTGAAATTTAATATAAAAAGTTAGAAATGGGGAGAATTGTTGTACAGTACAACAGGACCTAGAGCCGTTTCTGGCACTATTGATGTTCTCATTTGTTTTTTTTCTTTTGTAGTTCTCATGGAGATGCTTTGACACTCCCAATGTTCACTTTTTACATTATCATTCCCCGATTGGTAGACATTAATATTTAAATTGAATTAAATTAAAATGTGGTAAATGATTTAAGGATAATAAAATCCAGAGAAATTATATATATTACTAATCATCATATGTACTTTTACTGTACACTTGTATCAAGAAGGGAATGCTACTTCTGATATATTACATCTAATTGGCAGAAACGAGTACCATAGAATTTTTTGTTGCTCTTTGTTTTCTTAATGTGTTTGGCTACTTCAATTTTTGAATTCACTAAGTTGAATTTAGCACCTTTTGAACCTTTGTATCAAAAATTGGCTTTATCTTATCCATACAAATCATCCAGAAATATGTCAGAAACCTGAGTTTTGCAGCTTCTAGTAGCTATTACAATGTTTCTTTGATGCTTGAAGATTTTGCTCGACCAGTAAACAAATTGCAGTTTATGCCACTTCATGACAGCTTTGATTTATTCTAAATTAGAATTAATTTTGTTCTTTGTACACCATCCAGATTCTAGACACTATTGGCCCTAACTTATTATGACAAAACTAAAAACTTAGTGCTTTCTTATTTTGTGGTTATGCAATTCTAGTAAAGTTCATTTTAAATTGATGCCAAGTTTTAGGACAACCTCACGGCATTGAAACTATGCACACCCCATAACAATACATTATTTTCAGTGGGTTTCTCACTTATTTTATCCAGATCCCTCACTTACTTTATCCATTTAGGTTTGGATGTCATTAATTTCAGATTAAATATGCTTTTTTTTGGACTGATTTTTGAGTTGTCCCCTTGAGATGATTGTTACATATATGATCTCTTATGGAATAACGTGAGCACACATTTAAGTTTTCGGTATTAATTGTCTACTGTAGAATGATTCAAGTTCCTTTATGGCATCACCTCTCTATTTTTCTTACAGACCAATAAGAGAGATATTGATGTAATTTTTCATTTTCAGGTGAGACTGTTTCTTGCTGAAGATGCCCCATTGCTGTCTGGCCTGGCTAACCAAGACCATCTACATGCAAAGAAATATTGGTTGTGGCATGCATATGGCTCTGGATTTGAAGGTAATCAGTTGCTAGACGTTGGAAACAATTATACAAAGTATAATATATAGGAAGACATCCATTTTATAACGATGAATAAGAATAGATCTCTCAAGCAGGATACCAAGACCAAAGCTTGGGAGTAGGGCAACATCACAAAACATGAAATTGGTTTGCAACATTTTTTTTTTTTTTACATGTGTGTTTGTTGCTGTCGGTATTCTGACATTTCACTACCATCAGCCTTCCAAAATTTCATCACTGCCTATGTTTCACCCCCATCGGTATTCTGATATTTCACTACGTTTCATCATTGTCATTATTGCAAAGTTTAACTACGTTTCACCACCGTATTCTGACATTTCACTACCATCGGTATTCTGACATTTGGGTACCGTCGATCTTGTAACGGATTTTTCACATTTTGTAATGTTAGAAGAGCGACAATCTGGTTCGTCGGAAGAGCAACACTCGCTTGCTAACATTAGAATAGTGACGTACTATTGGTAACATCGGAAAAGCGACGACCATTTGGAAACGTCGGAAAAAGTGTCGCTCTTCCGAAATTTAACTCAAGTGTTAGAATTGCGACGTGAGGAGAAACCATGCTTTGCCTCACTTGAAAGTGTCACTCTAAGGATGCCTATGTGTCACAAGAGTGAGATTTTGGCCGTTGGAAATTGGGCCAAATGTGCTAGTGTTCCGAGCTTGAGTGTCTCTTTCTCAAGCACTTGTACTTCATTTCTGTTATTGCATATAATAAAATGGCTCAATTGATCTGTTCATGTTTTTGATGTGTTGATGTTTACTACATTTTCTAGTTTTATGTTCTATATTCCTATTTTTCCTAATTTGGAATATTATAGTGGTATCAGAGCATAATCTTGGCTCAGCCTGTGGGGCACTACATCTATGACATCTGAAGAAGAAGAACATCTTACAGACTGGGATAAGTGGTATATTAATAGAGGTTTTAAGTTTTATTATACAAAGAACGATGAAGACAAAGGCAAGTATCCAATATAAGGAGAGATGGATGAGAAAGAGTTTCCAAATCTTCTTCTCCAAACTATGCAAGATATTTCCAAATAAATCAAGGAGATGAGGGTGGAAAGGAAAAGGGAAACCCCTAGAGGGTTACAACATGGGAAGAGTTCTGACAATTCAAATCATTAGTGTGAGCAATCGAAAGTGCAACCAGTTTCACAATGCTCCACCATGCCTACATTCCTAGTAGTGGGAAATGGGGCTGGAGGACCCCAAGAGTAGGAGGCTCTTGGTGATTACTTTCTGGAATATGAATCTCAATCTCAAAGGTTCAATGAGCATCTGAACTTCCAAGAGTTATGTCAAATCAAGGATAACAGAAGACTCTGTAATAGCAATAAAAATGGAGGGTAGATGCAGAACAATGATCTACAATTTACTATGGGTAGATTATTTCTACCTACTTTTGATGGGTTATCCAAGTCCACAACCAAGGATTGGGTGGAAAAATTAGACATCTATTTCCTGTTGAACCAAGTATCAGAGATTGAAGCTATTAAGATAGTAGCGCTACACCTTGAAGGTGAAGCACATGAATGGTGGTTTCACGTACTATCTACATTAGGGTATGCAGGTGTGACTGCATATGAAAAATTCACTAGGAGATTGGTAGAAAGATTTGATCGAAGAGATCCATAGGCACACTTTTTTGAGCTAGCTAATCTCAAGTAGTCAGAAAATCTGGAGACCTATATCTCTGAATTCCTGAAACTTTTCATCATGGTGCTAGATCTATCTACTGCTAGGAGAGTATACATGTTCATTGCTGGGCTAGTAGCGCCTTTTCATGGGTTAGTAAATTCCACTAGACCAACTACGCTCCAAGATGCCATTAAGAGGGCTAGGGACTTATAAGATGCTTTGCCAAAGGAAAGAGCTACATTCTAGCAAAAACCCACACTACAGTCAAAGGGGAAAGATATGGAGGTTCCACCCCCAAAGGGGAACCAAGGCAAAGGAACTCTTAGTGATGATATCTGGAGAGATTTGAGGAGGAGGAAGGTTTGCTTCACTTTCCAAGAACCATGGGCACCAGGGCGTCGATGGGCTGCTGGAAAGGCACATTATATTGAAGTATTCTTTGATAGTGAAGAGGAAGAAGAAGAGGAGCTAGAAGGGGACACCAACACTGTGACACTAGTATAGGATCCACCACCACCAGGAGGTGGAAATGGAACATTTTCTCCAATTGGAGGGGCACTTGCAGCTTTGCGGGGAGTACCCAAATATTTGACATTGAGAGTCCGAGGCACAGTTCAAGGGAAGCGGGTGTTAGTGTTGATAGACAGTGGGGCTACCCAAAATTTTATTGATACCCGGCTAGTGCAGAGGAGAGACATACCCACATATGATTTTAAAGGATTCTCAGTTTTGGTTCCAAGAGCTAGAACCATGCACTGTATGAAGTATGTTCCAACATTGATTGTAACCTTGGGGACATACACATTGACAAATCGCTTCTTTGTGGTCCATTCCTGACACCAATGTGATATTGGGTGTACGATGGTTGATCACACTAGGAAAGGTCACCACGTATTGGGAGACATTGAAGATGGAATGGACAGATAAGAAGAGTGGTAAGCATCAAATGATCAAGGGCATGCACACATATCCACCTCAGGTAGTCTCAACACATATGATGGTGGCTGATTTGCACAGAGGAGACATAGCATGGGAAGTAGAACAATGTAAGTTGGAGGATGGAGGTAAGGAAAAATATTTCTTCTGTGATGTGCAGTCTATTCTACAATATTTGGGGACATACCACAAGGGAGGCCACCGGACTGGAAGTTTGTTAAAGGGTTCTCCCAACTAGCAGCACCACTCATAGATCTGACCAAGAAGGGAGCCTTTGGTTGGAAAAACACAGTGCAGAGGGCCTTTGATAGGCTCAAGGAGGTGATGAGCAGTTGTCCAGTGTTGGTATTACCATATTTCACCCAACCCTTTGTGCTGGAATGTGATGCTTCATGGGAGGGCATTGATGTAGTCTTGATGCAGGGGGGTCACCCCATAGCCTTTGAGAGTCAGACGTTTCTGCCACATGAGAGTTTGTATCCCATATATGACAAGGAAATTTTGGCCATTATGCATGCATTGGCAAAATTAAGGAAGTATCTGGTAGGCAACAGTTTCTGAGTAAAGACTGATCACAACAGTCTTCGGTATTTTCTTGAGCAGAAGCAGCTTCAAGAGAGGTAGCCAAAATGGGTTAGAAAAATCCAGGCATATGAATTTGACATTGAATATGTCAAAGGAAAGAGCAATGTGGTAGCATATGCCTTATCACGGAGACCAACAACGCAGTCATTGATGAGTGTGGACAAAGATTGGAAGGCCCAGTTGTTAGTGGAATATTCCAAAGATTGCTTCACATGTGAGATACTAGATGGGCAAGAGACCGATAAGAGGCATAGAGTGATGTATGAGGTCATATACTACCAGGACTGGATCTTCTTGACTAGAGATTCTAAGCTCAAGGAGAAAATTTTGCATGTAGCACATGATTCACCGCTCTTAGGCCACCAAGGTCTCACAAAGACATATTGGTCCATTAGAGAGAGATTCTCATGGAAGGGTCTCAAGGAGGATGTGCTCCAGCACATCAAGAAGTGCATATTTTTTCAGCAGAATAAAGTGTTGAAGTTTAAAACAAGAAATAATGAAATTGACTTCTAGAAGCAACATGACAACACCTACACTAGTGTGGGACCACAAGTCGTTTAGTGATGGTTCCTAGCGATACATTAGTGTGAAATTCAAGTTATTTAATAAATTGGAAATGTGTCTAATTTAATTATCCCTTAATTAAATTGGACAATAAATTGTAATCTTAAATCATAAACACTTGTCATAGTTAACTGAGTGTGATAGACTCAATTAGATCATGGAATTCGAGTTGAGGGTATTTGGTGAGGCATGCAGAGTGATTCTATGTGTTTTAGAGTTCAAGTTGCAGTTAAGTGCATGAGTTTAATGCATGAGTAATCAGTTAAATCAGTTAGGTGAGTTAAATTTAGTTGAACTAGTTGTAGCTGTTTGTTACACTAGTGAGAGATAAAGTGAATTAAATTAGGTTTAATTCACATGCAGAGATTTTCCATGCAACTGATGATTTACTATTAATATCTACATGCATGTCAGTTCCAATGGAGACCCAGTTGAGACAAAGTTTAAATGGAAGTTGAATATCATTTGTATTATTAGAAGACTACCTTGATGCAGTTAAAAAGGTGAGTTAAATTTAGTTGAACTAGTTGTAACTATTTGTTATACTAGCGAGAGATCAAGTGAATTAAATTAGATTTAATTCACACACAGTGATCTGCCATGTAACTGATGATTTACTATTAATAGCTACATGCATGTCAGTTCGAGTGGAGACCAAGTTGAGACAAAGGTTAAATGGAAGTTGAATATCAGTTGTATTATTAGTAGGCTACCCTGATGCAGTTAAAACACCACAAGATTTCCTATGATACTAGCGCAGTTGAGGAAGGTTGGAATTACTAAAGAATAGGGATTGAATTCATCAGGTTTTGCGTGAGCAAGGCAAGCTGAAGACAGGCTGATAATTGGCTAGGTGTTGGCCCGATTTTGTCTAGATGAATGTAAGACAATGGGTAGATTGCAGGAGACTCTTGTGAGAAGAGTGAATTGTAATTATTTCAAGATTCCTTGTGGAATATACAATATAATATAGATGGGTCTTGAGTAGCAAACTTTCCTAGGGAAATTATCTTTGTTGTGGTCTGATTTGTTTCTTTCCTTACTTATTGTGATTGGTGATCGTGTTTATTTTCCGCAATTGATTTGTAGAATGATTCAATATATTTCTTTAGTACATTGCTTGATTGGATTGAATCTATTGATATAAATATGTTTGTATAATTTCTACATGGTATCAGAGCACAAGAAATCACTATAGCGGAGGAGAAGTTGAGTTTGTGAATGAATAGAATTCAAATTTGCAAAAAGTATTCCTGGTGTGAGAGGTGAATCAGGATCGAAATGGATTTCAATGGATTGAGATTGGAGTATGCACTTGAGGGTAGTTCCATTTATATTTCATGGAAATATAGGATGGAGGCAGTACTAGAGGACAATGGGTTGAAATAATTCAATGATAATGATGTTACCGAGCTTGCTATAGCAGATGTTGCAAATCTTGATGCTTGGAAAAAGAAGGTTGCAAGGGCGAGGAGGATGTTACTAGAGGGAGTACGGGATCACATTGTCTCAAGTATCCATGGAAAAGTGACTCCATATGCAATTTCGAAGGCCTTGACAAATTTTTTTCAATGCAACAGTGATCATATAAAATTGGCACTCAAGGACAAGCTCAGGAAAATCAAAATGGAGAAAAGCGACACTATTTCGGTATAATTAACAAATTTTGTCCAATGTCAAGATGAGCTTGGGAGTGTAGGAATTACTATCATAGATGATGAATTGGTGAGCCTAGGTCTTCTAAGACTTCCCAAGAGTTGGCATAATTATCAGGATTCTGTCAATGGGAGGGAAAAACTGCCAAATTGGGAACGACTTTGGTCGGATTTGGTGCAAGAAGAATGCAGGCGGAATAATAGGGATGGATATTCATCTAAGGAATATGATGAAGAAAATTATGCTTTGGCTGGTAAGGTGAAGAAGGGGAAGGGAAATAAATCCAATTCCAAATATGAGACCGACGAAGAAGGCAAGGAGCGCGACATGGCCAAAGTGAATTTTTTTTACTGTCATGAGCATGGACATTATTCCACTAATGGCCCACAAAAGAATAAGAATAAGAAGGCTTCATGATCTGTAGCTGGTGAGGATTTGGCCTCGCAATTTGAGTTGGACTTCTCGTTGATCGCATGCATGGTGTCAAGTGCGATGGGATTAGGGTGGTACTTGGATAGTGGTGCATATTTCCACATGATGGGAAACAAAGAAATTTTCAGTAGCTTGGAGGAAAAGGACCTCCAGATGCATATAGAAATGGGTAACGACAAAAGGTATAGTGCTACTGGGATTGGTACAATTACTTTCTAGAGACAGTGTGATAAACCATTTTATTAAAGATTTAATGCATGTACCAAGCTTGAAGAAAAATTTAGTTTCAGTCGCAATGTTGGAGGATAGAGGCTATGATGTTGTTTTAAGTGAAGGAAAATATTTCCTTCAACACAAAGCAACATGACAAGACAAGAAGATTGGGATTCATGTGAAGAATCTCTATAAAATTGATGTAGATGGCTGTGCAACATTGATGGGTAAAGAAGACAAAGTGGTGAGACAGGATGAGGGTGAGTTACACCATAGATCTTTGAAGGTCATAAAATTTCTATGGGGCTTTCAAAGGGTACTCTTGTGTAGATAGACACATGCAAGGGATGTACCATGGGGAAGTGTGAGAAAGCCATGCAATTGTCTCTTGAGAGGGAGCTTGATTTGCATGCAGATGAGGAACTCTTGATTCCAAAGAATGAACCTCAAGATGTGGAGCAGCCACATGCAGAGGATCATGGAGTGGTAGAAACCACTCAAGAAGAGAAATTTCGAGCCAAATGAGCAGAGGGAGTGCATGCAGCTATACCTCCAGGTGTGAGGTGTGGCGGTGTGCAAGATTAATCCCAAGAAGAAATTTGGGTAGGGTCCTAGAGATGGTATGTCTCATGGATCGAACCTGGCTATGAGGAGCCCACACTAGAGCAGTAGAAAGATCGGTTAGATTGAGGCAGTCAGATTTCAGGAAGAAAAAAATTACAGTGACAGGTGTCAGATACTGGAGCACAGAGAAGAGTTGGCAACAGTGCAGAGTGCATGGATGCAGATGTCAGCAGCGCAGAGAGTCAAGTAGACATGTGCAATAGCTAGCAACAGTCATATGACATTGATGACAGATGAATTACACTGATTCAGTTGCTTGGAGGCGATTTAGTTTCAAAAGTGTTGCATGCAATAGTTGCATGTGCGAAAAACACTAGAGAAGTGTTGCATGCAAGAACAACACTAGAGAAGTGTTGCATGCAAGAGCTGCATTTGCGAGAAACACTAGAGAAGTGTTGCGAGTTGCATGTCGCATGAAAGAGTTGCATGTCGCGTGCAAGAGGTGCATGTGCGCATGCAAGGACATTCCTTTCTTGTTGAGAGGGAGTGTTGAAGTTTTCAACAAGAAATAGTGAAATTGGCATCTAGAAGCAACATGATAGAAACTACACTAGTGTGGGACCACAGGTCATGTAGTGATGGGTCCTAGCGATACCTTAGTGTGAAATTAAATTTATTTAATAAATTGGAAATGTGTCTAATTTAATTATACCTTAATTAAATTGGAAAATGAATTGTAATCTTATCTCATAAACACTTGTAATAGTTAATTAAGTGTGATAGACTCAGTTAGCTCATGGAATTCAAGTTGAGGGTAGTTTGTGAGGCATGTAGAGTGATTCTATGTGTTTTAGAGTTCAAGTTGCAGTTAAGTGCATGAGTTTAATGCATGAGTAATCAATTAACTTAGTTAAGTGAGTTAAAGTCAGTTGAACTAGTTGTAATTGTTTGTTACACTAGTGAGAGATCAATTAAATTAAATTATATTTAATTCACATGCAATGATCTTCCATGCAACTGATGATTTACTATTAATATATGCATGCATGTCAGTTCCAGTGGAGACCCAGTTGAGACAAATGTTAAAGGAAAGTTGACTATCAGTTGTATTATTTGAAGACTTCCCTCATGCAGTTAAAACACCACATGGTTTCCCATGATACTAACACAGTTGAGGAAGGCTGAAATTATAGGGATTGCATTCATCAGGAATTGTGTGAGCAAGGCAGGCTGAAGATAGGTTGATAATTGGCTAAGTGTTAGCCCGATTTTGTCTAGATCAACATGAGATGATAGGCATATTGCAAGAGACCCTTGTGAGAAGAGTGCATTGTAATTTTTTCATGATTCCTTGTGGAATATACAATAGAATATAGAGGTGTTTTGAGCAACAAGATTTCCCCGGGAAATTATCTGTGTTGTGGTTTGATTTGTTTCTTTCTTTACTTATTGTGATTGGTGATCGTGTTTATTTTCCGCTATAGATTTGTAGAAGGATTCAATATATTGCTTTAGTACATTGCTTGATAGGATTGAATCTATTTATATACATGTGTTTGTATAATTTATACATAAAGGAGAGAACAACCATCCTGCAGGGTTGTTATAGCCACTTCCTATTCTGGAGGGGAAATGGGAGAGAATTTCTATGGATTTCATTACCGGTTTGTCAACAATACAAGGCAAGGATTGTATCTTTGTGGTCATTCATAGACTGACAAAGTATTCACATTTCTTTGCCATCTCTTCACAGTACACTGCTTCACAAGTGGCCAGTATTTTCTTTAGAGATGTTTTTAGACTTCATGGTATTCTTAAGACAATATTCAGTGATAGAGATAACCGCTTCATGGGTGGAATTTGGCATGAGCTTTTTCATTTGGTGGGTACCGAGTTGACACTGAGTACCAGTTATCACCCTCAGACAGATGGGAAAACATAGATAGTAAACAAGTGGTTGGAAGGCTACTTGAGAAACTATGTTTCAGGGTAGCAAAGAGCACGGCTGCGCTGGCTCCACTTGGGAGAATATTGCTACAATATGAAATTTCATATGTCGATCGGTATGTCTCCATTTTGGGCTCTATATGGTTAGGATGCTTTATAATTTTCTGATGTGATGTTTGGAGCAATCAAGGCTCCTAGAGCCAAAGAGTGGATCCAAGAGAGTCAGGATATACTCTGTGCTCTTAAGTACAACATTGCTACAACCCAAAATTAGCAGAAGTTATATGCAGATCATGGTCAGGTGGAGAGAGAGTTTGAGGTGGATGATTTGGTCTAACTTCGTATTTAGCCTCACAAGTAATCTACGCTGAAGAATATGGGACTTGAGAAGCTTAAGTCCCATTTCTATGGGCCATATAGGGTGATCCGTCATGTTGGGGAAGTAGGATATGATTTGGAGCTCCCCATTGGGAGTAAGATCCACAACATTTTTCATGTCTCATGCCTCAAGAAGGCCATTGGATAACATGTAGTTGCCATTATGGATCTCCTACCTATTGATGAGGGCCATTTGGTTTTACAACCAGAAGCTATCTTGAATACTCAGAAGAGGAAACTAAGGAACAAGGTGATTAAAGAATATTTGGTTCGATGGAGGGATCTTCTGGATGAGGATGCTACTTGGGAATGAGAGAAAAATTTGCATCATCCATACTTTTAGTTTCTTGAGGACAAGAAAAATTTGGGAGGGGAGGATTGTAATATTCCTAATTAACTTTTAGCTAGTTAGAATATTAAATTTTGTTTTTGTCAATAAGATAGATGAATAAGAGGGTAGAGGGACCCATAAATCTCTTTAGTAGGAATAAAACCACTTCTAATGTGAATGTGGATTAGTGCATCTAGATAAGATCAAGATGAAAAAATCACTCCTTGGTGTGAATGTGGGTTTATGCATGTGGAAGTGGTCAATTTGACCAAATCAACAACGCAGTCATGGAGGTAGTGGAGACAGTGGAGGACAACATAGTCATAATGGAGGGGAGTCTCCATGAGAGTAGCATCATTATTGAGTGGGGCCAAGGAGGTGAAGGCTCACAAAGCATATAAGGAAGGGGATGGCAGCCATAGAAAACATTCTAAATATTTTTTATATATTTTATTTTATGACTTTCTGCACACTTCAGCTATTTAGCGAAGTCTGCTGTGATGCTTAGCATAAGGGTGTTTCCGAGCAGAAATCCCACCCTCATCCTCAGGGGACTTCGAGTGTCCACTAAGGAGAGGTTCTTTGAGCTGAATTACATTATCTGACATCAGGTCAATATTTAGCCCCTATCAGCACCGTAGTCTCCTTCATGAATTGCGCAATCCAGGAAGGAAGATCTATTGGAGGGGTAATAATCCAAGTTTTTGAGATTATCATCTAGTGAGGGGAGCAACCCTTCATCCGGAAAGTCATTGGGAGGAGTAGCAGAGCATTTATAATCAGATCAACCACCTCCCAACAGTCTCCCAGATGCAATGCATAATTCAGCCCTAGGGCTGAATTTTTCATCATTTTCATTTCTGGAAACCCTTTTTGGGTTATCTTGGAATTGTGCTATAAAGCCTAGATCTTTGATCCCTAATTTTTCCAAGCACCTAATAAGAAGATCTACGCATTCCTAGTTTATAGTAGCAATATTTTCTAGCAGGATTACGCAGTCACAACCTCCAAGCAGTTGGTGTAGTAGTAACATATTATGTCTTGATGTTTAGGGTCATTTCAGGCTTGTTTTTCCTAACTTGAGTGTCTCTTTCTCAAGCAATTGTACTTCATTTATGCTATTTCATATAATAAAATGGCTTAGCTAATATGTTCATGTATTTGATGTGTTGATGTTTACTGCATTTTCTAGTTTTATGTTCTATATTCGAGTTTTTCCTATTTTGGAATATTACAAGAGCCTAAAAACATACTGTAGCTATGAGAGGAGCCTACACCTTTCTTGTACATAGTCACCCCAATGGACCAAAGACGGAAAATGTAATATTCCTTTTTCGGGAATTTCTGAAATGTGGTCCTCAAGGACGATGTATAAGGAAGAAAATGTAAAAATAAGCTTAAAAAGGGCTTGGATCCCCTTGTTAACTCATAAAAAACTTCTCTTCCAGAAGATTAGCTCAAAGAAATAACTCTAGATGGGTTATTCAGATCTCCCCAAACTAGATCCCTCAAAAGAATTCTCAAAGAAAGAGACTACAACAACATATGAGCATAATCATGAAACTTTGCAAATATGTACATATCAATAAATGAAATATAATAAAACCATAATGTTTTATAATATATGAGCTACAATATACAGAAATATCTTGAGGGACAAGCCACTCAAGCTATCAGAACAACCTCCAGTGATCAAACTATGAAATACACATGAGTTTCTGCACTGCACAAAATGCCGGAGGCAAGTGACAGTGCTGTCTATAATAAATTAGCTGCTGCTATAGATGCATACACATGAAATATGGCTAAAATATATAAATAAATTCCCAACAATATAAGAATTGGCTCCAATACAATATTTCTAGCCAATCTAGGAGAGATTGCTAGAAATGCCGGAAAATGTATAATGTGACAATCTGACTTCTCATTGAAACTAAATCAAAATATGAAATGAGGCTGAAGAAGATCATAAATAGTGATACCCTCATTTGATAGTGTATCTACGCAAAAGGCTGTTCCTTTTACTCAGAAACAACTCCTCCTGATGAGCTCAAATAACCTTCCCACCAACTGCTAGCAAAAATAACGCAGATCAAGCTGGAAACTGTGCTGTGAGGGAAGATGGATGGTTGGCCTGATGCCAATGATATGGAAATAAGCCCGGGAGTCCTTCTCATTGATCCTCCAATGAATAACTGAGCCCTCCAATGAAAAACAAGCCAAGGAACAACTCAAGAGATCCTCCGTTGCTGGACCCTACAGCACAAAATTATCCTGATCCAAGAATAACGCTGTGACTGAAGGAGCTAGCTTTGGAAAAATGCCAGAATGATGAAATGTAGCTCTAAAACCTCTCCTTCCCTGAGGATGAGGTAGGGATTCCCGACCGGGAACACCTTAGTGCTATGCAACACTACATTCTTGCTAAACAACAAGAGGAGCGAAGTCTCAACAGACTAAGAAAAATAATAATCAAGCATGCCGAACAATGGCTCTCCTCGTCTCCTTATATAGCAAGTGATCCTCTCCACCATGGGTCCCATCCACATGTGCCTTCCAACTCGTGCATGTGATCCTCATCTAAAATTGCGCAGTCCATCAAGTAGATACATTGTATCTAGACAGGGCATGTGGACTTGGTCAAAATGTCTAGATTGTTGGAAATACTGAGAGGGGGGGTGAATCAGTATTTATTTCAATTAGAGCATTAGTTAATCTTCAATTATCATCATTGTTTGTACAATGATAGCAGCAAAAAAGAGGAACAAAAATGCACACAGTTTTTAAGGTGGAAACCTACTCTGGGACAAAAACCACCTAATGCTTTTCTAATAATTCTTTTCAACTCCAATTGAAAATAAAGCTCCAAATTCCTAGAATCTAGAAAAGTATTCTTCTCCAGCTCCCACTGGATGGAAGATCAAATGCCCAAGATTCTTTAGTAGTCACTGAATGGATGCCCCAACACCCAATGAGCTACAACTCACCCTACCACCCTATAAAATAATAAAAGAAGAATGGACTCTCGTACCAGGGAAAATGGTCCACTTTACAATGATATAGAATAATGCAGAAGAATAAGATATACTAGACCATAACCCAAAATTTGATACAACCACCTAATAATGATCCTAGACCTCCCAACACTGCCTCTTCAACCCTTGGCAGATAGACACTATTACAATTTGTACAATAATGTATTTACAATGACTAAGTACAATGATACCTTTACAATGATTGTATGCAGTGCTACCCACTTGAAGACTTCATATGATGAAATTATTTCTGCTGTTATGCACCTTGGTTGCTGCTCTTGTCATGCTACCATCTGCTGCACCTTGCTTTGCTTTTCTGCCGTAGAAATTCTGGTCCTTTGCAACCCTTGACAACACATGATCTAGCTTTTTCTTGCCTTCTAGGAGCTCGATATTGAATCTGGTGTATCTCTGTCATTTTAGATCCTCAATATCTAATTTTTGGTCCTGTAGTAGTCCTCTGAGTCATCTTTCCAATGCCATAGGTCTGACCCAATTTGGATTCTTGAAGAGAGAGTTATACCCAATCTCTCACAATGCCCTAATTATGGACTGTTTTAGCAAAGCGCAATTGTACGGCGTGCCACGTGTCATTGTTTCTTAATTTGTTTCTGAAATTGATAGAGTGAAAATTATAGACTGTGTACTATTTGTCACATTTTAGGGAATTCCAATCCGATACTTAGAGAGAGAGAGTTATGACGAATTTACCAAGGTCACTTCTTTGAGATGAATTTCAGGAGCCTGCAAAAACCCTGACTTACACAGATCATATCTCCAAAAATATTGCGCACCTTGATCTGAAATTTTTACTGCAGCTTCCTTAGGCTTTCTTCTTCGCCTCATAAAAATTTCAGCTTCTGAGCCTTTGTAGAAAAAAATGTTAGAGCGAAAATTCCAAGATGACTTGTTTCAGATGGCCGAAACCCTTGCATAAGGAGGAAATGAAGATCACAATTTATATGAATGCTTAAGTTGAGAGGGGCTTCAAAAAGTGAACATGGGAGGAATCATAGGAGCTTAAAAAATATTAATTATGACTTTTCAATGACCCATGCCCCAATCCCATGGGGTTTTAGCCCACTAACTGGGGGTACAAACTTCAAACATGAATATCTCTCAAAACGTGAAGAATTACATGGTGTGTCATATATCAACGGAAACATCTCGACAAGTAGAAACCATCAAAAACATTATTGACCTAGAATATATTAATTTGGTAGGTCAAAATTCCCATGCAATATTGGGTTAGCCCTTGGTACTACTTGGGTTGACATCAATGACAACCGTTGATCAACAATCTCCTCCTTTGGCATTGATGGCAACACAAGTACTCCCCCTACGATCATGACACCTCTTCCTACAACATTCTCTCCCCCTTTGACATCAATGGCAAAGGGTAACTCCCCCTGAAACACAACCATCCTATGGACCTGTACACACTTCCACTCATGCTGACACACAACTGTCCTGCAGACCTGTACACACTTCCACTCCCCCTTTATATTCTGAAAAAGGAAAATCTAATGAGAACTTGGGAGAATCCCAAGCTTCTGGCAAAAATATTCCAATGTTGGCGAATATTTAATATGTGATTCTTTTGGTGCTGCTTGGAATCTTGCTACTTGTCCAACTGCTTGCATAAAATTTGGTCAGGAGGCTGTTACATATAGAAGACTACTAATCATAGATCTGTACAACCTTTGATCCACATCCTTAGATGAGTCGTCAATGCTCAATTTGCAACCAAGTAAATACATCTCTAAATCACTTTGCACCTTTGTAGCAAAATTCTTACTTAGTCAATCATCATTGCTACCAATTATTGTATCATCCTCTTTAGCTATTAGACATGCTTTAGTTTCTTCATCCAGAACATATATGTCGTTTGGAGCTCGACTTCCTGTAGCCACAATTTCACCATACACGCCTTTCCTGATTTCACATTTCATGGAGTTGAATAGTATTGTGTGTCCTTGATCACACATTTGTCCAACATTGAGTAGATTGTGATTCATGTTTTCAACCAATAGAACATTCTTGGCTAGAACATATTTGCTTCCGAGAGTGACGGTACCTGATCCTATAACATTTGAAGATCCATCATTTCTATCTCCAGTCATATGCATTGAGCAACCGCTATCAACATACCACACATCTTTGTTCTTTTGAGCCTTGAGAGCGAGAGCACAATTATCATTCTTATTCTTCTTCCATGTTTGTTCATTATGTGGCTTCGAAGATTCTTCTGGAGGATTTTAAAGTCTACAGTCTTTGGCTGTGTCCAAAGTTTCGACATTTGTAACATTCAATATTATTTTTTAAATGTTAAAATCTATTGATATTTCATTGAGCCCTGGGAGGTTCATATTTGACAGATCTCCTGGAATTGTATTCTTTCCTAGGGTACGTGTGACATTCTACAGCTTTATGACCAAATTTTCCACATGAATAACAGTAGCCATAAAAAATATGTTGGTACCTGGATCGAAATTTTCGTCGAGGAATTGTCTTCCAAGGTTGTTCTTTCGAATCTTGTCTAATGAAGTCTACATGCATGTTAGATATCATAGGTTCATTGTATTTTGTTGTAGAAGGTCCTGCTTCTTCTTCTTTGTAACCGATGCCAGTTTTTTCGTTGTAATATCGTTGATTGTTGATGAGTTCTTCCAATGCCCTTGCGCTGTTGGCATAGTTTTGGATATTTTTTCCTTTCTTCACTTCCTCACGCAGCCAGACTACTTCGGCTTCTAATTCTTCCCTTTCTTGGTTGCTTTCTTCCAACTTCTTTTGAAGTGACTCTTCAATGCATTTTTGTTCTTCAACTTCAATTTTGAGACCTTGAACTTGTTCTTCAAGAGTTTTGGAACGGATCTTCTCTGCCTTGAGATCTTTTATAAGCTTGATTGCTTCCTCATAAAATTCATCTATGGTCCATCCTTCTTCTTTGTTGTTTGATACCTCTTGCTTATTGTGCTTGGCCATAAACAATACTCTCTCATTGGCTTCTTCTTCACTATCATTGTCTTCATTGGATGATGAGCTATCTTCTTTAGAGAGAAAGTTCCTTTTGGATCCTTGCTTGTTGAATTTCTTAAAGCCTTTCTTTCTTTTTGAGTTTCCATTACTTTTGTTTGAACATTTTGTTGCAAAATTCCCAACCTCATTACAGCTGAAAAATATCAATGGAAGTTTACCTTTGAATTTTCCCTTACCAATTTGTAATTTTCTCATGAAGTAAGCATATTCTTCGTTTGAAAGACCTTCTTCATCATCTCCCTTTTCTTCACACTTGCATGTGCATGTCTTTTCAATTGAAGGTTGTTTATCCTTATTGGTTTTCTTAGATGCAACGAACGCAGTTTCTAGATGCGAAGTACCCTCTTCTTCATCAAGTCTCATTTCATATGCTATGAGAAATCCATGTAATTCCTCTTTGCTGAGTTTGTCCAGATTTGCACTGTATTCTAAGACCGATACCTTTGGGTTGAATCTCCCTGGTAACGTTCTAAGAATCTTTCGTATAATAGTCTTTTCATCAACTGGCTCTCCCAATCCTTCCAGAGTATTGGTTATTTCATCAACATATTGAAAGTATGCAACAATGTTGCAATATTATTTTATTCTGAGTTGCTCAAATTTTGCTCTATATATTTGAAGCTTTGCTTCTTTGACATTTGAGTCACCTGCATATATATTATCAAGCTTGTCCCATACATTTTTGGCGATTTTACAACCCAATACCTTATGATAAGTAGATTCAATAAGTCCACTGATAATAATATTATTTTCTTTTGCATCATTTACCAAATTCTTCTTACTTTGTTCATCCATAGTTGATGTAAATCCATTTTGAACAGTGTCCCATACTTTGTAACCTTGCACCAAGAGATAGACCTCCATTATTCCTTTCCAAAGTGCATAATTATTTTCATTGAATAGAGGTACAACATTCTTGGTATACTCCATGACCTCCTTCCAGCTGTTAAACTGCTATTGAAGGAACCAAGCTCTGATACCAATTGTTGGAAATACTGAGAAGGGGGTGAATCAGTATTTCTTTCAATTAGAGCATTAGTTAATCTTCTATTATTATCAGTGTTTGTAAAATGATAGCAGCAAACAAGAGGAACACAAATGCACACAGTTTTTAAGGTGGAAACCCACTCCGGGACAAAAACCACCTAATGCTTTTCTAATAATTCTTTTCAACTCCAATTGAAAATAAAGCTCCAACTTCCTAGAATCTAGAAAAACATTCCTCTCCAGCTCCCACTGGATGGACGCTCCAATGCCCGAGATTCTTTAGTAGTCACTGAAAATATTCCCCAACACCCAATGAGCTACAACTCACCCTAGCTCCACCCTACCACCCTATAGAAGAATAAAAGAAGAATGGACTCCCGTACCAGGGAAAATGGTCCACTTTACAATGATATAGAATGATGCAGAAGAAGAAGATACACTATAACATAACCCCAAATTTGATACAACCACCTAATAATGATCGTAGAACTCCCAACACTGCCTCTTCAACCCTTGGCAGATAGACACTAGTACAATTTGTATGCAGTGCTGCCCACTTGAAGACTTCATATGATGAACTTCTTGCTGCTGTTATGCACCTTTGTTGCTGCTCTTTTCATGCTACCATCTTCTGCACCTTGCTTTTCTTTTCTACCGTGGAAAGTCTGGTCCTTTGCAACCCTTGACAACACATGATCTAGCTTTTTCTTGCCTTCTAGGAGCTCGATATTGAATCTGGTGTATCTCTGTCATTTCAGATCCTCAATATCTAATTTTTGGTCCTGTAGTATTCCTCCGAGTCATATTTCCAATTCCACAGGTCTGACCCAATTTGGATTCTTGAAGAGAGAGTTATACCCAATCTCTCACAATGCCCTAATTATGGACTGTTTCAGCAGAGCGAAATTGTACAGCATGCCATGTGTCACTGTTTCTTCATTTGTTTCTAAAATTGATAGAGAAAAAATTACAGACTATGCACTATCCGTCACTTTTTACGGAATTCCAATCCGATACTCAAAGAGAGAGTTATGACGAATTTACCAAGGTCACTTCTTTGAGATGAATTTCAGGAGCTTGCAAAAACCCTGACTTACACAGATCATATCTCCACAAATTTTGCGCACCTTGATCTGAAATTTTTACTGTAGCTTCCTCAGGCTTTCGGCTTCGCCTCATAAAAATTTCAGCTTCTGAGCCTGTTGAAGCCTATAAAATCTCTGCTTCAAACATCGGGGAAAACCACCCGGTCGAGACCTTAAGGCAGCTCCTTTTCCGTTTGGTATGGTGGCTCCGACTAGATTTAAAGGACCAGTTTCCTTGTAACTAAATGGATTGGATTGGATGGGTGGAAATGGGACTAAAATAACTGAAATAAAACTATCTAATTTAAGCTAAATACTGATAAAGAAATTCTAACATTAACCCGGGTAGCTATATGTGAATACAACTTAAGATTGTTCCAATTCAAAAATAACCATGAAAATGTATTATTGATTAAATTGAAATATGCAGAAACAAATAAAGATAACTCTGTTTAAGAAATTAAACAGAGTTATATAAACATATTGCATTCATCATTGTATACCATTTACATGTAACTATGAAAAATAACGTTTCAATTATACTTAGAAATGATATATAAAAGGAAACGTTGTGAAAACCAATATACATATAAATGATAGCAATTTTAAAACGAATATCATAAAACAAAAGAGATCAACAGTAAACAGATAGAAATACCTTGCTCATCTTGATGACTTCAAATGCAATCTGATACTCTATCTAGTAACTAAAATGCAAAACCAAATTCCAAGGTACAGAAATGAAACACTTCAAAGATAATTCCGCATGAAAATCACCAGATGTGATCCTTTTCAAAAAATATAAAAGACAAATGGAGTACAGAAATGAAATCTCCAAGTCCAAAAATATTAAGATCCAGGACCCCTCTCTAAATGCATGGGAGGGGTTTAAATACTACTTAACTAACTCTAAAAATAGTTTATTACAAAAAATAAGGATTCGGTTCAATGACCGTCCTTTTCCTAGGCTAAAATACAGTGAAATTAAAACTAAATCTATCTATCTATGAAATTTATCTTTGCTCTTGCAGGCATCTAGCATAGTTTTGAGAAGATGCGGTTGACTGACTTCAGAATTCAGCTGTCCTGAAAAGACAGAGTCGGCAAGCGTAGGAGCAATCTTCTCTGTAGCATTGATAATACAATTGAGTGCACTGTGCTGACTGTGTGGCTTCACCAAGTACATCCAGTATGAGTCCCAATTCAATCTTGTCAGCCCTTGAATGGATTTTTCTCTTTCTTCTACCTTTTGCCTCCATTCTGCTTGCAATTGATTTTCCTGTGGGAGATAACCTGGAACAGTTTCAACATTCAAGTTAGCTTTGTGTAAATTGTCATTTACACAATCAGTGAGAGTGTTTGCCGCTGTAGATGCCTCCTCTGCTGCCCTTTCTGCTCTTCTGATTTGTGCATCCCAATTACTGAACATTATTTCTTTGTGGTTTTCATTAATGATGGGTGCACCAGCTTTTCTGCCTTCTTCTGTCTTTTTCCATGCTAGATAATCATTGATCTTTTCATTAATCAAATCATAATCATTTCGTAAATCTACGACATGATTTGTGATTTTATCGCTTTCTTGGCACAAAGAATTCCATTGCAATAATTTTTGGCAGAAAACTTCCTCTTGTTGCAGTAGTTGATTGTTCAAAGAGATGGTTTCTGAAATGAATTTTGGAAGCTTAGGATCATCCTTATGCTGTTCTTGGATTTCTTGAAGTTGTTGTTGTAACTCTTCAAGTTTTAATTGTGCTTCCTTATTGGCCTGTACCTGTTGCAATTGCTGTTGCAGAGCCTTTATCTGTTCTTATTTTTCATCCAACAAAAGTTGTATCTCAACTGCTTTATCAATTGTTGCAGAAGCATAAGCTCCTGTTATTTGAGATAATTTAGTGAGATTATGAGTAGGTTCTGTGGCAGGATCTTTCCACAAAACATCTACTTGTTCTGGTTCGGTAGCAATTGCACTTTCTATTTTTCTCTTTTTCCTTTGTCTCTTTACTACTGCTTTGTATTTTGGGCTATAAAATACATCCAGAGGAGGAATGTCCTATACATTAAGTACAATTTCAGAGGAGGGTGTGATTGGTATGTGCTCTGTTACTGCGGCTGTGCTGCTTGTTCTTGCGTTCAAAACTTTGGTTGTTTGGACAGGGGTCTGTACATTCTGTCCTTCTACATTAATCAATTGATTAAAGGTTTCCCATTCTTTATCTAACTCAATGGTGACTGGATGTTGCTGTACATTGGGTGGAGGGGGATTTGTTTGTTGAGAAATCAAAATTTGCTATTGAGCAAGCTCTTTAGATTGTGCAAAATCTTTAATGGATTCTTTCATTTTATCTTCCATTTATTTGGATGTATTGGAGTGTTCAGAATCTCTGTCAGATTTTGATTTGGATTTACCTGTGCTTGAACTACTGTTAAGACTAACACTAGGAGTTTGCTCCTTTGCAGGCTCTATGCGTAGATTATCCAAAGGAATAGGAATTAGTCTCCTTTCTCTGTACAACTTAAATTCCTGAAAATCCCCTGGAGATAGCTGCTCTTTAGCTGAATTCAAAACCTCTTTGAATGAATTTCTTGTCTGGAACATATCATCAAAAAGATCTTGCTCCCCGACAAATTCCCTTACTTTGATTGCATTGGTAAAATTATTAACAATATCATTTTGGTCAAATAACCTTCTTGAGAATTTGAACAGCTGTAGGCATGTAACGTTTCCTATCTCGTGAAATGCATGACCAATATCCAACAGTGAAAATGTTCCACATTTTATGGGAAATTGTGGCCAAATGCCCTTTTTCTTGTCTTTTAAATCTTTTGTCATACCTCCCTGGCCACGGGTCTGATAAGCAATTTCCCGAGCCACAAGTCTATCTGGAACATATAAGGGTAAAACATGGGGAGAAGCATAACTTCCAAAAACCATAATATAGGTGAACAATTCCTCTCCAAACCATCTTGCGACGGGGAGAATATCAACCTCTGTTTCTGAGGATAACCTCGGGGCATCCTTATTATACAATGTTCTGTACAATGGCAACATTATTCCATGACAAATTTGATAAAAATGGGGGATAAACTCAGACTCCCATAGTTCTTTATGGTACACATGAATGGGCAAAAGATCGTGGATAGTCCATTTCCAGCCCATTACGGGGAATTTAGAGACATAGCAGATGGCGTCCATGACATAAGCATATAAATAAAAAGGCGGATAAACCCGCTAGGAAACATTTTGTTTAGACCGGTAATGAAAAATAGCAGTGGTGAGATTATCAGATAGGATTTTGGCCCAATCTACAACTGTAGAATTAACAGCCGCATTCAACAAAGGAAGCCATTCGGGTAAGATCATATTTATGTCAGGCTTTCCAAAAATCCTGCATAACATGGCAGCAATAAAACAATAAGGAGAGGTAAGTGAACCCGTGCTGTACATACCTTGTTTGTTCTTCTTCAATGGTTCACTTCTTTTGGTCCACTCCTTTGTGCATTCTGCCAAATTTGAGTGTTCTTTTGCAAACTCTTCCATAAATTGCCTGTTGAAAGTTGCCTGAGGTTCTGGCAGCTTATACATTAATCTCAGATCTTCTATGGTCAATGACCCAATTAGCTCTTCCGATGGAGTTCTGAATTGTCTGTCTGAAATATCTGTGCTATCCAGCACCCATCTCACCATGTCTGTATATGGGAGAATCCTTGGTCTTGCTGTTATTCTATGTAGAAATGAGCAAGCCAAGTCTCTAAGGGTTGCTTCAGACGTATCCTTTGAACCTGCTGTAGCTGCAACTTTTATCACCACAGGGTTTTCATCTTCTAACAGTTTATACATTCCCTCCCAAGTGGATATACCGGAGTCCTTGTTACAGGCGGTGTCTGCGTATAGCGAAGCCATTTCTTTGTTCTCAGAACTTGAGCTCTTCTCCTTCTTACCCATAATGTTTAGCGGAAGCTTTGTATAGTGGTCTGATCCTTCGTGCCTGCGTTTTACGAATAAATGAGTAATGATATAAGAAAGGTGATGAGACTGTTTTGAATGTGAAAGCGAATGAAATATAATATTTAAATTGTGAAACGACTTTCAATCTAAACACAATCTCTTTTCACATTAATAATCAATCCAATCATTTAATATAATCATTAAAGCGCATAACGGATTTGACATGTGGGAAGATTTCCTTGGGATAGTGCGCCTACATGAATCTGCGACATTGCGATCTGCGATTTGCTGCGCAATATCGCAATATCGCAATGTCGCAATATCACAAAATGAAATCATCACAGTCATACAAATAGCGCAAAAACGGGAATTGCGCAATAGCGCAAAGCGCATATCGCAAAAATCACAAAAGCGCATATCGCAAAAAGCGCACAATCGCAAAAGCGTAGAATCGCAAAAGCGCAGAATCGCAAAAGCGCAGAATTGATAAGAGTGCAAAAGATTTTTATTAATCATTTCTGTTTTCTGCGCTATGCGATCTGTGATCAATGCGTTTTATATATACTATTTTGTTATGGATGCGCTATCTTGTTTCAAGAGCAATTTTATTATAATCTATCATAAACTTAAGTGTTTCTAAATATTCTTTCTAAGGGATTTCTACAAGTTTATGATAGAAAGTTTTATTTGAAAGGCAAATAAATCCTAATTGATTTTTTTGGATTTTTAACTAAGGGTCCCCATTTATTTAGTATTATTACTAATAATACATAAAAAGGGGTGTTGTTGCTGGTCACAACAGAGCCTTCGTAGAAAAAAAATTTAGAGCGAAAATACCAAGATGACCTGTTTCAGATGGCCGAAACCCTTGCATAAGGAGGAAATGAAGATCACAATTTATATGAATGCTTAAGTTGAGAGGGGCTTCAACAAGTGAACGTGGGAGGAATATTAGGAGCTCAATAAATATTAATTATGAATTTTCAATGACCCATGCCCCAACCCCATGGGGTTTTAGCCCACTAACTAGGGGTACAAACTTCAAACATGAATATCTCTCAAACCGTGAAGAATTACATGGCGTGCCATATATCAACGGAAACATCTCAACAAGTAGAAACCATAAAAAACATTATTGACCCAGAATATATTAATTTGGCAGGTCAAAATTACCATGCAATATTGGGTTAGCCCCTGGTGCTGCTTGGGTTGACATCAATGACAACCGCTGATCAACATAGATCAAGCATGATCCAGTCCTATTCACACCATGTGGTGCTTAATTTAGCTGCTTTATTCTTCCTCTTTTCACATGAGGAGTGTTTATTCTTCCTTATTAAGGATTATGGGGCCTTCTCACCCATTTTATTTAATTAAATAAAATACTGCTAACTATAATGTTCCTTTTAGCTTGAGGCTAAAAATTGGGAACATTATAGTCCTCCCCCTTCAAAATGTTTCTTGTCCTCAAGCAACTGCAAGGTAGAGAAAAATTTCCTCCTCCTCTTCTTTTGGCCTCCTCATCAATAGACCCCACCATAGCTCATCAAGATGTGCAATGAATCTGTCCTCCATGTATCCCTCCAGTTGTGTAAAACCAAAGCATACATCATGAGATAATAGAAGATGCAAGTGGAAGTCTCGTTGTTGTTCAATGGCCTCCTCAAGGTAGGAGTGATGGAAAGCATGGGAAGTATTATTCCCAATGAGTGACTCCTTCACCCATGCAATCATCCAAATGAAATGAGCCATCCTAGGTAGCTCATCAAAGCAATTCTCAACCCCGGATCTATGCAACATGTTGGGGCTGAATGGAGAGTTTAGATTTTCCCATCCAATTGGTTTCTCCCTCCATTTATGGTAAGAGTGAGGGGGTTGATGATATTGGGCTGAAATGTCATGGCCTACACAATTGGCCCAAACCTCCCCACAAAATGAATTAACCATGAAGTGCCTCCTATAATAACGCACTCTCTCCCAATAGCTCCTCCTACATGAAGAGAGAAGTGACATGGCAATCATGGTGTGCCCATTGTTTCTCCAGAAACATACAACATGTGAAAAGGGGAGAATCATACTCCCAATGGGAATCTTCAACTCCAAGCCCACTCTCCAAACAAAGCCTCCCATGAGTATACAAACATTGATAACATATGGAAGCAAAATACAATGAAAACAAGTTGCCACATGGCAACCAAAGAGTGAATCATAGTTCCATATGAGGAACCAGCGCAGTGCATCCCATGCCTGCCTCAACATAAAAGATAACAAGTGCTGTACTAGCCACTTGTTTGCTGCCACAAACATCTCATAAGTTGAAAACATGTAAGTACCATTTTGTTCCAATGGTGCACACCAAGAAGTATGTGGCTTCCCCCACAAACCACCATTAAGGTAGCCAAAATCAATGCTACAAGTAGCTGCAAGTACATCATACAAAATGCAAGAAGGGATGATCCTCCTTGATACAATATGATGATCATATAAAGTAAAGAAGCACAAAATATAATGTGAAATTATACCTTCTCTACCATGTACTTCAGACCTTGAGCTGAAATGGCTCATCTGAATGCTCTCCCTCACCTCCACTGAGTAGGGAAGTGGTTGTGCCAATCTCTCAAAAATCATCCGAGCTATGCATCTGTCCATATGCTGATATAGATCATGCTGAATGCCCTCCCAAATGAACTCCTCTAGCAAATAAAAATATGCCTCAAAGTGCAAAGCTAGAAAGTCCTCATATGCTGCATGCAATAATGTCTCCTTGAGACTAGAGGCTCTGGTCAAGGAGATCCTGTCATCGGTATAGATGACCATATCATCAATCATGTACCTATCATCTCTCTCTGGGTCATCAAGAGTCATGCATGCATCTAGATCCTAGGAGTACTCTACCAAGAGTTGAGTCCTCCAATCTGGATCCATCCTCCTCATAGAAAACGCTGGTAATCTGCAATGTGGTGTTCCCCTCATGTTTCTTCCTGCCACTTTGACACCCCCCATGCCAAAGTCATCCTCCAATATGCTGCCATGCCTATCATGCAACTGTCTGTGCTCAAATAGTAATGGTCACCCTTGGAAGTTGGCCTCCCATTAGAAGCTGTCATCCAAGAGGAATCTCCAAATCCTGGTCAGTGTAAGCATGAATGACCTCCATCTACTCCCATGTATGAAAGATCCCTCCCTTAAAGGAAGTATCCTATGTCTCTCCAAGTCTGTGGAGTAGTCATCCCCTACAACCTTCACCTCTCTTGAATCCAAGAGGGATGAATCCCAAAGTAATATGCCCCTCATCAATGTCGGGTCCGACGACCTCCCAGGTGGAATGCCTCCCTGTAGTGAGACATCAAAATGAGAAGTAGACTGTGTATATGAGGGGAATGGATGATCCCTCTCTCCGTTATGCAGTGCAGTCTCTCTCCTCTGTGAAGAAACTCTCCTCAAAAGATAATTGTGAATGCTCATTCCCCCGGAATGCTGATCCCTTTCTTCTCCTCCATCCTTCATTTCACAATCCTCCCATACTACTGCATGTTGCTCAGGAATTGTGACTAAGTCCCCAAAAGTGGTACCCCTTGGAATCCCTTGCATAGACATAAGGAATCCCCTCATGGAAGCAATGGTTCCTATCTCATCTCCATGTGGTGATGGATCTCCCTCTAATGATACAGCACTGTGGGTTATCCTATGCATCTTCTCTTAATCAACATGTGAGTATGCCTCCTCTTCAATGAGAGACCATGGATTTAGGTCTTATTTTGGAAGAAGGGCCTTCACATTATCACAAATGGAAGAGTGCCCTTCATACAATAGGGGTCTTGCCTCTAGCAAGTCATCATCCCGGTTTTCTTCCCCTCTAGAAACATGGAGTGGAGTTTGTTTCATGTTTCCTTCCAATGCATGAAAAGTGTTTGAAGATATGATGCATGATGATTCACTTTGAATCCCATCAAATTCCTTTGCCAAACCCTTAGTGAATTCATCACAGGTTTTTACATTTGCATGATAACATGAAACATAATTTTTAAACCACCAATCATGGGCCATACCTTGGAGATGTAGCGCTGCTATAGTGATGGCCTCCTTGGCTACAACTTGGTGTAGCTGAAAATATGCATCAAGCTCCTCCACCCAAGCTGTGGCTTTGCACCTTGCTGATCCATCGAAAGTAGATAGAAAGAACATATCTTTCTTCCTCCCTTTGTAGTTGCTGGATCTTGCTCCCTTGAGTCTGCAAAAATCTTGAAAGTCCAAGTGCACTTCGAATCTCCATGATTGAGATTCATACTCCCAAAGAAAATCACTCAAGGTCTCCTCCCTTGGTGACTCATCTTCCTCCATTCTCCCAGTAGTAGATATGGGCAATGTACTGCACTGTGGATTTGCATGTGCGGCTGAATGCTCACACCCAACGTGGTCACAACTAGGGCTTGTTTCATCCACAAACCCTTTCAGAAAATCTCTCCAATCTTCCCTTTCTATTTCCTCAAGGTCTTCAAAGATACCCTCTAGGGTCTAGAAAAGAAGAAGGGAAACCTCCTCTTCTATCATTCCTCTTTTCTTGATTTCTCTGTACATATCCTCTTCTAAATGAGGAGCTTCTCCTTCTATTGGAATATAATCTTGAGCTACACAGTTCCCTTCTCAAGAATATCAAAATTCTATTCCAGAGATTGACTGCAGGGGCATTTACTGGATATGTCACCTTTGAAAAAAAGGATGAGATCCAGAGGCTACCTGGCCATCTGCAGACTCTGTCTATAGATCTTGAAATATTCCCCCTTCAGGGATTTAGCACTTTGGCTTGAAGCCACATGCTGAGCCAAAGATCATGCTCTGATACCACTGTAATATTCCTTTTTCGGGAATTTCTGAAATGTGGTCCTCAAGGACACTGTATAAGGAAGAAAATGTGAAAATAAGCTAAAGGGGGGCTTGGATCCCCTTGTTAACTCATAAAAAACTTCTCTTCCATAAGATTAGCTCAAAGAAATAACTCTAGATGGGTTATTCAGATCTCCCCAAACTAGATCCCTCAAAAGAATGCTCAAAGAAAGAGACTACAACAACATATGAGCATAATCATGAAACTCTGCAAATATGTACATATCAATAAATGAAATATAATACAACCATAATTTTTTATAATATATGAGCTACAATATACAGAAATATCTTGAGGGACAAGCCACTCAAGCTATCGGAACAACCTCCAGTGATTAAATTATGAAATACACATGAGTTGCTGCACTGCACAAAATGCCGAAGGCCAGTGACAACACTGTCTATAATAAATTATCTGCTGATATAGATGCATACACATGAAATATGGCTGACCTATATAAAGAAATGCCCAAAAATAGAAGAATGGGCTCCAATACAAGATTTATAGCCAATCTAGGAGAGATTGCTAGAAATGCTAGAAAATGTACAATCTAACAATCTGACTTGTCACTGCAACTAAATCAAAATATGAAATGAGGCTAAAGCAGATCAGAAATAGTGGTGCCCTCCTCTGATAGTGTATCTAAGCAAAAGTCTGATCCTTTTACTCAGAAACAACTCCTCCCGATGAGCTCAAATAACCCTCCCAGCAACTGCTAGCCAAAATAACGCAGATCAAGCTGGAAACTGCGCTGTGAGGGAAGCTAGATGGTTGGCCTGATGCTTATGATATGGAAATAAGCCCAAGATTCCTCCTCACTAATCCTCCAATGAATATCTAAGCCCTCCACTGAAAAACAAGCCAAGGAACAACTCAAGAGATCCTCTGTTGCTAGACCCTGCAGCACAAAATTATCCTGCTCCAGGAATAACACTGTGACTGAAGGAGCTAGCTTTGGCCAAATGCCAGAATGAGGAAATGAAGCTCTAGAACCTCTCCTTCCCTGAGGATGAGGTAGGGATTCCCGACCGGGAACACCCTAGTGCTATGCAACACTACATTCTTGCTAAACAACAAGAGGAGCGAAGTCTCAACAGACTAAGCAAAATAATAATCAAGCATGCCGAACAATGGCTCTCCTCCTCTCCTTATATAGCAAGTGCTCCTCTCCATCATGGGTCCCATCCACATGTGCCTTCCAACTCATGCATGTGATCCTCATCTAAAACTGCGCAGTCCATCAAGTAGATACATTGTATCTAGACAGTGCATGTGGACTTGGTCAAAATGTCTAGATCAAGCATGATCCAGTCCTATTCACACCATGTGGTGCTTAATTTAGCTGCTTTATTCTTCCTCTTTTCACATGAGGAGTCTTTATTCTTTCTTATTAAGGATTATGGGGCCTTATTACCCATTTTATTTAATTAAATAAAATACTGCTAACTATAATGTTCCTTTTAGCTTGAGGCTAAAAATTGGGAACATTACAGAAAATGGAGGCCAATCGATAGGCCCTAGTTTGAGCATTGTGCAACGAGCTTGACCAATTAGTCACACAATGTCCCAAGTTAAGGGCATTTAACCATTGGTACCAAGTCCCTCACGTTGCCCAAAGAAACTTAGTTCGGCATCGACGACATACTTGTCAAATTTTTTGAAGCAACCACCACGTGCGCCGTTGTCCCCACATCCATTGATTCCAGTCCATGTTGGATTTCATGCGATGCTTCATTGCTGAAAACTCTAACTTAGCTGGCTTAGACACATAATCTACAAACAGTACTACCACTCAAGGGACGAAAGTAATAAGGACCATATTATATGTGTCCGAGGAGAGACAGTCACCTGAACGACCACCTCCCCCCCTATTATCTCCATCAAGCTCCTATCCAACTCTGCACACTATGTGATGAATGATATCACTTCATTACTGACTGTGCAGCTCTAGAGCTATTTCAAAGATGGTTCCAGTCAACCCCATATACTACGATGACTTAAGTGTAGTCTAGTATTCATGTCAAGTTTTTTTAGGTGACCACCCGATTTGTTGTTGTCCCTACATCCCCCGATTCCGTTGGGCGTTAAATTATTTATACCATGCCATAACACACCTCACCACAATAGACGGATCAGATTCAGAATATGTGGAAAGCTAGAAAAATCAAGAAAATGTGGAAACTAATTCCATTTTATTCACGTCAGTAGAAAAATAGCCAACAAAGTTGCACATTATCACCATCTGCCTTCCATGGCTAAGCCCAACCTACGCATTATGCGATGCACGTAACCACTTGGTCGTCCAATGCACAGATTTAATATTATTCCACAAATGGTACCCAATTACTCCAGTAGTCCAAAGGGAATAGAGAACCAAGGAAAAACAATCTTGTCTAGTTTGTCATAACAACCATGAAACCCAGCATTTTACTTACATCTCCCAATTTCGACCTTTGTAAAACACCATACACTCATTGGTTACCCAATACCCAGATGTAACTATTCTAGAATGAAGGAAGCGTGACGCAAGGAAACCTACCACAAGGCAACTTACCCCCCATCATTACCAAAACATTAGGGAGGCTAAGATGACCCATCGTCCTAGCAGGGCCCAAAACCAACCAAGAATGACATGTGGGATGTGAAATAGAAATGAACATAGATTCAATCAATGTTTGGAACTCAAGAAACTCACAGACAGTCTTCGCATGGTCACCACCATCCCACAAATCAATCTCTCTAATCAAGAGAATATCACACGCTACTATTGCAAGATTTGCTCGCAATTCCACCATACTATGAATTGTGAATACCTCCCAAGGCTACAAGCAACAAGGGCAACATTGAGTCTGAAATCCCTAAAATATCTAGACCAACCAAAAAAAGATACTCGGAGATGGTATAAGCACAAACATGCCCCAATGCCCAATCATCTCCGAGCATCCACTTTGGGCACAAAGAGTAGCGTTGGTTCTCGCACCATCTACTCGATAAGATCCTTGACACCATGCACAATTTTAACAAGTCACAATCATGAAGAAGATTTTTGCCCCTTAATGGAAACATTTAGGAACCTCTGCACTCAACACAACTTCCAAATCCAAGAAAGTGTGAGTACCCTTAGTACGCCATGAGAAGATCATAAGCTTGCTCTCACACAAGCCACCACAATGGAAATTCCTCCACCATTCAATATCGATGACACATAACACCACATACGAGTCATCTCATCATGCATGGGAACCATGACTCGTGCTGTATACTCATCTATCATTGGTGTTGAGGTTGATACAACTACAAAAATAGTTATACCATTGACGGTGAAAACTCAACTAGTCTGCACCCTGTCAACCTCTTCTGGTTCCACAACATCAACTATGGAATCATATTCGTGTCTTTTGACCAACACTATTAGGCCTGAACCAATTCCTCACGACCTCACATGAACCGATTCCCCCTTACACATCTTGTTCCATTAAGACAAGAATATTCTAGAGGCCATGACAAAACCAGATTGTCCATGGGACTCAATGCATCACCACTCATTTTTTCTTCCAGAAAAAAACATTTGGCCCTAACAACCCAGAAACCCAAGAGATATACGCCATTAAATCTAAATACTTCCTCCCATATGGGAAGGTATACTGGTTCAAAAATCCCATCCCGGCGCCTGATGGGTTCAAAGAAGGGAATATGTTGAATATTTCGCCAACCATTAAGGTAAATATCCCGAGAAAACTAGGAAGAATTGAAGAAATATCACTTGGGGAAACATGCTCCCTAGACGAGGTAGTCATTTACACAAACTTGTTACAAGAGCACAGGGACATATTCACATGGGATTATTCAGAAATTCCAGGGCTTAGCCCCACTATCGTAGAACATCACATTGACACCTGGCCTGACATACCACCGATACGCCAGAAACATTGTCAATTGAACCCATCTAAGGCAAAAGTGATAAAGCAAGAAATTGACAAGCTTCACAAAGCTGGGTTCATTTACCCAATCGCTTACACATCATGGGTTTCCAATCCTGTTCCTGTCATGAAAACACAGGGCACCATTTCGATCTGCACTGATATCCAAGATTTGAACAAAGCTTGTCCCAAGGACAACTAACCTACCCCATTTATATACCAAGTCATTGATGCTTGCACCGGTCATGAGACCTTTTCCTTCATGGATGAATTATTAGTGTACAATCAAATTCAAATCTAGCACACAGATCGGTACAAGACAACATTCACTACCCCTTGGGGCACATTCATGTACCAGGTTATGTTGCTCGGTCTAAAAAATGCTGGAGCCACCTTACAATGGGCCATGAATTATATCTTCCATGACCTGGCCCACCTAATCTTAGCTTACTTAGATGACCTCACCGTATGATCCAAGAAACAAAGTGATCATCTAGAGGATTTACGGTTGGTATTCTAATGATGTCGACATTACAACCTGTTAGTCATTAATAATTTTTTCTATCTGTAGATGACTAAATATTGGTTCTAGATTTCTAAAAACAAGATTCTTGAATATTGTGAGTTTTAGAAATCTCATTGCCTTCATTATCCTTATACCAAATTTTTTACTATTTTACCATTTTTCCATTCCATGGTCGCCCTTCCACTCCCAAAAAACTCCTTATGAGCTTGTGTTACCCATCTCCATCCTTTTCCTGCATATAACCTCATCGCTCTGTTTTTCCCTTGCCTATCACTTTGTTAGTAACCTATACATATAGGATTCATAATTTTGAATTTATTGATGATAGTCTTGAAAATATGTACATACTTTTCCTTTTGCAAGTTGTATTCCCATATTTAGTAAAAAATAAAAAAATAAAAAAATCAAAAAGAGGGTAAAAAGTCCTAAAAGAAAGATCAAAGGACTTAGAAAAAATAATATACCACAAAAGAAAAAGATGAATAAAACATGAAAGTGTGCAAGTATAAATGCCACTACTTTTACTTCTTGCAGTTGATTATGGCAGAGTGTCAGTAAATGCCATAATCCATGATGAGTTGAAAAATTTAATCTTGACTTATCATGTTTCAATGTACTTGTTTTAGATAGAGAATAAAGAATTGTCATACAGTTTAATCATGACAATTCAGTAGTTAGGTAGAGAATAAAATAATCCAACAGTTTAATTTGGATTCTTGGATGAAATAAGGTAGAATTAGATAGTTTTTACTGCTTTCAAAAGAATAAAATGTTGTAAGGTTGCTAGCTCAAATGCACTTGATCAAAATAGAAGAAAAAATGTTAGAAGATATGACTGGGTAGGTAGAAGAAGATGAGAAATCCATTGTAAGTATCTTTCACCAGGCTATAAATAACTAATTTCCCTTCCCCATAGAAATTAGATATTCTAGACTATCAGTCAAAGAGGCTCAAGGAATTTCCTTAACTTCTGTTGGGACCGAACCCAAGGCTCAATGACTGACTAGTTGAAAAATGTTAAGTTTCTATATTAATCCCAGAAATTTTCATCATTTACCCCTTCATGCATTCATCACCATGCAATTTCATAAATAAATACTCCATTTTTACTTAATGATACAAAAAGCCCCCCATTTGATTAACTGCCTACATCTCATGAAGTATAAAAACCTCAAAAAACATGATATACTAAGTAAAAGTGAAGGAATTATGAAAATTAAGCTTTATTCTAATTTTCACTTTCCTTAGTTATATTTATGAAATTTTGAGTATTCATTGTCTGTTTTCATATTAACACTTAAAACATATTTTATTAACTCCCTATCAAATATCCTAGTCCTATTAATATAACTTCTTTTTATTTTAATATCCCAAAAACCCCCTTATTATATATTTTTGTGTCAAAGATATTAATCACATGTTGAACTAACATCCCGAAACTACCCCTTTGACACAAAACTACCTATAAAAATATAACCCTTTCCCCTATGGTTTTTAGACCCCTCTGCAATCTAAAACTATATAATAAAATTAAATAATACAAAAAGGCGCATTTTATTTACATTCTGTGTATTTAAAATAACGCACAAAAAATACTTACATTATTGCACCCTTCCCCAAGGTTAAAGGCCCAAATTTATTTCCCCTTCATTATATGTTAAACCTCATGTTTCATATAAATTCCAAACCTTGGTTAAAATCTCCATTAACCTGCCCCATTCTATATATAAACTCATTTTATATTATCCATTCCATTTTTCACAGCGTCTGGTTCAACCTCAACTGTCTGATCATCCCTATCAAAATCAAAGGATGATATTGAACCCGGGTCCCACTTTCCCTTGCTTCATGCCCTACCTTTCCCCGATATCGCATTTGTCCCACATCGTAGATCCTTACCTTTCAAGATCAATGGCTCACCGTAAAAGCACGGTCCCACCTTAATGTTTTCCCGCAACTTTCTGAAAGATCTCAACCATTCACATTTCTCAATCAAATCCAACGGCGCATATCCAATATCGCATGACAAAGGTGATCGGCATATTGTGTAAAAAATAATGCGATAAAAGCGAAAAACCATTTACCATGCAAATCCAACGCGAAAACAACCAGCGGTTTTTCGCAATCGAAAAACCAAATCCACCTCCCGCCTTTAATAAATTTGTAATTAATGCCGAATATGATGATTTTTTAAGGTTAAACTTTAAGATATCATTATTACATCGGTTTTTTGCATTCCCTACTGATTTAACTCCCGCCCTGACTGTTTTAAAATAATTTCGAGCCTATGTTGACCAATGTATAAGCCCCGAAGCTGAACTTTACCACTGTCAAAAATCCAGTTTAAACTGAAGATACCCTGTCGACATAACAAAGCACATTGTTTCGGCTCCAACCAATCAACAGAAGTCCAAATTTGACCACAGAAGCTTCAAAAACCCTGTCAAAGCATCAAAATATCTACGAATTAAGGAAGCTTGAATTCATCTGTAAACCCCTTTAAAGCCAAAATCCTCATTTTGTAGTCTCTTTTTGAAAACAAATTCTGAACACAGATTGATTAAAAGACTTCTTTTCCACATTTGTACTATTCAGGAAACATTTTTTCCTGTCTTAGCCCAGTTTTCATATCTTAGAAGCCTAATTTGAGAAAAGAAAACTCAAAAGAGATTATCCTTAGCCATATTTGCTTAATTATCCCTCTGTTAAAGTAAATTACTCCTGCAAAAAATCTAATCTTGCAGAAGTAAGCCTAAGAATGCCTACAAAACAGAGTTAAAACCTCCACAGAGAGATCCCATTCCACAGGACTTTCAAAAAACCTTCAAACACCTCCCTTTAGACCTGGATTTCATTAATAAATTGTTTGATTTTTGCAGGTTATTATCAGAATAATAAATTGGGCCAACAATTTCAATACTAATTGACAAAATTGTTTGCTCCAAATTCTCAGATTTTAAATCAAAAGCTTCATTCAAAAAATAGTTTGTATATAAAGAAAGAATAAAATCAAGTCAGAGAGAGATCATAATGATGAAATTTTCACAGTGAATGGTAACAGTAAAATCAGAATTCATAACGACAGTGAAAACATAGTAGTGAAAAAGAGTATCAGTGGTTAAAGTGTATCAGGTAAAAGTCAGAGTGAAAGTTAAAACAAAGTTACAAAGCAGTCAAAGGTAAACAATAAAAGTAAATACAGAGGCAGTAAATGGTAAAAAAAGATGAAAATACTTTCACCAACAATGAATTTTATCTAAAGTGAAAGTAAAATAGTTAAAAGAACAAAAATGTGAAAAGATGAAAACATAACAAGAAGGAACATTTTTGTAGAAATTTCATGTATAAGTCATTGTTTTACAGAAACTATTGTGACCAATCCAAGATGAATTTTTCAAAACTGAAGGAGGTTTATGTTCTTAAATTGTCCAACTAGAAAAACCTCTCTCACTTTTCTAATAGTCATTATGGATTGGGAAATATTAAACAATATTTCAAAGCACTTTTTGCAGAAAATTCCTGTTAAGTCATCATTTTCCAAAGACGATTGTGGCCAATAAGAAATACATCATACAAAACTGAAGGAGGTTTTTGTTCTTAAGAGACCTATCTACCAAAAAATATTTAAATTTTTTCACAGGTATTACAAAAAAAGAGATTTGTGCGCAACTTTACAGCCTATTTTGCAGAATCTGTAAAACTCTGTTTTACACATCTTTTTACATAACCTATTATGGACAGCTGGAGCATAATTTTAGGAAACTGAAAGCGGTTTATCTCACCAACATATTTATCTACCATAACCTCTTTCACATTTTACATATCTATTACATATTGAGAAATAAAAATATATCATTGGACCCCAAGTTTGCAGAATTGTTGGAGCAGAATGCACAAAGAAAGGAAACAGTTAGTGACTTGGGTGCCTCATCATCAACTAAGAGTTGCATCAAATTTGAATTCTCCTCTTTTTCATCACCTATCCATAAAAAATAATTCCAAATAGATGCATTAGTCTTGAGTGTCCTTCACTTAAGTTCTATTTATGTAAAACAGTTGGAGATATTTTGTAAACTAATCTTGATATTTTTTCAAGATATTCTAGTTTAGAATTTGTATAAATACTTCACTCTTTGAAGTATTTTGGTGGAATAAAAGTTTCCGAGATTATTATAGATATTTTTGCTGGTGATTTGGGGGCTAATGTGTTGATTGCATAGTAGCATACTGGAATACAACTAACTGGACTTCATAACTCAAGATTCTTGCGATAACTTAATGAGTAAAGTGATTTCTTTATGTCATTGTTTCCTTTTCTAAAGTTCCATTCAATTTCATATATGTGTTCAAATATGAATGATTAATTAGGAGTATTTTTTCAGGATAACTGTTAAAAAACTCTCTGTCTTAACTAAGTAATCATTTCAATATTTTCTGCTGATTTCCGGACCTAGGAATTCTTAGTTGCTCCTGAGTCCCATTTGACCTCTGCCTCCTCCTCTTTATTTCCGGATCAAAGGATCCTTCACTACCCTTTATCCCGAAAGCAAGCCATCCCATCCAATCAAACTATCCAAATCTTAGAGGGTTATCTACCTTGCCCTGAGTACATTAGCATCCTTTTGGCCTTGCCTTTTAGTCTTTCTTGCTACATTTTGACTCCATAGCCCAATGGACTAGTAGATCCCTCTTTAATTTGTCTCCAAGTAATCTTATTTCCCACCAAACCTTTCAAACAAAAACCAAGTGCCCAATCATACCTAGCCTAAAATTTAATCCAAAAAAAAGTTAAATCATAAAGAGAGATCCCTCTCTGAAATTTAGGATGGCTAGATCCTGAAATATAAAAGAGGTTCTTGGTTACCCTCGGTTTTCTTTAACTATAAACCAAAATCCAATGACCTAAGAATTACTATAGTGATAACATACTGGCGACCATACTGGGGAACAAACCACTCTCCAGTTTTAAGTTTAATCTTAGAGGAAGATTTTTAAAACATATATTTTCCACTTTAAGATTATGTTTAAAGGTTGTGGGTAACATAATGGCGACCATACTGGGGAAGACTAACCTTTTTCTTCAGAAATATTTTACAGGTTCAGATTTGATCTATGATGGTGGATAGTGATCAGACATACAAAGGTTAAAATCATCCACATGGTGACTCCAAATCAATTTCACAATCAAGACTCCACTGGAGGAATGAACCTGGAAGAAAAATATGGAAAGATCAGGCTTTCAACTTGGATCTTAATCCAAGACATTATGTTCTTTCTCGTTAAGAAATTTTTTCAATATATATTGTATTTTATATAAGGATCTAACTTGGTTTTACAGATACCGTGGCCTTTCTTTATGGCTAATTTTCAAGACGATCCAAGAATAAAACGAAGATATGCTCCCATGAGCAGAGATCACATACCTGGATTTCCACAAAAGCTACCAAAGGTAAATTGGGGTAACAATCTGCCTATGTTTCAAGATGAGAACATTGATGATCCTTTACTACATCTCATTAAATTTCATATACACTCATCAAGATTGAAGGGTGATTGGCATGAGGATTGCCTCATGAAAATATTCATGGCAACCTTAGAAGGAAAAGAAAGGGAATGGTACGAAGCTCTCAAACGTACTAGTTTATTTTCTCTAAAATATTTTCATAAGGTATTTTATGAGCATTACAAAGAAGATTTTCCATCTTTATCATTAGCTGAAAATTGTTGTGATCAAGCTGAAGATCTTATACATTACCTTAAAAATATTGATGAAGATTTTGGAAATTGGCATCCTTAATATTTATTAGAAGAAGTCCAGAACTTTCATTCTCAAGTTAAATGTCATAATAATCAAGAGGAGTTAAACAAAGATGAAATAGATCAGGAGATGAATAAAGATCCACAAAACCCCTCTGTATTAAAAATTGATGTTTCATTTAATGTTTTGAATAGAGTTAAAGAAAATATTCAACCTTATGATCAATTTTTAGATAAGAGAAAAAAAAATTGTCATTTCAATCTAAGAATTCAGAGATTCCCACCCCCCCTCACCGAAGAAGAAATCAATTTGCTTCTAAACATGCAACCATCCTCAAAATATTTACATAATGAAGAAATTGTTTCTACTTATTCTAATGTTGATGAATGTACTAAATTTTTTATCCATGAAGAGACAGAAGAACAAGTTGATGCTCATGTTATTCTACCTTCCCAAAAAGGCCCATTGCTTGATAGCACTCCTATTGAGCAAAATAATGATTTTCAAACAAAATGCAATCAAACTAATCCAGATCTATCAAGATTTACAGAAAGAAAATCTACTGATCTAATGTATGTGATTGATGACATTCCTTTTTTTGAGGATTTGCCTAAGTATGATCGGTATGATGATAATTATGTTCTTCAAATTCAAGATAACTTCACAGAAAAAACACTAGCTAGTTTGAAAGATGAGATATTAGATTTTCAATTTGATGAGGATTTTCTAAAAGTTCTCTTTCTTATTTTTAAATCAAGAAAATGTTCTCCTCAAGTTAAAAAATGGCTTCTTGATATAATTTTTGAAAATTATGAAACTGAAATAAAACTTTTGCATTCTCAAATTTAGTCATACAATTTCCAAAATCCTAAAAGTTTCTTTGAAAATATTCCTTCTCCAAAGCAAGAAGAAATTGTAATACCTTTTGACTTGCATATTGAAGATGATTATTCTTTCAAACACAAGACTGAAGAAATAGTTTCATGGTCTAATATTCATAATTCATCTGAACAATTAGTCATTGAAGGCCCAGAAGTAAATAGCATACATCATGCTTTTATTGATCCTATATCAGATTATATGGATAATATTTTTAGCCCAAATCTGCAAACATGTTTTCTCTATAAGGATCAAATACATAAAAATTGGCCTTTACACATCATATCATTTATTATAAAGGCACATGATCATAATATACTTCTAATTTTGATCACAAGCAGTCAAGTTATCCATTTATTTTTACAGCTACTTGATTGGCTTCATTGGCATTTTTGTATTACCTGATTCAATAAGATTTTTAGTAGATTAGAGTAGGTAGATGAGTGCCAATAAGCTCGGAATTTTGAGCATATTTTTTATTTTTTAAATTTTCAGCTAGTTTTTCATTAAGATTTAAAGCCACGGATGAGGTCCTAAAGATGTTTAAGATCTATAAGTTGGTTTGAAAATTGTTGTGTGTTGTTTTAGTTTTAGATCAATTTTCAGTTTGCAGAAATCAGAAGACAGTTACGGGATCATCAAGGTTAAAAATTCAAGGCTATTGATCTTAGAGTTCTTGACATTTCACCAGGAAATGCCATCTCCAAGTGAAGCCGATGTTAGTAACCTATAAATATAGGATTCATAATTTTGAATTTACTAATGATAGTCTTGTAAATATGTACATACTTTGCCTTCTGCAAGTTGTATTCCCATATTTAGTAAAAAATCAAAAAATCAAAAAATCAAAAAGAGGGTAAAAAGTCCTAAAAGAAAGATCAAAGGACTTAGAAAAAATAATATACCGCAAAAGAAAAAGATGAATAAAACATGAAAGTGTGCAAGTCTAAATGCCACTACTTTTACTTCTTGCAGTTGATTATGGCAGAGTGTCAGTAAATTCCATAATCCATGATGAGTTGAAAAATTTAATCTTGACTTATCATGTTTCAATTTACTTGTTTTAGATAGAGAATAAAGAATTGTCATACAGTTTAATCATGACAATTCAGTAGTTAGGTAGAGAATAAAAGAATCCAACAGTTTAATCTGGATTCTTGGATGAAATAAGGTAGAATTAGATAGTTTTTACTACTTTAAAAATAATAAAATGTTGTAAGGTTGCTAGCTCAAATGCACCTGATCAAAATAGAAGAAAATATGTTAGAAGATATGACTGGGTAGGTAGAAGAAGACGAGAAATCCATTGTAAGTATCTTTCACCAGGCTATAAATAAATAATTTCCCTTCCCCATAGAAATTTGATATTCTAGACTATCATTCAAAGAGGCTCAAGGCATTTCCTTGACTTCTGTTGGGACCGGACCCAAGGCTCAATGTCTGACTAGTTGAAAAATGTTAAGTTTCTATATTAATCCCAGAAATTTTCATCATTTACCCCTTCATGCATTCATCACCATGCAATTTCATAAGTAAATACTCCATTTTTACTTAATGATACAAAAAGCCCCCCATTTGAGTAACTGCCTACATCTCATGAAGTATAAAACCCTAAAAAAACATGATATACTAAGTAAAAGTGAAGGAATTATGAAAATTAAGCTTTATTCTAATTTTCACTTTCCTTAGTTATATTTATGAAATTTTGAGTATTCATTGTCTGTTTTCATATTAACACTTAACATATTTTATTAACCCCCTATCAAACATCCTAGATCTATTAATATAGCTTCTTTTTATTTTAATATCCCAAAAACCCCCTTATTATATGCTTTTGTGTCAAAGATAATAATCACATGTTGAAATAACATCCCAAAATTACCCCTTTGACACAAAACTACCTATAAACATATAACCCGTTCCCCTATGGTTTTTAGACCCCTCTACAGTCTAAAACTATATAATAAAATTAAATAATGCAAAAATGCGCATTTTATTTACATTCTGTGTATTTAAAATAACGCACAAAAAATACTTACATCATTGCACCCTTCCCCAAGGTTAAAGGCTCAAATTTATTTCCCCTTCATTGTATGTGAAACCTCATGTTTCATATAAATTCCAAACCTTGGTTAAAGTCTCCATTAACCCGCCCCATTCTATATATAAACTCATTTTATATTATCCATTCCATTTTTCACAGCGTCGGGTTCAACCTCAACCGTCCGATCATCCCTATCAAAATCAAAGGATGATATTGAACCCGGGTCCCACTTTCCCTTGCTTCATGCCCTACCTTTCCCCGATATCACATTTTTCCCACATCGTAGATCCTTACCTTTCAAGATCAACGGCTCACCGTAAAAGCCCGGCCCCACCTTACTATTTCCCCGCAACTTTTAGAAATATCTCAACCATTTGCATTTCTCAATCAAATCCAGTGACGCATATCCAATATCACATGACAAAAGTGATCAGGCATATTGTGTAAAAAATAATGCAATAAAAGATGTTTCATGAAACCACCGCATGCTACGTGTCTTATTTCCACTGGATCGCATTCCAAAAGCGAAAAACCATTTACCATGCAAATCCAACGCGAAAACAACCAACGGTTTTTTGCAATCAGAAAACCAAATCCGCCTCTCGCCTTTAAAAAACTTGTAATGAATACAGAATATGAGGATTTTTTAAGGTTAAACTTTAAGATATCATTATTATATCGGTTTGTTGCATTCCCTACTGATTTAACTCTCTCCCCGACTATTTTAAAATAATTTCGAGCCTATGTTGACCAATGTATAAGCCCCAACGCTGAACTTTACCATTGTCAAAGATCCAGTTTAAACTGAAGATACCCTTTCGACATAACAAAGCACATTGTTTTTGCTCCAACCAATCAACAGAATTCCAAATTTGACCACAGAAGCTTCAGAAACCCTGTCAAAGCATCAAAATACCTACAAATTAAGGAAGCTTGAATTAATCTATAAACCCCTTTAAAGCCAAAATCCTCATTTTTTAGTCTCTTTTTGAAAACAAATTCCGAACACAGATTGATTAAAATACTTCTTTTCCACATTTGTACCATTCAGGAAACCCTGTTTCCTGTCTTAGCCCAGTTTTGATCTCTCAGAAGCCTAATTTGAGCAAAGAAAACTCAGAAGAGATTATTCTTAGCCAGATTTGCTCAATTATCCCTCTGTTAAAGTAAATTACTCCTGCAAAAAATCTAATCTTGCAGAAGTAAGCCTAAGAATGCCTAAAAAACAGAGTTGAAACCTCAACAGACAGATCCCATTCCATAGAAATTTCAAAAAAACTTCAAACACCTCCTTGCAGACCTGGATTTCATTAACAAATTGTTTGATTTTTGCAAGTTATTATTAGAATAAGAAATTGGGCCAACAATTTCAATACTAGTTGACAAAATTGTTTGCTCCAAATTCTCAGATTTTAAATCAAAAGCTTCATTCAAAAAATAGTTTGTATACAAATAAAGAATAAAATCAAGTCAAAGAGAGATCAGAATGATGAAATTTGCACAGTGAATGGTAATAGTGAAATAAGAATTCATAACGACAGTGAAAACATAATAGTGAAAAAGAGTATTAGTGGTTAAAGTGTATCAGGTAAAAGTCAGAGTGAAAGTTAAAACAAAGTTACAGAGCAGTCAAAGGTAAAAAGTAAAAGTAAATATAGAGGCAGTAAATGGTAAAAAGAGATGAAAATACTTTCACCAACAATGAATTTTATCCCAAGTGAAAGTAAAACAGTTAAAAGAACAAAAAGGTGAAAAGATGAAAACATAACAAGAAGGAACATTTTTGCAGAAATTTCATGTATAAGTCATTGTTTTGTAGAAACTATTGTGACCAATCCAAGATGAATTTTGCAAAAATGAAGGAGGTTTATGTTCTTAAAGTGTCCAACCAGAAAAACCTCTCTGACTTTTCTAACAGTCATTATGGATTGGGAAATATTAAACAATATTTTAAAGCACTTTTTGTAGAAAATTCCTGTTAAGGCATCATTTTGCAGAGAAGATTGTGGCCAATTAGAAATAAATAATACAAAACTGAAGGATATTTTTTTCTTAAGAGACCTATCTACAAAAACCTATCTCAATTTTTTCACAGGTGTTACAAAACAAGAGATACATGTGCATCTTTACAACCTATTTTGCAGACTCTGTAAAACTCTATTTTACACATCGTTTTTCAGAATCTATTATGGACAGCTGGAGCATAATTTTAGGAAACTGAAAGAGGGTTATCTCACCAACATATTTATCTACAATAAACTCTTTCACTTTTTACATATATATTACAGATTGGAAAAACAAAGATATGATTGGAGCCAAAGTTTGCAGAATTGTTGGAGCAGAATGCACAAAGAAAGGGAACAGTTAGTGACTTGGGTTCCTCATCATCAACTCAGAGGTGAATCAAATTAGAATTATGCTCTTTGTCATCACCTATACATAAAAAATAGTGCCAAATAGATGCATTAGTCTTGAGTGTCCTTCACTTAAGTTCTATTTATGTAAAAAAATTGGAGATATTTTGTAAACCAATCTTGATATTTTTTCAAGATATTCTAGTTTAGAATTTGTATAAATACTTCACTCTTTGAAGTATTTTGGTGGAATAAAAGTTTCTGAGATTATTATAAATATATTTTTTGGTGATTTGGGGACTAATGTGTTGATTTCATAGTAGCAGACTGGAATACAGCTAACTGGACTTCATAACTTAGGATTCTTGCGATAACTTAATGAGTAAAGTGATTTCTTTGTCATTGTTTCCTTTTCTAAATTTCCATTCAATTTCATATATGTGTTCAAATATGAATGATTAATTAGGAGTATTATTTCAGGATAAGTGTTAAAAAACTCCTCGTCTTAACTAAGTAATCATTTCAATATTTTCTGTTGATTTCCGGACCTAGGAATTCTTAGTTGCTCCTAAGTCCCATTTGACCTCTACCTCCTCCTCCTTATTTCTGGATCAAAGGATCCTTCACTTCCCTTTATCCTGAAAGCAAGCCATCCCATCCAATCAAACTATCCAAATCTTAGAGGGTTATCTACCTTGCCCTGAGTACATTAGCATCCTTTTGGCCTTGCCTTTCAGTCTTGCTTTCTACATTTTGACTCCATAGCCCAATGGACTAGTAGATCCCTATTTAATTTGTATCTAAGTAATCTCATTTCCCACCAAACCTTTCAAACAAAAACCAAGTTCCCAATCATACCTAGCCTAAAATTTAATCCAAAAAAAAGTTAAATCATAAAGAGAGATCCCTCTCTGAAATTTAGGAGGGCTAGATCCTAGATTTCAAAAGTAGGTTTGTGGTTACCTCTAATAAGTTACAAAGTTTTAAATATTTCTGATAGAAGATTTAATAGAGTGATAACACACTCCACTTCCCATCCGGGGTTACCAAACAACCTATTATTTCCATATTCACTAGGTTCCTCAAGCATTGATGGTCTCAAAACTATCTCTGTAGGCTCTTTAGATAAATCAAGCACATTGGAATTTGGATCTTCAATGCACCACTTTGTCAAAAACTCTGTTTTTACACTTGAAGACCCCAAGCCAAGTTTCAGTCAAAGATTAGGTCAAAGGATCCTCCCACTAGGTCATTAGGGTTTCATAGGTTGTAGGGTCATCCTTGGTGTTTTAAGAACTGCTTTTCCTGTGCTGCAAGCTAGCTCAAATGTAAAGGAATGTCAACACATGGTTGTCCAAGAAAGATCAGAAAATCTCCAAGGAGTACTACTTTATCAAGTTCAAGTTCTACAAAAGGTGAATGTGAATTTTGAAACTTCTGCAGGGGTGTTAAAGTGACTATCAACAGAGAGTTGGTAAGGTGAGAGGTTTACTTCTCAATAAAGACATCATAGCAAGGAAAGGGGAAGCAATTTTTTTGCAAGAAGAATTAGGGTTTTTTAAGCTTGATTGGGCCAGCAGTGTGCCAAGCAGGGAACAAATGCAACAAATCACATGAAGGAGGCACACCAGGAAAACCAAACATGAAGAGAAGTTTTTCAAAAATTATAGATGAAATAGGGAAAAAGGTGAGGTGAACTAGACATAAATGAATGAAATTGAAAGGGCTATAGAGAACTTAGAAGACAACACTGATAATTGTTCTTAAGCCTTCCACACACCTAGGGTTCTGGGAAGATAGTCAAAGGAGGTAAAATGATGATGTTAAGCCTCCATGACAACAACAGAAGGAAGATTTGAAGGGATTGTTGTGTGTGACTGCTATAGGGTAAACTGCTTGGGTGGTTAGTTTTCGTGGATCCCTCTCAGGGCTTTCCGGTGCCTGAGGCAGACAGTCAGATTAGCTATGCTGTTCACAAAGATGGCATGAGTATGTTCATATTAGCTTAAAATAACTTGAAGGAATACAAATAGAGAATTACCTCTTTGACGGTTTTGTAATCTCTTGGAGAATGCTGTGCAGCAAAGTAAGAGTCCTTCTTCGCCGGCTCCAAATCCGAGACCTGCAATCAGTCAAAGCACCCGCGTAATTTCTAATATAACAAGTATTCTATCAATTAAATCAACGATAAACATCTATATTATACACATCTGAGCCATTCATATCATACTAAGAAAATATTGAAACAAAAATATAACATCAAGCATTGAATGGACAAAACGAACATAGTTCTATTGATTTAGAAAGAAGGAGGATTACAACCATCGGTTGTACCAAGCCCTCCTCAGTCTCCCGATCTCTCTTCTCTCTCTAGTGAAGAAGTCCAAGTCAACAAACTCTCTAGGAGCCTCTTTGACTCTTGGCCTTCATAATGTCACACTATTCTCTATTCCACAAGTATGCAAGAACTTTTGAGCAATCCTTCGACCTTCAATTAAGAGCCTTCAGCTCCTTCTTATAGGAGAGGGAGAAAGCCATTGTTTCCCTTCTCTTTCCACTAGTTTGGAATGGAAAAGGCTTAGATGTTTCCTTGATCTCCATGCTTTTGCCTCTCTTGGAGTTCAGTCTTCTATGGCAATGACCAATAATGAACTAGTGCTTCTGCAGTTTCCTTTGTGCACTGACTCCTTCGTGAGGGAAAGTCAGAGATTCAAATCTTTCTCCGCGCTCTTTTCCCAATTCAAACTTAAAACACGAGTAACGCGACCATCAAGTGTAAACAGAGCGTTGCCCTAGCCACTAACGCGGCCAATATATTTCTTGCCTGCGTTATAACGCCCTTGTCCTGTTCTATATATGCGTTACCCTGGCAGAAATAGGTTTAATTTAGGTCTTTGTACTTCTTCCATATTTGTCTTCCCCTCTGAGCTGATGAGGAGGTATTTTGACCTGTAACAGATGCCCCCTAAAGTGTGAGGTTAGAGATGAAGACGATGGCCGAAATACTTTATAATTTGTAGAGAGAGAGAGAGAGATTGAAAGACTGAGGAAAAACCTGAAACAACAACATATGTCAGAAAATATAGTATTTTCCAAGAGTCGGGCATGTCCCATGCTCAGTAGCTTTAAACAACATGATTTCTATAGAATAGAGATATGAAGAATCTATCCACCAATAGGCACAATGTGGAAGTGTCTGTCATAACAGGATCAGGCTGAAAAATCTGTCTCCATAAACAATATCGCAGCTTGGGGAAGGGAACATAACTTTAATGATGTAGCCTTTGCCCCAAGGTCTTGACCGCCGATTCACTTAAACTGCATATTTCTCAACATGTGAATAAGGGAGTTGTCGTCGAACATGTGAGAAATCGTTTGATTACCAGTCAATAATGAAAACTGTTAACAGATGCGAAGGTGGCCACCGATAATGATGATGGTCCCTAAGATGCCCAGTACAATCTAGCGAGTGTGAATAAAAGGAGTTGAAGTCGAACACTCGTAGAATCATTCGACCAAGAGCCAATGATGAAAACCCTTGATCAAACACAAGACTACCTGCCACTGATGTCTGCAAGTATCTGGGTACTGATGTGTTTCTGGATCAACTTCCTAGATAAGGTGTTGAAGTCGATAGGAAGTGATCTGTTGAGAGGTAGGCACTGAGGCGTCCTACATCAGTCAACATGAAACGGAAACCAACTGATTTTGTTTATGATTTGAGATAAGGAAGAGTGAATGGGAACGTCAGACGAAAAATAATTTCTGGCATAATGAACGGTTTGGTTGATAACAGGAGCAGTAGATAGCGAGATCTGCTTGAAAAATAGAAGGCACTCTAGCAGGGTACTAGGCAGCTGAAGCGTGTTGAACACCAAAGAGTGTGTTAGGATTTTACCGGTGCAGGGACACTGGGAAATGAAGGCTAATACTCATAGATGGTAGGGTTCGGCTAACTGCGAAAGAGTTTTCTGGGAAGTGCCATGTTCAAGAATTTTTCTGCCAAATCGACCTTTTTGAAAATGTAACAGAGGTAATATCCATCTTGTCCAAATTTTTCCCCGTCTGATTAAGTTTAACGAGTCCAGACGAGTAAACTCGGTGAATTTTTCATGTTTAGAGAGTCTGAAAAATGTCAGGAAAGACAACTCTGTGCCCCATCTGATTAGGTTTAACGAGTCCAGATGAGCAAACTCGGTGAATTTTTCATGTTTAGAGAGTCTGAAAAATGTCATAAAAGACGACTCCATGGGGTACCTTTGTCATGTCTTGATAACCGGGCACGACAAAGGGGTAATAGTAAGCCCGAAACAGTTCATTTTCCGTTAGTTAGTCCATCGAATCCGGAAAAGTGAGAAATCTGTGTTCAATGGACGTCTACCTCATTTTGTTATGAGTACGAGGAGACGAAGTAAACTCAATCTTCTTTGTGAAATTTTAACGAGTCCACCAGAGAAAACTCGGTACCTCCGTGAAATTTTAACGAGTCACGCGGAGAAAACTCGATACCTCCGTGAAATTTTAACGAGTCACGCGGAGAAAACTCGATTTACTTTTTCTGTTTAAAGAGCTTTGAAAAAGAGGAAAAGAATGGCTCCTTGTTCTTTGTCTCAATAGTTTAACGAGCCTGACAAAGGTGACTCGGGATTTTTTCAGTTTTATGAGTGAGAAAAAGATTCCTAAAAAGAATGCTCAGAGCTTCTTCATGGTTTTAACGAGTCTGAAGAAGAAAACTCTAGGTTTTTCGGATTAACGAGCAAGAAAAGACCAAAAAAGAACGCTCGATGCCAACTTCGTGTGAGTTTAACGAGTCCGAAGAAGAGAACTCGAGGTTTTTCGGATTAACGAGCAAGAAAAATACCATAAAAAGAACGCTCGATAAAACATGAGTGTGTCTGCTCATAAATCTTGATCCCTTATTAGAATCATCAGTACCAAATCTCAAGAGTTGCGACATGTGTACAGCGAGGAATCACGACTTTGCCGACTGACTTAAGAGAGTCATGCCCCAGAATTTGCTATAAGAAGGTCAGAGGACATTCATTTTCACTGTTTCAAGTGCTGTGAAGAAGCTCTGGAGTGGAAACGGGGTGAAAACTTCAGCTGACGATTACGGTCAATCCGGGCAACAGTTTTCTATTCTGCGAGATCCAGGTAAGAGCTAGAACCTCTTGCTATCATTTAATTGTCAATTTTTTAGTTTTTGCTGGTTCAAAACTAGGAAAATTTGAGGCCCTAGAAAAATATTTGCGCCTAACGTGGGGCAGGAGTACAAAATCCACGTTAAACGCATAACCCGTGAGGGAACTACGCGTTAGAACACTCTGTTTTGCACTAGTGTCCGCGTTAGGTGCAACATGCTTTCTAACAATTCAATTTTTTCATTTTTGAAGTGGTCCAGGCAAATTTTAATCGGTTGAAAATGTTGTATTTGCAGGTGTTCAGCTGTTAATCATGAGTATCTGGCAAGAAAGAGAGCATGAGCGGGAAGAACGAGAGATGGTGACGGATGCGGCAAGTTTAATGGCTCTCCGGAGGTGCGGATTGCTTAAGTATGCCCGTTTAGAACTGATGAGGGGTCAAGAGGACCTCCTGAGGTGGCTGATCTAGCAGTGGGACGAGAGGCATCATGTCTTTCGGATTGGTGGCAACGAGCTCGCCATCGAAAAAGATGATGTTTACTTTTTGACCGGCTTGTCATGTCGTGGGGCGAGGCCCAACTTGACGGGGTCCAGAGCTGACCCTCGTTCTACTACTGATTTGATCCATGCGCACTGCATACGTGGTACCCAGGCTGTAAGTAACCGGATACCTATTGCACAGGTGACTTTGAGACCCTTGCGGTCTATTCTATGGATGATTGTTCGCTTGGCAGGTGCCAAGAGTCAGCATGTGGCTACCAAGGCCCAGATGCTCCTAGCCTTGGATTGTATGCAGCCTCAGGTTTTCGACTGGTGTGACGGTGTAGTCCGTCGGGTCCGAGAAGAGCTTACTGCATGCAAGACCCGTACTCAAAGAGAATTTGGGTACGGAACACTGATTGTTTCTTTCATACTGGAGCGGATACCACTGATGAGGCCCAGGATCCCAACAGCGCCATTGGGTCCACGCGAGCCGAGGCAGGCTCGGTGGGCCACTTTGCTTCCACGGACTAGAGAGGGTCCTGTCCGTCACTGTTTCGATGAGGGATTTTTTGATTGGATGGACTCTCAGATCATCATGATTGAGGATTATCCCTATGCAGGGATGAACTTCACAGGCGATCCCGAGCTAGTCTTGCCCCCTGGCACCCAGTGGGGGCCCGATGGTAAGAAAAATAATCAGTGTTTTGCAAAGAAGTTTTTTGTTTTTAGCTTTTGAATGTTCATGTAAATTTTTTTTTTTTTTTTTTTGAAAAGGGGTGAAAATTAAGTTTTGACATGAAACTTTTGCTTGATTGACACAGATGTGGCACCTGTCCGTCCAGCTGGGGCCCCTCGCTATGCACGGCGAGGATTGCAGCCACCCGCGGCTGGCGTGCCTGTAGAGGAGGCGGAAGCCGGCGACGACGATGATACCCAGATTTTACATGAACTCTCCAAGAACCTGGAGGGTCTGAGTATGGGTATACCACTGCTTCCTATGCGGGAGGTTCAAGTTCGTCTGCAGCGGCATACTGTAGGTGTGCCAGAGAGATACCTGGTTCCTCTGAGGAGGATGGCTAGAGCAGTTGTATGCTATTATGAGCATCAGGCTTAGCTGTTTGGAGTAGATGTATTAGTGTCAGAGCATGGCTTAGTGAGCCAAATTTTGTAAAACACCCCAAATTTTGGGAGATTTTTTCTTTTTTGATGTTTACTGTGTACTGGACATGACATATATCTATATATATATATATATTTTTGGTGATTTTGTGTTTTTAAATTTTTATGCATTTTTTGATGTGATAAAAATATATGTACTCATGAGTAAATCTTTTACAATAAATGTGACAAATGCCAATCTAACACATAATTTGCCAAAGAATCGGCTAATGTATTAAATTCCCTAGGAACGTGCTCAAATGTGATTGTTTGAAATTGACGTTCTAAAAGTCGCACTCGTAAAAAATAACGTAACAACACAGGGTGGCGGACACGGTAATGATTGTTTAGCTGCATAATGATGAGTTGGGAATCTAACCTGACCACTAAATCGGAGATGTCACGAGATGCTGCTTCCGTGAGGAGTTGGATCACTGACATGTACTCGGCCACATTGTTGGTGGCGTTACCCAGGAAGATCCCCCCGGAACCAAGAAGGTCCGACTCAGGTGTATAGAGAACCCAAGCAGCTGAAGCAATGTGTCTAGTGTGACGACTAGCACCGTCTGCATACCCGACGTATGATAACGAATGTGATGACATCTGTGCGAAAGAAAAATATTACATGAGAAAAACACTTCAAACCAAACAAATAATTCAGAAGCATCAAAATAAAAATAGGCAAAACTTATATACATAAAATTATAAAGCATATGCCTAGTGCAAAACTAGGCAAAATACTTCTTCAGATAGAGCCCGTTGCGGGGCTCCTCGAGTGGAATTCCATTGCAGTCCTGTAGTTCGTAAGCTCCTTTTGAGAGGGCTTTAGTAACGATGTAAGGACCAAGCCACAATGGTTGGAGTGTTCCTGCCCCCAAGAGGTCGTGTTTTTTATCATAAAGTAGAACAAGATCGCCTTCTTGGAAAGAACGAGGCTTGACAGATTTGTCGTATTGAGCTTTAACTCGGCGCTGGTGAGCTTCGAGTGCTAGTGTAGCATCTCGACGAGTTTCGTCCAAGTGATCGAGCGAGAGCAAGCGCTCTTCGATGGCGGTGGTGCCAGGCAGGAGTTCAACGGCCAGTTTAAGCGATGGGATTTCGCACTCAATCGGAAGTACTGCCTCCAGGCCGAAAGCAAGTTGGAAAGGTGTAAAGCCTGTGGCAGTTTTACCTGACGTTCGGTATGCCCATAACGTGGAATATAACTTCCGATGCCATGTAGTTTTATGGTTTCCGACCAATCGATGAATCATGGTTTTGAGGACGCCATTTACGGCTTCTACTTGACCATTAGCTTGAGGATAGTAAGACGAAGATTGATCTTGTCGAAAACCTAGCATGGATGTCAATTCGGTCATCATATGATTTTGAAAGTGAGATCCATGATCTGTGACAATCGATAGGGGTACACCGAACCGACAGATGACCTGATTAAACAGGAAGAGAGCGGCGGTTTCGCCATCGGCCTTAAAAGTGGGAAGGGCTTCAGCTCATTTCGTAAAATAATCGACCGCAACTACGATGTAGTTGTGTCCGTTTTCTGAAGCGGGATTGCAGGTGACGAAGTCAATTCCCCATTTAGCAAGGACCGACGGAGATAACTGGGTGAAGGGGGGTAGGATGTGCCCGCATTTTCTTTGTGAAAATTTGACATGGATGGCACTTCTGGATTGCTGCAATGCAATCTTTAAACAAAGTGGGCCACCAGTAATCGGCGCGCAAGATTTTTTGGGCAGTAGCTATGCCCGAAATATGACCACCACATGCCCCTGCGTGGCAGTCATTCAAAACACATTCTACCTCATCGATAGTGAGACAACGTTGGAGAATAGTATCAACACCACGAAGATATAGTGTATCGTTTAGCACGAGGTAGTGCTTTGCTTGGTGGCGGATACGACGATGGTCATCAGACGTGAGAGCTGGGCGGAAGCGTTGAGTTTGTAGGTAGACTAAGATGTCTCCATACCAGGGGTCTCAAGAGTCGACCAAGTAGACAGATTCATCAGGGAATGGATCATGAGCTACTTCTGCCGGGTCGATTCTGGGAAGGTCCGACAGTAATTCGGCGAAAACAAGGGATTTCTTTGCTTTGGCAGCCGTGAACACCAAATCAAATTGTTGGAGGATGACGATCCATTTGGAATATTTCCCTCCAATAATTTGTCTAGACAAGATATGTCGCATGGGATTCTCCAAAGCGATCACCGTAGTTTGTCGCAGCAATATATAATGTCGGAGCCGGGTGACGGCAAAAACTACCGCCAGAGAGAGTTTCTCCACATGTGAATAACGTAATTCAGGTCCAATTAGACCTTTCGATAAATAGTAAATCACATTTTCGCTGTCGTCATCGTGTACTTGAACCAAAACCATTCCAAGTGAGGTGGGTGATGCTGCGAGATAGAGGAGAAAGTCGCGTGAGTAATCGGGGGCACTAAGGAGTGGGGCTGAAACAAGTGCCTGTTTCAAAGCATCAAATGACCGTTGAGCTTGGTCATCCCACAAGTATAGTGTTCCTTTCTTCAATAATCGCATGAAGCCTTTCGTCATCTCAGCATAGTTAACGATGAAACGTCGCAAAAATTTTGCCTTCCCCTGCAAGCTTTGGAGTTGAAGGATGGATTGTGGTGCTGGCAATTCAATAATTGCTTTTACCTTATCGGGATCAACCCTAATCCCGTGCTTGGAAACAATGAACCCTAACAATCGTCCAGACTCGACCATAAATACGCATTTGTGAGGATTCAAGCGTATATTGTAGAACCTGCACCTAGCAAAAATTTCTCTTAAATGAGCTAGGTGGTCTCGTCGCTTCTTGGAATGAGCCGGGAGGTCATCCAAGTACGCCTGTACAATATGTTGAATGTCATGAAACGCATAGTCCATGGCCCGCTGAAAAGTTGCTCCAGCATTCTTTAGGCCGAATGGGAGCTTTTTATACGCAAATATGCCCCAAGGACAGATGAAAGCAGTTTTATGCTGGTCGTCTTTTTTTATGGCAATCTGGTTGTATCCCGAGAATCCATCCATGAAGGAAAAAGATTCGCATCCGGCACAATCATCGAGAATTTGATCAATGAACGACGTAGGATAATTTTCTTTTGGACAAGCGGCGTTCAGATCGCGATAATCAACGCAAACTCGAATAGTGCCTTGTTTTTTATCAACGGGAACCGGATTGGAAACCCATTCAGTTAAGGGAATGGGGTAAATGAAGCCAGCGTTTAAAAGTTTTTCTACTTCGACCTTGATGGCGGCTGCTTTGCGCGGGTGGACAGGTCTGAGTCGTTGCCGGATAGGTTTAGCATTGTCATAAGTCTTGATTTCGTGCTCGATAATAGAAGGATCTATGCCGGGCATTTCGTCATAAGACCAAGCAAAGACATTGCGGAATTCTTTAAAAAGAGATGTGAAGGACGCAATTTCCTCAGGATTGCAGTCAGCTCCAATCTGAATGTTTTCCACGATACCCGTTTTGACCGAGATATCGATGAGTAGAGTCTTGGACAGATTACCCATGTTCCCCTCTGAATCGATAGTGTGGACAGTCGTATAAGAGGAGGGAACGATCTCAGGTTGGTCAAGGAATGGGATTTCAGTTTTTATCGCCTCCGAATCAATCGTCGAAGCGCGATGGTGGAACTCTCCCCAAGGTCATTCTTCTAACGACATGATCTCTCGAATAGCTTCGTCTGTAGGCCAGAATTCATTGAGGAGATCCTTAGAGAGAACTGTTATGGGAGAGAGGGTTGTACCTATGGTCGAAACCATATCAGTGGAGGGTTCAGATGCGACTTGGATGGCTTGGTAAGCCAACTCAACCGGCGAAAGTGGCATCTAATCTCCATAGGAATCAATTTTTGAAGGAGCCGGAATGATCCATGGGTCGATAGAACCATCCGAAGAGGTGGATATCATTGCAACCGTGTTTGGGATCTGAGGCGGCGGTAGAGGAAAACAACCCAGTAGGGAAGATGCCTTCAGAAGAACGGTACCGATACTGACGTAAGAGTCAGGGACACCTCCTATTAGGGGTACCGAGCTACTTGGTAAAGTGGAATAATCAGGGGTGCAGAAGGATAGCTGATCAACCGTGACTATTTTCCCATCCAATGGAAATAGGATGAGTCGGAAGACCGAAGACACGATGGCGGTCATAGCATAAGACCAACTGCGACCGAGCAGTAGATTATAGTCGAGATGACGCTCTACGACTTCAACGTCCACGTTTACCGTTTTCCCACCCAGAGTGACGGGAAAGCTAGCAAGGTATCCTTTGGGTAGGAACGTGTGGCCATCGAAAGCTTTCAGGGAATTCGATGGTGGGGTTAGAGTAGGAGTGTTAGGTCTCTGTAACAAGCAAGATTGGCAAAGTCTGATCACAGAGTTAACATCATTTCAACCAAATTTGGGATTCTAGGATCTAGCCCTCCTAAATCCGGAGAGGGATCTCTCCAATATGTACAAAGATGGATATTGTCTTTGAAGTTTAGGGTGATGATATTAGGCTAGTTATGAAGACCAAGGGTTTTTTTTGGTTTTCTCAGATGGTTGAACATAGTTGCTGTCTAAGACGGAAAGATCTATATGAAAATAGGTTCAAAGGTGAGAAGTTGCAAGTGAACAAAATAAGCTTTGATTCTAAAGAAAGGTGATGGCAAGTTTTCGATCCATTGGGCTATGGAGTCATAAGAGAATTTAATTGAAACAACCAGGTTCAAGAGTAATCTATGGGGCAAGTCATCTAGGCCTAAGGATCTCTTTGAAGTTTGATTTATGGAATGGGGTGATACAAAAAGGAAAGGGAATTAACAGATGCAGAACAAAGAGCAGCCCAGGATCTGGTAAGTACTTTGAAACTAGCCAGCCTTTGACCAGGCACTTAAGAAAAACATAGAAGCAAACTAGGATCTGGTAAGTACTTTGAAACTATCCAGCCTTTGATACACTTCTAATAGAAAACAGATTAAAAAAAACAAAGGGAAACTTGAAGGCAACCTTTGGAGCAGAGACTAGCGGGCAGGGCTCACCTTTCTCCTCATCTTAGTTCTTCTTTACTTAGTTGCTTCCAAGACAATCACCAAGATAACACATAATGGCCCAAGATCTGATAAGTACTTCGAAACTAGTCAGCTTTTGACACATCCTAAGGGAAACAAACAAATAGTTGAGCAAACAAGAAAGGGACTCAGGGCTAACCTTTGATTTCCTCAATTCATTCCTTACACAACATATATGAAAGTAACATTTAAAAATAACATTCAGCAGTGACGAAAAGATGAGGGAACGCCAGCATCTCTGTGCTTAGACCGAATTAAATCATTTCTAAATAACACAATTAGAAGAAAACATTGGGATAAAGATTTTTCAGCCAGAGAAGGTCACTGATATGCAGCAAACTCTAACACTGTTTAAACTGTTCTTTATAGTGGAAAATGAAACAAATTGAAAACAGAAATAAAATGACAAGTTACAGTGAGAATAACATCACCATCGGCATAGACCAGGATCCCATAAATCAGCTTGTATTGATTGCTTCAAACCGGTTACAATCTTCAAATCCAATGTTTTAATTCATCTCTTTTCACAGTCTAACCTATCTGTTACAAGCAGAGCTCCAAGAGCCCATGAAACCACTATTTACAGTCAAGAGTTTTCCACTCAGAAATAGCTACAGCGCTTCAGCAATTACATTGACAACCAACTAATCCAACCCCTCACTCATCTTCTTCTGGAGTATTTATAGAAGGATGAGGAGGTGAGATCCGATAAAAAGATCTCAAATACAATCAATGCAGAATTAATGTCTCCCTGACCCCGAGAGGCTTGATGAAGAAATTCTACAGGTGTTACATTGCATTAATGCGTTTATACTTAAGAAGTAAGCTCGAAGAGAGCTTATGTTGACCTTTGAGGCTCTGCGTACTGTTAGGGTTACTCTGCAAACATTCTGTCATTGAAAGTCGGTGCAGTAATAACATCTTTGGTTGTTCGAGGCATAATGTCTGATCTTGTTCAATAAATTCATCCTCTGATTGAGCTTCCTGAGGCAATAGGTGGCACTGTGGTGGTTGAGGAATCAATTCGCCTCAAAGTATGGCGGTGGAGGCGATCAGTCTGATGAACACTTTTAGGTTTTGCTTTAATCCGTGTTCTGAGCCGGGGATTAGGCTTTTGATAACCGTCTTAGCCGTAATCCCCGCCAATTTATTCATAAAACTGCTGCTCTGGTTCATTCTATCTTCAAAATCTGATACTCTTTCTCTGCTCTGACATCGATGGCATTCTTCGAGCTTTACAGGGATGTGCGGCAACCAAAGCTCATGAAACTTTGTTGATATCATTGTTCTTCTCCGTATGATCGATTCCCTGGATTAATCGGAAGGACTGGAGTCGTCACTCTCATCCTATAGATCTTCATAGAACACGAAGAAAAAACCTTAAAAACCTGCAAAAAACAAGAAAAATGAGGAAATCCTGCGTTATATGGATAGACTGCATCGGAGGGCGTGCGGGAAAAAGGAGCGATCAGAGCCGTTAATCGTATGGCAATCAACGGTTGGGAGCAAACTGAACAGTCAACGGGGAAAAAGGTGGACTATACAATGGAATCGGGAGAGTGAATGTAGACCGTCGATCTACAGAGATCGACGGCGGGGATTGGCCTTTAAACACGCCGGGGAAGATTTAATCGGGCGGGCGAATTTGTTAAAGGGTGAGCGGGAAAGGCGATCAGGGACCGTCGGATGGGAGGGCCCAGATCCGATGGCGGGGATGAATCCCGCTGCATGGCCATAGGACGAGGTTTAACGCGCGGGCAATAGACATGGCACGGCGGTTTTGGGATGAAGTGGCGAACACGTGTCGGCCAGCGTGTGGGATCGCTGGCCGACGGTATAAAACCGCCCCCGGACGAAAGGTGGTGCGGGCACGAAACCGGTGGAAATGGAAAACAACGCGGCGAAGGGGGGTCCACCAGATGAGGGGTACACTCCGCACCATTGATCCGTGGGACAGATCGACGGCTGAGTTTTAATATGATTTTCTTTGGTGGAAAAATAAAATAAACCCGACTTTGCGTTTTACAAAGGTTTTCAATGTTTTCGGGTAATAAATAAATTCCAAGTGTTAAGCGCCCGTAGGACTTAGCACATGGTTCTGGCGTCGGGGCATATGGAGGAAGAAACGGAAAGGGGCTTAGCCTGAGGGGCTAACACCTAACGCATAGAAACGTATGTTTTTCTATGGTTTTTTAACTGATTTTAGCAAAAGGAGAAGGGTTTCGATAGGTAAAAAAGTGAGTTTTTAACCTTAGGAAATGAGATTAATCGAGGAATAAGGGGTAATACATGATTTAGTGGGATATTTTATGAAGAAAAGGCAATTGGAGGATGAAGGTAAAAATGGAGGAAAGGGAGGGGAAAAAGGAGGAAGATGCAGCAATACTTTGACTTGGATTTTCTTGGGGAATCAGAGGCTGGGAAGAAGGAAAAGTATGAAGAACCAACCAGCAGTTTGTGACCTTACCAACAGTCTTCAAGCACCAACAAGTTTCAGGATTGAATTTGTTTCTTGAAGGCTGCAAAGAATATTTAGCCACCAACTGATATAATTGAAAAATATAGGTGGCTAACAGTGGCTCCACTTGGGGATGGTGCCTTCTTGAAGGCATCAAGAATTCAGACTTGATTTCTCTGGGATGATGACTGGTGTCTGACCCATCACTTGCTCTTTCTTTTCTTCTAGACAAAATAATGTCAGTCATGAAAGAGAGATGAATTTCATCAATACAACTTCTACCTACCCCAATCCTACTGATCTAACATTTTTTCTTCATCAGAGTGCACTTGGATTGGCAAACTCTTAACACAACATTTTATTCTTTTGAAAGCAGGAAATCTAATCTACTTCTACTCCTTATTTCTCCCTGAACTCAGATTAAACAGTTGAGCTCAGATATTCCTCTACCTATTCTACTGTTTGTTAGGATTAAACAGTCCAACAAACTTTCATTCTCTAAATTCTACAACAGAAATTTAAAAATAGTCAAGTCAAGATTGAGCTGTTCGACTTGCTATGATCTATGGCGTAAAAACAAGCTGCACATAGATTATTATTTGCAGAAAAATTTAAATCAAAACAGAAGGCTTAAGATCTGAAAATTTTCTCATTATGGCCTTCTCTCATATTCACAGCTCTGTTGTTTTTTTTTTTTTAGTGAGCTATCTTCATGTTTCCTTTGGTTCAGGTTTTGAGCGAATTAGAACCAGGTCTTTTTTCTTTGACTCAGAAATTAGAGTAGCTTTGAGTCATCTCATTGGAAAATTTGGTTCAGATTTTGAGCTGGTTTGAACCTTCATTTCTACCCTAATCTATCTACTGATAAGCCAAGATTAAATAGTTTGGCAAATCAAATTTGCTATCCTATCAGCAGAAAATTGAAAGCTAATTAGTCAAGATTAAACAGTTTGACCAATTAGAAGTGTGTTTCAAGGAGTGGCATTTAAGCTTGCACACTTTCAGATTCATTTCTCTTTTTTGGCATGGGGCTTTGCCTTTTCTTGTTTTCATTTCTGCCCTCTTTTCTTTCTTTCTTTGTTTTTGTATTTTTTGATTTTTCATAACTTTAAATGCAATGGTGGATGGAATATTTACAGGGAAAAAAAGAAGGTAAAAAGGCTTCAAACATGAAAATAATTTAAGAAAGGTAATGCTTAAGCATCCTGCCATTGACAGGACCCCCAAACAATTCTGCTCCATTCAGTTCTTGTAAGAAGAATGCATTGTTTCCAGCAACTGAATGAATAGGGCAAGGGCCAAGCCATAGATTGTCAAATTTACCATGCTTTCCCTTGTCTTCCCTCTTTGAGTCCCACTTTAAGACCTTGTCCCCAATTTTGAAATTGTTGGCCTTTGTTCTTCTGTCAAATATCTTCTTGACATTGTCTTGCTTCTGTAATGCTTTGTTGTACACCTCCTCTCTGGTTTGCTGAAGATGAATGGTCTGATTTATTCTTCTGATTATGTCATATTCTTCAGTCTGCAATTCTTGAATTAACTTCATAACTGGTACTCCCAGGCTGCTAGGAAAAATTGCATCTGTACCATACACAAGCTGGAAGGGTGACATACCAATGGATTTCTTCAAAGTCAATCTGTCAGCCCAGAGTGCATGGTTCAGCTTTATGTGCCAAGACTTCTTGTTGTCCTCCAACAGTTTCTTTATTATGTTCACTAAGCTTTTGTTGGAAGACTCTGCAAGTCCATTACCTTGAGGGTAATAGGCTGTGGAGTGCCCCAATGTTATCTGGTATTTGTGACAGAATTCTACCATTCTCTTTGATCCAAATGATGCTGCGTTATCTGTAATGATCTTGGTAGGACAGCCAAATCTGGAGAGGATGTTGGTTTCTATGAATTTAATGATAACTGAGTCATTGGCCTGTCTACATGGAATGGCTTCTATCCACTTAGTAAAGTAGTCTGTGGCAGTAAGGATCCACCTATGTTGGGCAGAAGATGGTGGGTGGATTTCTCCTATGAAGTCAAGTCCCCACTGTTGAAAAGGGGCTTCAACAGTAATTGGATGCAGAGGAAGGGGTAGCAATTTTCTCTTGCCCTCGAACAATTGGCATTTATGGAAAGTAGTTGTCAGTTTATGTACATCAGAAAAAAGAGTAGGCCAATAAAAACCAGCCCTCAAAATTTTGTTGGCTGTTGACTTCCAGTACAAATGGCCTCCACACTCTCCTTCATGGAATTCCTGCTTAATCTTTTCTGCATCAAACTCAGGCAAACATTTAAGCAATATACCACTAGCATTTTTCCAATAAAGACTTTTATCAATAATGCAATAGTTTACAACTTTTAACTTTAGGAATCTTGCCTTTGTTTTGGATAAACCAGGAGGTGTGTTTAAATTAAGCAAAACATAAACAATATCAGTATACCAAGGAGAATTCGCAAAATAATCTTCAACAATGGGAGTTGAGAATTCTTCTTGGTCATCCAAAGCATTAATCATATTAATATCCAGAACTTCACAATTTGATTCAGCCATTAATTTAGCTAGACCCTGACCTTTGATGAGCTTAGTGGGTTTAATCTCTAAATCATATTCAAGAATAACAACAATCCACTTACCTCTCTTACCATCTGGATCCTGGGTTAGAATGTCTTTTACAACTGAATTTGGGACAAAGGCAATGATATGTGAGTGAAGGATGTATACCCTGAAGTCCTTTAAAGCTTTTACCAAAGCAAAAGCCTGTTTTTCCATAATGTTATACCTCAAAGGGGCATCCCTCAATGCCTTGCTAAAGAATGCAATGGGCTGCTCTTGTCCTTGTGGATTTTTCTGTAAAAGGACAGCAGCTATAGTATGTTCTGACGCAAATGAGAAGATATAAAAATCTTTTGAAAAATCAGGACTTATGAGAACCGGTGTTTTGGTTAACGCTTGTTTCACCAGCTCAAAGGATGTCTTTGCTTCCGAGGTCCATTTTACCCCTTGCTCCTTCTTCAACATGTTTGTGATATTTCTAAGGAGCTCAGCCAAGTTGGGGATGAACCTTCTCAAAAAGTTTATCTTTCCAATGAAAGACTGCAACTCTTTGATATTTCGAGGATGAGAGATTTGCAATATAGCCTCAATCCTCTTTGGATCTATCTTTATACCCTCCTCTGAAATAATGTGTCCAAGAAGCTTACCTTCTTGGAGACCAAACAGTGTCTTCTTAGGGTTCAAAGATATTCCAAACCTTCTGCACTTCTCGAAAACCTTTCTCAAATGTTCTAAGTGTTCTTCATCTGTTTTTGAAAACACGGTTGCATCATCAAGATAGATAATGATGAAGAAGCCCAATTCTTCCGAGAATGCTATGTCCATGGCTCTCTGAAAGGTCGCTCCAACATTCATCAAACCAAAAGGCATTTTCACATACATGAAAGTGCCCCAAGGTGTAGTAAAAGCTGTCTTTAATTGATCATCAGGGTGGACTAGGACTTGATTATACCCTGAATAGCCATCCAGCAAAGAAATTCTTTTAGACCCCACCACCCTTTGCAAAATATGATCCATCTTGGTAAAGGTATAAGAATTCCTCGATGAAGCTTGTTTAAATTCTAAGTCTATACAATTTGATTTACTAAAAGTCTAACACACTGCTTTGGATAATGTTCAATACATCTAATAGAGTATTAACAATGATCGCAGTATCTTCATGATTTCCTTCTTAACCAATGGCAACTGGGCAGGGTTGATTCTGCGTAGTTTTTGTTTGAATGGTTTTTGGTTTCTTTAAGAGGGATTTTGTGCTGTATTATTTCAGTGTCATAGGATTTAAGATCTTCATAACTCCACGCGAAAACATCAGAAAATTCTTTGAACAGCTCTAAGTATTTGAGTTTAATGTGAGCTGGCAAGGTTTTAGACAGCTTGATCAATTTTGGTTTTTCCTCACTGCCTATATTGCATTCCTCCACTTTCTCTGCTGCATATAGTGTCCTCCATAGAGCCCACATCATCAAATCAAATAGGCTCTTCTAGAGGGGGCCAAACCCTCATGTACTCATCACTCAGAATGAGCTGTATTTCTTCGGTCTGTGTTTTGGACTTAATTTGCTATAGATGTGACAGTCCTGAAGGTTTATATTCATCACTAGGAGATGGTTCTTCTTCACTAAGAAAATTTTCACCGCAAACAGCATCATGGGGTCCCATCCAACTATGTTCAAACTCATTTCTAATAGGCGAAGTCTTCTATTTGTTTGTATCCATAAAACACCTGCAAATAATTTTGTTATCTTGATAAATGTATTCCAATTTTATCCGAGAGGTTAATATATAAGATTGGCAGAAATGAGTAAGAATAAATTGTATCAGTAATGTTTTTCTTGGGACAAAAGATAAGGTGTACTCCTCAAATGTTTTCAATAGATCAATGACATCATTTCTGTAGGCCCTAAGTCTGGGGTGATTTGCACTATACTCCCCATTGACTTGCCTAATGATTAATTCAGAATCTCCATAAACATCGATTCTCTTGGCACCTAGTTTTTTCAGAAGATGTAAGCCTAAGAGAAGGGATTCATATTCTGCTATGTTGTTGGAACACTGAAAGTTTAATTTGCATGAGATACATTCTGTATGATTATTTTCAGTGTTAGTGATCCAGACACCTGCACCAGCATTTGTTTTGGTGCATGACCCATCAAAGCACATAGTCCAGAGAGGCAGATTTTCCATTTGGTGAATGGACGTTGTAACATTTGATTCCTCAAGTTCTTCATTGGGTTGAGGACTGTCTTTCTGACTGTCAAGTTTTAAGTTCAACGGGTTGATGACTTGCAGTTCAAGATCTGTGTTTAATTTGCTAGGACCTTCAAATACAATAGACTGTTTTGGCAATTCAGCGTCGTTTTCCTCCTCTTTTACTCCAGCCATGGATTTTATTGAAACAATTTGTTCTGTGAGTGTTTCATTATTGAACATGATAAAAGAATCAAGGCTTGTGTTTATAGCATAGAGAGGGGAGTTTTGAGGCCTATCCTGACTTGTCACTGTGTACTGCATGTGGGATTCCCTATAAAGTTTCCTAGTTTGGTTGAAGACAGGGATAGTTGCATAAGTCATGTCCATTTGCATGGTCCCCTGTAACTTAGCCCCCCAAGATCGTGACAAAAGCATTCCATACTTTGGGGGGACATCAGCCACAACAACATCCATGACTAAACATTTAGCTGGAATTTGGGCTAGATTAACACCGAGATCTTTAATCAATCCAAGACACTTAACTCTGCTTGAGTCAAAAGAGTATAGATCTTTGTAAGGTCTGGTAATTTCAAGACCCAGGCCTTACATTACAGCTTTTGGCATTAAATTATGGGAAGCACCTGAGTCATGCATAGCATTATGCAGAATTTTGTCATGAATGTTTAGGCTTACATAAAAGGGAGGGACAGGACCCTCCTGGAATTTTCCTTCAATCTTTGGACCAAAAATAAGCTCTGGTTGGTCATCATTAAGATTGAGAGTATCTTGATTATCTTCTAAGTTTAAAGCCTTCAAAATTTTGGACCTATATACATGTTGGGCAGCTAACTCAGTCAAAGGAACAGAGATTTTGATCTTTGAGATTTCCTGTTCTAGGCTGAAAAGGTTTTGATTCTTCAAAGCATTGACTTCAGCCCTGTTTACTGCCACTTTATCAGCAATAACAACTTGTTGATTTGGTTTATCTATAATTGGAACAGTTGTTCTACCAGGAGTACTAACTGAGATGCTAGTACTACTAATGTTTGCACTCTGTTTTTCGATGTTTTGAGTGTCTTTCTCTTTATCATTACCAGAATCGACAGCCACCACTTTGTCCTTTTGTTTGATTGTTTTAGACTTGGTTGCAGTGCTGTTTTGAGAAGGTTTGTCAGAGGTTTTATTGTTGGGGGTTTGTTGATTAGATCTACTTTTGAGTTCATATTCCTTTAAAGGCTCTATGATAGCGTTCTCCATGTTTTGATAGCTATTCTCAGTATCATTTCTTCTGTCATCATAAGGTGTATAAAGACCTTGTTTATTATCATAATGAACCTCAAAGTCATCATCATCTACCCCAAATAAGTTTATATCATCTTCCTCTGTTATTTGATCTATTTGTTCAACCTCACTTAAAAAGTTCTGATGAAAGGGAGGAATGACCTGCTGATCATCTTCCCTGGGTCTGTTTGGAGGCTGATTTCTTCTAGGATTTTGATTTTGGTTTTGGTTTCTGTTTTGAGGAGCGTTTTGATTTAGACTTGCTTGTGCTCTCTCTAGAATGCTCATTTTCTTCATCATTTCTTCCATCATTCTTTCCATCTTTGAGCTTGAAGTAGAAGGGGTGGATTCCTCTCTAAAAGATACTCTCTTTTCAGCTTTCATCCTTGCTCTTTTCTCCATGAGGTTTACCTCCACAGAAAGAGCACCTCTTTGCATATCTTCAAGGGTTGCAAAGACTCTTTCTCTGAGTGAATAAGTCATGTCTGGATCAAACCCTTCAGGGAATTTGTTTAAGGCTGATCCCTGAGGAGGTTTCAGTTCGGGGGAAAGTGCGTTATATACACTGTTAAACCTGGTACAATAAGCTTGTACACTTTCCCCAGGGTTCCTATGGAGATTGTTATAGTCGGCAAGGACTTGGAGAGGGTTTTTCCTTACTTCCCATTTGTTTAAGAATGTTTGATGGAAGGTTTGGAGATCGTTAATACTGTGGGGGGTTAAACCTTTAAACCATTTTCTCACTTCTCCACCCAAACTTTGAGCAAACAATCTGATTTTGACAGATTCATTATCGATTTCATTTCTGTCAAAGTAGTCATTCATCTTATCCACATGTTGAGATGCTGTTATGGTATTACTAGCATCATATAATGGAATTTTGGACTGATAGTCCTGTGGAAGGTTGACTAATGGTACAGGAAGGACTAAGGGAGCATACCATGATGCCATGATATGTGGTGGGGGTGTATTTACAAGAGGAGGTGTGGGTTGAAGTGGAGTGGTTTGAACAGTGGATGAAAGATGAGCAGAAGTGGATGGAACAGCAGTAGATCCCTGAGCTGATCTCGGATGAGAGACACCTAGATTATGTAAGAAATATAAATCAGGAGGTGTTGACTCTCTATTCCCAAGAGTCTCACTGGTTTCGGGAGATGAAAGTGTAGGCTTAGAATCTGACTGATCTAAATCACCAAATGACCTAGTTCTGAATGGGTTTAATAAGCCAATTTGTGATTCATGAAGAGCTGAAAGATTCTCAGGAACTGAATTAGCTCTTAGGGGTGGTCTGAAAATAGTTGAAGACTGTATCCTAGGAGACTTCCTAAGAATTCTTTCTGGGTTATCAACTATTTCAGGAGGATCTGGGTCAGGATGGGCTCTAGTGTGAATCTTTTTAGGAGCCACAATGTTTATGTGAATAGACCCAATCTAAACAAGAAAATTTCAACCAGATATGACAATCTTTAGACGATTAACTAATCTGTTTTCTCAATTCGAATCCTGCAGTCCTCTAACTGAATTTGAATGATTTTATAATGATAAGGGTTCTTTCCAGTGTAGTCTTAAGGTCTGTTCAGGATGGTGGAGTCGCCAGGTGGATGGTTCAGAATGTTTCCAAATGAGTACACTGTCCACCACAGTGTTTGTGAAACATTCCTTTTCAGGGATATCTCGAAACACAACAAACTCTAACCAGAGATTGACTGGGAGGGAATTCACCAGATATGTCACCCCCAAAAGAGGATGAGATCCAGAGGCTACCTGGCCCTTTCCAGACTCTGTCTAAGAGTATAGGGTAAAACACATCAAATACGTATACAAGATATCAAAACTAGTGTTTTAATACCAATCTGAAATGTTTTTGGTATTTTCTGAGTTGTCTAAATTTGCGGTTTAAAAGAATGTCCTAACCTTGCCTCAAAACTTAGCTACGGTTGTGAAACAAAGATAGTCAATCCTTATGGCTAAGCTAGCTGATTTTCCAAGGTTAGATAAAAACTTAAAAGAATCCTAGGATTGACCTAGTTTTTCACTGATTCAATTGATTTTCATCTTAATTACCATTTTCTTGGTAGTGCTTGAAAAGGCTGCTTTTTACTCTCAAGATGTTATATGAGGATTCTGGGTAAGGGTCCCCAACGCAAGCTTCTTTATGAATAGATTTGAAACATATTTGAACATAAAAGACTCTGAGTTCCTTCCCCAGCGGAGTCGCCAGAAATGTTAGTTTCTGGTGGCTCAGCTGCAAAATAGAACAATTGTCATGGAACTAGAGATTTTGAGTTAAAGTATTCCCCAGCGGAGTCGCCAGAAATGTTAGGTCTCTGTAACAAGCAAGATTGGCAAAGTCCGATCACAAAGTTAACATCATTTAAACCAACTTTGGGATTCTAGGATCTAGCCCTCCTGAATTCGGAGAGGGATCTCTCCAATATGTACAAAGATGGATATTGTCTTTGAAGTTTAGGGTGATGATATTAGGCTAGTTATGAAGACCAAGGGTTTTGTTTGGTTTTCTCAGATGGTTGAACATAGTTGCTGTCTAAGACGGAAAGATCTATATGCAAATAGGTTCAAAGGTGAGAAGTTGCAAGTGAACAAAATAAGCTTTGATTCTAAAGAAAGGTGATGGCAAGTTTTCGATCCATTGGGCTATGGAGTCATAAAGAGAATTTAATTGAAACAACCAGGTTCAAGAGTAATCTATGGGGCAAGTCATCTAGGCCTAAGGATCTCTTTGAAGTTTGATTTATGGAATGGGGTGATACAAAAAGGAAAGGGAATTAACAGATGTAGAACAAAGAGCAGCCCAGGATTTGGTAAGTACTTTGAAACTAGCCAGCCTTTGACCAGGCACTTAAGAAAAACATAGAAGCAAACTAGGATCTGGTAAGTACTTTAAAACTATCCAGCCTTTGATATACTTCTGATAGAACACAGATTAAAAACAAAGGGAAACTTGAAGGCAACCTTTGGAGCAGAGACTAGCGGGCAGGGCTCACCTTTCTCCTCATCTTAGTTCTCCTTTACTTAGTTGCTTCCAAGACAATCACCAAGATAACACATAATGGCCCAAGATCTGATAAGTACTTTGAAACTAGTCAGCTTTTGACACATCCTAAGGGAAACAAACAAATAGTTGAGCAAACAAGAAAGGGACTCAGGGCTAACCTTTGATTTCCTCAATTCATTCCTTACACAACATATATGAAAGTAACATTTAAAAATAACATTCAGCAGTGACGAAAAGATGAGGGAACGCCAGCATATCTGTGCTTAGACTGAATTAAATCATTTCTAAATAACACAATTAGAAGAAAACATTGGGATAAATATTTTTCAGCCAGAGAAGGTCACTGATGTACAGAAAACTCTAACACTGTTTAAACTGTTCTTTATAGTGGAAAATGGAAACAAATTGAAAACAAAAATAAAATGACAAGTTACAGTGAGAATAACATCACCATCAGCATAGACCAGGATCCCATAAATCAGCTTGTATTGATTGCTTCAAACCGGTTACAATCTTCAAATCCAATGTTTTAATTCACCTCTCCTCACAACCTAACCTATCTGTTACAAGCAGAGCTCCAAGGGCCCATGAAACCACTATTTATAGTCAAGAGTTTTCCACTCAGAAACAGCTACAATGCTTCAGCAATTATATTGACAACCAAATAATCCAACCCCTCACTCATCTTCTTCTGGAGTATTTATAGAAGGATGAGGAGGTGAGATCTGATGAAAAGATCTCAAATACAATCAATGCAGAATTAATGTCTTCCTGACCCTGTGAGGTTCGATGAAGAAATTCTACAGGTGTTACATTGCATTAATGTGTTTACACTGATGAAGTAAGCTCGAAGGGAGCTTGTGTTGACCTTTGAGGCTCTGCGTACTGTTAAGGTTACTCTGCAAACATTCTGTCATTGAAATCTGGTGCAGTAATAACTTCTTGGTTGTTCCGAGGCATAATATCTGATCTCGTTCAATAAATTCATCCTCTGATTGAGCATTCTGAGGCACTAGGTGGCACTGTGGTGGTTGAGGAATCAATTCGCCTCAAAGTATGGCGGTGGAGGCGATCTGTCTGATGAACACTTTTAGGTTTTGCTTTAATCCGTGTTCTGAGCCGAGGATTAGGCTTTTGATAACCGTCTTAGCCGTAATCCCCGCCAATTTATTCATAAAACTGCTGCTCTGGTTCATTCTATCTTCAAAATCTGATACTCTTTCTCTGCTCTGACATTGATGGCATTCTTCGAGCTTTACAGGGATGTGCGGCAACCAAAGCTCATGAAACTTTGTTGATATCATTGTTCTTCTCCGTATGATCGATTCCCTGGATTAATCGAAAGGACTGGAGTCGTCACCCCCATCCTTTAGATCTTCATAGAACACGAAGAAAAAACCTTAAAAACTTGCAAAAAACAAGAAAAATGAGGAAATCCTGCGTTATATGGATAGACTGCATCGGAGGGCGTGTGGGAAAAAGGAGCGATCAGAGCCGTTGATCGTATGGCGATCAACAGTTGGGAGCAAACTGAACAATCAACGGGGAAAAAGGTGGACTGTACAATGGAATCGGGAGAGTGAATGTAAACCGTCGATCTACAGAGATCGACGGCGGGGATGGGCCTTTAAACGCGCCGGGGAAGATTTAACGGGCAGGCGAATTCGTTAAAGGGTGAGCGGGAAAGGCGATCAGGGACCGTCAGATGGGAGGGCCCAGATCTGACGGCGGGGATGAATCCCGCTGCATGGCCATAGGACGAGGTTTAACGCACGGGAAATAGACATGGCACGACGGTTTTGGGATGAAGTGGCGAACACGTGTCGGCCAGCGTGTGGGATCGCTGGCCGACGGTATAAAACCGCTCCCGGAGGAAAGGTGGTGCGGGCAGAAAACCGGTGGAATGGAAAACATCGCGGTGAAGGGGGGTCCACCAGATGAGGGGTACACTCCGCACTGTTGATCCGTGGGACAGATCGACGGCTGAGTTTCAATATGATTTTCTTTGGTGGAAAAATAAAATAAACCCGACTTTGCGTTTTACAAAGGTTTTCAATGTTTTCGGGTAATAAATAAATTCCAAGTGTTAAGCGCCCGTAGGACTTAGCACATGGTTCTGGCGTCGGGGCATATAGAGGAAGAAACGAAAAGGGGCTTAGCCTGAGGGGCTAACACCTAAAGCATAGAAACGTATGTTTTTCTATGGTTTTTTAACTGATTTTAGCAAAAGGAGAAGGGTTCCGATAGGTCAAAAAGTGAGTTTTTAACTTTAGGAAATGAGATTAATGGAGGAATAAGGGGTAATACATGATTTAGTGGGATATTTTATGAAGAAAAGGAAATTGGAGGATGAAGGTAAAAATGGAGGAAAGGGAGGGGAAAAATGAGGAGGATGCAACAATACTTTGACTTGGATTTTCTTGGGGAATCAGAGGCTGGGAAGAAGGAAAAGTATGAAGAACCAACCAGCAGTTTGTGATCTTACCAACAGTCTTCAAGCACCAACAAGTTTCAGGATTGAATTTGTTTCTTGAAGGCTGCAAAGAATATTTAGCCACCAACTGATATAATTGAAAAATATAGGTGGCTAACAAGGAGAACCTAATATCAACCAGCAAGCTTGTGACATAACACAGGTCGAAGCACCTTCGTCTATGACAATGCGATGGATGGGTCTCCCTTTCGACACAACCTGCACCTGGAATGCGAGTTGATGTGAGAGGCGAGGTTTAGCCTTTTCCATATCAAAGATTGCTAGCGTGGAATCCTGGGGGTCTATTCTGCCAATGGCCGAAAGCAAGGCTTTCCTTTATGCTGGACAGGTTTGTAATACTTCAAGTGCAGACATGGCTGACGGTGCCTGCGCCAAATCTTCTACAATATTGTAGTTTTGGGCTGCACGTGCAGAGGTATTATGAGTCGTGCGTCGAAGTGTCCCTTTGGGGGGATGAATTATAGGTTCAGCAGTAGGTCTTTCGATATGCAAATCGTTGGGCGGCGGCGGATTGGAACTAGTTCCAGGTTCCTGAGCATCTATGGTAGGGGCTCCATAAAGCTTGGCGCGAGTTTGAAGGTCAATACTCTCGATGCCATAAATGGCAGATGGTCCTTCGCCGGAAGGATTCAAACCACCATTGCCCCTTTGATGGGGTTGTGGTGGGTTGTCAACCATATGTTGATGTTGCTGCTGTTGATTGGGGAAAGGATTGTGAAGAACGGCAGGTGTTCTCCCAGAATCCTTGTTAGCAATAAAATCAGTGCATTCCTGCAACCGAGGACATTTGTATGTCAAGTGGTCCTCCGCACAGATTTTACAAGGAAATCTCATGGGTTTATCCTTTCCTTTTTCATTAGCAACATTTTTCTGATTAGAGTTATTCTGATTATTTGACTGTTCTTCCGAAGAAGATGTTTTCTTCTTATTCTTCCTATTTTTCCCGTTGGGTTTTTGTGAGGTTTGCACCGAATTTACCTCAGCGAAAGGGAGAGGAGTCATTTGATGGGGGGCGGTGGCAGCTAAGGATGGCTGGGAGGTTTTCCCCTGAGACTGATTGGTGGCTACACGAGAGATCGCGCCAACGAGACCATCGGCATGAGCTCCGGTTTTCTTAGTAGCCGGAGGGTTCGGGTTACCAGGGGCATGGGGGAGCAGATCGTAAAGCGTGCCAGATTGTGAATAGATTAAATCCAGGTGTTGGGCACGACGAATACATTGATCTTCTGTCACCGCACCAGAAAGGCCAATGTCTTTAGAGATATGGGGTAAAAGAGACTTGCAAAACCAATTTGCCAAGAGATGGTCTGGTATTGGTGCTTTGACAAGCCTCCTCCTACGTCTCCATTCATGAATATGGTCGGAGATGTGGGTGGCGGTGTCTTGGCATAGTGATGTTAACAATTCTGTGCCGGTTTCCACTCTAATTGGTAGTTGAAAGTTCTTTAAGAACTCCGTCGCTAAAGCGCCAAACGTATTGATGGCGGCGCATGGTAATTCAATGTACCACTTGGCGGCATTGCCTGTAAGGGTGCGGGAGAATAGTCGAAGGCGGACACTATCATCTACCATGGAATTGGATATGGACCACAAATGGAAGGTAGTGATGTGTGCGGCCGGGTCATCTCCATGCTTCCCGTCGAACTTCGGGATATCTGAAGGAATCTTATGCGGTATAGGAGGCCAAAGCGAGTTGTGATTGATGGGGTCGTTTGTCAGCTTATGGATGTCGGGTATGTCCAAAGCTGCCAAGAAAGGAAATTGTGGATTTGCCCCCGATTCTAACCAAGGCAGTATGGGCTGACTATTTGGACCATAGGGTCCCCCCATCCACATGTTACCAGAAGGGTAAGTGGGACTTTGATAAAAACCTCCCATAGGTGGAGGAGTAGGAACATACGGTTGTTGTCCATAGGGCATAGCATATTGAGGGGCAAATGGTTGGTTGCCCCCAGCGTAAAAGTGCCCTCCCACTCCAGATGGAGGTTGGGGTTGGTTAGTCCAAATGGATGCAATAGAGTTTCCCGGAGGCATACTAGTATTTGCATAATTTGGCAACGGTATAGATCCTACACCTATGTTTGAACCACTTAAGGGGATAGTATTTACAATGGGTTGTCCCATTTGTCCTAAGGATTTCATAGGAAGAGAAATATTCCCTGCTACCTGTGTACTGATAACACTGCCCCCTGGTATAGTGGCCAGGGGGTTTGAACTCAACAGAGGGTTCCAACCGAAAGGGTTGCTAAAGGGCACCGAAGTAGTCGTGCTCGTGGGAGGAGCTACTGTGGTCCCCAACGTGGTCACGGTAGGAGTAGATGCCGAAGGGTTCGATAAACTACTGACAGTTGTGTTGACCATAGGGTTGGGGGTAGGCATATGCTGACTACTGGGATTACCCAGTAATGACATAGAAATGACCACCGGCGGGGAGGATGATGACGAACCAGGAATGGTTGCCATTGGTATCGACCCTGTGGATACCGGTGGAGAAATAGATGTTGGTGTTGCCGCAGACATATCTTGGAGCGGTGGAATCTGGATTATCACCGGTCCTAACGGATCAGTGAGCGGAGGATTGTAATTAGGTACAACGCCTTCAGTGAAAGGGTCCTCCGGGAGTTCCGACTGATAAGGGTCTATGTGATAATCCAGATTAGTCAAAGGAGACTGCTCTTCCGTAGAAGGCCCGGGTTCACCAAGGTTCAATCTTTCCTCTAAGGTGAGAGGAGGTAGACCTTGCTGTCGTCTAGACTGACGGCGTGGGTCAGGGGACGCCACGGTGACCGGTTTAATTTTAACAAATTTTATTTAAAATGTGATATATTATGAAGTCTCAAGTGACAGTAACCACACACTTACTAAAAAGAAAAAAGACCCTCTAAAATCAATCAACAAGCAGCCAGTATAGGGTGCCCTGTCTGAGTACTACCGTTCATTGGTGATGAAATCCAGTCTCACAATAGCATACAGAGAGGGTTGGTCTAAAGTACAGTTACGGTTACTCTAGAGCTTCGCCCGAACCCCAGACGATAGGTGTAAGCACTCTCATGAAGACGAGTACCCTCCTAAAGACTGAAGACAGAGTAGGTCCGTCTATTTCAGGTACCAGGACAGCCCGTCCCAGTCACCTTGTGTAAGTCCCTAAAATTATAGCCACTAAGGATACCTCAAATCACAGACACTATCAGGGGGGTCCACGGTCAAGGACAGTGTGCTATATGGGCAGAATACCTAGATCCCCGATCTAGTTTCGACATCCCCGAAGGGAACCCCAATATATAACACACCCACAGGATGCAGTCGAAGGCGGGCTACCTTCTAGTGCACCCAAGTGTTGTCTCGCGTTGAGCTCCGATAAAGGAACGGTCCCAATAATGTAAGTGTAGCAGGATTTCACTCGTTAATGACTCTAGTTTTCAAGTTTTGAGATCTTGGGTAGTTTTCTCACTTTCCTAACCCAAGATCCTAGCCTGAACTACTATTTGTCTGAGCTCAAAAAGAGTTATTAGATTGATTTTATTATCGCTTTGTTTTTAGTGTACTTTTTTATTAGTCTGGCGGAGGGGAAATGGACGTATGAAGTATAGTGAGACTCTTGACTCAATAAACCATGCAAAACATGCTCTAAATATTAACTTCAATGAACAATGTTTCTACAAGGAGAGGTTTCTTTTTTCAATCATCCATGCACCAACATGTAAATAACACAACTCAACTTTTAAGATTCAGACTTCTATCTACCTCTTTTAACAGTCTGTGAGCCAAACTTTCAGAATAAACTCAACTTAAATGCAGGAAAAAAAAAAAAAAAAAAAAAATTATCTTTAAAAAGTAAATGCTTTGCACACTAACTAAATAAGAGAAACAAATAATCAATGCCAGTTTAGTAGACAAGCACAGGGATTCGGTCTGTGAAAGGTACTGGTGGCCAAAAAACTCCACAGCTAAAACACAGTCACAGAAGTGAACAACAAGGTTTTTGGCTGGGTAACGCTCTGTCTGTGAGAAAATACAGCAAAATACAGTGTTATAACGCACTGTATTTAAGCTTGCATCGCGTTATAACGCATCGACAGTGTACCCGACAGGTCACGCTAACCAGTGAAAAGCCAGTCACGCAAACAGTATAGGATTGAACTCGGTGTTGCCATATGTCGCATCGGGCATCAAAATGGCTTCAAGGATACCGAATAAGAGGAGAGAAGAAAGGAGGGAAAGAATAGTCCCGAAACTATGGGGACACTCTCAAAGGGAGTCGCCAATTCTCGGCTACAGGGTAAACTCGCTGGGTGTTGTCAGATCCCTTCGTACTGTGCCCTTTATGTTATACCGCATTAGCTGGCGTCGTTCACAAAGATGGCACATGAGTATGTTCACATAGCTTAAATAACTTGAAGAATACAAATAGAGAATTACCTTCGACGGCTTTGCATCTTCTTTGAGAGCGCCTGCAGTGCCAGGAAAGTAAGAGTCTCTCTTCATCGGGCCCAAATCCGAGACCTCGCAATTCTACCAAAGCACTCGTTAGTAATTTCTAACATAACAAGTATTCTATCAATTAAATCAATAATAAACATCTAGATTATACACATCTGAGCCATTCATATCATGCTAAGCAAATATTGAAACAACAATATAACATTAAGCATTGAATGGACAAAACGAACATAGTTCTATTGATTTTGAAAGAAGGAGGATTACAACCATCGATTGTACCAAGCCCTCCTCAACCTCCCGATCTCTCTTCTCTCTCTAGTGAATAAGTCCAAGTCAAAAAACTCTCTAGGAGCCTCTTTGACTCTTGGCCTTCATAATGTCACACTATTCTCTATTCCACAAGTATGCAAGAACTTTGAGCAATCCTTCGACCCTCAATCAAGAGCCTTCAGCTCCTTCTTATAGGAGAGGAGAAAGCTATTGTTGCTCCTCTTTTCCACCAGTTTGGAATGGAAAAGGCTTAGATGTTTCCTTGATCTCCATGCTTTTGCCTCTCTTGGAGTTCAGTCTTCTATGGAAATGACCAATAATGAATTGGTGCTTCTGCAGTTTCCTTTGTGCACTGACTCCTTTGTGAGGGAAAGTCGGAGATTCAAATCTTTCTCCGCGCTCTTTTCCCAATTCAAACTTAAAACACGGGTAACGTGTCTCTCCAGTGTAAACAGAGCGTTGCCCTAGCCACTAACGCGGACAATGTATTTCTTGCCTGCGTTATAACGCTCTTGTTATGTTCTATGTATGCGTTACCCTGGCAGAAAAAGGTTTAATTTAGGTCTTTGTACTTCTTCCATATTTGTCTTCCCTTCTGAGCTGATGAGGAGGTATTTTGACCGTAATGCTGACATCCTGAGTTTTCAGAAGGTGAAATGCCTCACCGTCTTTCCCAAAGAGTAAAGATGTGGATAAGACCGCTGGAGAAAGGGAAAATCCATGTATTCAAGTCACCCACACTCGTAAGGTTGCACAAAAATAACATAAATTTACAATGCAAGAATGGTTTTTACAAAGGTTTTCAAGAAGAGAAAAACCCTCAAATATACCAATAAGCTTACCATGAACGAATGATAAAAGAGGAAGATTTAGGTTTCAAAGCAGAAGAAAGTGGAAGTTCTAAGGCCATCAGAGGCACATCTCAAAGTTTTCCAAGGTAAGCGTTCCATTACCCTCCAAGGAAAAGATATAAAGATATCAAGAAGAAAGGTGAAGCTTATGTTTTTACCACATGCCAAACATAAGATGATTTAAGCTCCAAGGTAAGAACAAAGAAGTTTTGGAGACACTGCCGCTGTGTAAGTTCCTGAAGTTGTCAAAAGTGAAATTAGCATGCTTTATAGATCAAAGGGGAGAGCCAATTTAGGGTTCTCATAACACCTGCCGAGTGAAAGTGTTGAAGGACATAAACAAGCCAAAGAAATTCAACCTTGTGACTCAAACAAAATCTGCAGAACAAGGAGGTAAAGAGTATCAATGAGCAAGGTTTAAATTATCATTTCAGGCACCTACAAATCAAATGTGGCCAAAGAAGGTAAAATACATAGTTTAAATCCATAATGCATGTCAAGGGACAATTTTTGAAGGTGTTAGTGTGTGAAATCCCCCAGAATGTGTTAAAATGATATTATTATGCTCCAAGGAGAAACAAGGAGGTCAAATTATCATTTGAGCTACCTACACAGTGGAAAAGGTCAAAATTTTGAAAAACATGGCGTTGAGCTCAAAGGTGAAAACTAAAAGTTATTATAAGGTTGTAGTTGTGAGAACAAATATGTCAATTTTTCAAGGTCAAAGGACAGTCAAGTTTCAGCAGTCCAACAACCTACAAAAAAAAAGCCAAATCAATGTTTTAAGTCACCTACAGCAAAAGGTCAAAGGAATATTAGTGAGAAAGAAGAAAAGAGAAGTGATCTTGAAAAACATTAGAAAAGTGGGTCTCATGCTTAAATGAAGGTTCAAAGGCTATAAAAACACACCCAACACTTTACCTAACTCATTGTTCACTTGCAAAAGGTTGGAAAGTCCAAGAGAAAAAAACTGTGATTTTTCAGGTCGAAATTGGTTGCTTTTTAAAGGTAATCTTTTTAGGGTCGCGTCGTACGTTCGGAGTTGGGCGTTGAGCCCCTAGAACTGTTGCCTATGCAAATTCGTTTGGTGTTGTGTGCCAGAAATGTGTTGTGAATTTTCCTGGAAGACCCGACAGAAAAACTCTGGCGCTACACTCCCAGAACACAACACTTCCTCTTGCCCGACCCGACTCGCCCGTGACCTGTGCGCTGCATTTTCCCAGGAGGGCCTCCAAAACCCGTAGACATTAAAATTAGCTTAGAAACACCTCCAAGCTACCATCAAGGGCTTCTAAAGTATCTCTAAGTGGTAAGTGGATGTCCTACCTCCTCTCCAAGCATTTGATGGTTTTTAAGAAATTGGAAACCCTAAGTGAAAATCTAAGTTCCATGCTAAAAAACACCACTATTTAAAGACATTCCTCCATCTGCATACTAAGACTGCCGCAGAGTTCCTTGTTGAGAGGTTTCTCATTCACCTAACACTCACTCCATTTGCTAAATCAGTCCCTTACACTGCAAAACATTGACATTACATACCCCCATCATCTCAAATTGTCATAAATTAATAAGGTGTTTTCACGGTAGGGTTTGACATATCATTTGGTTTGCATTCAGACTATTTAGCCTCTCATTCGATCAAATTTTCCCCTTCACTCATTCATTTTCATTCACTTGTAAAATGTTGTCTTTTTCATCACCACTCCATTACCCTCTTCCACATCCATTTCATAAGCAGAGATAGGGTTTTTAAAGCAGCATTGATCAAAATATCAAGGGAGGGTGACAATGATAGTGGTGATGAAGGCCAAGTGACAAGGAGGCATCAACATAGAGGTGGGAGGATTAACAGGTTTGAACCACTAAACACAATGGAGCTTAATGCATCTCCCCTAACTATCTCATGCTTCCAAAATGTAGGCTAATATCACTTTTTTGAGAAAGTACAATAGGTGCAGAATCACCCCGAGCTGACTAGGTTCTTCATCTTTAACCTACATGAGAAACAAGTCAATCTTGCAGGGGTAAACTTTAAGTTTTCCGCAGATGCCATTGCTACTGCCACTAGGATACCTAGTGTTGGTGAAAAGTGGTTCAAACAGGCCAATTTAGACATAATCCACTATGAGCCATTCCTTAAACCTAGATAAAAAGACTACAATAAATCCATATTTCCTTTTTCACATTTGCTTGAGAGGTATGCACCCATGATGAGGGTCATCATGAAATATTTTACATGTGAGGGATGGTACTCTAGGCTTTATTCCCATCTCATCAAGTTTCTCATGCACATTACTAGGGTTAGGATGCTGCACCAACCTTACTACTTCTACAGGAACATTGACAAGATGTCCTATATTGTCCAAAAGAGAGACCATCCATAGAAAATGGAGAGCCTCTTTAACCAATCTCTCATCAAAATGGTTGTGATTCATCAACTGTAGCAAAAGGATATTCCATGGGAGGTTTTCATTGCCCATGAAGTGTTCACAAACCCACAGCCCCATCCTCAGCAAAACATGCCCTCATCATCTCATCCTCTTGTCCTTACTCCTCCATCATCTCCTACTGATCATGTTTCACAACCTACACATATACCTTCACCTCAAGACAACCCTCCTTGCAATGAGGGAAGTGAAAATGAGCAATTGAGTGACCATGAAGGAGAGGGTAATGATCAATCAAGCAGTGAAGTAGAAGAAAATGAAGAGGCAGAGGTCAGTGATGAGGCAGAAAGCAAGGAAACTAAAGGCAGTTTTGATATTGGAAACAAAGAGGAAAACAGTGAGGACTCAAACAAAGAAAAATCAGCCAATGAAGAAGATGAGCGTAGTTCAAAATGTAGTGAACAAACAAATGAAGAAAGTGGCAAAGGATACATGGAGGTAGATGTCAATAAATATGAGGAAAATGATGAAGAAAGTAGCCAAGTGATGATGATGATGATGTTGGAAATGGCTCACAAAACCAAGATGGTAGTGAAGCTAATGACAGTGACAGTCTTGGCAGAGATAAGGTAGAAAATTTTAGTGAAGAAGAGGCTACTGAGTTCGAAAGATGAGGTAATGAAGGATAGCAGAAAGATAATAACCAGGATCACAACAACGAGAGAGAGTACGGAAGAGGGAGGAAAGGGAAGATGCATATCACAGTTTTGGCAATGGCAAAAACCAATTATGAAGCTACCCAGGCAACAAACAATGAAGATGAGGCTGATGTAAATGATGCCAATATCAGTGATAATGATAGCCCACAAGTTAGTGAGAAAAATGAAGGTGCAGAAAATAATGAAGAAGCAGAAGAAGACAGTGATGAAATGAGCCAGGATGGAAATAGGTTAGAAGAGACAAATATCAGTGAAGAAGAAGAAATTGAGGCTGATATCAGTGAAAAAATCAATGAGGCGAAGAGGAAAACAAAGAAGAAAACAATGTTAGTAGAAATCATGAGGAAGAGACCAGCTATAAATCTATGAGGATAGTAAGGATATCAACGATAATGACATTCATGATGCAGTGCTTGTGAAGGCACAAAATGAGAAAATTGAACTCTTCGACTTACCAAAGAGGAGAGGCACAAGCTGCTGCCTCTAAAGGCATGCCTACTTCAACTGCCACCGGACAAAGGCAAAGAGAAGGCTGCAGAGGCAGGGGCAAAAGGAAGAAGACCAGCATGAGACCGAGTGGAGCGAATTTGAACTCATTCACATGTTAGATGATGAGAACGCAGGTAAGGGTCTCAAGAATGCTACTTGTGCTGGTAAGGATGCCCAGATCATATATTTGCAAACCAATCTAGCTATGGCTATGAATGTCATCCACTATTATGAGACTAAAAACAAGCATTTGGAGGCACAAAAGGCTATTTATGAGGTTAGGGAAATTAGAGCCTAGAAAGAGGCTGAAAGGACCAAGGTTAGGCTTGATGAAGTCTTGGGTGTTTTTTATGAAAGTGAAGATGAAGAAGGGCAGATGTCTAAAAGAAGGCCAAGGACAATGGGCTTGAGGAAGGCCTTAGCCAAGGAGAAGGAGAAAGAAACAACATTGGCAAAGCAGCTGACTCTAAGTGAGTCAGCTACCACAGTAGAGATTGGAGAAGATCGGAACCCTACAGAGGGTTATTATGACGTGTGATAACCCCCCGCTAAACCCACAATCACACTTTCTACCTATAAAATGGAACCTAAGTTCATGCTACAACCACTCATCACACTTAACTGCTATAAGCTACTTTTACAAATAAACAACTGTTATAAAACTATTTGCATTCCCACTATGAAAACTCGAATTGTAATTAAAATCCCCAATTACGTGCTTAACTAAGCTCCATTTAATATTGAACAAAAACCATTATATGAACCTCGATCAAGCTTAAAACACAAGCACTATAATGGTTATCCCACAGTCGTTATAACAACTCAACCTCTTTTAAAATCTCATGAATGATTCATACCAACTCCGAAACCAAAAACATGTGTTAAAGCTCTTGGTCCACAATGTTTATTACCTTGCATAATTTCTACGCTCCTTTACTTACAGTCTGCTTCAGCTTGTTCAAGATTCGGCTGCGCCTTCATCAAGGTTTCCTTACCAATTTTCATCGCTCTTTTAAATGTTGTTCATCCATCACTTGTGCCTTCCAGTCCATACATTCAAATTTCAAACGTTCCATTGAAATTTCTACGCTCAATTTCAACGCAGAGTCTACCCTGCGTATGCTCTAACTCAACACTGAATTCCCTTCTGCGTGTGCTCCTTTTCAAACAAATTTGAAATACATTCCATTTAGAATTAATCTCAATTGACATTACGTCACAACCAAATATTAACACAGATTATATCAATAAAACAGTTGCTGTGATATGACTTGCGCCTTTTTAAAAAAAACCTCATCGATTCTTATTGAAACAGCTCATCGATTCTCAATGGAATCTTCACACAGATGAGACACATGTAATTTGTTAACAAATACTGTGTGTTTCAATTAAATTCAGCGGATATAACCCAATCTTTAATGGCACAGCGCTACAACTTCTGGATACTCATTTTTTAAAACAGATCGGTTCTTATCAATGTCAAAATAGATAAACAGAGTTTGATTCCAGCAATCAAACGAATTGCTTCCTTTCAAACATACTTCCCTCTGTGCTGAGGATTGTGTTTCAGCAACATTAATAATCAAAACGAATTGCTCTCTATGCTGAAGATTGTGTTTCAGCAACATCACAGATTCTTCATTGGTAACTTTTAAAGCCAGAATCACATTGATTCTTGCCAATCGAACCAGAACGCTTATACAATGGGTTCAAACACAAAACTGACCTTCCAATCTTGTCTATCTCCGCTTTAATTGATGCTACAGATGTGCTAAATCTGATGCCAATTCACAACAACATTTACTTGGACTTCATATATTTTTTAACAGAACTGTGAAGTATTTGTCCAGCCCCAGTAAAACATTCAATTTCATTCAATTTAAAATAGAACCATATAACTCAACAATCCAAAAGGATTCAAAAACCCTTTTACACCATAAACACGTGATTCACCCAATGTCTTAAACAGAAATCTACCTCTATCAAAATCGATTCATTTTGATGCTAAATTACCCAATCTATTCTACACAAACTCAATAATGAGACATGAACTTTAGAAATTTAAATTCTTCATTAATAAACATCACTTACATAACAATCTTTCTCCTTGGCCTTATTTCCAATCGTTGGCCCTTTACAATTGCCGCAGGCTTACAAGCAAAAGCCCCTGTTCTCTACTCTATTTTTCTACTTACTCTCTCACTTATATTCAATGCCTTTGAGGCTTAATAATTTATACAATTTTAAAATGATCTAATTTAAGTTCAATCCCTTCAACTTCTCAACAAAATCCTAAAATCACTCTTGAATCCCTAAGGATCCTCTCTCGCCCATAATTAATGAAACTAATTTCTAAATTAATATTTAGAAAAAATCTCTCATCCCTTTACATCCTCAACTGACCAAATTCTCTCATATTTCCATTTGAGAATTATTTTAATTAAAAATACATAAAACCCACTCAAACCATTTATAAAAATCTAGCTCCTCTAAAATCTTAAAAACCCCTAAGTTTTAATAAAATACAATGTATTTTCTCTTTTCCTAATGCTCCTGCATCAGACTCCCAAGGTTGAAAATGATCATGATCTCCTGATCATGCGTTTTAAATCTTTGTCCACCTGGATCCCACACTTTGTTCTGCAAGTCATCATCTGTTGTTGCTTGCTGTTTTTCTCCAGGTTTCCATATCTTGTTTTGCATCCTGCCTCCAGCTATTCTTTCATACTCTGCTTTTGTTTTTCCCTTGCTTAAATTCTTCTGAGATACTTTCATCATGATTCTCTTGATTAGTTCAATTTCCTTGTCCAGTAATTCTTTAGATTGCTGATTTCTTGTTTTAGCTTGTTGAGCTCTGGCTTTCCAAGCTCCTACTACCACCCAATCATCCTTACCCTCTTGTTTTCTGCAATAGAAAAACTCTTCCTGCTTGTCATTCATGAAAATTTCTTCTTCCTCTACCTTCAGCAATTCTTTGGACTGGTATTTAAATTTCCAGTCATTGTCATCATTTCTTTTCTTCCGCTGGAATAGACATTCCTTAGTCCTTCCATCAGTACCTGAAATCAATAAACAAACATCAAGGTTACAAAATCCTTGTGTCTCTTCTTCTTCTAGAAATACTTCAATCTGCTGCTCTGTCATCAGCACATCAGTATGCTGATCCCAATCATTCTTGAGACTATCAGTTAGCATCTCCTCGGCATCATCCTCTTCAAGGATGTCTATGTGCTTTGGTTCATAAAAATGAACCTCTTCATTTCCATTCATCTCTGTCATTATACTTTGGACACTTATCCTCTGTGATTATAGTCTCTGCTCTAGAACACTTAACTCATGCCATAAACCTGTCATCTCCTTTGAGAAACTTTCTGTGCAATCTTCACTACCTTCACAAGCCAAGCTTTCTATTGTCACCATCTCTTCATCTGTCATCAGAACATAATTCTGATCCTCAACTTCTGCAATAAAATCAGTCATCTGTCCATCACTTTTTAATTGGCCATTTAATAAAAACAATTTTTCATTATGAGCATTAATAAAAAATTGATCATCATCAAATACAACTTCATTGAAACAATTTCTTTCACAAAACAAGGAATTTATGAATTCCTTTTGTTGTTTTAATTCAATTTGATCATCTTCTGACAGATAATAGTCATCATATGTGACTTGGAAACCTTTGGATTTACTCACCACAGTTTTATCACATGAACTGTCTTCTTCAATGCCTGCATTCACACATAACTTGTCAGTTTTAAAATCATAAGACCCCACGGTCTCATTTGATGATTCAGTCATCAAATCTTCCTGCTGTTCCAAGTCCTTTATACATTTCAGAAATTTTTCAATGGTATTTTCTTCAGTCTCTTTGAGCTGTCCAATTGACTGCTCAATTTCCAGCTTCTGGCCATTATCATAAGTTAAATCTCCTCTGCTTCCAATATGTTGGAAAACAAAACCTTTCCCCAATTGTGTATGGACATTCACAAAATATTTGGCTGTCTCATTTTCCTCATCAGCAGTTTGTCCTTCTTCAATTGCTTTTCCTGCAAACATACAAAATTTGTCAGATGTAAAGCCATTTGACCTCTTGGTCTGGCTTGAATTTTTAGTATTCAAGTCCTTCTCCAAATACTCAATCATTCTGAGTAATCTCTCTTTCTGATGAGCATGTATCAACTGCTCTTTCTTCATCTGTAGCTTGCGCCACTTCACTCTCTTCTTCATGAGCCAACCAACTCTCTGGCTTTCCTCTATCATCATCTGCAATTTGTTGAACTGCTCCCTGAGCTCAACTACCTCTTTCTCATACTTTTCCTGCTTTAACTGCCTCTACATTACATCTGTCTTGGAATCCTCTTTCTTCATCTTTATTCTGTTGTGGCCTCTCTCATAACCTCTGCAATCTCTGCTATGACTATCAGTAGTCATATCTTCCTTTATGAGTCTTCACTCACTCATCATGGGCTGCATTGAAACCTCTGCAATGACAAGTCCTCCTTGTCACAAATTACCTCACCAATCCTCCCCTTGGATTTGGTCTTTTGGCAAGTATCGGTCCTCGGTCTAGAACCCCTTGAGCATCATCTCTGCTCCTTCAGGCTTCACTCCTCCACACCCTTTCAAGAACATGTCTGTTCTTTGCATCCAACCTCTGTTGGAATTTCTACAGGTTCTGCCACAATCTCTTTTCTCTTTAGAAACCCTCACAGGCTTCCTTCATCACTGCTTTTCAAAGCTGTGATCTTCTGCTCAGATGCTCCCCACTTGCCTGCAATCTGCATTTTATAAACAATATCTTCAAACAAAATCAGAATTACCTTACCTTCAAGGCTTGTTCAACATCCAACTGCACTTGTTTCTACAATTTCTCCCAATGCTTTGCTCTACTGCCTGCTGTCCTATCAGATTTAAATCTGATCACCTTGCCTTCATCACTATACCTGTATGCTTATTAAATATGCAATTACTTTCCTCATTGTTTTAATACACATGCATTTAGAAAATTAATTTTCAAACGAGATATTCCAGCTTTGATACCACTTGATGCAGGGATAACCCCTGCCAAACCCACAATCACACTCTCTAATGCATATAAAATGGAAATCCCAAGTTCATGCCAAGTAAATCCACTCATTGGAAATTTCAACTCATGCGGAAGCTTTACTTTTACAAAATAAAACAATCGTTATAAAACCATTTGCATTCCCACTTCATGAAAACTCGAATTGTAATTAAAATCCCCACCATGGCTTAATCATTTCATTTAATATTGAATGTCAAAACCATTATATGAACCCCTTTGACTATGGTTTTAAACAAAAGCACTATAATGGTTCTCCCACAGCCGTTATAACAATTCTGCCTCCTTCAAAATCTCATGAATGATTCATACCAACTCCGAAACCAAAAACATGTGTTAAAACTCTTGGTCCACAATGTTTATTACCTTGCATAGTTTCTATGCTCCTTTACTTACATTCTGCTTCAGCTTGTTCAAGATTTGGCTGCGCCTTCATCAAGGTTTCCTTACCAGTTTTCATTGCTCTTTTAAATGTTGTTCATCCATCACTTGCGCCTTCCGGTCCATACATTCAAATGTCAAACGTTCCATTGAAATTTCTACGCTCAATTTCAATGCAGAGTCTACCCTGCGTATGCTCTAACTCAACACTGAATTCCCTTCTACGTGTGCTCCTTTTCAAAAAAAATTGAAATACATTCCCTTCAGAATTAATCTCAATTGACATTACATCACAACCAAAGATTAACGCAGATTATATCAATAAAACAGTCGATGTGATATGACTTGTGCCTTTTAAAAAAAAACCTCATCGATTCTTATTGAAACAGCTCATCGATTCTCAATGGAATCTTCACACAGATGAGACGCATGTAATTTATTAACAAATACCGTGTGTTTCAATTCAATTCAGAGAATATAACCCAATCTTTAATGCCACAACGCTACAGCTTTTGGATACTCATTTTTTAAAACAGATCGGTTCTTATCAATGTCAAAATAGATAAACAGAGTTTGATTCCAGCAATCAAACGAATTGATTCCTTTCAAACATACTTCCCTCTGTGCTGAAGATTGTGTTTCAACAACATTAATAATCAAAACGAATTGCTCTCTATGCTGAAGATTGTGTTTCAGCAACATCACAGATTCTTCATTAGTAACTTTTAAAGCCAGAATCACATTGATTCTTGCCAATCGAACCAGAACGCTTATACAATGGGTTCAAAAACAAAACCGACCTTCCAATCTTGTCTATCTCCACTTTAATTGATGCTACAGATGTGCTAAATCCGATGCCAATTCACAACAACATTTACTTGGACTTCATATATTTGTTAACAGAACTGTGAAGTATTTGTCCAGCCCCAATAAAACATTCAATTGCATTCAATTTAAAATAGAACCATATAACTCAACAATCCAAAAGGATTCAGAAACCCTTTTACACCATAAACACGTGATTCAACCAATGTCTTAAACATAAATCTCCCTCTATCAGAATCGATTCATTTTGATGCTAAATTACCCAATCTATTCTACACAGACTCAATAATGAGACATGAACTTCAGAAATTTAAATTCTGCATTAATAAGCAGCACTTACATAACAATCTTTCTCCTTGGCCTGATTTCCAATCGTTTTCCCTTTACAATTTCCGTAGGCTTACAAGCAAAAGCCCCTGTTCTCTACTCTATTTTTCTACTTACTCTCTCACTTATATTCAATGCCTTTGAGGCTTAATAATTTATACAATTTTAAAATGATCTAATTTAAGTTCAATCTCTTCAACTTATCAACAAAATCCTAAAATCACTCTTGAATCCCTAAGGATCCTCTCTCACCCATAATTAATGAAACTAATTTCTAAATTAATATTTAGAAAAAATCTCTCATCCCTTTACATCCTCAACTGACCAAATTATCTCATATTTCCATTTGAGAATTATTTTAATTAAAAATACATAAAACCCACTCAAACCATTTATAAAAATCTAGCTCCTCTAAAATCTTAAAAACCCCTAAGTTTTAATAAAATACAATGTATTTTCTCTTTGCCTAATTCTCCTGCATCATAATACATACTTGGAGGATTAGCTAGCAAAGACACAAAGAGACCTTGGCCTTCAGAAGAAAATGGCCAAGCACTATGCCTTGAGAAATCAAATTGCAAGGGCCAAGATCAAAAGATACCTTGCAAAAATTCAAGCTCTCAAGGAGGCCAAAGGCAAGGAAAATCTTGAAATCCTTGCTGATGTTTCTCTACAAGCATCCAAAACACCATAAGCAAGGCAATTTCAAAATTTTGGCAAATTTTGAAAATTTTGGTTTTTGACTATTTTTGAGGGCCAAGGGGGCAACGACCTTTGTGTTGCGCTTTTTCTATGGGCATATATTGAAGGTAAAATTTAAATTTTTGGGTTCCTTGGGCCAAGGACATCACACTCACCAAGTTTCAGCTCATTTGGAGCAAAAATGGTCCTCCAAAAGGGCGAAAAACATGCAAAATTTCACCTTTCTGCCTTGTTTTTAGGGTTGGTGCTACGCCCTTAGCAACCTTGGGAGTTTTGGTTTTTGAACAGGTTAATGGAGTCCAATCAGAAAACAAAGGGAATTTTTGGAAAGTAGACTTGACAGGATTTCCAACGAGCCATCACGGAGCTCATTCCGACATAGGGAAGGCCTTCACAATTCAGCTGCAAGGTGACACAATTTTCTAGTGCAGGCACTGCACCCTTGGACCTCACTGTTGCGCCCTTGTGTGAAAAAGTCAACCAAAGACACTAATTTATGGGAAATAGATATTTTATGGTTTTTTTGGGCAAATCACTCCAAACCTAGGTGTTAGAAGTTATTTTTCATTTATTTCATTAGATATTTTATGCCTTGGGGCTTGCATGGTCTCTTTGGACATAAATAGTATTTATGAGTATTTATGACATTTTGGAAACCCTATTTAGGGTTTTGGTCCTCTTTTCTTGTTAAATACAACATTGAGGCCTCATTGTACATGTTGGATGATTATTGAGAGTAATACATAGACTTTGAGATTGGAGAGAAATTGGCTTTGATTTTTGTGGATGGCTTGACTTGCTTGACAATGGAGAAGCCTCACTTGTAGGATTCATGAGCATAGTGAATGGTGATGTGTTACTTATTTAGTTCTTGTTTTATCATGTTATCATTTTTTTCCATATTTCTATTGCAGTAGGACAAAAGTTTTAGGCTAAGAAATGTTGTTTAGAGGCACCTTAGCTCTGTTTGTTCTCTATTGCTTCTATGTTTTCCTCTGCTAGGTCAGTTTAGAGAATTATTGGTTGCTCTCTAGACCCACTTATGCATGTTTATCTTAAATATGATTCAATGAAGCAAATTTCAAAGTATTTATATGGTTAGCCCTGCTCTTTTCCATTACTTAAACATTGTTTTTAAGGTCTTTTACTTTGAAGTTGTGCTGATTAGGTTTAGCTAAAGAGGTTTATGATTTTCCATGCCCTTTTTATCATCTTAAATGGTTGCTTTGGAGGTCCTTGTAGTTTTATTAATAAATTTAGGAGTTCCCTCTTCTTTGATCTCTGCTATATTCTTATCTTAAATGTTTTCTTAGCTTGAAGGTGAAATCACTTGAAGGTTTACAAGTTTCTTACCTTCTATAGTTCACTGGATTGTTGTCTTCATGCTTATTTGCTAGGGTTTAGTCAAAGAAGTTATTGGTATGCCCTGTCTTTGATTATTTCTTCATGCTTAGTAGTCTTCAAGACCATTCTTGTTAAGGTATTTGTTGAAGGACTCTTAACTGCCTTTTTGCACCTACTATGTTCACAAATTTGATGTTCATTTCATTCACATAAAGCCTTTACATCCATTTGACTTTGTTAGATTTTCCCTCTGATACACCCTTGAAATATTGTTAAACTTTCCAAGACCTTTTGTAGACTCCATAGCCCAATGGCTTAAACCTCTCTCACTCTATCTATCATTTCTTGACAACCTACCCAACCAACCAAAAAAACAAACAAACCCTAAACCTAATAACTAGCCTAAAATTAAAACCTAAAAGCTATCAAGTTACACTTTTCATAAAAACATAGAGAGAGCCCTCTCTCAGTCCAGGAAGGCTAGGTCCTAGGACTCCAGAGACTGGTTTGATGTTACCCCTGTACATTTGGTCTTGCCAATCTAACAAATTATGGGTACTTAACATAACCTACGCTTGAACCCTCTCAAATGCGTCTTTTACATTAATGTAGTTCGACTATTAAGATTTATCGTATCCCAACAAGGGATTAGAATGGACCCCCTCAAGGTCCAGGAAATCAAAGAGGTTCCACCACCCAAAACTATCAAGCAACTTCAAACCTTGCAGGGAAAGCCAACTTCTTGAGACACTTTGTCCCAGATTACACCACTTGCGCACACGAATTCCTATGCTTACTCCGTCAGGATATTCTGTTTAAATGGGATGATCAAGCTCAATAATCATTTGAGGCACTAAAAGACACACTGTCTTCAACCCCTTTGATCATCCCACCAAATTATGACAAATATTACACCCTATACCTATCAACATCGGAGACTGCCATAGCTGGGGTGTTAGTCCAAGACAGACCAGATGGTAAAGAACACATAATATATTATGTCAGTAAGAATTTATCTGGCCCCGCTTTAAGATATGAATCTGAAGAAAAACCTACCCTAGCCCTTGTACACGTAGTACAAAAACTTAGGCATTACATCATCCTGTGGACTACAACAGTCGTAGCAGCTATCAACCCCATAAGATACCTGCTAACCCATCATCTCATGAACCAAAAATACGCGTGATGGGTAGTCATATTATAGGAATTCGACCTGCAGTTTAGCTCCCCTAAGAGAAAAAAGACTTTAATATTAGTTGAGTTAGTCACTGACCTCCCAAGATAGACTAAAGGATCTCCAATTATCGACTCACTACCAGATGAACATATATTTCTAGTGACGATTGGCGATCCTTGGTACGACAATATCCTCTTATTTTTATGAACCCAAAATTTCAATCCAAAGCTCACATGTGACAACTGAAGGTGCATATGCTGCCAAGCCCCCCTGATACCTCCTCATGTGGGACGTACTTTATCAACAAGGCATTGATACTATCCTATGCCGATGCCTCACAAACGACGAAGCTGAGCTAGACCTAAGTGACTGTCATAGTGGGGTTTGTGGCAACCACCTCTCAGGGATGGCTACCACCCAAAAAATTCTACGGGCAGGTTATTTCTGGCCCACCTTATTCTGCGATTGCATCCAAGCAGTCAAACGGTGTGAGCGATGCCAACACTTCGCCCACAAGTGAAGAGCACCTCCCGCTCCTCTAAACCTGGTCATCATGGCCGATCCATTTTGTAAATGGGGAATTTACTTTATGACTTGCAACCCTGCATCATCTGGCAACCATAAATACATCATTGTAGCCATCGACTATTTTACCAAGTGGGCAGAAGCCATAAGCACATATGACAACACGACAGAAACCACAACACGACTTATTTTCGACCATGTCATCGCATGATTCAGTGTGCCTAAGGAGTTAGTATCTGATCATGGAAAGCATTTCGAAAACAAAAAAATCCAGGAGCTGTCTCATCACCTATGATTCAAATATGAATTCGTGTCACCATACTACCCCCAGTTCAATGGAAAGGTAGAAGCTGTCAACAAAGTGCTTAAAACAATGATACAATGTATGGTCAACAACCATAAAACAAACTGGCACTATATAATTTTTCAGCCCTGTGGGCATACACGACAGTTAAAACCTCATAAGTGTTCACACCTTTCCAATTAGTGTATAAAGTATAAGTCTTGATTCCCATCAAACTCGAAATCCCCAATTTACATGCAACCATCGAACTGCTCGATGATACCCAACCTTTAGAGAAAATGTTGGTACAGTTAGAAATTTTTGATGAAAATCAATGAGAGTCACTCCAACATAATGAGGCGCATAAAAAATGGGTAAAAGCATCATTCGACCACAACATCACCCCTCGCTCATTTACAGTGGGAGAGTTAGTCCTCCACTACGATGTTGCAAAAGAGGCCTTAGGACTCGGGAATTTTGAAACATTATGGAAAGGTCCTTACATCATAAAACATTTCCTCCTCAAGGGAGCATACATCCTGTTAGAGCCCAACAGTACATGCCTAGCTAACCACGTCAATGGGCTCTACCTCAAAAAATTTCACCCATAAGGGTAGGAAGTCTCAACCTTAGAGATAAGATGCATGTAGCAAAATTTTCGAGATGATCACAATCATCAAGAAATTTTTCTAAAAAATGCTCTGGTGTCACAGATGGATCATCTCCCCATCCACTATTTTGGATTTGTTGACGGAGCCTCACGATCGTCACAAAATCTAGCAAGCAGTCGCCTGGGCCATATACTATCCTGATCGGTCACCATTCCTCACCAACGAAGTATATATCATATCAACTACCAATAATCAAGAAGAATATGATGTAGTCATCAGGCTGTTGAGTGATGCCTCCAACCAAGGCATTCACCATCTACATGTCTAGCTTGATTCCCAGCTAGTGGTATAACATTTAAACCAAGATTTTGAAGTATGGAATTCACACCTATTTAGGAAGTAATTGCATGCACGATGATTAAGTCATCATTTTAATCACATAACATTCACACATGTACCAAGAAATCAAAACCAGGAAGATGATCACATAGCTAACAAATCCTAGACTGGAATGCATCTTGTATCAACCATCATCCATAAAAAATAAAAAACATGAAAACGTAGATATCCATCATAGGTACATAAAATCCATCAATAAACACAAACAATAGCCATAGACACATCATAAGAGCAAAAAAAAATACACATCTCGCATATATATATATATAGATACCAAAAAATATACGAGTCATAGTGTACAAGTATTGTCCCTGACCATAACGTTAGTCAAATAATATATCTACATTTCATCAAAATAGGGAAGCATCCTCATAATGGGCGCTTTCCCTGATCATACAAATATCCCTAGGGCCAAGCCCCGCCTGGCAGGTCCTTTGGACCCACAGCTGCACTCGATGCTAGTATAGGTGCTGCAGCCAAAATTTCAAGTGCCATACGGTGTAAAGTAGGGTCATGCGCCCTCTCTCGATCCATTACCGTCTTGAGCCATACATCGTCCAAATCATAAAAAAATCCCCGCGTTGGCATACCCGAGGTCAATCTCTCTAACTGAATCCAGGAGTCAGCTAGACCAGCTACACGAGCGTCCACAACCTTGGCTCGAGCCTCAACCCCCATCACCCTGAGGTTAGCAGCAACCAACTACACCTCAACTGCTATAACACTAGTCTCAACCACCTCAGCGTGAGCAAGGAAGTTAACACTCCCTCCAGAAATTGCAACACTACTGCCCTCCCCTAAATGGCCCCCACCACCTCCCTACCCCCCAACTTGGGCCAAACTAGCCCCACCTAGGACCCTCCTCAATGGATGATGTCCCACCAAGTGGGAAGTAGGATGCCTCACCGCACCCACATATGCAAGAGAAAAAAAAAATTGTGTCAGTGTAACCATAAAAGACATATAAATATACACATAATAAAATCCTCAACAAAATGTAGAGAAACCTCAAATGTCGTACCTACTAACCCCGTACGTAACCGGTAGGAAGACCCATATCCGGCTCCCCCCGAAAGTCTATCGTTGAGTATGGATAGTCTAGAAACATCTGTGGGTTCGCCTAGAACCATGCCTCAATGGTTGCATCCAAATAGCGACCATCCTCCCTCCACTGCGGGGCATCATGGGTGCCCACCGTTGCATTCGGGGATCCCTAGGAGGACCCAAGGGCACTGGAAAAAAAGGTCCGAGCATCACCACCCTCTCATACATAATACTACATAATGTTAGTCATCAATACTTTTCATTATTTATAGATGATTAGAGATTGGCCTTGGATTTTTTAAAACAACATTCCTTGAAATATTGTGAGTTTCAGAAATCTCACTGCCTTCATTATCCCTATACAAATTTTTTCACTATTATATAAACTTTCCATTCCATGGTCACCCTGTCACTCCTACAAAATCCTCCTAAGCTTATACCTATCATTTTCAGCCTCCTTCTCTGCCTATAACCTCATTGGCCTATTTTTTCCCTTATCCATAACTTCACTTTCCTTCTAGGGTTTCCTATAAGCCAAATCATTCCCATGTTCCCCAGGTTCATCAAGCATTGATGGTCTCAAAACTATCTCCGTAGGCTCTTTAGATAAATCAAGTACTTTGGATTTTGGATCTTCAATACAACACTTTGACAAATACTTTGTTTTTCCCTTGAAGACTCCAAGCCAATTTTCAGTCAAAGACCAGGTCAAAAAATCCTCCCACTAGGTCAATTAGGGTTTCATATGTTCCAAAGTCATCATTGGTGTTTCAGACACTATTTTTCTTTGTTATAATTTGGTTTATAGGTATTGAAATGTTGAGACATGGTTATTCAAGAAAAAAATCTAAAAGTTTCCAAAGAAGACTACCTTATCAAATTCAAGGTCTGCAAGAGGTAAATGTAAACTTTGACACTTCTGCAGGAGTGTTAAAAAAAAGTCTATTAGCAGAAAGTGGGTGAGGTAGGAGGTCTGCTCCTGAATGAAGACATCTTGCTGTAAGGAATACAGGAGCTACTTGGTCTTAAGAAAAACTAGGGTTTTTGAGCTTGATAGTCTAGCAGTGTGCCAAGCAGTGATCAAATGTAGAAATGATCATGGAGGAGGTACACCAAAAACCAAACATGAATAAAAGTCTATTAGAGATTTTTGATGAAGTTTAGAAAAGGTGAGGTGAACTGGACATAAGTGAATGAACTTGAAAGGGCTATAGAGAACTAAGAAGACAACACTAATGATTGTCTTAAAGCACTCCAGATGCCTAGGGTTTTGGAAAAGTGACTAAAGAAGGTGAAATGATGGTGTTGAACTTCATGATGATAGTAAAGGAAGGATTGTGAAGGTGTTGTTGTGTGCAATCATCCCAACATTTTCCAAGGTGAATGTGTCTTTCCTTAAAGAGCAAAGGTGTAGAGAATATCAATAAAAAGGTAAATTCAAGGTTTTCAATCACCTGCCAAATAAAATATGATTTGAGCTCCAAGGTAGGAACAAAAGAAGTTTTTGGAGATACAGCTACTGTATAAGCATCCTAAGGTTGTCAAAGGTGAAATTATAATGTTTCAAGGAGTAAGAGAAAGTCAAGGTAATGTTTTCAGTCACTTGTAATCAGAAGTGTCAAAGAAGGTAAGAACATGGTCTAAACTCCACGGTGAAGGAAAAAGAGGGTTTTGAAGGTGTTGCTATGTGAAATCCTCCCAAAGGTGTTTTATGAGCTTGCCATGTCTAAATGAGCAAAGGATGAGGTTAAGCTCCAAGGTGGAAGTAAAGGAGGTTTTTAAGGCTGCTGTTGTGTCAAAACAAACATATCAAAATCTCTACGATCAAAAGGAAAGACAAATTTCATGTCTCCAGCAAACTGACATCCAAGGTGAAAAAGCTAAGTTTTATGGTGTAAATCACACAGGATTTTAAAGATGTCACTGTGAAATCATCACAAAATTTTTAAAATAAAATTTTTATGCCTCAAGGAGCAATGGGAAAGGTAAAAATTCATCATCTTACCAACCTGCATACAAACAGGGTAAAATTGTTAATGAGAAAAGATGAAAAGTTGAGTTAACTTGATGATGGAAACAACAGAGGATTTTGAAGCTATTGTTGTGTGTAAACATCCCAAAATCATCAGAATAACATGTCAAGTATCAAAGGAGTAAAAGCAGAGGATCAAATTAATCTTTTCGAGTCACCTACAAGAAAAAAGTCAAAAAATATTAGTGAAAGAGAGAAAGAGGCTTAAAACATTAGGAAAGTGGGTTTGTAAAGTCAATTCTAATTCATGAGCTTATAAAGCACATATAAACACTTCAAACAGTCATTGTTGCCTTGCAAAAGAGTTAGAGCATTTAGGAGTGAAAAATTTGGGAGTTTCAAGTCGAAATTGGACAAATTAGACCGACGTTGCGCGCTCATCTTGGCGCTGTGCGCTTGGAATTGAGCGCTACGTGTTTGGCAGTTACTCCTCATGTAAATTATAGAGGCACTGTGCGCCTAGAACTGGGCACTGCGCTCTTGCCCAAAAGTCACTCGGTGAAGAAAATTTGAGCACTGCATGCCTGGGTTGAGCGCTGCGCATTTATAACTGAGTGCTGCGCCCTCAGACTGAGCGTTGCGCTCTTGGCTAGGAGGGCCTTAAAAAAAAAACCAAAACTCGAACCACCTCAAATTTTCTTCAAGTCATCACCAAGGGTTTTTCAAGAACTGGTAGGGGTAATTACAAGTCATCATCCCATTTTCAAGCATTTTTTCATCATTTAATGGAAATAAATTGAAACCCTAAGAGGCTACCCTAGGTGTTTAAACTTGTAATCACTGTTTGTCATTCTTCATTTTCCTACTAAGGGTATCAATCTGAACAAGGGTGGTTGCATTGGTTTAAGGTTTTTCATCCATCCAAGCTTGACATAACACTCAGTCACTACATTAAAAAGGTTTCCACTCCATCATCTCACTTCCATCTCAATTTCACATTTAGCCCAAGTGTTTAAAAAAACAGAGTATAAACAGGTCAACAAATGTGTAATTTTCCCACATTTTGCAGCTAGTGGGAATATAACATTTTATTTTCAATTTGCTTAAATCATGAATAAAAGTGTAAAGGAGGGACTTTAAAACTCCAAAACAACAAAATAAATCAATGCCCAATGTGAACAGAGTCAAATCAGGGCTTACTTAATAAAATCCACTTGTGTGTGAAACAGGTTTGAGCTATTTGACTGGGTCAACAGGACCAAATCCACAACGCTGTCTAGGTTCAATGTATCTCCTAAATGGACAACACAGTTTTAGAAGGAGGAATTCATGTGAAAGCGGTTGAGTGATTCAAGGTGTTTTATGGTTTTGCACATCCTCATCTTATAAAATAAAGGAGGAGGCTCAAGGAAAAGGCTGTTCAGTAGATTATTATTCTTGAGAATCATTTTCTGGGATGTTCAGCAAGATAATAGAGAGGGCTTCCTGTTTAGGAACCCTCCCTCCTTCCTAGAGAGTATCTTGGAGGAGATTGTGCTACATTGATCCATTATCTGGAATTTTGGCCAAGCCTCTTCTTACATCTACAACGCAGTCCTGTTTGGGGTGAGCTGTCTATGTAGGTTGTAGCAAGTGGAGTTCTAGAACTGCAAAGATCTAGTTTGTTTTGGGTGTCTCTTCTCACAAAGTGTGTCATTTAACCTCCTGGAAGAGTGCCTCTTTAGTTTGAGCTATAGATCCACAAATTTGCATCAGGCCATAGTCCATTCAGAGCTACAATGTAGTATCCCCTCCATGACTGCGTTAGTTTGGTGAGCAGAATTGTAGAGCATCTTAGCACTATCATTTGAGGAGAGATCTCCAGTGATTGTACTCATCCTTCATTGTGGTGATCCATAGATTGGCCAACCAATCTATGTCCCATTTAGATCTTATATTCTACATGTACATGATTCAATAATTTTCTGAATATATTTTGCAGATATGTAAAGTAGATCTCAGATCTACTCCTTGTTTCTCATCTTTTGCTAAGATCCCTAAGGGGAATATAAAGAGGGGAATTTTTGTATCCAGATCTGTAAGAGATCTATGTTTTTATGTATATATATGTCATAGATCTTATTTCTGAATAAAATAAGCTCCAGTCTTTAGAAATTTACGCTGCAGACTTTTCTGTTCCATTATAGTGCTGCAACTCCTCAATATTGAGGGATTCTTCATGTAAATTCACTGTATTTCGCATGTAATGTGCTATGGAAATGTCTTAGTTGTGTTTCAATGATTTTCATACTCCATATTCACTAAGCCCTTCAGAAAATTACGCTCCTATGCTTCAGTAAATTTCTGCATACTCCAGGTCATGGGAAATCAGGGTTTTCTAGCCTAGTTAGGAAAGGAGGAACTGTTTAACATAGAAAACGCATTTTTTTTTGCTGAAATTTGACATGGGAGTTCCTCATAACCCTATCTATCGTATCCAACAATTTTCCCACCTTTTTTTACGTAGATCTCTGAATACATCCGTTTTAGGGCCTAAATCATAAATTTTCCCCACCTTTTGGTCTATAAAACGCTGTATAAGGTTTATGTTGCATATTTAACTGAATTTTAAGTGCTTTTACATCTATTATAAGACATATTTATGTATCTCCACATTGGTAATACCTTATATTATTCCCAATAGTGCAACTGTTCCAATTTGGGAACATTACAGTGGTATCGAAGAAAGATATTTGGCTCAACCTGTGGCTTCAAGCCAAAGTGCTGTAAAGGAGAAAAAAATATCAGAATTATGGAGAGGATGAGATTACTCTCATCATTTTTCAGATCTAAGGAAGGCCTCTCCCAAGAGGTAAATCAGAAGAGAGAAAAAGGGTGCACCGAGACTCCTAGAGGGTTTCGAGAGGAAGAGAGTTGCAGTAAGATCTGCATGAAGAATCAAGAAGAAGAAGGAAGCCCCAACACTTCCTATCAGCAAAACAGAAGATCGGAGAATCCTAGATCTCCTCATAGATCCACTATTCCCACTTTCTTTGAAGAAGGTGAGAGGTATAGCAATGAAGAATAGAGATGCAAAGAAACTCCTAAAGGGTTTCAAGATGAAGAGGAGGAACTATACACCTCCTATCATCACAAAGCAGGGAGAATGGCTGAAGAAGAGATCTCATTGCTTCTTTTCCAAACATTTAAGGGTATTGAAAAATATCTCCAAGAGTTCGAAGAGAAGGGGAAAAAGATGAGCCACAAGAGACATCTCCCAAGGAAACCAAGGAGGATGTCAATCTTGTCACTTTGGGCAAGAGATCTCCCTTTTCACCACTTGCTGCTAAAGTACTTGCATCTAAAGGAGAGGCACTTGAATTTTTGCAAGGTATCTTTGAGCTCTTAACCTATGGATCCCCATGCATGAATCAGAGATGCACGATGAAGAGGAAGATACCAGTGCTGGTATACTTGGAGGAAGGAAGCCATCATTCTTTCCAGCAGTTGGAGACATCATTGATCCGGGTGGAGGAAATCTTGTGTTCTGTCAAGAGGCTCCCACATATCAGTTGATCCAAGGTATGCATAAAATCTCAGCACATATTGTTTCAAGACCAATGCATAGCCAAGGATTAGATCAACATGCTGATTTGAAGCAAAGACATGTCATAATGCAGATGACCTTTGATCTAATCAAGGAGAAAACTGGAAACCATCCCTATGCATCATTGTTAAGCTGCACTCAATCTTTTGAGTTGAGATGTATAGTTTCAAAAAAGGGGATTATTACTATCCTATGCTCAATGGATGATTGTGAGGTCAGTAATGTGACTTGCTTTGAGAAAGTGCATGCATCACCTTGCAGATCTACAGCGCTGTCACTTAGTGACTATGAAAAAGAGGCTTCAACTCTTTTTGAGCATTCTAGAGGTAGCTTCAACCTTGAAGCAATGGAGAAGAAGAAGATGAAGAGCAGACATCTTGAGATGAGAAGCATTTTCTCCCCTCTAGATGACACTCTCTCAATGAGCATGTTACAGCTCAAAGAGAGACTTCTACCTGCAGCAGATCCAAACCCTCATCGGTTTTGGAAGGTCATAAAGAAATAAGAGGTATCTTTAAGAGGTCTCATGAAAGGTGTACTTCAACATCTCATGAATTACAATGCTCTTCATCGGTTTGAAGAATATGGTGTTCTACAAGGGGAGGATGCCATGATTATGTAGCACATCACTCAACTTCCATATTTGAGTGAGTGGATGAGGATGGTGAGCAAGAGATCACATGATCACTTGTAGACATATATGGACCAACAAGCTTGGTTACGATGGTTGCCCTTGGGAAACTCCTATCACTCTCCAAAGGCACCTATTTCTCTGGTATATGCCTTAAAGAATAGTTATGAAATGAATAAGGAGGCATGGCAATGCTAGTTGCTTTGGGGTAAGCATGATCACTACCCAAAGATTCTCATTTTCTCATCACTTGCTTTATACTTAACTAATAGGGTGTATGAAGAGGAGGCATGGTTGATGTGGTTGTTAAAAAGAGAATTTGGACATCACCTGTTAAATCTCATGTCCATGAATTCATCCATGTTTGAAGTATGTCTCATATGTCTACCTGTATTCTTGTTTGGAGAATATTTCATGCATTTACCTTGGTTCGGGAGAAGGGATAACTCCCACATGATGTGGTATGAGGGAGCTTGCTTGTAATATGTTGATGAGACATTTCACATGTCCATCATTGTGTTGTTGCTCCATGATCCACATGTCGATAAGGCAAGAAGGCTGCCAAAGTCCTTGTTGCTATGGCTGCTCTTGGGTGAGTATGGTTACTACCAAATAGCTCATCATTTTCTGAATCATGCCTTGGATTTCAATGATATGTTGCAGCAAGAGAAGACATGTATAATTTTGTCTCACTTGAGAAAGTATGGCCACCACATGACATCTCGTATGTCTATGTGTTTTTCATTATGTAAAATTTGGCATAATAATTCCATGATGTGCATTGATGAAGATCCTTTGTATTGGGCTGTTGTGACATATCATATGTCCATTAGTATGGTTTGTTTTCATGGTGCACATGAGGAGGAAAGAAGGAAACAAGACCTCTTGTTGCTTTGGTTTCTTTTAAATGAGTATGGTGACCACCCCATAGCTCATCATTTTCTGATTCATGCCTTATGTATCAAAGATAAATGGCAGCAAAGAAAGGCATGTACATCATCTTTTGGGAAGCTTGGCTTGTCCATCTTGCATGGAAAATATGGAGGATGGCAGCAAAGGGCCTTGATCCAGTGGTTATTATTAAGAGAATATGGTTTGACATCTTTTTCTACCCATATTACTCCTTACCTTCTTCTTTTGCCTAACATTGGAATGATGGATTTTGGATCCAACAAGGCCAACATGGCTAAGAATGAAAGCATAACAATGCTTAATCAAGTTCATGAAACATGGTTGAAGGAATGTTTTGCATGATGAAGCTTTTCCTTTATGGAAGAAGCTACTTTATTTTATGTATCTCATGTGTTTATGGTGGTGTTGGACATCATATAATTGTCATTTTGTACTTCATGATAGGAAGAGGGCATCTAACCCTACAATTGGAAGTCATCTCATGCATTTGTGGGAGACAACTATGGAACCAAACATACATAACCTATTGTAGCAAATGGGAGGAAGCCTTCCTTATGTGGATGCCATTTGGAAAGGAGTAGATTATTTGCATCTACAATAAGAGTTGCTTGAGGGCAAGCAACATTTTTCTGGGGGAGACTATAATGTTCCCACATTTTGCAGCTAGTGGGAATATAACATTTTATTTTCAGTTTGCCTAACTCATGAATAAAAGTGTAAAGGAGGGACTCTAAAACTCAAAAACAGCAAAATAAATCAATGCCCAATGTGAACAGAGTCAAATCAGGGCTTACTTAATAAAATCCACTTGTGTGTGAAAGAGGTTTGAGCTATTTGACTATGTCAACAGGACCAAATCCACAGCGCTGTCTAGGTTCAATGTATCTCCTAAAGGGACAACGCAGTTTTAGAAGGAGGAACTCATGTGAAAGGGGTTGAGTGATTCAAGGTGGTTTAGGGTTTTTCACATCCTCATCTTATAAAAGAAAGGAGGAGGCTCAAGGAAAAGGTTTTTTAGTAGATTATTATTCCTGAGAATCATTCTCTGGGCTGTTTAGCAAGAGAATAGAGAGGGCTTCCTGTTTAGGAACCCTCCCTCCTTCCTAGAGAGTCTCTTGGAGGAGATTGTGCTGCATTGATCCACTATCTGGAATTTTTTCCAAGCCTCTTCTTACATCTACAACGCAGTCCTGTTTGGGGTGAGCTGTCTATGTAGGTTGCAGCAAGTGGAGTTCTAGATTTGCAGAGATCTAGTTTGTTTTGGGTGTCTCTTCTCATGGAGTGTGTCATTTAACCTCTTGGAAGAGTGCCTCTTCAGTTTGAGCTGCAGATCCACACATTTGCATCAGGCCATAGTCCATTCAGAGCTACATCACAGTATCCCCTCCATGACCGCATTAGTTTGGTGAGCAGAATTGTAGAGCATCTTAGCACTATCATTTGAGGAGAGATCTCCAGTGATTGTACTCATCCTTCATTGTGGTGATCCACAGATTGACCAACCAATCTATGTCCCATTTAGATTTGATATTCTACACGTACATGATTTAGTAATTTTCTGAATATATTTTCCATATTTGTAAAGTAGATCTCATATCTACTCATTGTTTCTCATCTTTTGCTAAGATCCCTAAGGGGAATGTAAAGTGGGGCATTTTTGTATCTAGATCTATAATAGATCTGTGTTTTAATGCAAATATCTGTCATAGATCTGATTTCTGAATAAAATAAGCTTCAGTCTTAAAAAATTTATGCTAAATACTTTTCTGTTCCATTATAGTGCTGCAGCTCCTCAATATTGAGGGATTCTTCATGTAAATTCACTGTATTTATCATGTAAAGTGCTATGGCCATGTATTAGTTGTGTTTCAATGATTTTCATACTCCATATTCACTAAAAACTTCAGAAAATTACGCTCCTGTGCTTTAGTAAATTTCTGCATACTCCAGGTCATGGGAAATCTGGGTTTTCTAGCCTAGTTAGGAAAGGAGGAATTGTTTAAGATAGCAAAACGAATTTTTTTTTGTTTAAATTTGACATGGGAGTTCCTCATAACCCTAGCTATCAGATCCAACCACTTTCCCACCTTATTTTTATGTAGATCTCTGAATACATCCATTTTAAGGCCTAAATCATCACTTTTCCCCACCTTTTGGTCTATAAAACGCTGTATAAGGTTTCTGCAGCATATTTAACTGAATTTTAAGTGCATTGTAATATTTTATAAGACATATTTCTGTAGCTCCACATTGGTAATAACTTAGATTATTCCCAATAGTGCAGCTGTTCCAATTTGGGAACATTACAAAATGGCTATCATTGAGTTTTTAGCCTCTCACCATCTCATACAATTTTATCCTCATTCACTCACCTCAATCACTTGAAAATATACCTTTTTCATCGCCATTACCTTCATCTCATTTCCATTTACACTCCTAGGGTTTTCTTAAGGCAGAGTTTTCAAAATGTCAAGAGAGGGAGAGAGTGACAGTGGTGAAGAGCCTCAAATGCCAAGGAGGCATGAGCACAAAGGTGGAAAAATGAATAGGTTTGAACCCCCCAAAATAAGGGAGCTAATGGCATCTCCCCTTACTATTCAAAGTTTCAAGCATGTAGGATGCTTTGATTTTTGTGAGAAGGTACAGTAGGTTCAAAACCACCCTAAGCTAACTAGGCTCTTCATACTTAACTTGCATGAAAAACAAGTTAAACTTGCAGGGGTAACCTTTGAGCTGTGTTCAGATGCTATTTCCAATGCCATAGGAATACCAAGTGTGGGTGAGAAATGGTTCAAGTAGGCCAACCTAGACATGAGCTACTTTGAACCCTACCTAAAGCCTAGATACAAAGACCACAATAAATCCATTTTTCCTTTCTCACATTTTCTTGATAGATATGCACCTATGATGAGGATCATTATGAAGTATTTCACATGTGAAGGAAGATTCTCCCGCATTTACTTTTATCACATTAGGCTACTCATGCACTTTACTAGGGTGAGGATGCTGCACCTACCCTATTACCTCTACAGAAGCATTGACAGAATGTCCTATATTGTAAAAAAAGAGAGACTATCCTTAGTATATGCAAAGCCTCTTTCATCACTCTCTTATCAAAATGGTTGTTTTGAATCAACTGCAGCAGAAGGGTATTCCTTGGGAAACCTTCATTGCCAATGAGGTGTTTACTTCTCCGCAAGCCCAACAACAGCAAGATGCCCATTCATATTATCATCCTCCCATTCCTCCATCCACTCACATTCCCTCACCTCATGATGAATCTTCCATCTCACCATCCACTCACAGTCCTTCACATCATGATAAGATTCCTTCTTCATCACCTTTACATAATCCCTCAGCATCCTCTCATAGTACTAGTGCATCAAACAATGAAGAAGGCAATGAGTCAGAAAAGAGTGATGAAGAAGAAAGAAGTAAGAGAGATGGAAATGAGGAGTCAATAATGATAAATCAATTAGTGTAGAAAACAATGAGGCAAGTGGCAATGAGGAAGAAAGCAGTGAGGCACATATCAGTGAGGATGATGGAAATGAAGCAAAAATCAATGAGGATGATGGCAGTAGGTCAAAGAGCCATGAAAGCAGTGATGGTACCAATTATGATGACAATCATAATGGCAACAATTATGGTAGTGAAACAAGTGGCCCAGAAATGATGAAAATTGAACCTTTTCCTTTGACCTACCAAAGGGGAAATAGGCATGTGTTTGCTGCCCTTAAGAGGCAAGGGGCCATGCCCTATACATCAACCAAGCAGCTTGACAAAGGTAAGGAAAAGGTCATTGAAGAAGAAGAAGACAAAAATGAGACTGAACAAGAATTTCAACTTAGTCATGTTGACAGTGATGATGAAAATGAGAAAAGGATCACAAGCATGCTACTTAAAAGCAAAGATGCTCAGATCAAAGACCTGCAAACAAACCTAGTTAGGGCTAAGAATGTGATTCACTATTTTGAGGTTGAAAACAAGCATCTGGAGGCACAAAAGGCCATCTATGAGATCAGAGCTATCAGAGCTCAGAAAGAGGTTGCAAAGACAAAGGTGAATCTAGATGAACTCTTGGGCACTTATGATGACATGGAGGAAGAGGAAGAACAACTTCGTAGGAGGAGGCCAAGAATAATTGGCTTGAAGAAAGCTTTAGCCAAGGAGAGAGAGCAAGAGGTAGCCTTGGCAGAGCAGCTCACTCCAAGTGAGCTGCTTGTCATGGAAATAGACTATGATCAGGAACCTTGGCTAGAGAGGGCAAACATACACTTAGAGGGTCTGTTGGAGAATACCAAGAGGGACCTTGACCTCCAGAAGAAGATGGCAAGGCATTATGCCTTAAGAAACAGGATTGCAAGGGCCAAGCTCAAAAGAGCCCTTACAAATATTCAAGCCCTAAAGGAGGAAAAAGGAAATTAAAAGCTTGAAATCCTTGCTGATGCATCACTACAAGCATCCTAGACATGATCAGCAAGGCAAATCCCAATTTTGAAAACTTTTTGCAAATTTTTGACTTTTTGGAAATTTTGACTGTTTTGGAGGGCCAAGCGTGCAGTGCCACTGGCGCTGCGCTATTTTTTGGGGAATCCAATGGAATAATGGCTTACATTTTCAGAATCCTCAGGCTAAGGACATCACCCTCACAAAATTTCAGATCATTTGGAGCATAACTGGTACTCCATAAGTGCCAAAAACATGCAAAAAATCAACTTTCTGCCCTATTTTCAGAGCTGGTGCTGCGCCCTGAGCAGTCTTGGGAGAATGCGATTTTGAGCAGGTAAATGGAGTCAAATCAGAAAACTAAGGGCAATTTTGGAAAATAGACAAGACAATATTTCCAATGATCTATCATGGAGCTCATTTGGACACCGGGAAGACCTCTAAAAATCAGTTGCAAAAAGACCTATTTTCCGAGTGTTGGTGCTACACCCTTTCCATAAAGTCAACAAAAGACACTTGGAGTTAATGAAAAATATATTTTGAGGGTTTTTGAGGCAAATCACTCTATATTTGGTTGAGGAGTTATGTTAGCATTTATTAAGTTAGATATTTTGTGCCTTGGGCCTTGCATGGTCTCTTTGGACAAATTTGCATTTATGAGTAGTTAATGATATTTTGAAACCATAGATAGGGTTTTGGTCCTCCTTTGCAAGTTAAATACTGCATTGAGGCCTCATTGTACATGTTGGTTGATTGTTAGACTTAATACATAGACTTGGAGTTGAGGAGAAATTGGCTTTGGAGTGTTATGAATGCTTTGATTCGGATGACAATGGAGCCAAGCACACTTGCAGGATTCATGAACATGGCTAATGGTGGTGTCTTTCTAAATTAGTGCTTGTTTTATTATGTTTTAATTTTGTTTCATCTTTCTCATGTAGTATAATAGAAAGTTTAGGTTAAGAAATGTTGTTTAGAGGCACCTTAGCTCTGTCTGCTTTCTATTGCTTGTATGTTTTCCTCTGCTAGGTCAGTTTAGAGAATTCTTAGTTGCTCTCTAATCCCAATTAGCTTGTTTATCTCAAGAATGATTAAATGGAGTCCATGTCAAAGAAGTTTATGGTTAGCCCTGCCTTTGGTATGAATTAAACCATCGTTTTTGAGGTCCTTTAGTTGAAGTGTTGCTAAATAGGGTTTGACTGAAGAGGTTTATGGTTTGGCCTGCCCTTTTGTCCATCTTGAATGGTTGCTTTGAAGTTATTTGTAGTATGATTAAGGAATTTTAGGAGTTCCCTTTATTTTATCATTACTATATGTTTATCTTGAATGTTTTCTTTGCCTGAAGGTGAAATCATTAGAGAATTTACAAGTTTGTTGCTCTATATGGTTTTCCAGACTATTGTCTTAATGTTTACTTGCTAGGGTTTGGTCAAAGAAACTGATGGCATGCCCTATCTTTGGTTATTTCTTTATGCATAGTGTTCTTAAATACTTTTCCTGTTATAGTACATGTTAAAGGATTCTTAACTGCCCTTTAAACCTACTAATCTCACAATTTATTGTTCACTTCACTCACATGAGATTTAAAGATCCATTTGGCTTTGTTATAGTTGCCCTCCGAAACACCCTTGACCTATTGTTGTACCTTTCAAGACCTTTTGTAGACTCCATATCCTAATGGTCTAAATCTCTCTTACTCTATCTATTCTGCTTGACAACCTACCCAACCAAATAAACAAACAAACAAATCCTAATCCTTATAACTAGCCTAAAATCAAAACGCTAAAATCAATCAAGTTCACATATTTTACAAAATTATAGAGAGAGCCCTCTCTGAGTCTAGGAAGGCTAGGTCCTAGGACTCCAAAGACTGGTTTGATGTTACCCCTGTACATTTGGTCTTGCCAATTTGACAAATTACAGGGACCTAACACATAATATGATCGCATAAGTGAAAATTTTGGAAGACCCCCTCGGGGCCTTCCCTAGCTGTGTCACCATGCCATCAAAAACATGGCTAGCTTAGTCATAGAAGTGACCAGCTTGTAGTTGGCACAAGATACCAATATGAGGACCAGATGCCCTATTGGGTGACAACAACCCTGTGAGGCGAGCTATCATAGCCAGGGTTCCCCTCTCAACTAAATATTTCATAGAACTGATACAAACACAACCCTGTGTAATTGACTCTGGACCACAATGCTCCTCAGCCCAGCGTGGGATGCTCACTCTCCCAGGAGGGAGTGGGTGTGGAAAAGCCTCCCCCTGAGGTAGTAAACCAGTCATGAAGTAAATATCCATCTCCGGATGGATAAATACGTCTTTGTGGGGCAACACCATAACCCACCCTCTCTTGTTCCAACAGTGGACCAGGAACCGAAGAAGGCTATCTTGTGACCTCAGTATGTTTCTAGAAATTTGAGTAACCCCCACTGTGCCAAAATCCTGTAACCACTAGATTATTGGGCCACAAATGCTCGTAGACCAGGCTAATCTCTCTCACACCACAACATCTTGTCACCAAAAAAACCAAAATCAGTGACTGAAACTCAAAAAATAAAAAATTTCAATTTTTTTTTTTACCTTCACCGCGCCTGTGTAGAGAACAGGCATGATGACCACACGTCTGTAGTAGATACAGATGCACAAATAATCACGCATATCCCTTTCCAAGTGCAAATACCTCGCGCAAAGACTTCATTTTTCGCGAGGACCACGTAGCTCAGCCTCGATCGCCCACGTGTTTGAGGCAAAAAATAGATAGGAAATCCATATAAATCACATTTATACAGACTCCCCTAGCTCAAAAGTGACAAAATTAAAAATTTGGAAGTTCAGTGCCCTACTTGACAGTGACAACGCGAATCTTGGGTACTCAAGCTGATCAAAATGGAAATAAAGACTCAGAATCAAGGGCTTAACTTTGACCTCAGAATTGAACATCACAAATGAGTTGAAATGAGCCATATTGGCCAATATATCACCCTTTTCTCATTAGTTGGTGGACCATAACTGGAGCTTAGGTTGCCCAATTGCAAAACTGCAAGAAACACGGTGATCAACACTTCATCATGTTCAAGGTAGGTTCCATACATCCACGCCTCAAAAAAGTCATTTTTTCAGTCACAGCAGGCATGCCCTCTCTTATCACTTTCCATTCAATGTTATTTTCAATGTGTTTGAAAAGAAAATATGATTTTACTTGGGGTATTGGTTGCAGGTATTACAAAAATGTCGAATCACCAGTTGCCCCAGCCACTAAAGGTACAACAGCAAGTATCATTCTATCCCTAGCATGATAGGCTCCCCAAATAAGCTTTGCATATCCTGACATCATTTATCCACAAAACTCAACCGTAGGTCTGATTCACCTAACCATGTTTATCATCACCTCACCTTGCACATGATAAACATTCTTGCAGGTCAGTAGAGCCTCAGCCTCTATGGCATCCATCACTCATGTAGACTATACACCAAAGGTCTAGAGCCATGGCCATAAATCCATGTCCGAGAAGTACTTCATGTTCACTCATCCATCATACATCAAGTCAATTTTCACCCATGTCATGTTAAAACCCCTTTCCCAGTCTACCATTTCCATCAGCAAATTGAATACGCACCACCGCGTCTCACACTTGGCCTACAACACCCCCACCAGCATATCCCATCTGAGACATTGTTCATCTGCTTCCTCACCCCCTCACAGAGACCAACCAATGGGGCCCCCACCCTTAGTAAAACACCTTCCTCACACCATAGTGACGAATTATTTTCATGTTTATAGGGGAAGTCGTCTCCATGCTTATACATACAAACCCATTCTATATTCTTTTGGAAAGTGTACAAAGTTTTTTTAGGAGAGAAATCCCACCCATCCATTCAAATTTTTCACTTGGAAGTAGTCCCTAATCACCCTTGTTCTGAGCTATGCATTCTTTACCACACCCCACTAAGACACTCATAACAACCACAGACCCACCCTGGATGTCCTACTGACTCTGGGGATTTCCTCACCAGAAATTGTTATGACTGGCACCACTCCCATTTACAAGCTCCAACCTTGGGCCACTTAATTAAAATCATCAGTTATAGCCATTTCTCATCATCATGTCTAAGTTAACCTATCACACCACGCCTTGATACGTTAGAAAACCTAGTCCCTTGCATCAATACTCATCTCGGTTGGTTGGTGCTTCCTTCTTGTCGACCAAAACAAAATTTTTCAAGAAGGAGGTAGTACCTTGGATGACTCCCCACCTCAATAGGGGAATCCCCGGATAACACTATGGGAATCATCATTTCCCATTGATGTCATCGATCCTCTTGACATTTGACTTCAAGATAAACTTTCATGTCAAGATGGTTTCGTACTTCATAACCATTGCACTCCGTTAGAATTTGTCGAAGACCCGTGACTTGATAAGCATCTCTTTCAACAATGCTTAGACGTGAATGTCCCCAACAGTCAGAGACCCATGCATACAATGATAACTTGTTCTAAAAAATACATGCCATACCAATATTATGCATGTGGGCACCACATTAAATCTTCTTTCAAAGAAAAAAAATGCCCCTGAGGGCATCAACAACCATCGTCATCAACCAACAATAGGTCACTACCATAAAAGAAACATAAACAGAACCTCTATCTATTAGATAAGCTTAACTATTCAAAACATCACGAGCATGGGACATGCCCACCTCGTTGAAATATTTTATTCACTTTATCTCTTAAAGGGTTCCAACAAAGCATAATGTCTCTTTTTACTCATGGCAAGGGGTCTCCAAACTCAGTTTTCAAGAAAGTTACTCTCTCTCTCTCTGAAAAGGACTACACAGAAAAATAAACTATAATGTATCATCGACTATATAGTTCTTCCTAAACGTCATACAATAGTGGGAAACTATTAACACTGGAAAATCGTACAAGAAAAAGACATTAGAAAATGCAAGCAGAGGGTACAAATAAATATTTACAGGGAAGAAACATATTACCGGAGCTGAAAATTTTAAATTTTCCTAAGGTCAGCAGACAAATTTTTGGACCACGCACAAGAAGCACTGGCCCTGAGTGCGCATTGCGACTTTTTTTCGATAAACGCAAAGAGTGCAGTTATCCCTCCAATAATCACGCGGTCCTAGAGAATGCAAAATGTCACTATTTGGGACCACTTGGCACACTTGGAGAAAAATATTCTCACTCAAGCTAACCAAGTACAGTCGTCTTTGAGCCACCTTGAGGCTTTAGTGCAACACACAAAGGAATAATACCCCCACTCTTGTGTCAACATCCATCTTGTACCAAGAGAATGAAGGAAAGTTTGAAAATTTTCTATAAAATCCAACCATGGGAAAAGAAATTGGAAACACATTGTTATGCTGGCCAAATGGCTCATCAATAAACCGTCTTGTGTTGTTCAGCAGCAAGAGGATTGGAAGGATTCAATTTTTGGCCATCCAACACCTCAATCCAAGAGAGAAGAGTTCAACATGTGTTCGTCAATCTACCATCCTTTGAGAGGGAAGAGAGGCTTGCTGAAAACTTGAGGGGAAGAGATCCCCTTGTCTTGGATATTGGAGATCTGTAGCTCAAATGATCCACTACAAGAAATTTTTTAGTCTATCTTCTACTACCACCAACACCTAATAAAGGGAGAGAGCTATCCATTGTTGATTTATTAATGTGTTTACTCTATTGAGTGTGTTTCTTGTGCATGTTGTTTTGTTTTTTTTTCAATGTTTATGTTGCATGCTATTTTTCCATTTAACTTAGCCTATTACATGCTGAACTTATTCCACTAACGTCCGAAAAACCACTTTGACCTGTGACTTTCTTGTAGGAAAGTAGCCTCCCTACTAAGCATATTGTATTTTGCCGAGTGCACTACCTTAGTTTCTCTTGTACAGGTGGGCCGAATAATTATGAAGGTGATTTAGTTTGACCACAAGCCTTAAATACTTTAGTTATGGGTCAACAGAGTGGTATATTACCTAGGGTTGTCCGCAGAATATTCATTGGACAAGTGAGTCTTGTGGTATCTTGAAGGGCTGGATTTAGCCCAAATCAGCTCTTGAAGAAATAATTCAATTAACCCTAACCGGATATCGTTGTTGAAGAATTCCATTGAATAATTGATGTTGGCAAAGTGCTAGAATTATAATATAGATTGAGCCATCATATTATCTAAGGAAAATGATGTCGGATCTTCACTGGAAAGTCAATTTAGACCTTGAATCATTGTATTATCTCTTTGAACATTTTATATTGATAATAAGAATAATTTATCAAGGGTTTTCCCCTTCTTGGGGTTTTTCCCTGGCTTGAGCCATATCTTTGTGTTCTATTGTCTTGGCATGTTTTCTACATCTATCAGTTATGTTATTTCATTAGTTACTGTTAATTTTATTATGTCTCATGTGATTGCAAAAGGAATCAAGTGGTATGATGAATGGGCTAATATGGAACATTAAAATAACTATTTCAAGCAAAGAACATGTTAACCTAAAATTAACATGGTATCATAGCTCAGGTGAGGAAAAGACCAAAAAAGAGGAATCGAAATCACTTAGAATCCTATTGAAAAGTCTCCATGATCTTCTCCTGAAGGTAATATTATATGATATATGAGTGCACTCTTGGCATTTTCATCAAGAGAAAAATCTTCCTATAAAAGGACCTCACACTTCTCTTAATCTTGGACCATGTAGTTGAATTATTGTGTAGCCCTTAGATGTAATGATATCAAGTTTAGGATTTATGTCTTACAAGACCAAGATTTCTTACCTCTAATCTGTTAGTGTCTTTCAGTCCTGTCAGTCACCAGTGATAAAATTATGCACTTTCATATGATTGATAGGGTCGTAGGGAAATTTTTTATAGTTTCAAGGAGTTTTCAAATAAAAATTTGAACATTGGTTAGTCTACCTAGGTCATTACTAATCCTTTCATTCTAATTGTCAATAAAAATCATCATGGTGAGGTCATTTTTCTTTGAAAGAGTGTCTTGGTCATCTTGGTCATCATTCTGCTTATCTTTCCACGTAGTGTCATCATTAGGTAATATTGTCAATAGTCATGTAAATAGGTAATGTCATCGTCTAAGTCACCATTAGAGGGAGTTGTAATAGGGAAAAGTTTTCAATAATGATCTCTAAAGTGAATTTTTATATTTATTAAGATGTAAATATATGTAATGAGGTTTCAAAGTTGCAGTACACAAGAAATCAAGTCAATTTGTGAAAAGACAAGGTGGGGCCACATCACCACCAAAGAGAAAAATCGACTTCCAACCATTTAAAATACCAAAAAAGCATTTCATCTACTCATTATACCCTCACGAGACATCATTACATCAGCAAGGAGATTTCCACCCTCTGAAATCAATTTCTTGCCTTGGAAAGCTAAATTTCCTGGTTGCGTTGCGCTTTTCTCTTGTTGCGCTGTGCTTTTCTCAGCTTTGCTGTGTTTTTATTCAGGAAGAAAATTATCTATTCTCCAAGGGTTTCTTAATCAAAAATAGGTTCTAGCTCATCAACTGCAAGTTTGTGGGTCCCTCATATACCTCTCTTTCAATTCATTTCATGCTTGGAAGCTCAGAAATCACACTCTCCTAGGGTTTGTTGCGTTTTTGGTAAAATAAGTATTTTTGGTCCATTTGCTAAGAAAAACCCTCAAATTCATGCTCAAATCACCCTCCCCCACCCTCCATATACATTACTTGACACTTCATCTCATCCATTACCCTCATTCTCATCATTTCCCTACAAACCGTAGCCTACACTACACTTTCCTAGGCTAGGACTGTGTTTTTCACTTTTGTACCCCTTCCCCTCACTCATTTCCAAAAATTCCACCTCCCTACACTCCCTAACATCCATCCCTAACCCCCTAAAAGTTTCCAAGAATTTAGACACCCTAAAACCCATTCATCTCCCTCCATTCCTAAAACTGCCCAAAATCCCCTATTTTCCTAAACTAAAACCCTGATTTCCCTTCCTAGTGAGATAGGTTTTCACATGGATTTAGAGACCACTGACCAAAAGAAGAATAATGGAGGTCAAATAATCAAATATGAACCCACCAAAGTATATGATATCATGGCTTCACTATTTCTCAAGAATTCATTCCAAGATGCAGGTTGCCTTTCTTTTCGCCAAAATATTGAAGAACTTGGTTTTAGTGATAAACTTACAAGCACCTTTGCTACTAGTCTAAGGAGGGATAAGGTAACCATTACAGGGGTTGTGTTTACTATTTCAGGAGAGGCCATTTCCATAGCCACTACGATCCCAAATCATGGAGTTCTTTGGTTCAAAAGAAGAGACCTAGATATTCAAAATTACAAGATGTTTTTGAAGCCTCCTTACAAAGCTGCTCCAAAGCATATTTTTCCTTTCACACACTTGCTTGACAAGTATGCCCCTCTCATGAAGATGATTATGAAATATTTCACATGTGAGGGTAGTTTTTCAAGGATATATCGGTACCATGTTAGATTATTGATGCATTTCACCCGTGTTAAAGCTTTTAACCTACCTCACTACCTCTACAGAAGCTTGGTCAAAATGGCAGAAAAAGTGCATAGAAAAGGGAAAGATCATAAAGCAAGATTGTTCCATCATTTATTCATGAAAATCATTTTTTTCCATCAGCTTACACAGGTCAACATTTCTTGGGAGGGATTCATGAATTCAACCTCTCTTTTGCCTACTGCAATTCAATCAAGCAGTTAGTCTACACTATTGACTTCACCAAGAAAAGAAGAAGTGGGTTCCACAAATAAACATGAAACAAGAACACCTAGGGTTGAGGTGACTAAAACATATACTAGAGGAAAGAGGCCGATGTTTACTCTTGGAATTATGGAAAGAGCTCAACCTACATCAGTGGAAAAGGAGACATCAACACATCAACATGAGGCACCATTGCAAGAGGAAGAACAGGTACATTTTGACACTGACATGGTAGAAATAAAGATGCATGAGAAGGAAAAGTCACCTGAGAAAATCATCAATGAAAACAAAAGTTAAGATCAGGGAGATAAAGGAAAAATTATCAAAGGAAAACTTTATGATTACATTTCTTCAACAGGAGAACATGCAGCTCCAAGTAAAACAACTTTTGCTTAGCAAGTCCAAGGAAGATTTGTAGAAGGATGGTGGAAAAGGTAATTAAGTGATTTATGTTGATGAGCTTGAGGATCAGGAAGAGAAAATCAAACCAAGTAGGCCAAGGACAAGAGGTCTCAAGAGGCAGCAAGAGAAAGAAACTGAACGATCTCCATCACTAGGTCAAGAGGACTTTGGTGATTTGATTGCAACATAAATTGAGAAACATCGGGAATTTTGGCTTGCAAAGGTGAATTGTCACTTAGAGAGGCTTCTTGAGAAGGCTAACAGGAACAATAAGCTCCAAAGGCACATGGCCATGCATTATTGCACCATAAACAAGATTTCTCAAATCAGGATCAAGCATTTGAAGAAGAAAATGAGGAAAATCCTAATTAGGTAAAAGAAGAAGGATAAAATGATTTGTCAGTTGAGGCCTCTCTAATTTCCTAAAACATCATATTCTAACTTCAAGGGGCAAGTTTGGACAATTTTTGAGCAAATTTTGAAAATTTTGGAATTTTTATGGTTTTTGGCTAAAAACAAAAAAATGTAGATAACCAAAAGCGCAACTCCTTGGCGCTGTGATTTTCCCTCAGGGCTCAAAATCACCTAAAATCTACATCAATGGATAAATTATGATCTACATATCTCAGCTATCAGGTTTTTGTGCCATATTAGCATTCTGGTTGGGAGAAAAGTGTAAAAAACATGCTAAAAGACCACTTTTTGCCACCTTTTTCACGTAGGCACTGTGATTTTGGAGAAACCTTGGGAGAATGCATTTTTATTAGCCTTGGAGAGACAATTTTTATTTTTTAAGGACTATATGGACAATTAGACATCCTAAACTTTTCAATGGTACCGTCAGATCAGTATTTGGAGCACAAGAAGGTAGTCAAAATCGCCCTGCAAGTTGGCACTGCAATTTTCTATGGAGGTCAAATTTTTGAGTTTCTTAAGTCAAACTTGTTAGTATATTCCGACACATAGGAAATAATTAAGTATAACTTGGTCTAGTGTATAGTTAGGTAAAGTGTGTTTCTTTATTGTGTACATTTGTAACTTATAATCCAACGGTCATGATTTGTAGTGATCCGACGGTTCATTCTCTCCTCGGTATTATCGACATTTGATTCGTGGCTTAACACCCGATTGGTCCATGATATCTATTTAAAGATCATGAAGGATGATTTTTTTGGTAACCATTTATGAGAGAAGATTATGTAAATTTTCTTTCTTTATATTAATAAATTTTTTGAAGTGGCCGCGTTGGCTCAGGCCGTGGACTGTTTCCCTCTTTGAGGGTTTTAACCATGTCAAATACTGGTGTACTAATTTGTGATCTATTTGTGAGCGGTGACCTTTGGTGTTTGATCTAAGGAACTTACCCTGTAAGTTCCTAAATGGTATTATAGCTGTTGGAACAGGGTCCCCTAAAGCTGCGAATTTTGTACAATTTTGTATATTTTTGGTCTTAATTAGTCTAGCGTAGGGGTTTTGGGGTGGGTCAAAGCCCTGAATGCATTGTAATGGGTCAAGGGTAGACCAAGAGTCTGCAAAACACAGTTTTCGGACCATTGGAAGCATAGGCTAAGTCGATATAAATAGATGAACATTTTGAGTCTTAAGGTAGGCAAGAATTATGTCTGATGCTAAGTGAGAATCGTTAGATCTATGGTTGGGTCATTTTGGTAAGGAATCCTGTTGGATGTGTGCACGGAGATTCTTAGTCCTACTGTGTGCAGATCCTGTTGGCTGTGTGCATAGGCTTTGCTTGTTTGTACTAGGCTTTGGATGCTAATATATGCGGATATAGTTAAAGTATCTCTGTGTTATCTGATCATACGTGTTACTATTGATGCGAACCTTTGGGATCTGTTGGAGCTACGAATACAATTGTGTTGTCTGTTTATGCAATGAATATGTATGTGTTATGGTATGAATTATATCTGTAATCTATTATTAATGATGTGTTATGATATTGTATGCTAGTAACTACTGATACGCACATGGATGCGAAGGTAATGACTAGATCTGTGCATGACAATAGCTCTATTATACTGTGGATTATATTGTTAATAAACCTGTGAATAGACCTATCTTGTGCGAACTTGATAAGCTGCGAACGCAGATATGCTAGACTTACCTACTCTCTCTCAGGGTGTAGAAAATTGGTTCCAGCACCCTCCCATATTGCTTTTGGCAAGACTTTGGCCTGCACAAGCAGGTCACTTCCCAAAGGTCCAATAGTATAGGGGTTTTTTGGCAAAAATTCACCTCCGAACCTGGGTCAGGACCCCTTGAGCCAACAAATGGTTCAATTTCTGGGACCAGGAGCATTTTGAGAGAGAGATTTGGTAATGCCAAGAGAACATTGGAGACCTAAGAAGAAATAAATTGAAGAGTGGTTTGAAAAATAGGTTTAGGAATTTGCGGTAAAAAAAAATCGTAGCGCAAAGTAGATAACAGAGAAGTGGAAGAATAAGTACATTTTCACAGAGGTGTACGAAGTTTTCTTTGTGAAATTTGCAATCGAGCTTCAAGAGTGGCTGGTAAGGCTCGTAGATTTCCAGATGTGTTGGAAGGACGAACGGGTCACACAATGGAATCCAGAGTTGGTCCAGCAGTTAGAAAGGACTGATAACACGATCACTCGTATGGTAGATCACTTGGTGGATAGTGTGCTGGGAGGATTTTTTACGAAATTCACAGTCGATCAATTCATGTCCTATTCTGAGGCAGAACGGAGGTTCTTCAAGGGTTTCCGAGGTAAGTTTATGAAAACCTTGCCATTAATGATTAAAATATTATTGTGCAAAAAGGGCATTATGTGTAGCCATACAGAGTGAATGAACTCCAATCAGAGCAAGGGTACAACATGAAGTGGTAAATATTACAGAACTAATCAAGAAGGAGATAGATCTGTCTACAGTCTAGTAAGGGATTCGGCTGTGCATAGCCCCCCAACTACACCACCTTCAAACTAGCATAGGGGTAAGAAATCACCTGTACCTCCACCCCCACCAGAAGACGAGATGGCCTCGCACATGAAGCTACCTACCTTCAAGGGCGTAGGGGATGAAGATATGGATCATTTCTGGCTCGTTGCAAAGTCAGTATGGACTGCGCAGAATGTGGCCAGCGATGCTATGAAAAGGGCACAATTGTCCCTTGCCTTTGGAGGAAGAGCCCTGGACTGGTACATGGGATACATAGCTCAACATGCGAATGCGACCAGTCAAGAGGTTAATAATGCCCTAAAACAACAACTTCGAAAGCCTAAGTCCTACTCTAAGATAGTGAATGATCTAAAAGATTTCAAGCAAGGACCCTTTGAGTCTGTATGGGAAGCTGACCAACAGCTAAAGAAGGTGATCAAAGAAGGGGAATTTTTGTCCATGACAGACAACACAAGAAATGGTTCATCACTATGTCATTACCTCTCCTAAGCGTACCTATGGGACATCAAGCCATTGAATCACAGGAAAAAGCTTTGGAGATTGCTATGAAGTTAGAAGCTGCGCCAAGAGATGATACCCATTTGGGAGTACAAAATATACAAGGGCAGTTGGAGGTGATGCACATGGAGATCCAGTACCTACGAAAAGAATGAGGGAAAGAAGCTAGCCCAAACGTATAGTGCATACGATGCAGGATATCCGACCATACCAAGGATCAGTGCCCGCTGCTGGCAGACTACCTACAGGCGGGGGGACCTAGTCCGTTACGCCCAGGACCAAGTAGACCAGTGTTGTGGTGTGATTATTGTTGCATAGCCGAATTGCATGATACTAACCACTGCCCCTGTCTGGGTGCGTATATCCCAGAACTGAAGAAACAATGGTGCCGATTTTTCCGATTAGTAGGACACGATGAACATAACTGTCGCACTTATGATCTAATGATAGACTGGGGAAAACTATATAGGGTACAATTAGACCCTTCTTCACCAAGATCTCCCTCAAGCATAGGTGGCTCCCTAGCTAGGGGTAGGGGAGGGGGCCAAGGTGGAAGTGCAGGTAGGGGAAGAGGACAACTGATATGCTATAACTATAGAGAGGTAGCGCACTTTGCGAGGGATTTCCAAAACCCTGCAAGACAATCCTGCAGATACTGTAGACAACTGGACCATGTGATTGAAGATTGTCCAATTTTGATAGCAAAAATGCAGGAAAAGCAATAGACACCTACGTAGAACGTACAAAGGGTTAAGGTAGAACCACGAGACGAAGGACCAAGCATTAATGTCATAACACATAGCGGCCTGGCCACTAGGGGAGTTGAGGAGAAAGTTGTGGCTGAGCCTCTTTTCCGAAAAGAAGCCATCAAACAAGAAGGGTTCGACCTACAGAAGGAAAAGGAAACCTTTGGCACAGCTCACCAAGACTTTGCTAAGGCTGAGGCATATACTGCTCAAGCCCCTGCAAACCTCAAAGGAGATGATGAGTTCAAACGATTTTTTTAGGCGTGTATAAAGCTACTGTGCAACCAATGTGCTGTAGAAAACCTCCAAGCCTTAATAGATAGTTTTGAAAAAAGAACTAATCCACCCATGGAAGTTAAGGATGTGCACAAACTGTACAAGCACAAGAAACACACTGGTAGGGAAATGTGGATAACAACACAAATTGGTGATTATGAGATGGATCAGGTTATTATGAACTTAGGATCAGATGTGAATGTACTGCCCAAGAAAATTTGGTAGAGAATGGGAGAACCAAATTTGGAATGGTCCACTATCCAGTTGCGCATGGCCAATCAGCAGAAGATCATACCATTGGGGAGACTATGAAAGATCATAGTAGATATCACAAGATTTAAGGTCTGGGCTGACTTTGAGGTCATTCAGATAGTAGAAGATGCGGACCCATATCCTTCACTCCTAGGATTGGACTGGGCCATAGATATGGGAGGTATCATCAACCTAAAGAAAAGAAGCATGGTGTTTGAAAATGAAGGTACACGGGTGATAGTACCATTAGACCCTACGGAAGGAGAACAATATACAGAGCTGGTGTGTGAAGAAGAGGATATGGATCATATCTATAAGTTAACTGCATGGGATGAAGATTGGGTCTGTTAGTCATTAGTAATTTTTCTTTTGATGGATGACTAAATTCTTATCCCAAAGTTTTAAAAACAAAATTTGTGAATATTGTGAGTTTTAGAAATCTTACTGCCTTCATTATCCTTAGGATACAATTTTCACTTTTTCACTATCCTATCATGTCATGGTCAGCTTACCATTCCCAGAAGACCCATCATGGGCTCATGCCACTTATTTTCACTATGTTTGTCTACCTTTGACCTTAGCACTTTGTTTTTGACTTGCCAAACCTCTCCACTTTCCACCTAGGATCACCAACCAATCTACTCATTCTTGTGTTTCCCGGATACATCAAGAATTGATGGTCTCAAAACTATCTCTGTAGGCTCTTTAGATAAATAAAGTACATTGGATTTTAGATCTTCAATACATAAAATTGTCAAAATCTTTGTTTTTCATACTTGAAGACCTCAAAGCCAAGATTTCGGTCAAATACAAGCCCAAAGAGCCTCCCACTATGTCATTTAAGGTTTCATAAGTTGTGGGATTGTTTTGATGTTCTAAATCAATGTCTTTCATGCGCCAAGAAGGTGAATCAAAGAGAAATAAGGTCAGCACATGATTGTCCCAAGACAGATCAGAAAAATCTCCAAGAAAGGCCTCCTTGGTCAAAGCACAAATTCTACAAAGGACAACTACCCATTTTGACATTTCTGCAGGAATTTCATGGTGGCTATCAGAAGAAAATGAGGTAAGGTAAGAGGCTAACTCCTCACTAAAGGAAATCCACAACAAAGGAAGGGAAGCATGCTTATGTTCAAAAATAACCAGGATTTTTAGTACTGATTGGCTAAACAGTGTTGCCAAGAAAGAAGCCAATGCAAAAGACCACAAGGACATAGGCACATCCACACAACCAAACATAAATTGAAGATTTTTAAAAATTATAAATGAAGAAGGGAAAATGTTGAGGTGAACTGAACATAAATGAATGAACATGAAAGGGCTATAGAGAACTTAGAAGACAACACTAATTTTTTTTCTCTAACAGCCATAAAACCTAAAGTTTTGGGAAGAGAGGCAAAGTAGGTGAAATGAAGAAGATGGGCCTCCATCATGACAACATAAGGTTTTCAAAAGCTGTTGGAGGTGACTCCTAGAAATTTCCAAGGCAATAATGCTTCACTACATCAAAGGGAAAGAATGCAAAGAGTATCAGTGTGAAGGAGATCAAGCCTCCATTTTCAGTCATAGCCCTCAAAATGTTCAAAGGAAGGAAAACATAAGATTAAGTTTCAAGAAAAGAAGTCAAGCTAATCATGAGTTTGTTGTTATATGACTGAAGGTTGTCAAACTCCAAAGAATGACAAAGGAGACCAAAAAAAACTGTGTCATGGCACCTGCAACAAATCAGAAGTGGCCAAGAAGAGACATAGAAGGCATGATTTATAATCTTTGTCAAAGTGGATGTGTCACTGTCAAAATCAGTAAGAAGGTAAGGAAATGTGTTTTCAGATCACTTACATTTAGAAGTTTCAAAAAGGGATAAAACATGTTTTTCAGTTTCTCAGTGCAGAAAGAGGTTTGACAGTGCCAAGACCCTCAAAGGTTAAAAAGGACCTCTTCATATCTCCAGCAAGCCATCACCAAAGGAAGAATAATTACCTTGAAAAGTTTTCAAATCACCTGCAAAAAGGTCAAAAAGGATATTAGTCAAACGATAAAGTAACAAAAAAGTTAGCAAAAGTGGATTTCTGATTTTAATTTATTTTTCCAAGGGTATAAAGGCATCCTAGGTATCATTTTAGCTCATTGTGCATTTGAGGAGATCAAAAACCCTCAAGGAGAAAATTTCAGAGTTTGAGTGAAAAATTCTTGGTAAATTCATTGGCACTACGCTCAAAACCTGGCGCTGCACTCATATACCTTGGCGCTGCGTGAATAGGGTTCTCCACAGTGCATTTTTTCACTGTGCTGTGCATATACTGGGTGGCGCTATGCCCAGGCAGACTGACACATATAGGGGCAAGACGCTGTGCCCATAGGCCGACCCGACACCCTTTTTTTTGCCCGGCGCTGCGCTGCATAGAGCACTCGACAGGCCCAGCGCTGTGCCCAAGGGCCGATGGGCCTGCACGAGACGTGCATTACACATAGAGCACCCGACTCACCCGACGTTGTGATAATGCAGAAAGTCCTCCAAATTACAAAAAAATTGCCACGAGTTAAGGGAAGCACCTCTAAATCGCCTCCAAAGACCTGCAAACAAGCTAAAAGTTGGTAGGTGGCCTTTCCTCCTTGTCCTTCAAGCAATTTTCATGATTTGGTGATTAAAATAAATGATTAAAACCTAGTATTTGCATGCCCTAGGTCTTCCTGGCAAGCAAACCTCTGTTTTTGACCTATGAGAAATTAGTTGTCATTTGAAGGGGAGTGAACTAGGGTAATCTCAAATCATTTCATGTAAAATCCCTCATCAAGATGAAAAGCACTCAGTCATATACCTCACCTCCATATCACTCATTTTCAAGAGCTACCCACCATCATTTTCATTTTACTCCTCTTGCCCAAGTTTGTCCACAATCAACCCTAATCACCATGTCAGGAGCAGAAGACAGTAGCAGCAGTGAAAGAGGCCAAGGGCCTATGAAGCGAAACCACAAAGGAGGGAAGGTAAACAGATTTGAACCCCAAAGCACTGTAGAGATCACTTCCTCTCCTGTGATCCTCTCATGCTTTTAGAATGTGGGGTGCTTCTAGTTTTGTGAGAGAATCAAACAAGTACAAAATTACCCAGAGCTTACAAGGCTTTTCATTCTTAACCTGCATGAAAAACAATCAAGCCTTGTAGGGGTGGATTTTTAACTATCAACAGATGCCATCTCTAATGCTAAAGGTATACCTGCTGTTGGTGAAAAGTGGTTTAAGAAAGCTAAATTGAACAAGAACTATTATGAACCATTTGTCAAGACTAGGTACAGAGAAGGCTGCAAAGCTATTTTCTCTTTCTCACACCTAAAACAGAGATTTCCACCCTTGATGAAAATCATTATGAAGTACTTTACTTGTGAGGGGAGATAATCTAGGCTTTAATCCTACCATGTTATATTGTTCATGCATTTCACAAGGGTCAATACGCTCAACTTTCCTTACTACCTCTATAGGAGTATGGACAAAATGTCTTTTGTTGTCCGGAGAAGGAATCCTTCCCAAAAAATGCAGAGTTTGTTTCACCATTCCTTGATCAAGATGGTGGTTCTACATCAGTTGGAATAGAAGGGCATACCTTGGGAGGTATTCATAGCCCATGAAGTCTTCACAAGCCCACAAATTCCTCATCAACCAAACTTTCCCTCATCATCTACACAAGTGTTCTCACCTCAAGAAAACCTCCCTTCCTCCCCTTCTCTTGATGCATCAGATGAAGAAGGAAGTGGAAATGAAGAATCAAGTGAAGACAAGGCTGATGTTAGCCTCTCTCAAATAACAATAATAAATCCAAAATAATAAATAAATAAATTAAATATTCCAAGTTAGGAATATGTGCCTAACTCTTGGGTTGTTCCTCAAATATTGGAGTTTGCTTAGTAACTCCCATCTTGGTGGGTTTTTGGTGAGAAATTATATCAACCAAAGGAGTTTAAGATAGCACGGACTATCTTAGACCTTTTCTCTCATCTATTTAAATTTTAAACTAAATTCTTTTAATAAGAAAGAATGATGAGAATGCCAAGAGGCTGAAGCCTCTTTTCCGCCATTGTTTTTTCTGTTTTTGTATCTATGTTTTCTGCAATATGTTTCTGAGTTAATTATCTTTTCTACATGTGGTATCAGAGCTTGGAAAATATTTTGGGTGTATGTGAAAGAGCGTGTGGAGAGAATGGATTGATTGGGAGGATCTGCATAGCTCAGTGAATGTTGGAGTGTTGAAAAGGTTGAGTCATCCTTAACAGTGGAACATTGGAGCATCAAACTTGAATTGTATTGGTGCAGGGATTTTTATTGTGTGGATTGAGGAGTATGTAAGTATTTATCTGAATAGAGTTGAATTTTTTTGGCATAGTGTAAATATTTAGTGTGCATGGAGTAGTGCAGAGACGCGGATAATGTAGAAGAGATATTTTCTGAAATAGTTGTAAGAGAATGTTGTTGTATCAGTCACAAAATAAGTCTCTGTGGTGAATTGGTGCGATGAAACTAGTAAAATAAAGTGGTGATTGATGTTTGTCTTCCCTGAAAACTGCAAAAGGATTTATTCCTTGATGGATTTGTGATTTTGCTGCTGCAAAATGCTGGTATTCATCGAATACTGAAGTTAGACACCAATTTTGTATTTTTCGGAAACGGCCTACTAGGCAGCCTGTCTGATGCTTCCCTCTTTTGCAATGGATTAGAATAGGATGATTCCTTGGGTCGAGTAAAACCTTCAATTCTTCACGAATAGTATCCTTGAGTTAATGGTCAGCTTGCTGTAGCTCGTGCATTTGGTGACAGGAGCTTAAAGCAACATTTAAGTTAAAAACCAGATGTGAGAGATATGACCATAGATGCAACCACAAAATTTCTGATTTTGGCAAGTGATGAATTGTGTAAGTCAAAATGGAGCGGATATCACACTCCCTGGCTGATGACGAGATGGTGAAATTTCATCATTATATAAAAAAAAATTGTGGGCACTTCTGAAATCACTCTAACGACTTGATAAACACGCAAAACCTTCCATAATCTCGAACAAAATTAGTTTGAACTTTAAATCCCATCATGCCATCCCTGTTTTGTTCCATCCATAATCTTTTTCATAGGCCTGTGAAAATCTCCTCTGGCCCAGCTCGGAATTATTCCCACTGGATTGGTTGCTGATTGCGAGCTCGAGCAACATCAACTTCTGAAACTTTATATGTCAAACTGCTAAGCTCATGCATTATTGTATATGAAAAATTCTCCAAGAAATCTGGCTTGGATATAGCATGGACACCAAAAATACCTATATCCTTGTAATTTGTCTTAAAAGCCATTATATGGTCTGCCAGATCATCCATCACAACCTTTTGTGCAAGTTCTGACCCCATGTTTGCACCAGCCCCAACACTTTTGTTCCAATTTCCCAACAATGTTTACAAAACCATCAATGCAATAGAATCCGGATATGTCCAAGAAGCTCCCTCAAAAGCTACAACGATATGTGCCAATGGAATATCATCATTTACTGTTCAAACCTCAGATCCAGTGAAGACAACTGGTTCTCTTTCCACCAGATCTACTGTAGTTATAGGATCAGTAGACAGGTTTGTGAACAATATTTTCACTTGTTCCACAATTTGTTCATGTTGAAATAGTACCAGTGAATGGGCACTTCTTGTCGATGTTGAGATGCCACTAAGCCAGCAGTTGGCACCTTTATTACTGAATATACAGGGCAGGTGTTTCCTATTGAACAACAGGCATCTATTTGTAACACTGACAGTGAATATATCCTTAATCTGAAGCACATACAAAAAGGGACAGAATGGGTGAGTGTTTCTGATATCTTGTGTCAGCAGCAGCAGGAGGAAGAGGGTTCCAATCCAGCTTTCCCACCATTAAACTTTCTAATATATTCTAACAAATTTTGGAGTGTTTCACGCTTTGTAAAGCATAGTTCCTGTCCTAATCATCTCATGCAATTTGTTCTACATGATCACCTTGACATCCGATTTCCTCATGTTATTCTCTTTGCAAGGGATAATATCCCACCTTTAACAGAGCTTACATTTTATTATGGATCTGCTCCTTCTTCATACAGTGAGGAAAGTGGAGAGAATAGGGTGCAGGAAAAGGTGTAGTTTTTAGTGAACAGTGTGTTTTTTTTTTGTCATGTTGAGTTGAAAGTTGAAGAGTATTGAAGAGTTTTTGTTTTGGAGTAATGAGGTTGATATAGTTTTGGAAATATAAGTGTATTATTTTTAAATTTTTGAAGTGATTTTGTAAAGTGTAAATTTGAAAATTGTTAGAAAAAATTAAAAAAATAAAAGTAAAAATAAATTTATTTTTTTGAAGACATAAGGAGTATTTGGAGAAATAAGGTGTGAGTGATCAGTGCACATGTTTTTTTGAAGACTTTTGTTTCCAAAATTTGCAAGCGTCAGATTCTCATTGTTTGAGAAAGCTTCAGTGGAAATGTTGTAAAAGATGAAAGGTTGATGATCTCAATACTCAATAAAGACATTATTTTTTTGGTGTTGATGTGTCCTAGATTTGCCCGAAATTGAATAAGGGGATCTTAGGTACACCATGTGTGTTTGTGATGGCGCATGTTTTTATGGCTTCATGTTGTTGTTTTTGATTTGTGTCTAGTTGTGACACATCAATACTTTCATTTAATATCGCATACATAAAGTTCAATATCAGCAAGCACAACACATGTAACGAAATAGCTGCAAGATCAACACATGCATTTACGCCACTACAACATATAATCAAATATTGTCTACATCAGCATTCTACATCAACAAACAAATTCACTTAGTCAAGTTAATGCATTTCAAAGCAAAGTCTACATCAGCGTTCTTGCAAATCCATTTAAGAACTTGTAATCAAATTCATTGTTTTAAGTGAATCATTAAAAATTCATTGTTAATGAATTTTTAAGAGGACAAGGGAATTCATTGTTTTAATTGAATCATTAAAATCATTGTAAGCTTTCTTGGGTGCATTGTCGACAGTGTTCGACATCCTTCCTTTACGCAAAATCAAGTGAGGGCATGAGTTTTTAAATCAAACTGTAGAAATTACATAACTGATATGTTATATGTCTAAGATTCTCCTGATCATACACTATTTTACTTCATGCACAATACATAATCTATTCCACCATTGATCATCATATGCGGAAATTAAATCAATTGCATGCACACATTAAAACCATAAAAATTCACACACATTAACACAGTGATTTACGGGAAAGCCTGAAGCTAAAAACCCCAACTATATGTATATAATATATGTCATAGAGATCATGTAAAAATCCTCATACAAAGCTTCTCACAAGCTCTTAGTACAATCCAATCGCTACACACTAATCAGGTCCGATCTAGCAAATCCATGCACTGATCTTTGCCACCTACTAGCCTGCCTCTACTGCACAATCCCTACTGAAGAATGGCTCTGAATGAACTATAATTGGTTCATCCTTGCTTTTGCAATCCTCATTTGCATCTCCATCAATGTGTGGTGCAAAATCATGCAACACTATAGTCACAATTGATAGTCAACTTGCCCTTTCACCTATCTCTCCACTGGTCTCCACTGAAACTGTCCATGCACTGTAGTTAACTGATGTATTCTTCAGTTGATTAATGAGTTAATATTTATTGAATTAATTAATAATTAATTCACACCACTCTCGCTAGTGTATCAATCAGTTAGACTAGTTACAACTAGCTCAACTGTGTCTAACTGAGTTAAACTGAACACAACTCCATCAACTACTTCTACTAACTCCACCAAACTCTGTCACATGAGTTCTAACTGAAGTCTCCATGCAATAGCTCCACTTAACCCTCAGGAATAGCGTAATTCCTTCTATCAGCTCTTGTGCCACATCTGTGCACTTAACTGAAGTGCTCCAAGAGAATAAGTTAATGTTTATAGTCCAAATATTATTAAGTGCTAATAATATTCGACATATCTATTTTTAGAATGGAAATATAAAAATAGATTCCGCCCAATATGTCTAAAAATAGAAGTCCATCTATTTTTTCCAACTTGACCAACCATCCACAAATAGCATCCTGCAACTCATAGAATATGATCGACATGTCTAAAAATAGACTTGCGCCAAAAATAGCCTGCGGGCCCACTTAATGAAGGCGACTCTTTTCACTAAGCTCATCATATTGTTGCAATCTCAACACTCCCTCTCAACAAGATAGGGATTATCTGCCACCCCCGATCCTGCCTCTATGATATTCGAATTTGCTCCTGGTGAGCGCCTTCGTCAAGATATCGGCATCCTGATCCTCCGTAGGAATGTAAGAAAGTAACATGATCTTCCGCTGCACACAATCTCTGATATGATGATACCAGATGTCAATGTGTTTAGATATATCATGAAATACTGGATTAACTGAGAGTTTGATGCAACTATGATTATCACAATATGTCACAGTAGGATCTAAGTGTGAACCGAACAACCCGACCAAGATATTCCTCATCCATATAGCCTCGCATGCAGCCAAACTTGCTGCCATGTACTCGGCCTCCGCTGAAATGAGTACCACGGACCTCTGTTTCCTGCTGTTCCAAGAAACTACTATAGAACCGATACTGAAAATCCCTCCAGATGTGCTCTTTCTGTCCGTTGGGCTCCCTGCCCAATCTCATCTATGAAGCCATGCATCTTCACCTCATCCAATTGTCTGTACCATAATCCATATCCCGATGTGCCTCTGAGATATCTCAATACATGCTTCCCCGCCTTCCAAAAGAGCTTGGTAGGCTTAACCATAGCTTGTGAAAGCTGGTTAACAGCATAGCATATGTCCGGTTGTGTATTGACTAGATACATGAGCGAACCAACCAACTGTCGATAAACAGTGGCATCCACTACCTCTGTCGATGTAGCTTCCTCTTTCCTCCAACCACCAGGAAGAGGAGTGTCGATAGGCTTGCAGCCTTGCATGCTCAACTTCTCCAGTATCTCTCGGGCATACTTGCCTTGTGACACAAACATTCCATCACTGCGCTGCCAAATTTCCAATCCCAGGAAATAATGAAGGAGGCCCAAGTCCTTCATCTCAAACTATTTTGCAAGATCAGCCTTGCATGAGAGTATCAACTGTTCATCACCTGTCAAAATAAAATCATCTACATAAAGTACAATGATCAGCAAATTACCCTCCACCACAATCTGGTATAGGTTCGGATCTGCCTCACTCTTGGTGAATCCAAGACTGGTGAAATAACTGTCTATCCGTGTGTACCAAGCACGAGGTGCTTGTTTCAACCCATACAACGCTCTTTTGAGCCTGCACACATACGAATCACTGCTGAAGATCTTGAAACCTTCAGGCTGCTCTATGTACACCTCCTCTTCAATGACTCCATTGAGGAACACAGTCTTCACATCCATCTAATGAATGTGCCAACCCATCTGCGCTGAGAGAGCTAGGATGCTCCATATGGAAGAATACCTTGTGACAGGTGCAAAGGTTTCTTCATAGTTGATCCCCTCAATCTGTGAGAAGCCCCAGGCAACAAATCTTGCCTTGTAATTCTCGACGCTCTCGTCAGCATCTTGCTTCACTTTGTAGATCCATCTCGGATCTACCACTGATTTCCCTTCCGACCTTGGGACAATCTCCCATGCACTGTTTCTGACAATCGAATCATACTCTTCCACCATGGCATCTACCCATGCAGGGTCCTCCACAGCCTCCTCGAAAGAAGATGGTTCCATCACAATACACTTGCTCATCAGAGCCATGTATCCAGTATATCGGTCAGGTGACTATCTCTGTCTGCGCTGTGATTTAGGTGCTCCTACAATCTTCTCTGCATCAAGATTCAGTTGCTCAACTTCTGTATTTCGCTTCCACCCTTTGATGGTTGACACTGCATGAGTGGTTTCTTCCACTCCATGAACCTCCTCTTGTGACTAATCCACATCCTTAGGCTCATACTTAGGAACTAATAGCTCCTCATCTGCTTGCAAGTGTGGCTCCCTCTCAAGTGAACACTTCATGGCTTTCTCCTCATGAAATTTGATATCCCGTCGCACAACAGTCTTCCAACTGTCTGGAAAATACACACGATAGTTGTGGGGTGTTTCAGTGTACCCCAAAAATATCCCAACCTCTACGGTCGGCTCCAGCTTCTTCCTGGCATCCTTCGTCACATGAATGTAAACAGGTGAGCCAAAAATCTTCAAATGAGAAATATCAGGCTTCTTACCAGAAAACGCCTCTTCGGGTGTACTCATGCCAAGTACTCTATGAGGACAATGGTTTTGCACATAAATCGCAGTGTTGGAAGCTTCAGCCCACAAGTGTATGGGAAGGCCCTGATCATGCAACATTGCCCGTGCAGCACCCACGATTGTTCTATTCTTTCTCTCCACGACCCTATTCTGTTGTGGGCTATGAGGCGCTATGAGCTCTCTTTGAATTCCTTCTGCACTGCAAAAGTCCTTGAATTCGCCAGAGATGAATTCACCACCAATATCGCTCCTAAGAGCCTTCACTTGCTTCCCCGAATATTTCTCCACCAGTGCCTTAAACTCAGAGAACTTAGAGAATGTCTCGTTCTTCTTCTGCATGAATAAGATCCAACACTTACGAGAAAAGTCATCAACAAATATCACATAATACCTGTGCTTTGCTGTCGAAGTTATTGAGAAAGGTCCACACACGTCTGTGTGAATTCTCTCAAGGATCGTCGTGGTGTGAATATCCTTCTCATGAAAGGTGGCTTTCACAAATTTTCCCAAAGTACATCCCTTGCACTGATCTGACTGCGCAAGTGTACCTTTGGGAAGCCCGGTAGAAATCTGCTGCAAAATTTTCAAAGCGCCACGGTGAAGATGGCCCAATCTCCTATGCCATAGTTCGCTCTCATCCCGGCTCACCACTCCTTCTGCTTTGCCTACCATTGCTGCGTAGCCATCTACCTGCAATTGATAAAGGTTCTTAACTCAAACCCCTATCATCTGAGTTTCACTAGTTTCCTTACTGCGTAGGAAAGCCTTTCCCTCGCTAAAGACAACATCATAGCCCTTGTCTTCCAACATCGCCACAGAGATCAGATTCTTCTTCAATCCTGGAACATGAATGACATCCTTCAAGATGAAAGGTTTTCCAAACTCCCTCTCAAAGGAAATGGTCCCGATACCAGTCGCACTATATCTACCATCATCGCCCATCTCGATGTGCACTCCAAAATCCTTCTCATCCAGATCAGTAAAAAAATATTTGTCTCCGGTCATATGGAAAGATGCACCACTGTCAAGAAACCAAACTAAACCCATCACACTTGAGACCAAGCATGTGATCAGTGAAAAATCAAGCTCAAACTGCAAGGCTAAGGCCTCTCCAGTTGCAGATCTAGCAGCCTGCTTATTTTTCTTCTTCTGTGGACAATTAGTGGTGTAATGTCCGTGTTGGTGACAGTGAAAGCACTTCACCTTGAACATGTCCTGCTTCTTGCCTTTTGCACCGGATTGAGAAGGATTTTTCTTGCCCTTCCCCTTCCTTGCTTTGGCAGCCAAAGCACAATTTTCTTCATCTTCATTCTTCGATGAAGATCCATCTCTGGTACTCCGCCTTATCTCCTCCTGCACAAGATCCAACCAAAGTCACTCCCATCCCGACAGTTTCTCCCGACCATTGATAGAGTCCTCATAGGAATGCCAACTCTTCAGAAGCCCAAGGAGAGCCAAGCTCACCAATTCATCTTCATCTACATTAACCCCCACACTTCCCAGCTCATCCCTGCACTGGAAAAACTTCATTGGGTACTTGGGTATACTTTTGCCCTTCTCCATTTTTATTTTCCTGAGTTTATCTTTGAGTGCGAACTTCCTCTGGTCGCTCTTTCTTTTGAAAAAGTCTGTCAAAGCTTTCCACATCAAGAATGGAGAAGATTTACCATGAAGGCTAGACACTATGTGATTCTTCACACCTTCCAATAGAATCCTTCGACATTTTTCTGTCTTCTTTTTCCATGCGTCAAGTGCGGCAGCATTGCTAGAAGCAGGTTTTGGAATTTCTGCATCTGTGAACTCCTTCAACCCATTATCCTCTACCACCACCTCCATCTTGTACTTCCATGCAATATAATTCGAGCTTCCCTCAAGGGCATACTCCAATCGAAATCTGTTGAAAGACATCTCAACTTCGACACCAAGAAAACACTACTGAAAATTCGAATTCCACCAGCACAAAACTCAACCGCTTCAATGATTTGCAATTGCTCCAATGATAAATATACCTCTGATACCATGTAGAAATTATATAATTGATATGTTATATGTCTAATATTCTCCTGATCATACACTATTTGACTTCATGCACAATACAGAATCTATTCCACCACTGATCATCATATGAAAAAATTAAATCAATTGCATGCACACATTAAAACCATAAAAATTCAGACACATTAACACAGTTATTTACGGGAAATCCTGAAGCTAAAAACCCCAAATATCTATATATAATATATACAATATAGATCATGTAAAAATCCTCATACAAAGCTTCTCACAAGCTCTTAGTACAATCCAATCGTTACACACTAATCAGGTCCGATCTAGCAAATCCATGCACCGATCTTTGCCACCTGCTAGCCTGCCTCTACTACGTAATCCTTGCTGAAGAATGGTTCTGAATGAACTATAATTGGTTCAGCCTTTCTCATGCAATCCTCATTGGCATCTCCATCAACGTGTGGTGCAAAATCATGCAACACTATAGTCACAACTGATAGTCAACTTGACCTTTCACCTATCTCTCCACTGGTCTCCACTGAAACTGTCCATGCACTGTAGTTAACTGATGTATTCTTCAGTTGATTAATGAGTTAATATTTAGTGAATTAATTAATAATTAATTCACACCACTCTCACTAGTGTATCAATAAGTTAGACTAGATACAACTAGCTCAACTGTGTCTAATTGAGTTAAACTGAACACAACTCCATCAACTACTTCTACTAACTCTAGAAAACTTTGTCACATGAGTTCTAACGGAAGTATCCATGCAATAGCTCCAATTAACCCTCAAGAATAGCGTAATTCCTTCTGTCAGCTCCTGTGCCACATCTGTGCACTTAACTGAAGTGCTCCAAGAGAATAAGTTAATGTTTATAGTCCAAATATTATTAAGTGCTAATAATATTCGACATATCTATTTTTAGAATGGCAATCTAAAAATAGATTTTGCCCAATATGTCTAAAAATAGAAGTCCATCTATTTTTTCCAACTTGACAAACCATCCACAAATAGCATCCTGCAACTCATAGAATATGATCGACATGTCTAAAAATAGACTTGCGCCAAAAATATCCTGCGGGCCCACTTAGTGAAGGCGACTCTTTTCACTAAGCTCATCATCTTGTTGCAATCTCAACACAAACAAGCAAAAATTTCACATCTCCTGCAAGCGTGTGTGATTATTCATTCAAGCAATTTGCATCAAGACAGTACAAAGTTCAAAACTTCAAGCGAGCTAGAGTGAAGTTCATTGCAGCAACCATCAAAGCAACCAAACAAGTTCAACTCTAACACCAATCAAGCAAGTTGAGATCGACATCAAGCGAGCGTGGCTATTCATTTCAAGTGAGTGATTAAACAAACACGATCATCATCAAGCGAGTGTGAATTCCAGAGTTTGAGCAAGAAAGTTCTACAATTCTAGCAAGTGTTCCAAGCAAGCGCAATAAGCAACAAATCAAGCGAACGTGCCATTCAAGCCACATTCAAGCGAGCCTGTCATTCAAGTGGAACAGTTCAAAGTACGACATCTACAAAAAGAGAGCCTGATTTCAAGTGCGCAAGTTTAGATGGCGCAACATATTCAGTTGTTAAACATTCTTCACAGTTTGATCATCTCCAGTGATGAAGACATGGTGCAAGTCAGCAAAGAAACTTTTGCTGATCTTTCACGACATCTATAACAAACAAAAGAAGCCATTGAGTTTCTTCAACTAGAGTCGCAACTTCAAAGGATTGAATTGCAATAAAAGCGTGATACTTTCAAGTTTTTGAACCATCTAGATGATAAGTCATTCATTCAAACAGCTTCAAGTGTCGAAGTTGTTCCAGTTCCAATTTCTTCCAAGCCCATCATCAAGCCATGGGAAGAAATTCAAAATAACAAGAATCGAAGAGGCTTAGGATATGTCAATGATGACATCAACTTGGATATCCTAGATTATTCCAAGCCAATTAAGTTCGTCAGTGGAGGATTTCTTGCAAAACTCACCTCAGAAATTTTCGAGAAAGTTGCAGACAACTAGCAATGCATGCAATCCAAAGTTGCAGACAAACAGAATTGCACGCAACCTAAAGTTGAAGCCCAACTGAAATGTTCTCATTGTCAAAGAACCAGTCATATGGCAGATCAATGTTTTGATCTCCATCCTTGTCGCCATTGTGGAAAACCAAATCATTCCTCAGAAAAATGTCGCAACCAACAATCATCAGCCAGATTGAAGATACATTATGAATGGATCGACCCTTGGAAATGGTCATCCACAGTCAAACGAACTTCTCAGTTCTAAAATTGAATAAAATCCCACATAGTGCAGCCAACAGTGAAAACATGATGGTACTCTCATGCAGTTCAACGGGGGAGTACACCAGTGTAAAACTCCTACACCTAAAAGGGGGGCGTTCAAGAATACTTTCCAAGAGAAGTTTCTCCCCTTTTAGCTGACAAAGGGGGGGAAATGTCAATGAAATTGACAGTGGTTGTCAGACTGAAAGTTTTGACAAAACCAGCAAAAGTAGTCAGTGGGCATCTTCAACAACCAGTGGGCATCAACAAATTTTCCAGTGGGCAGTCGACAACAAAGAAGCAGTGAACAATTTTTAGCACACCAAAAGAAACAATGAGTTGATTTTGACATCATCTGCAAGTGGGCTTTGAACAAATTTTGTCAGTGGACAAAGGATGTTTATTTCATGCAAAGGACAGATGGATCCTTTTGAAACTTGGCACTTGATGGAGTTTTCAAGAAAAATTTAGAGATGAATCAGACATGTAGCTGACTCATGGTCTCTTTAGATTACAGTTTTTCAGCATCCAGCTTTGGTGGTTTTTCAGGCAATGTTTTTTGAGGATCAACATGAGAACTTGGAATATGGTTCCTCGTTCTTATTTTGGATTTTTCATTGAAGGGGGGAATGTTAGCCTCTCTCAAATAAAAATAATAAATCCAAAATAATAAATTAATTAATTAAATATTCCAAGTTAGGAATATGTGCCTAACTCTTGGGTTGTTCCTCAAATATTGGAGTTTGTTTAGTAACTCCTATCTTGGTGGGTTTTTGGTGAGAAATTATCTCTACCAAAGGATTTTAAGATAGCACGGACTATCTTAGACATCTTCTCTCATCTATTTAAATTGTAAACTAAATTCTTTTAATAAGAGAGAATGATGAGAATGCCACGAGGCTAAAGCCTCTTTTTCACCATTGTTTTGTCTGGTTTTGTATCTATGTTTTCTGCAATATTTTTTTGAGTTAATTATTTTTTCTACAGCTGATGATGCTTTGAGCCCACAAGAGGTAGAAAATATGGAAACAGAGGAGGGTGATGATGATGAACAAAGTGATGATAGTGAAGGTGATGAAATCAATGAGGAGGAAGAGGATGATAAAGAAGATGAGGAGGTTGACAGTGAGAATGAATTGAGAATTAATGAAGAGGAGGTTAGTAATAAAATAGAGGACATAGAGGCAGAGAATGAAGAAGAAAATGATGAAAAAGAAGAAACAGAAAGTGAAGAAGAGACAAAGGCAGATAATGAAGAAATGGGCAGTGAGCATGACAATGATGAAGATCAAAATAGTGAGCAAAACAGTGACAAAGAGGTAGAGGGCATGTAAACAGAGGAAGAGGATGACAATGATAAATATGATGACAGTGCATAAGGTAAAGAGGACAACAACTATGATGAAGAAGAAAATAAAAATGCAGAAAGTGATGATGTTGAGGATAAAGAGTGCAATGCTGAAATAGGAAACATAATCATTGATGATACTAATGATGAAAATTAAGAGGGTAATGAAAACAACAAGGATCACAACCATAATCAAGAAACCAACAAGACCACAATCACACCTCTTTCATTGACCTATCAAATAGGGCCAATGCTTGTGTTTTCTGCCTCCAAAAGGCAAGGGACCATGCCATCCACTCAGCTCAGCCACTAGACAAAGGCAAAAAAAAGGTAAAAGAAGAAGAAGAAGATCATGAGGTGGAAAGGGAGTTTGAGATCATTCAGGTAGACATTGATGAGGAGAATGAAGCTAGAATCTCAAACTTTCTCATACAAAACAAAAATGCACTCATTGAAGACCTCCAAGCCAATCTGAATAGAGCCAAAAATGTAAATGATGCCCTTAACTTGGAGAACAGGAAGCTAGGAGCACAACTTGCAATCTATGAACCTAGAGCCATCAAGGCCCGGAAAGAATCCCAAAAGGCATAGGTGAAACTAGAAGAGTTCACGGGCACTTATGAAGAGAGTGAGGATGAGGAAGGACAGTCAAGAAGGAGACCTAGAACCATGGGGTTGAAGAAGGCATTGGCCAAACAAAAGGAACAAGAATCAGCCCTAGTAGAACAAGTCCCTCTAGATGAGATTTTGGCCATGGAAATAGCACATGATCGGGAGCCTTGTTTGGAAAGAGCCAACATACACTTAGAGGCCAAGTTGGAAAGGGAAAATAAGGACCTTGATCTACAAAGAAAGATGACAAAACATTGTGCCTAGAGGAATCAAGTTGCAAGGGAAAAATTCAAAAAGGCCCTCACTGAAATTCAAGCACTAAAAGGAGGAAAATACCAAGAAAACCTTGGAGTCTTGGCACAATATTCTCTACAGGTCTCCCAAACCCCATGAGGGAGACATCCACCAATTTTGAATGAATTTTGACAAATTTTGGTTTTTTGAGAATTTGGAGGCCTATAAGCGTAGCGCCACTGGCTCTACGCTATTCCCTCAGGCATTATCAATAGGAGAAATTTACATTTTTTGATTTCTCATGCCTAGTACACTGTGCTCACCAAATTTCAGAGCATTTGGAGCATTTTTGACCCCTCAAAATGTCAAAAAACACCTCATTTTTCACCTTTCTGCCTCATTTTCAGGCCTAGCGCTCTGCTCAGAGTAGTTTTGGAAATTTGAATTTTTGAGCTGGTTACAGGTGCTCAATTATAAAAATAAATGTTGATATGGAAATAAGACTTAGCATACTTTCCAACGGGCCATCACGGAGCAAAATCCGACATCGGGAAGGTCCCCAAAACTTGGCTGCAACAGGACCTATTTTCTGCCTAGGATGGCGCTGCACTTATACAAATCACTGTGTGTTTTTGGCAAAAATTCAACAAAAAACACTAATTTGATGAAAAATGATATTTTAATGTTTTTTGAGGCAAATTACTCTAAAATTAGGAGCAAGAAGTTATTTTGGCATTTATTTCATGGGATATTTTGTGCCTTGGGCCTTGCATGGTCTCTTAGGCATAAATGACATTTATTACATGTTTTGACATTTTCAAACCCTAGTTAGGGTTTTTTCCCTCCTTTGCTGAATAAATATAGCATGAGGGCTTCATTGTAAATGGTTTTCATTTAATGAGTTTTGAGAGAAATACATGGTTTTATTGAGTTTGAAGAAGAAATTGGTCTTGTGGAGTTTGTGAATGGTCTGCTTTGATTGATGATGAAGGAGGATATCCTGCAGGATCCCTGAGCATGATTAATGGTGATGTGTCTCTGTTAAGTTTTTGTTTCCTTATGTATCATTTTGCTACATACTTCTATGTTGCAGTAGAACAGAAAAGTATATGCTAAGAAATGTTGTTTGAGGCACTTGAGTCCTTCCTGTTTTCTATTGTCTTTATGTTTTCCTCTGTTGGGTTAGTTTAAGGAATTCTTAGTTGCTTCTTATACCTACCTATGCTTGTTTATTCCATGAATGGTTCAATATAGTAGTTTTCAAATATGTTTTATGGTTAGCCCTGCTTATTTGATGCTATTTAAACTTTGTTTTGGAATCTCTCTTTAAAGTACTACTTGTTAGGTTTTAGCCAAAGAGGCCATGCTTTGATCATGCCGTTTTTCCATGCTTGAGAAGTTGCCTTAAATTTCTTTGTATATTGATCATAGATTCTTAGGATTTCCCTCTTCTTTGATTAAAGTTATATGTTATCTTGTATGTTTTCTAACCTTGAAGGTGAAATCACTAGAAGTTAGATAATTTTCTTGCTTTCTATGGTTCACTGATTTGTTCATCTTGAATGCTTGTTTTCTTAAGTATAATAAAAAAGCTATTGTTTTTCCCTGTCTTATGATTATGTCCTTCTGTAGATTAGTATACGAGAACATCTTGTTTAAAAAGTACTTGTTTAAGGATTCTTCACTGCCCTTACACACCTACTATTCTCACATACTTTATGTTCATTTCACTTCACACATGCCTTAAAGATCCATTTTACCATGCTAGATTTTCCATGTTATGCATCCTGTTTCATTGTTGAGATATCCATGACTTTCATAGAATCCATAGGCCAATGATTTGAAGAACTCTCACTCCACCTATTCTACTTGATCATATTACCCAACCAAAACAAACAACAAACCCTACACTTAACAACTAGCCTAAAATCAAACCCTAAAAGCAAACAAGTTCACATCCTTTGCATAAAATAGAGAGAGCCCTCTCTGAGTCTAGGAAGGCTAGGTCCTAGGACTCCAAAGACTGGTCTGATGTTACCCTATGCATTTGGTCTACCAATCTGCTAAATCACAGGACGCTAACATAATGGCGATCATGGTGGGACCTTCTGAGTACATAGTTTCCTGAATACCTCTTAGGACTCATATGACCCTCAGTTAAGCTTAGAAAATAAACTGATAGCCAAGAGTAGAATCTAATTGTTTCACCATCCTAGAAAAACTATGACTCAACTAGACCACACTCATTAAAAACCTTACTGTTGTATAAAGAAACTCAGAAAACACCAAAAATTTATCTTAGATTGGTGTTTTGTAAATTGTTGGTGGTGCACCACAAATACATCTCTTCAAAACAATAAAAAAAATCCACCTGGCAACTCCACTAGCCCCAGTAGGCCTATTAACTCTACTAGTTCTCATTAGACTCCCTGGGATTGTGTCAAATCAGCCCTGAGAATTCTAGAAGCCTAGTTATACACTGTGTGAGTTTAGCAAACACTAAGAGAGGCCAGCCTTCCGAAAAAAAGTTATGAAATTTCAGCCTCTCTACATTTTGAATTTGAAATCTGGCTTCACAAAGGATCCATAACATATCTCACCTAGACCCAAATCCTCTTATTATAGTTGATGAGCCAGAAAATATTTTGTGGCAAACTTCCAAAACTGAAGATTAAACTACTGTCAAGACCATTCATAGAGCAAGTTCTGCCCCTGAACACCTTACAGCTTTGCAAGACCCCTAGTTTGACTTGCACCATACAAAGAACCTTTTCAGAACCGAGTCACAAAGTGGGATTGAACATACTGACTTTGAGCCCATATATTTGCAGTAGAGTTCCAGTAGAGAAGCCTCTCCTTCCACTCCTCTCGACTTTCAGCTTCTCCATCACTTTAGCTCTTTTCATCCCAAGTCTGCTCATAATCAATTTACTAGTCTAAGTACTTCAACCACACCCATCCATACCTCCAATGTTCAAACCACTTCACTTCATCCCCCACCACATCTCACAAATCCTCCCCTTGTAAATCCTCCTTGGATTCCACTAGCCCCCATCATGGCAGCTTGTATGCCCCCCTGGTTTTACCACAACCTCTAGTACGTTTTCCAAATGACTACCAATCCAAGATCCCTCATTTCACAGGAGCTGACTCTACCACTGCCCAACAACATGTAGACAGAATGAATGATGCTTTTGACTACATGGAAATAGAAGAGGAAACCATGCAAATGAGGATGTTTGCCCAAATTCTAGGAGGGGAAGCTAAAAAATGGTTTAAAAACTTAACTCCCAACAACATCCATTATCTCCCTTCCCTCTACCAAAATATCATAAAAAAGTGGGAAATCAAGAAAAACCCCCTCCAAATCCTTTCAGAATATAACAATCTTAAGAGGAATGTGGGGGAAAGTGTACAATATTATTGCACCAGGTTTAATAGTGTCTACAATGCCCTCCCACCTCGCATGAAACCCCCACAAGGCCTAGCACTAGTAAAGTTTCCAGAAGGCTATGATCCGGACATGACCTACCAATTGAGGGAGAGAGACCCCACAAATTTAGAAGAAATGCAAAGAGGGGTTGTGAGTGTAGAGGCCAACTAGATTTAAAAGAGAGCTAGGATGAGGTTGGAAAAAAGAGTCACTTACAAAGATGAAACCATAGCCTCAACCTCCTCATCTGATGCCAAAATAGAAAGCCTAGTTAGGACCAAGGAGAGAATGATGGAAAGGATAAACTTAAATGAAAGAGCACCGCCTAGCGAAAACCAAGCCAATCCTCAAAATAGAAATAGGAATAAAAAATTCAGAAGGGACCCTCCCCAAATTAGACAGAGAGAAAATGACCAACAAATTAGGCCCCCTTTCCAAGACAATTATGTAGATGAGGAGGAAAGAGAGATAGAGGGGTTGGAATAAAATCACATCAATCTGCTAGACTTTGACAATGAGGGTGATGTTTCTCTCACTACAGAGGAACAAAATCTATTTTCCTCAAACCAAAATGAAACCAATTATGAGGATTCTGAATACTAAAAATTGGGATTTGAGATTGCCATAAATGAGGTTCATAGGGAATATGACCTTAGGAGCAAAAAGAACCAAGATGCCCCCAAGAAAAAAAATCTAGGCACTGCTATTAGGAAAACCCCTAAAAACACTCCTAAAAAGATAGCAAGCAACACAAACACTACGGCTAAGAAAACTGATCCAAACAAAGAAAAAATCAGCCAGCAAAATAGTGACCCAAGCTACCCTAGTACATCAACTAGTGGTCCTGAAAAAATTCTATTGTCTAAATCCCCAAATAAAAATCAGCAAATTAAAAGTGTATAAAATTTCATGGCTGATAAAACTGATGTAAATATGCCAAAAACACAAATACCTTTCAGCTTTGAGGGAGAGATTTCCAAAATCAAGATAACCATACCTCTCACTGAACTGGTTACTAAAGAAGTGTATAGGTCCCAATTTTTGAAGGTCTTGAACATAGGAAATGATACCGACACTCTAAATTTAACTGATGACAAGCCTGAGTTGTTGCTTGGACTTGGGGTTGAGGGAAAATATCAAGAAGGAGCTGTCCCTACTTTCTATATCAACTTAAAAATACATTAAAAAATATTACACAATGCCATGCTAGACTCCGGTGCCTCACACAACCTCATGCCTAAAGTTGTGATGGAGAGATTAGGCCTAGAAATAACTAAACCTTACAAAGACTTGTATTCATTCAATTTGAGTAGAGTCAAGGGTTTGGGCCTAATCAAGGATCTTTGAGTCAATTTGGCACAAATACCTGCTAAGAGCCTAGTCATGGACATAGTTGTTGCTGACATTCCCTGAAGTATGGCATGCTTTTATCTAGATCATGGGGAGCCAAACTTCAACAGAACCTTCAAATGGACATGTCATATGCTACTATCCCTGTCTTCAATCAAACCAGGAGGTTATATTGGGAGTCCCACATGAAGTATATGGTAAGTAGCCTAGATAGGCCAAACAACACCCCTATCTATTCCATTCATTCAGACTTAGACTCATTCATCTTGTATAATGAAAATTACATTGGTGAACAAGTGAATGAAAATTACAAAGATCTAGGCCCACCAAAACAGTCAAATCTATCCTCAAATGAAGAACATATCATCCAAAACTCTAGCAGCCCTGAACAACAACATAGTGGCGAACATGAACTATAAACACTTTGGAACATGAGCTTTGTGTTGATCAGTGGTTGTCATTGATGTCAACCAAAGTAGCACCAAGGGCTAATCCAATATTGCATGGGAATTTTTACCTACCAAATTAATGTATTCTAGGTCAATAATGATTTTTATGGTTTCTACTTGTCGAGATGTTTCTGTTGATATATGGCACGCCATGTAATTCTTCACGGTTTGAGAGATATTCATGTTTGAAGTTTGTACCCCCAGTTAGTGGGCTAAAACCCCATGGGGTTGTGGCATGGGTCATTGAAAAGTCATAATTAGTATTTTTTAAGCTCCTAAAATCCCTCCCACGTTCACTTGTTGAAGCCCCTCTCAACCTAAGCATTTATATAAATTATGATCCTCATATCCTCCTCATGCACGAGATTTCGCCATCTGAAACAGGTCATCGTGGAATTTTCGCTCTAACTTGTTTTCTACGAAGGTTAAAAATCTGAAATTTTTATGAGACAAATTTGAAATCCTAAGGAAGCTATTGTGAAAATTTCAGATCATGGTGCGCAATATTTTCAGAGATAAGATCTGTGGAAGTCAGTGTTTTTGCAGGCTCTTGAAATTCATCTCAAAGAAGTAACATTGGGAAAATCATCATAACTCTCTCTCTGAGTATCAGATTGGAATTCCATAGAAAGTGGAAGATAGTGCACATTTTTTTGTTTTCTTTCTATCAATTTCAGATCCTAATAAAGAAATAATGACACGTGGCATGCCATACAAGTTCACTCTGCTGAAATAGTTCATAATTAGGGCATTGTGAGAGATTGGGTATAACTCTCTCTTGAGGAATCCAAATTGGGTCAGACCTATGGCATTGGAAATAAGACTCAGAGGAATATTACAGTACTGAAAATCACATATTGGGGATCTGAAATAACAGAGATACACCAGATTCAATATCAAGCTCCTAGAAGGCAAAGAAAAAGCTAGATCATCTATTGTCAAGGGCTGCAAAGGACCAGAATTTCTAGGGAAGAAAAGAAAAGCAAGGTGCAAAAGAGGGTAGCATGACAAGAGCAGAAACCAAGGTGCATAAAAGTAGCAAGAAGTTCATCACATGAAGTTTTCCAGTGGACAGTACTGCATACAACCATTGTAAAGGTATCATTGTACAAAGTCATTGTAAATACAATATTGTACAAATTGTACTAGTATCTATCTACCAAGAGTTGAAGAGGCAGTTTCGGGTGGTATTGGATCATCATTAGATGGTTGTGTCATAGTTGGGGTTATGTTCTAGTGTGTCTTATTCTTCTACATCATTCTATATTATTGTAAAGTGGACCATTTTCCTTGGTATGAGAGTCCATTCTTATTTTATTCTTCTACAGGGTGGTAGGGTGGTGCTAGGGTGAGTTGTAGCTCATTGGGTGTTAGGGCATTCGTTTAGTTGACTACTGAATAATCTCAGGCGTTGGAGTGTCCATCCAGTGGGAGTTGGAGAAGAATGCTTTTCTAGATTCTAGGAGGTTGGAGCTTTATTTTCAATCGGAGTTGAATATTAAAGAATTATTTGAAAAACATTAGGTGGTTTTTGTCTCGGAGTGGGTTTCCACCTTAAAAACTGTGTGCATTTGTGTTCTTCTTGTTTACTTCTATCATTGTAAAAACACTGGTAATAATTGAAGATTAAAAAATGCTCTAATTGAAAGGAATATTGATTCACCCCCCTCTTAGTATTTCCAAGAATTGGTATCAAAGCTTGGTTCCTTCATTAAAAGTTTAACAGCTAGAAGGAGGTCATGGAGCATACCAAGAATGGTGTACCTCTATTCAATGAAAATAATTATGCACTCTGGAAAGGAAGAATGGAGGTCTATCTCTTGGCGCAAGGTTACGAAGTATGGGAGACTATTCAAAATGGATTTACATCAACCGCGGATGAACAAGGTAAGAAGAATTTCCTAAATGATGCAAAAGCAAAGAATATTATTATCAGTGGACTTATTGAATCTACTTATCATAAGGTGTTGGGTTGTAAAACCGCCAAAAATGTATGGGACAAGCTTGAGAATATATATGCAGGTGACTCAAATGTCAAAGGAGAAAAGCTTCAAATCTATAGAGAAAAAATTGAGCAACTCAGAATGAAAGAATATTGCAACATTGATGCATACTTCCAATACGATGATGAAATAACCAATACTCTAGAAGGATTGGGAGAGCCAGTTGATGAGAAGACTATTATACAGAAGATTCTTAGAACGTTACCAAGGAGATTCAACCCAAAGGTATTGGTCTTAGAATACAGTGCAAATCTGGACAAACTCAGAAAAGACGAATTACATGGAGTTCTCATAGCATATGAAATGGGACTTGATGAAGAAGAGGGTACGCCAAATCTAGAAACTGCATTTGTTGCATCTAAGAAAACCAATAAGGAAAAAAAACCTTCAATTGAAATGACATGCACCTGCAAGTGTGAAGAAAAGGGAGATGATGGAGAAGGTCTTTCAGATGAATAATATGCTTACTTTACAAGAAAAACAAAATTGGTAAGGGAAAATTCAAAGGTAAACTTCCATTGATATGTTTCGGTTGTGGTGAGGTTGGGCATTTCGCAGCAAAATGTCAGAACAAAAGTGATGACAACTAAAAAGGAAAGGAAGGCTTTAAGAAATTCAACAAGCAAGGAAAAAAGAAAGGATCCAAAAGGAACTTTCTCTCTAAAGAAGATAGCTCATCATCCAATGAAGAAAGTGACAGCAAAGAAGAAGCCAATGAGAAAGTATTGTTTATGGCCAAGCACAATAAACAAGAGGTATCAAACAATGAAGAAGAAGGGTTGACCATAGAATAATTTTATGAGGAGGCAATCAGGCTTATAAAAGAGCTCAATTCTGAGAAGATCCATTCCAATAATCTTGAAGAACAAGTTCAAGGTCTCAAAATTGAAGTTGAAGAACACAAATGTATTGAAGAGTCACTTCAAAAGAAGTTGGAAAAAGCAACAAGGAAAGGGAAGCATTAGAAGCCGAAGTAGTCTCGCTGCGTAAGGAAGTGAAGAAGGGAATAACTGTCCAAAACTATGCCAACAAATCAAGAGGATTGGAAGAACTCATCAACAATCAACGATCTTACAACGACAGAACTAGCCTCGGTTACAAAGAAGAAGAAGCAGGACCTTCTACAACAAAATACAATGAACCTATGAGATCTGACATACATGTAGACTTGATTGGACAATATTCGCAAGCACATCCTTGGAAGATGGTTCCTCGACGAAGATTTCCATCTAGGTACCAACATATTTTTCATGGCTATTATTATTCATGTGGAAAATTTGGTCATAAAGCTGTAGAATGTCGCACGTGCCCTAAGAATCAATACAATTCCAGGAGATCGTTCAAATATGAACCTCCGAGGGCTCAACGATACATCAATAGATTTGAACATTTAAGAAATAATATGGAATGTTACAAATGTCAAAACTTTGGACACATAGCCAGAGACTGCAGACTTGAAAATCCTCCAGAAGAATCTTCAAAGCCACAGAATGAACGAACATGGAGGAAGAAGAAGACTGTTAATTGTGCTCTCACTCTCAAGGCTCAAAACAAAAAAGATGTGTGGCATGTTGACAGCGGTTGCTCAACGCATATGATTGGAGATAGAAGGAAATTTGTATCTCTGAAAGAGAAGAAGGATGGAACCGTATCCTTTAGAAATGATGGATCTTCAAATGTTATAGGATCAGGTACCATCACTCTCAGAAGCAAAGATGTTATAGCCAAGAATGTTCTATTGGTTGAAAACATGAATCACAATCTGCTCAGTGTTGGACAAATTTGTGATCAAGGACACACAATGCTATTCAACTCCACAAAATGTGAAATCACAAAAGGTAGGTATGGTAAAATTGTGGCTACAGCAAGTCAAGCTCCAAACAACATATATGTTCTGGATGAAGCAACTAAAGCATGTCTACTAGCTAAAGAAGATGAAAGCTGGTTATGGCACAAATGAATGGGTCACATAAACTTTGACAATCTTGTTAGGATAAGAAAAAAGGAAGCAGTATGAGAAATGCCAAAAATCTCAAAACCTTCCAACACATTATGTGAGGCCTGTCAGCATAGCAAGCAGACAGAAGTCCAATTTAAAACAAAAGAACACTTTGCATCACATCCATTGGAATTGATACATACTAATCTATGTGGTCCTGTGAGAACAAAAGGCCTAGATAGAGAATTATATTTCATGTTAATGATAGATGACTATACCAGGATGACAGCCGTCAGTTTCTTAAAGAAACAATCTAAAGCATTTGAGTGCTTTAAGATCTACAAGGAGTTGGTTGAAAATGAAATTGATTTGAAAATAAAGTGTCTAAGATCAGATACTGGTGGAGAATTCACTTCCAACAGCAATACTGTGAGGAAAATAGAATAAAAAGACAATTTTCAATAGCACGAACACCTTCGCAAAATGGAGTTACTAAAAGAAAGAACAAAACTGTACAGGAAATGGGTAGAACAATGTTGAAGGACTCAAAATTGGATGAAAAATTCTGGGTTCAAGAAATTGATACAACAATCTTCATTATCAATCAAAGTCTTCTCAGAAATAATTGCAACAAGACCCCATAAGAATTATGGAAAGGAAAACCAGCTAATGTAAAATATTTCAGAATCTTCAGAAGAAAATTCTATATCAAAAGAGAAGATCAAAATTTGGGTAAGTTTGAATCACGTGTTGATGACGGTATCTTTCTTGGTTCCTCACGCAAAAGAAACACTTATAAATGTTATAATCTAAGACGAAAACAGATAGTGGAGATCATAAAAGTTACATTTGACGAAGATGGTGTTCTAGCAAATAATGATGAGGATCTAGAATATTTGAAACTTGAGACAAAGGCTGAAAAAGACACAGATAAAATTGTAGAAAAAGAAGCAACTATCAACGAGGAAGAAGTAAATAATGATCATCAAGATATACTAGAACAACAACAAGAAGCTCCTCCAAGGAGAACAAAAGAATGGATTCAAAAGAACCATCCATCAAATCAAATCATTGGTGATATAAATGAAGGTTGATAGCTTCATTCATCACAACAAGCTCACATTGATTTTCTAGCAACCTTTGAGCCTAGTAGTTTTGAGGAAGCCAGCCAGAATGAATATTAGGTAGCAACTATGAATGAAGAACTAGATCAAATCGAGAATAATAACACCTGAGACTTAGTTCCACGACCAAAAGATAAAAATGTCATTGGGACTAAATGGGTGTTCAGGAACAAATTGAATGAAGATGGGTAGGTTACCAGAAACAAAGTAAGATTGGTTTGCAAAGGCTATGGACAAGTGGAAGGAACTGATTTCGACGAAACATTTGCACCAGTTGTCAGAATGGGAGCCATCCAAATGTTTCTCGCTTATGCATGTTCAAGAAAAATAAAATTCTACCAAATGGATGTTAAGTCAACATTTCTGAATGGAGAATTAGAAGAAGAAGTTTACATCGAACAACCTGAAGGTTTTCTACTATCAGAAAAAGAAGACTATGCTTGTAGGTTAAAGAAGGCTCTATATGGTCTCAAGCAGGCTCTCAGAGCATGGTATGCTTGTCTTGATGGATATCTACGTCAACAAGGGTTCAAGAAAGGTAATTTTGATAGAAATCTTTATGTACAAATAGATAAAGATAATTTAACAATCGTTGAGGTATATATGGATGATATAATATTTGGTAGCAATGATGATCGACTAAGTAAGAAATTTTCTACAAAGATGCAAAGTGAGTTCGAGATGTATTTACTTGGTGAGCTGACATACTTCTTAGGACTTCAAATATCTCAGCAAGAGAAAGGAATATTTATATGTCAAGTCAAGTACATCAAGGAAATGCTCAAAAAATTCAAAATGGAAGATTGCAAACCCGTCCTTACTCCGATGGTAATAGGTTGCAAATTGAGCATAGGCGACTCATCTAAGCATGTGGATCAAAGGTTGTGCAGATCTATGATTGGTGGTCTTCTATATGTAACAACCTCTCGGCCAGATGTTATGCAAGCAGTTGGACAAGTAGCAAGATTCCAAGCAGCACCAAAAGAATCACATATTATTGCCGTAAAAATAATTCTTCAATATCTAAAAGGCACAAAATAATATGGTTTGTGGTATCCCAAGGGTAACAATCTCATTATTCAAGCCTTTACAGATGTAGATTGGGCAAGAAGCATTGATGATCTTCAAAGTACTAGTGGAGCATCTTTCTATCTAGGTGGTTGTCTCATATCATGGTTGAGAAAAAAGCAAACCTCAATCTCGTTATCTATAGCGGAAGCAGAATACATTGCAACAACATTATGTTGTACTCAAGTCCTTTGGATGAAACAAACTTTTCATTATCTTCAAGTACAATTCAATGAGCCTATTCCGATATTCTGTGACAACACTAGTGCCATTAGCATCTCCAAGAATCCTGTCATGCATTAAAAAAAAAAACACATTCCGATCAAATATCATTTTGTTAGAGAAAAAGTCGATGAAAAGAATATCAAACTTGAGTATGTTTGTACAAAAGAACAAATTGCTGATATCTTCACTAAACCTTTACCTTGTGAAGCATTTAAATATATTCGTCAGAAGCTTGGGATTCTCCCAAGTTCTTATTATATTATAGGTATACAGGATGGTTGTGTGTCAGGGGGAGTGGAAGTGTGTACAGGTCCGCAGGATGGTTGTGTTTCAGGGGGACTTACCCTTTGCCATTGATGTCAAAGGGGGAGAGAATGTTGTAGGAAAAGGTGTCATTATCGCAGGGGGAGTACTTGTGTTGTCATCAATGCCAAAGGGGGAGATTGTTGATCAGCAGTTGTCATTGATGTCAACCCAAGCAGCATTAGGGGCTAACCCAATATTGCATGGGAAATTTGACCTACCAAATTAATATATTCTAGGTCAATAATGATTTTTATGGTTTCTATTTGTCGAGATGTTTCTGTTGATAAATGGCATGCCATGTAATTCTTCACAGTTTGAGAGATATTCATGTTTGACGTTTGTACCCCCAGTTAGTGGGCTAAAACCCCATGGGGTTGTGGCATGGGTCATTGAAAAGTCACAATTAACAATTTTTAAGCTACTAGAATCCCTTCCACGTTCACTTGTTGAATCCCCTCTCAACCTAAGCATTTATATAAATTGTGATCCTCATATCCTCCTCATGCAAGGGATTTCGCCATCCGAAAAAGGTCATTGTGGAATTTTCGCTCTAACTTGTTTTCTACGAAGTTTTAGAAGAAAAAAATTTTATGCAACAAAGCCGAAATCCTGAGGAAGTTGCTTTTAAAATTTCAGATCAAGGTGCACAATATTTTCGGAGATATGATCTGTGGAAGTCAGTGTTTTTGCATGCTCCTGAAATTCATCTCAAAGAAGTGACCTTGGGAAACTCGTCATAAATCTCTCTCTGAGTATAAGATTGGAATTACATAAAAAGTAGAAGATAGTGCACAGTCTTTAGTTTTCTCTCTATCAATTTCAGATTTGAATGAAGAAACAGTGACACGTGGCACACCATACAAGTTCGCTCTATTGAAACAGTCCATAATTAGGGCATTGTGAGAGACTGGGTATAACTCTTCCTTGAGGAATCCAAATTGGGTCAAACCTGTGGCATTGGAAAGAAGACTCAGAGGACTACTATAGTACCAAAAATCACATATTGGGGATTTGAAATAATAGAAATACACCAGATTCAATATCGAGCTCCTAGAAGGCAAAGAAAAAGCTAGATCATGTGTTGTCAAGGGCTGCAAAGGACCAGAATTTCTAGGGAAGCAAAGCAAAGCAAGGTGCAGTAGAGGGTAGCATGACAAGAGCAGTAACCAAGGTGCATAATAGCAGCAAGAAGTTCATCACATGAAGTCTTCAAGTGGGCAGCACTGCATACAATCTTTGTAAGGGTATCATTGTACTAAGCCATTGTAAATACATTATTGTACAAATTGTACTAGTATCTATCTGCCAAGAGTTGAAGAGGCATTAGGTGGTTGTGTCATAGTTGGGGTTATGTTCTAGTGTGTATTCTTCTTCTACATCATTCTATATCATTGTAAAGTGGACCATTTTCCCTGGTATGGGAGTCCATTCGTCTTTTATTCTTCTACAGGGTGGTAGGGTGGTGCTAGGGTGAGTTGTAGCTCATTGGGTGTTGGGGCATCTGTTCAATTGACTATTGTCCATCCAGTGGGAGATGGAGAAGAATGATTTTATAGATTCTAGGAATTTGGAGCTTTATTTTCAATTGGATTTGAATATTGAAGAATTATTAGAAAAGCATTAGGTGGTTTTTGTCCTGGAGTGGGTTTCCACCTTAAAAACTATGTGCATATGTGTTCCTCTTGTTTACTGCTATCATTGTACAAACACTGGAAATAATTGAAGATTAAATAATTCTCCAATTGAAAGGAATACTAATTCACCCCCCCCCCCCTCTCAGTATTTCCAACACTTTGATGGCTCTTGTGGAAAATCAGGTTCAAGAATTGGTGTCTAGATACATAACACAAATGAAGGCCATTCATACAAACTATATTTTCAATGCACTAATAACATTGCAGAATATGAGGCTCTCCTCCTTGGCTTGCATTTGCTAAAAGACTTAGGAGCTAAGAAAATCTCTACCCAAGGAGAATTAGAGCTGATGATTAAACAAATCAAAGGTGAGTATTCAGTAAAGAATCCAATATTGAGAGAGTGTAATATTCCTAATTTAGCTTTAGCTAATAGGAATATTAATTTTTCTTTTGAAATCTAGATGCATGAATAATTTAGCGAGGCTCCTAATTTTCTCAATTCTGAATAAAAATCCTTCCTAATGTGAAAGGGGATCTTGAAATAACCAACTCAAGCATCCACATGTGTGAACAAGGTCTAAACTATGTGGAAAAAGTCAATTTTGACCAAGTCAACATGATTTATTCTCAAAGAAGTGGATTCTAAATAAAGCCAACTCAATGTGAATAGAGATCAATCCAGCTAGATAAAATGAAGGTCCCTTGAGTGTGAAAAGGGATAGGGCATGAAGAATCAGTCAAGGTTGACCAAGTCAACAAAGCTGTCTAGATACATTGCACCATCTTGATGGACATTGCAGTTTTTATGGAGGAGCCTTTGCATAGAAGCAACCTCATAGTGGGTGGGACCCTTGGTGAGAGAACTCATAAATTATATAATGAAGGAGATGTCAAGAATATGGACATATTGGAGATTATATTTTTATGTGGTCTGCTTATAATTTCTGCATACTTGGCTGTTTAGCTAAGTTGCTGCACTGCTTAGTGCAAGGGTTTGCGTAGGTGGGGATTCCCTACTCTTTCTTGGAGATCTTGTCTAAGAAATCTAAGAGGAGGTTTCTGATCTGAATTTTCCACTACCTAGTGTTGGGCCAAGCACTTACCTTCAAAAAAAATTTAGTCTCTTCAGAAATCTGCGTTATCTCTTAAGGTGTGTAGTGGAAGGGGTCAAACCCCATTTTGAGAAGCTAGTTTCCCAAGAGGAGGATCAACATTTATCTGGGAGAGCTAGAAAAGGATTCTACAACCATTTCTTTGTATGTTCAACCATTATTATGTATAGCTTCAGCCATACAATTTGATTCAACCATAGATCTGCAGCAACTTTCTCTTGTGTATATTTTCTGTCAAGAAACCCTTACCGGGACTTCTTGGATCTGTATAAAAGAGATTAGATCTCTGTTTTTATGCCTCATTGAGTAATATAATAAGAATATCAGACATATTTCTCTATTTTCTAAGTTTAACCTCTATTTTACTGTGCAGTCTCTTATGCAGCAACTCCGGTATTTTGCAGTCTTGGGGTTTTGTTAATTTTAAGTTGTTTTGAGCATGGGAGACCTGTTTAACTAGGCTAAACGAATTTGTTTCTGAAAATATTTTGCATAAATGTCCTATATTGTCTATTATAAGGGAAACAACCGTTATTTTCCACTGTTATAACTCAATATTCAGAAAATAACGTTTTTGGGGCCAAAACTGCTGCTTTTCCCCACTTGGTGACATTGTATAAAGGCATAGTTTGTTGCTATGATTGTTTAATGATGGATATGTGTTTAAACACATTATATGAGTTGATTACTTGCTACTCTCCAACTTTGGAATACCTTAGGGTATTCTTATTGTTGTAGAAAATTCCAGATTTGGAATATTACAATGGTATCAGAGCAACAATCTTGGCTCAGCCTGTGAGCTTCAAGCATCATGGAGTCTTCTCATGGGGAGGAGGAGATTTGTAGAAGAAATCAGAGAAAAACCTTGTTTTGTAGAGAAAGGTGGTTTTCAAAACTTCTTTTTCCAAATCTGCAGGGAGGAAGCAAGGGCATCAAAGAAATGAGGAGGGAGAAATCTGAAAATCCCTCAGCAAGATCTATACAAGAAGAAGATTATAAATCCTCAACTTATGGATATAAGCACTCAGCCATATCATCAAATCTACCACGTTATATCAACAATTTCTTCATGAAGAGGAAGAAAGGAGATGTGCCAAAGAGAGATACTCTTGGTGATTATTTGCAGGAATATGAAGATCAATCTAAGGAGTTCAAAGATCACTTGAATTTCCAAGGGTTTTACCATATGAAGGAAAAGAGCACAAGGAGAAAGAATCAGGGTGAGGGTAGTATCTTTCTATCCACTTTTGATGGATCACCTCCATGTCCAGTTAGGGCTTGGGTGAAGGAGCTAGACACCTTTGTGCAGAAAAATCAAGTTCCAGAATTTGAAGCCATCAAAGTAGCAGCGCTACATTTTGAGGGTAAGGCCTATGCTTGGTGGTTGTTTGAATCATTTTCCTTAAAGAATGCAAATACATCTACTTATGCAAGGTTCATTAAAATATTAGTAGAGAGGTTTGATGATATTTCATGTGAAACATCTTCTATTGCAACTATCAAACCACATCAAACAAAACTTTTGCATGGGTTGGGAGAGTCTATAAATCCAACTCCATTTCTGAAAACCAAAGAAGAGGAGGTGAGCTTGTTTGATGCTTTTCCAAGGGCAAGGTCTCCTTTGGATGAAGGGCTTCCCTCTCAAAAGGAAGACATGAAGATTCCTTCTTCAAAAGAGGACCAAGATCTAAGGTCTCTTGTTGAAGGTAAGGCAACTTCAATTAGTGAAGAAGAGAAAGGGGAGGCAGGAGAAGATAACGCAGTCATAACAAGGGCACCTCAAGTACCTCATGAAGAAGAGGATGTAGCACTTTCTCCAAAGAAAGAAACTCTTGCACTCTTGCAAGGAGTTCCAAAAGGTCTCACACATATAGCTCTTGGCATAATACATGAACAGCAGGTACTTTCAATGCCAAATGATGAGATCTTGAAGATAGGAGGAGGAAAAGAAGAGGAATGGCATCACAAGATGGAGAGCATATACCCTTCTCTATTTCAAATTTTTCAAGAACAAAGAAGGCAAGAGGACTTATGCAATAAAAGTAGGGGCAAATCTTTCCACCTACATTCACATCCTACTCTATGCCTTGATGCCTCTTTGCAAGGAGGCATTTCAGCAGGAAGACCTCCTGATTGGAGGGAAACTAAAGTGTACTCTCAAATATATGCAGCAGCAACCTATTTATTTAAAGAGGGAACCTTGGAAGGAGCCACTACAATGCTGAAAATCATTGATGGAAGGCTAGGCAAATTTCTGAAATTGACCTTGTTTTCTTCCATTCATCTACTTGCGTTGGAGGGAATAGATTCAGAAATTTGTGCTGATATGAGCATAGTATCAAAAGGCTACTCCATAGCTTTGGGGCAGCAAAGGATACTCCAATATATAATGAATATTTATGAACATAACAAAAAAATAATTTCATTTTTTGTATGCAGGGGAAAAATTATGGAAGTTTTTGAGAAAGAGAACCTTTTAAGGGGAGGGTGACTTTCCTAAGCTTCAATCTTGTCTTGAGCAAGATCAACTGCAAGAAAGGTAGAAAAAGAAAGTTGGGAATACTCCAACATGTGACTTTGACATCAAGCATTTCAAGGAGGAGAGCCATCATATGACAAATGCATCATTTCATATTTCTACATCGCTATCAATATTGGGAAGCCTAGACCCTTATTGGGAGTTCCAACTCTTGATGGAATATTCTAAGGACCTATTCACATGTAAGGTTCTTGATGGGAAAGCAAAGGCTTGGAAGTATAAGGTAGTTAATGGGATCATTTATGTTCATGATCAGATCTACTTAACTAAATATTCCAAACTCAAGACTAAACTACTTGATACAACTTATGAGGTCTTGCTTTCAAATCCCACTAGTTTCATTGGAACATGTCATACTATCTTAGATGGATTCATGCGGGAAAATTTCAAAGAGGATATGAAATCTCATATGAGAAAGTGCATAGATTACTTTTTGGTTGAGGAGGAACGTAGCTCTTGGAAAGAGTTATCATTATCACCTCCTTATTCATTGAGTGTGAGAGGGAGCTCATCTATGAGCTACCTTGCTGATTTTAAACAAGTGTATGACAAACATTGTATTGCTGAATATCATGATGTATTTATTATATACTTGTATTTTCTTAACACTCATGTGCAGGTCTTGGCTCCAAGAGGGGGCACTTTTTCTGATGGGCTTCATGAGCCACTTTGGGCCATGAACAATGGTGATGTTGACCATTCCTTGGGAGATTTTGGAAAGGGGATGTACTCTTCATGGTGTGATTCCTTAACACCAACCATCATACAACTTATCCAAGCATGCAAGAAGGATGGGGCAGCAAAAAAGTGTTGGGGAGAATGCTTGTCATATCATATTCTATGGTAGTTAGGAGGAAAACTGAGCTGGTTGCACATGAGGGACCATTATCCTTCTCCCTTATTGTATATGGCAACTAGCATGATCTTAATTATCATCCCACATGCTGAAGATGTTCTTATTTTTTTGGGAACATGGTTGGAGGAGAGACACATTTGTTGGGTGTGTCTTTGGGGGAAGAGAGTCCCTACTTTTTCTGCATTACATGTTCCAAGGGGAGCATGAGAAACTATGTGGCCACCATTGCATACCACTTGTTTCTTTATGATGTGGACCATATGTTTTGTTGGAGCACTTGGGGCATGCCTCTAATGAGAAATTAGGAGGAGATTTTCTATGAATTACCAAGCTGGAAAGTGATTCATTTTATTTGGATGATAGCATGGAGGAGGGAGGCCCCCATTGATGATGATATTCCCCATGATTTTCATCACTTCTATCTTGAGAAGGCCATGGATCAGCAAGAAGGTTTCCATCGCAAACTTCCATTCTTTCATGATGAGAGCCATTGGGTTTATTCACCAAAGACCAACTTGCACACTTGGGAGGAGCCATTGGAGATGGAATTTTTGCAGAAATTCTGAGCAATGGAGGAGACTACGGGATGAGAGGGCCACAAGAGGAAGAGGGGAGATTTTGCAGCACCCTTGCAGTTGCTTGAGGACAAGCAACATTTGGGAGGGGGAGAATGTAATATTCCTAATTTAGCTTAAGCTAATAGGAATATTAATTTTTCTTTTGAAATCTAGATGCATGAATAATTGAGCAAGGAGGCTCCTAATTTGCTCAAGTCTCAATAAAAATCCTTCCTAATGTGAAAGGGGATCTTGAAATAACCAACTCAGGCATCCACATGTGTGAACAAGGTCTAAACTATGTGGACAAAGTCAAGTTTGACCAAGTCAACATGATTTATTCTCAAAGAAGTGGATTCTAAATAAAGACAACTCAATGTGAATAGAGATCAATCTAGCTAGATAAAATGAAGGCACCTTGAGTGTGAAAAGGGACAGGGCATGAAGAATCAATCAAGGTTGACCAAGTCAACAAAGCTGTTTAGATACATTGCACCATCTTGATGGACAACGCAGTTTTTATGGAGGAGCCTTTGCATAGAAGCAACCTCATAGTGGGTGGGACCCTTGGTGAGAGAACTCGTCAATTATGTAATGAAGGAGATGGCAAGCATATGGACATATTGGAGATTATATTTTTATGTGGTCTGCTTAGACTTTCTGCATAATTGGCTGTTTAGCTAAGTTGTTGCACTGCTTAGTGCAAGGGTTTTCCCGGGCAGGGATTCCCTACTCTTTCTTCGAGATCTTGTCTAAGAAATCTAAGAGGAGGTTTCTGATCTGAATTTTCCACTACGTGGTGTTGGGCCAAGCACTTACCCCATTTTGAGAAGCTAGTTTCCCAAGAGGAGGATCAGCCTTTCTTTGGGAGAGCTAGAAAAGGAGTCTACAACCATTTATTTGTATGTTCAGCCATTATTATGAAGGGCTTCAGCCATACAACGTGATTCAGCCACAGATCTGCAACAACTTTCTCTTGTGTATCTTTTCTATCAAGAAACCCTTGTCGGAACTTCTTGGATATGTATAAAAGAGATTAGATCTCTGTTTTTATGCCTCATTGAGTAATCTAATAAGAAGATAAGACATCTTTCTCTATTTTATGAGTTTAACCTCTATTTGACTACGCAGTCTCTTATGCATCAGCTCCAATATTTTGCAGTCTTGGGGTTTTGTCAATTTTAAGCTGTTTTGAGCATGGGAGACCTGTTTAACTAGGCTAAAGGCATTTGTTTCTAAAAATATTTTTCATACATGTCCTATATTTTCTATTCTAAGGGACAAAACCATTATTTTTCACTGTTATAACTCAATATTTATAAAATAACATTTTTGGGGCAAAAACTGTTGCTTTTCCCCACTTGGTGACATTGTATAAAGGCATAGTTTGTTGTTGTGATTATTTAATGATGGCTATGTGTTTAAACACATTATATGAGTTGATTACTTGCTGCTCTCCAAATTTGGAATACCTTAGGGTATTCTTATTGTTGTAGAAAATTACAGATTTGGAATATTACAGAGAGTATAGAAATGCTACCCTATATCTTCTCAAAACCTTTGAGAAATATTAGCTCACTTTCATCCCTAGAGCCCAAAAATGAATTTCCAATGAGCTTGAATTTGCTACGAGCAATTTCCCAATATGCCATGCAACTGAACAATACATTTTCAAAGTAAAAAACCGGCCTACAGTGTCTGCCAACATAAACCATTAGCAAGTGTTTGAGGGTGATGAACAAATTGATGATTTTCTGAAATCTAGGAATGAATTTGCAAGAACAAGACCAAGCCTAGAGCATGTTAAAGGTGTTTTTGTTGAAGAAAAAGCCCATAAAACAGAGTCGTCCTCTACTACTGATATAAATCTGCTTACACATCCTTGTGAGGCAGAATTGTTATAGACCAAAGGGACCTTGAGGTTGTACAATGTAAAGATGATACATTACCAAGGGGACTTGAACCATTAGAAAAGTCGTTCGACTTTAATGATGTGGCTAAAACACCAAAGATATAATCCACTGAGAATGATGTGGAGGAGTATAACATAGACAACCTAAAGGAACCCAAAATGATCAGACTCTCCAAAACTCTTCCTCCTCACATAAAAAAAAAATATACTGAGTTTTTTCAAGAGTTTAAAGATGTGTTTGCATGGTGGTATGAGGATTTGAAAGCATATGACACGAGCATTATTCAACATAAAATTCCTCTTAAGGAAAATCAGAAACCTTTCAAACAAAAATTGAGGAGAATAAACCCTGTCTTACTATCTTTAGTTGAGAAAGAGATTAAAAATATGTATGATGCTGGGATCATAGTTCCCCTTCGATACTCGGAGTGGGTTTCCAACCTTGTGTCAATTAGGAAGAAGACCAGGGAGATTAGGATTTGCACTGAATTTAGAAATCTGACCCAAGCCTCCCTAAAATATAACCACCCCTTGCCTAAAATGGATCACACACTTCAAAAGGTAGTTGGCTCTAAGACAATCTCACTGCTTGATGGCTTTTCCAGTTACAACCAAGTGCTAGTACTCAAGTGATCAACACAAAATTTCCTTCACCACACCTTGGGGTACATTCATGTATGTTAAAATGCCATTTGGGTTGATGAATGCGGGGGATACTTTCCAAAGGGCCATGGACATATATTTTTCAAAAGACAAGCTACTTCATAGTCATTTACCTTGATGACATCACTGTTTACTCTAAGACTGATGAAGAGTACTTAATCCACTTGAGAAAAGTTTTTGAAAAGTGTAGGAAGTATGGCCTATCCTTGAATCCCAAGAAAACATTGTTTGGTCTCCAGGAAGGAAAAATCCTAGGTCACGTCAACTCTGAAGAAGGAATCAAACTAGACCCCAAAAGGATTGAAGGCATATTGCAAATCCGCCATCCTAGAAACATCAAGGAGTTGCAATCCTTCATTGGGAAGATCAACTTCTTGAGGAGGTTCATCCCCAAACTTGCTAAACTTTTGAAGAATATTACAAAAATGATAAAAAATGAGATAGGGGTTAAATGGACCTTGGAAGGTAAACAACCTTTTGAACTAGTTAAACTAGCACTCACCGAAACACCAGCTCTAATCAGTCCTGATTTTACCAAAGACTTCTACATTTTCTCATTTGCATCTGAACATACCATTGTTGCAGTGTTATTGTAAAAGAACATGATGGGGCAAGAACAACCCATAGCCTTCTTCGGCAAAGCCTTTAGAGATGCTCCTCTAAAGTACAACATCATGGAGAAACAAGCCTTTTCCTTGATTAAGGCATTGAAATATTTTAGAGTTTATATCTTACATTCTCATATCATTGCTTTTGTTCCACACACAGTTGTCAAAGACATTTTCAATCAGGACCTTGATGGTAAAAGGGGAAAGTGGATTGCTATTATCTTAAAATATGACTTAGAAATTAGACCCACTAAACTAGTTAAAGGACAAGGACTTTCAAAACTTATGGTTGAATCAAATTTCCAAGCATTAGATATGAATATGGTTGATGCTTTAGAAGAACAAGAAGAGTGCACCACTCCCCATATTGAAGAAGTATTTCTAAATTCATCTTGGTATGTTGATATCCTATATGTGCTTTTCTATCTTAATGCTCCTCCTACATTATCAAAGACAAAAGCTAGATTACTGAAACAAAAAGCTTTAAATTTCTGCATTTTAGATGGAGTGTTATATTGGAATAATTTTGTAGGAATTTTTCTTAAATGTTTGCTTGAGGATGATGCAGATAAAATCATGCATGAGCTGCATGAGGGAGAATGTGGAGGCCATTTTTACTGGAAAAACACAGCTAATAAAATCCTCAGAGCTAGCTACTATTGGCCCACCCTTTTCCCTGACATCCACAAACTGGTCATGACTTGCCATAAGTGCTAAATTTTTTATGGCAAGAGAAAACTCTTACCTTTGCCTTTGCATCACATTACTGTTGAAGCTCCTTTTCAACAATGGGGTTTAGACTTCAGTGGAGAGATTCACCCCACCTTATCTGCCCAACACAAGTGGATCCTCACTACTACTAATTACTTCATCAAGTGGATAGAAGCCATCCCCTCTAGGAATGCTGCCGACTCAGTCATTATCAAATTTCTTGAGAAAAACATCCTGTCTAGATGTGGTTGCCCCAGAAAGATCATCATAGATAATTCTGCCACCTTTACATCCAAAAGAATGGTTGAATTTTGTTATAAATATCACATCACATTAGGACATTCCACAGCTTATTACCCTCAAGGTAATGGGCTAGCTGAGTCCTCTAACAAAAGCTTGGTCAATATCATCAAGAAGCTTCTGGAACATAATAAAAAAGCATGGCATGGAAAGCTATTACATTCACTATGGGCTAATAGACTAACCCCCAAAAAATCAATCGGTATGTCTCCCTATCAACTAGTGTATGGGATGGATGCCATTTTCCCAACATCCTTAGGAGTCCCGGTGATAAAGCTTTTCCAAGAAGTGCAACCAGAAGAAAATGACATGCAAAGGAGGCTGAACCAAACCATTCATTTACAAAAAATAGGATAGGAGGTCTACAAAAGGACACAAGTAGTACAAGAAAATATAAAGAAAATATTTGACAGAATGACCAAGGCTAATGATTTCCAGATTTGGGATAAAGTGCTGAAATGGGACTCAAGGAGGGAAGACAAAGGTAAACATGCTAAGTTTGAAAATCCGTGGAAAGGAACATACATCATCAGTTCAGATAGAGGTAACAATTCTTTCTTTTTACAAGAGCTGGATGGAGGAGAGATTTTTGGAGGTCCTATCAATGGCAGGACACTCAAGCACTATTTTTGTTAAAATTCCTAAGTTAGAAACTTTCATTCATTGTACAAAACATTGCATGATGAGAGACCATAAAAACAAAAAAACACAGAAACAAAGAAAGAAGGAAAAGAGGGAAAATTTGAAAAGAGGTACAACCCCATACCCAAAAAGAGTACGACCAAAAGTGCGAAAGCCTAAATGCCACTACTTGTTCAAAATGAAGATCTTTTCCAGTCATCTAACCTAATCATGGCTAAATGTGTTTCTCATTTTGTGTTGATAAGTTAGTGAAAGAGAGATTGCCAAATCATTCAAACTTGACTTGTCAAAAAGGATAGAATAGGAATGAAAGATACTAGTTCCACATGCTCAAATCTGAACTCAAGAGAAAGATGGGGATGCATAGAAAATGATAGATCATAACCCTTATTTTTCTAGTTTTGTTTGTACAAAAATAACGTTTGTGTGCATCTTGTCCTAATGCCACAACCCATGGTAAGTCAGATTGCCTAATCCTGATTTAAGCCATGTTTTCAATTTCATGTCAATAGCTTAGAGAATGAGGCCTGTCAAACAACTTAATCTTGACAGTCAAATAGTCTAGGTAGAGAATAAAAGAGTTCACTAACATAATCTAAACTCTTGGAAGCAATAAGGATACAAGTAGGTAGTTTTTTTTTCCCTAAAAAAAAATGTCAAGGGTTTTCCAGTTCAAGTGCACCCAAGGAAGAAATTTGTTTAGGCAAGTAAGATGGGTAGGTAGAGATGAAGTTGAAGTAATCATGTTTTTTAGATTATTGAGATTACAACTTCAAAGAAGCATCAACAAATGAAAAGAAGAAAAAAATATGCCCAATGGATGAGGCACTGGTCTTCATAAAACCAAAGATCTAAAATTCTGGACACCTCCTGAAAAGGAGCTACCCTCCACAAGTGGAGCCACTGTTATTCATTATTAATTTTTCTTTTTATGGATGAATAATGCTTATCCCAGAGTTTTAAAAACAAAATTTTTGAATATTGTGAGTTTTAGAAATCTCACTTCCTTCATTATCCTTAGGATACATTTTTCACTTTTTCACTATCCTATCATGTCATGGTTAGCTTACCACTCCCAGAAGACCCATCATGGGCTCATGCCACTCATTTTCACTATGTTTGGCCACCTTTGACCTTAGCACTCTATTTTTGACTTGCTTAACCCCTCCACTTGCCACCTAGGATCACCAACCAATCTACTCATTCTTGTGATTCCCAGATACATCAAGCATTGATGGTCTAAAAAATATCTCTGTAGGCTCTTTAGGTAAATCAAGTACATTGGATTTTGGATCTTCAATACATCAAATTGTCAAAAACTCTATTTTTCATACTTGAAGACCTCAAAGACAAGCCCAAAGAGCCTCCCACTAGGTCATTTAGGGTTTCATAAGTTTTAGGATTGCTTTGATGTTCTAAATCACCATCTTTCATGTGCCAAGAAGGTGAATCAAAGAGAAATAAGGTCAGCACATGATTGTCCCAAGACAGATTAGAAAAATCTCCAAGAAAGGCCTCCTTGGTCAAAGCACAAATTCTACAAAGGACAGCTGCCCATTTTGACATTTTTGCAGGAATGTCAAGGTGGCTATCAGAAGAAAATGAGGTAAGGTGAGAGGCTAGCTCCTCACTAAAGGACATCCACAAAAAAGAAAGGGAAGTATGCCTATGTTCAAAGAGAATCAGGGTTCTTAGGACTGATTGGCTAAACAGTGTTGCCAAGCAAGAAGCCAATGCAAAAGACCACAAGGACAGAGGCACATCCACACAACCAAGAATAAATTGAAGATTTTTAAAAATTATAAATGAATAAGGGAAAAGGGTGAGGTGAACTGAACATAAATGAATGAACTTGAAAGGGCTATAGAGAACTTAGAAGACAACGCTAATTATTTTTCTCTAACAGCCCTAAAACCTAAAGTTTTGGGAAGATAGGAAAAGTAGGTGAAATTAAGATGATGGGCCTCCATCATGACAACAAAATGTTTTCAAAAGCTATTGGAGGTGAATCCTAGGACTTGCCAAGGCAATAGTGATTCACTACATCAAAGGGAAAGAATGCGAAGAGTATCAGTGTGAAGGAGATCAAGCCTCCATTTTCAGTCATAGCCCTCAAAATGGTCAAAGGAAGGAAAGCATAAGGTTAAGTTTCAAGACAAGAAGTCAAGCTAATAATGAGTTTGTTGTTATATGACTGAAGGTTTTAAAACTCCAAAGAATGACAAAGGAGACCAAAAACAGCTGTGTCATGGCACTTGCAACAAATCAGAAGTGGCCAAGAAGAGACATAGCAGGCGTGATTTATAATCTTTGTCAAAGTGGATGTGTCACTGTCAAAATCAGTAAGAGGGTAAGGAAATATGTTTTCATATCACTTACATTCAGAAGTGTCAAAAAGGGATAAAACATGTTTTTCAGTTTCTCAGTACAGAAAGAGGTTTGACAGTGCCAAGACCCTCAAAGGTTAAAAAGGACCTATTCATCTCTCCAACATGCCATCACCAAAGGAAGAAGAATTACCTTGAAAAGTTTTCAAATCACCTGCAAAAAGGTCAAAAAAGGATATCAATCAAATGATAAAGTAACAAAAAAGTTAGCAAAAGTGGGTTTCTGATTTTAATTTATTTTTCCAAGGTACAAAGGCATCCTATCTATCATTTTAGCTCATTGTGCATTTGAGGAGAGAAAAAACCCTCAAGGAGAAAATTTTGGAGTTTGAGTGAAAACTTCTAGGTAAGTTCACTGGCACTATTCTCAGAACCTGGCGTTGCGCTCATATACCCTGGCGCTGTGCGAATAGGGTTCTCCACAGTGCGTTTTTTGCCCTACACTGCGCATATATCGGGCAACACTACGCGTATAGCCTGGCACTGCGCCCAGGCAGATTGACACACACAGGGGCATGGCGTTGCACCCACAGGCCGACCCGACACCCATTTTTCCGCTTGGTGCTGCATGCACAGAGCACCCGACAGGCTCGGCATTGTGCCCAAGGGCTGACAGGCCTGCACGAGATGTGCATTACACACAGAGCACCTGACTCGCCCGATGCTACGCTCAGAGGCACACAATAGACCCGACGCTGCGCTAATGCAGATAATCCCCCAAATTGAAAAACAAATGCCATGAGTTAAGGGAAGCACCTCCCTTAAGTCCTGGAGCACGCACTGACTAAGGTCTGTAACGCCGATCACAACGACTGGGACGTGCACATCCCGTCTGTTCTTTGGGCCTACCGAACCACTTGTAAGAAGTTGACAGGGAAACCATCGTTTAGGATGGTCTATGGCAAGGAGGCCATTATGCCCATGGAATACATTGTTCCTAGTGTGCGCATCATAGCCTTTATGAATATGGTGGCGCCTGATATCATGGAGGAGCGTTTAGCATAGCTTGTGGCTTTCGAGGAAGATCGTATCATTTCTAATTTCCATCAACAGGTTCAGAAGGCTTAGGATAAGGCATGGCATGATTGGCATATTTGACAAAAGACCTTTGCAGAGGATGAATTAGTCATACTGTATGATATCTAGTTTGTGAAACACTCGGGAAAGTTCCAACAGCACTGGCTAGGGCCCTATATAGTTAAAGAAATCATGGATGGCGGAGCTGTTTGGTTGGCCACCCTGTGCGACCATATGCTACCTAGCTATGTCAATGGAACCCGGCTCACACCATATTGGATCGAATGACTATATGGCTGGAGTAGCTGTATGAAGTGGGGTATGCCCACCAAGGAAGGTATGCATGGAAGGTACCATGGTACACACAGGAAGTAGCCGCAGGTTTGGAAGCTCAGAGGGGTGTGCTATAGGCATAGGTGTATGGTCAGAATGTAGCAGGTGCGCTGGACATGCAAAAGTGCACTGGGCACACAGGAGGTCCGCTGGGAGCGCAGGGGTGCGATGGGCACCTAGGAGGTGTGAAAACTAGCTGTTGGAATAGTAAAATCGAGAAAAATAAAAAGTTACCATTGAAAGGAGCGGGCGATCGACATTTAATAAGGCGATTTCCTAATATTTTTTACCTTTTACTTGATGGTAAGTTCCAAGCAAGGTTCACCCAACCGTTGATCGATCCTCGTGACTATAAAAGAATAAGGATAGATTGCACAAGGGTTCTGTATCACTTGAATAGTTTGTACTTGGCGTGTTTGTCCTAGACAAGTTTGTGCTGTAAGAGTTTCTGTGCCTATTTCCTCCCTTTCATGTCTGAGCATCCTACACCCTCTGACGATAGCAACCCGGAGTTCATTTTCCACTACAGAATGACGGCCACTAATCTCGTAGAAGCCTCAGAATCAGTGACCTCGATGGAACAAGAATCCAAGGAAGTAGTGGAAGTCGAACCAGAAGCTGAGGAAGTTATATGTACGCTGAGTCAAGCAAAGAAGAAGGGGAAAGAAAAACTGTAGGGGTGGGGAAAACCCATGAAATGCGTTGGGGTGAAGCCCCATACTTCCCCACAAAATGTAAATTCCCTACGAATGGTGCCCCAAGCACGTTCGCCCAACCCAGTTAAGTGGCCTTTGTCTGATCAGGAAGAGGCCCAGGTAGCCGAACCAATCAATTGGCTACCATCCTTTGTTCGGCCCCGCTGGCCCTCCACACGTACGCCGAAGAATCTCGATGGCCTGCGCACCTACCTGCAGATGCCATTGACCTTGGGTGAGGTCCCTATCATTGGCAAACCCTTTGGAAGGCTCCATGAGGTGAAATTTGATGATTATGACTTGGCCAATTTGGAGGCATTCCCTGAGTTCACACTCGAATTATATCTTGACAGAATACAAGAAGACGATGGGATAAATATTGTTCCCATTCCCTGGGTACACAGATTGGTAGGTTCTAGGCTCTTAAACCTACTAAGGATGCCGCACTTCTGCCACTACAATATCACAGACCATTTGGTATGTCAGTTGATCGCCTTGGTCCATGATGGTTGCTTATGAATCCAGGATCGAATCCCCATCGATGTTGCGCTCATTCATCGAATCATTAGGGGAATTTTGAGGTCTAAAATGGGCCTCCTAAGCAAAATGTACAATCAAAATTCACTTTATGAGAACCAATCACATTTTAGGGGATGACATCATCCCGAATGGTTGAGGTGGCATTTCTTGAGTGAAAGGTACTTACTTGCCACATTTTCAATGGTGGATAAAAACTCATGGTTAACCATGGTAGTGCTCTAAGTACTTTTAAAGTCATAAACTAAAGTAGTCATAGTAAATGTCATTTTACACTTTTTGAATAAAATAATATTATTGTCATTTCATATTTCTTGAAGGAAACAATGCATATCCATATCCATATATTATATTATATTATATTATTTTTATATAGTATATTAATTACATGTTATTATACAATTTAAATAATACAAATTTTAATTAATAGAATATAATATAATTAAGAATTTATAAATTTATATTTATATTTAGATTTTATTTTAAGTTATTTATGTACAAAGTACAAATGCATTAGTTGTTCAATATTAATGACTTTTACTTGAAAATATCATTCTTATTTATAGTCACATCAATACAATTTTTTTATTAATTTTATTTTGGTACAAATTTTGAATTGATTTTAACTATGGTTACATGGATTGTGGTGCAAAAAGTGAATTGCAGATTCATAAATATTATTTTATTAGTTTAGCTATTATTTTATTATTTCCTTAGGAGGCCCATTTTAGACCTCAAAATTCCCCTAATCTGATCTCCCCATGGAAGGGCCGAACCCTCTGCTGCACACTAGTAAGAAGTACGAGGGGAAGATCGCTAACCACGTGCGTGAACCTACCATGTGGAGAAGAACACTCGAGGCTTCATGATGAAATCCATCAAAGACCCTGGTACACAGTTGGGTACCCTGCTATTGGCATGCAAGATGATGCGAAAATGCCAAGTGACCTCCGTCCCCGCATATGTAATTCAGTTGGGAGGCTAGTACGAGAAAGGGGTGTGCTTCAATTGGCCCTAGTACTTGTGCAACGAGTTTTTAGCCAATGTCCATGAATCCCAGGAGTAGGGACAATCATTTTTTTATTCCTGGTTGTTGCTTTTGATTGCGTTGGTCGCCTAGGAAGTACCTGAGGAATCAATCCTGCCTGAGCTCACCCCAGACATGTGCGAGGGGGATCGATATGTGAACTTGTGGGACTCTAAGGATGTGCAACACATCGAGGACAACCAATTATTTTAGGTATTGTTTCAGAGTAGGCTCGCAGCAACTATCAACTCCCAGCTGCGTCTGTCGCCAACCATCTATGATAAGTATAAAAGCATCGCTGCATTCCAGATGACTATGCATAACATCCAAATCTGAGGCTGCAAGCATCCTGTGTGGGTTTTGCTCCCCTATATGGCTGCCAATGAATATATTAACCGTTTAATTTTACAATGGCCTCCTCACTGGAAGCTTGGCTTCAAAACAGGTGCGAAGGGAACTAAAGGAACAAGTACCATGTAGGTTACCCCTCTTGTCATCACCAAAGACACCGGAGGAATGAGAAAAAGCATGGGGAAGGGCACCGAAGTTGCATTGTAGAAGGGTTCGTAGCCTGATAAGAGTATGGGGAAGGGCGCAGAAGTAGCAGTGCAGAAATATGCACAGTAGGATCTCGGTACCGAATTTCAAGAGGTGGGAGGTGCTGACTCCCCTCGGGGAACAAAGCAAACAGGTGACCCTGCTAAGGGGCCATGGAAGAAGCAACGCTCCCAATGACCAGAAAGTGACGAAATGGTTACAATGACTGAAGGGGATCTTGAGCAAATCGCAGATGCGGTCACTTTAGCTACAAAAGAAAAATGGCTGGATTTGGAAGAGAAGCAGAAAGCCATGGTCGACACACTTCAGGCTGAGCTCCAAGCTCTGTAGCTGAAGATGGACACGCTACAAACAAGTACGATTTAGGTATGAATGGTCTCAAAAACTAGCAGCGCAACACTTGTTATAGCGGAAAGGCGCCTCTGTTCCCTGCCTGGTGCAACCCTCACAATAAGTCCACCTGACTTGGGAGTGCAAGTCTAGGCCTGTGCAGAGGTACAACTAGATCTAGCCAGGTTTCCCCATGAATCCTTGCAGGTTCTCCACACCTCCTTGTTCGAATAAATTCAACACCAGGACCATTGAGTGCACCATCAGCTCAGTCTAACTGAGCAGAAAATTGAGGAAAAGAATGCTGAAGTTTCCCAGGTACATGCTGCATGTACCCTCGCCACTGCGCGGCATACAGAGCTGGAACACCTCATTAGTAGGCTCTGCGCAGACATCTCTGAATATATTCCAACATATGCCACCCCGAGGCCAAGATTGAGGGGTTGGTTGCAATATTATGAGCCTCAAGGACTGAGATCCAGGTGGTCAAAACAGAGATGGAACAATAGATTGCAGACTTGCAAACCAAGTTGTAGCCTGAGACACCACTGGAGGTATAGGCCCAATGAGATGTGCTAGTTATGACGGCCACGAATGTGATTATAGGAAAAATTGCTTAGGGTGCCCAATTACTGGAAACAACTATGCAGTTATGGACCAAGGTGCATCGCGACCCTCTCCTTCGTGAAATCAACTAGGATCTGCACCAAAAGGAAGAAGAATTCGAGCAGTTGGAAGCCACTATGCCTACTCTGATTTCTGCTCAACGATTGGCACGACTGCGAACCAACCACGCCCTTCGAGATGATATTGATGAACTCCACCAGAAGAAGAAGACTCTTAGCAATCGCCTTAAGTCGTGGACTGATGAAGCTCTCAAGCTCTCTCAGGACATTGATGTCACTGTTAAACAACTGAACCAGACCCTGGAGAGCGTCACAGCTATGACAGAGGGACAAAACTCACAAAAATTGGTGGATATTGCTCAGAACGCTGCTGCTCAGAGTGAAGGAGTGCTACCCCCACTGGTTGAGGTGATTAGACTACTGCAGGCATAGGTGGAGACCCCACGACCACAGTGACTCGGGACAAGTCACAAGATTGTGTTGGGGGACTGTTGGAACAGGGTCCCCTAAAGCTGCGGATTTTGTATAATTTTGTATATTTTGGTCTTAATTAGTCTAGTGCAGGGGTTTTGGGGTGGGTCAAAGCCCCAAATTCATTGTAATGGGTCAAGGGTAGACCAAGAGTCTGCAAACCACGGTTTACAGACCATTGGAAGCGTAGGCTAAGTCAATATAAATAGTTGAAAATTTTGAGTCTTAAGGTAGGCAAGAATTAAGTTTGATGCTAAGTGCAAATTGTTAGATCTGTGGTTGGGTCGTTTGGGTAAGTATTCCTGCTGGTTGTGTACGTAGGCTGTGTTTGATTGTATTGGGTTTTGGATGATAATATATGTGGATATAGTTAAAGTATCTTTGTGTTATCTTATCAGACGTGTTACTGTTGATGCGAACCTTTGGGATCTGTTGGAGCTATGAGTATAGTTGTGTTATCTGTTTATGCCACGAATCTATCTGTGTTATGGTATGAAGTGTATCTGTAATATGTTATTAATGATGTGTTATGATATTGTATGCTGGTAACTACTGATATGCACATGGATGTGAAGGTATTCACTAGATCTGTGCATGATAATAGCTCTGTTATACTACGGATTATACTATTAATAAACCTGCGAATAGACCTGTCTTGTGCAAACCTGATAAGCTGCGAATGCAGATTTTCTAGACTTACCTACTCTCTCTTAGGGTGCAGAAACCTGGTTCCAGCACCCTCCCATATTGCTTTGGGTGAGAATTTGGCTTGCACAAGTAGGCCACTGCCGAAAGGGCCAGTAGTATAGGGGTTTGTTGGAAAACCTTCACCTCTGCACCTGGGTCAAGACCCCTCGAGCCAACAAGATCCATTTTGAGGGCCACATCTATTGTTGATCCAAATCCGATGCCAGTTTGACTGCATGCGACTGTCATTTTCCAGATATACTATTTCTGACCACTTTTGAGCTGAGAGAAATGCTCTGTTGTGTCCGGAGTGTCTGTTACATTGAGGACACCCTTTTGATTCATGCGAAAAGGTTTCCTGTTGCCCAAGTTATGTCATTTTAGATGTGGAGGTATAAAGTATATTTTTTGCAATTATATTTATTAATCCTTATGTTTCTTTCGGTTCCCTCTTTTTATTTCGGTTTATAGTTTTTTTTTTTTATTGCCGGATATATGATCTCTTCTCTATGTATGCTCTTTACTCCGCGTTGTGTATGATCTTGGAAAATAAGAAACACAAAGACAAGATTTTTCTGCTATGTATGTTCTTTCCCCGCGTCTTTGTGCGATCTCAGGAAATTAGAAATAGCGAAAAAAAATAGTTGTTGGTAAGACTAACCAGAAATCTAACGTTATTCCGTAAGGGTTGCATTTTTTTTTTTGCACGGATTTTGTGCTTTTTTTTACAAGAAAAATCACGCACATCGAAGAGAAATAAAATAAAATAAAATAAAATAAAATAAATAAATAAACCCTTCCTCCTCTCAAACAATTACAAAATCCTTTTACTAGCTCACTTGGGGTAAAGTTACTTTATGAAAATAGAGGTCTTGGGTTGAAGTCTCTTTCCTAAGCTTCTTTTTCTAAAAAAAACTTTTTGTTAAGTTATTTTTTCTTAATAAAAGAATTTTGGGAAGTTGTCAGTTAAAAAAAAACGGATTTTTTATATTTAAAAAGCGCATGTAAAAGTAACATTTTAAAAGTGACTCTCACTTATTTATAAAAGTGGGTCACATAAAGTAGTTTTTTTTAAAGTGAGCTTATTGTATTAAGTTTAGAAAAGAGTGTCGGGGGGCTTGTGGGAATTCTTTTTTTAAATTACATCTTCATCATCATCTTTCAACCTCTCACATAACCTCTTTAAATTACATCTTTCGACATCTACTACAACTTTTTTTCAAAAATGCATAACTTCTTCATCTGGAAGCCGTTTTCAGAGCCATTTTTTTTTGAACCGGCCTAATTTTTCGAGATCTTTCCATTGGAGTAGTTGGTTTCAGCCCTTTCATATTCAGTTTTTTTTTTTTTTTTGAAATGGAATGTGCATGCCCGGTTATTCTTAACAACAACAATTATTTCCAATGGCTATCCTACATGGTAGACTTACTTACAAGTAAAGGGATTTATAGAATAGCCACATGACAAGAAACTAAACCTATCGATGGAGATAAAGCTGCTAAATGGGAAAATAAAAAAGATCAAGAACGATGGTTGATAGGAATGTCCATTGCTTAAGATATTAGATTTAATATCCAAGACATTGACTCCCCTGATGAAGCTATGAAAAAGCTAAATCCTGTTTTTGGCATTAAAAATGAAATCAGAGCCCACCAACTTGAAAATGAGTTGCTTACTTTGGACCCCAATAATTTCTCCTCTATTGAATATTTTCTATCCAAATTCAATACCCTTAGACTTCTTTTAGAAGGTTGTAAGGTCAAAAAGGAATATTGTAGCCTTATCTATTCCATTATTGTTAAGCTTGGACCTGCATACTCCATATTTGTTTCCACCTTCCATTGCACTAGAGAAGCACTCATTTCTCAAGGAACAACCTACAAACCCCCATCTTTTGATGCCTTCTGTGATTATTTGATTTTGAGAACAAGAAAAATTCTTATACCTTGGTCTTATTAATACTGGAAACTCTTCTAAGAAAGCCTTAGCAGCCCAACAACAACCATACCCAAAGAATTCTAAGAAGAAACATACTAAAAAGAATGGTCCTAAAGAAACCAAGGGTCTTAAGCAATTTCATCCACAAACTGAAAAATCAACTCAAAAAACTGGTAAGGAAAATAAAAAAAAGGGAAGAAGACATATATACATTGAAACTTTTTTAATCGTGATGCTATGACACGTAGAATGAAAATGTTTTAAGAAGATGGAAGCCTTGGAAACAACAATGAAGAAGCACAACATCAATTTGGAGAACTATTCAACTTCATCTTCAGGAATGGTACTTTCTTCTTATGGTTGTCAAGCATCAAGATCTAGTTATGCTTTGAATGTATCTTCTTCTTCTCATTCTCATGAGTGGCTCATTGATTCTGGAGCCTCTTACCACATGGCACAAAATAAATCCACGTTTTCTTATTTAAATGACTGTAACACCAAAAATATTTATGTTGGTGATGATATATCTCTTAGTGTTGTAGGGTATGGAACCATTCAACTAGATAATGGTTAGTTTAATGATATATTATGTGTTCCTATCTTGTCCTGCAACCTTCTATCAATTTATCATATTACTCATTCAGGTGAAGGGAAAATAATATAATTCTCACCTCATGATGTTGTAATTAAGGACCTCAAATATCCTTGAAATATTTCAGCTACTTGCATTGCTGATGATTCCACAAGGTTGTATAAGTTTGACAACTTTGGGTCATCATGTCTTCCCCGCGTTTTTGTTTCTCATAATGATGAAGTGACCAAACTTTGGCATGAGAAATTTTGTCACTTAAACTATCGATCTCTTCAAACTCTATGTAAAAAAAATATGGTGACCAATCTTCCTATGGTACCTTTCCGAGATGGTGTTTGTTCCGGATGTGTACTCGGAAAGCATCATCAGGATAGTTTCAAAAAACGTGCCTATTTGCACGCTTCTGCCCCTTTGCAACTTGCGCACAGTGATTTATGTGGTCCACTTCCTATTGTTTCTTTCTCTGGCTGCAAGTACTTCTTAACTTTAATTGATTATTTTTCCAGACGCACTTGGGTATACTTCTTAAAACTCAAGAGTGAATTTTTTAACATGTTCTTGGCCTTTAAGGCCTTTGTTGAGAAATAATTTGGACATCACATTCTTAAGTTAAGATCTGAAAATGGAGGAGAATATGTTAAGAAAACAATTATCCACTTTTGCACTGAGCATGGCATTCAATTGCAACATAATGTTCCATATACTCCATAAAAAAATGGTGTAGCTGAAAGGAAGAAGCGCACTCTAAAAGAAATGGCTAATTGTGTGCTTCAATCTAAAGGACTTAGTCTTAATTTTTGGGCAGAAGTAATTAACTATGAAAATTACATAGTAAATCAGACTCCTACTAAGGTTTAAGGGAATATAACTCCAGAAGAAGCTTGGAGCTCAATCAAATCAGATGTAAGTCACTTTCATGTTTTTGGAAGTGAAGCTTGGGCCCATATTCAAAATGCGAAACATAAAGCCTTAGAACCTAAGAGTGAAAAATGCATTTTTGTTGGATATTCTGAAGATGTCAAAGGATATAGACTTCTTCAGCCAAAATCCAAAAATGCAATCATTAGAAGAGATGTAAAATTTGATGAAATTATATCGTCCCATGAGCCTAGTTCGATGAGTGTGCCACCTTTGGCCTACAAGCCTGATTCAGTATATGTGCCACCTCTCTCTATCTTTTCTATTTTTGACAGCATTCCTTCTAGTTCAGATGATGACATCGAGGATGAAAATCCTCCTCCACCTCCTCAAGATATTCCTTCAGCTCCACAACTTCCAATATGGGTCCTCTCTACTTGGGATGCAGCAGGTTCTCTTGCAGATGACCCTGCAGATTAACATCGTACACATTCTCAGTTCAAAATAGCCTCTTCCTTATTGGCTAAAGTTCCAGAAAATCATGATCGAGACACCTTTGAAGAAGCTTTAGGTCATCCAGATTGGGATGAAGCTATGAATGAAGAATATATTTCCTTATTGGCATACAATACTTGGGATCTTCTTCCTCTTCCAAATGGAAGAAAACTTGTCAGATGCAAATGGGTTAACAAAACATAGTTTGGACTAGATGGAAAAGTGGATAAACATAAAGCTCGTCTTGTTTCCAAAGTATTTTCACAAGTTGAAGGCATTGACTATACTGAAACCTTCTCCCCTATTGCCAAAATGAATTCTATCTGCCTTGTGTTTTCCCTTTCTGCCTCCTTTAAATGCGAATTCCATCAGACGGATGTTAAATTTGCCTTCTTACACGGGTATTTGCATGAAGAAATATACATGGAACAACCCCATGGATTTATCCAAAATGACTCTAGCCTTGTTTTTAACCTTAGGAAGTCTCTCTGTGGTATCAAAAATGATCCTCAAGCTTGGTATGCCAAAATGGATAGCTTTCTATTAGATAATGGCTTTTCTAGGTGTCATTCTGACAACACTATATACACCAAGAAAGTGGATAAGTCCTTCATCATCCTTGTTCTTTCCGTTGATGATCTGATCCTTACTGGTAGTGATCCCAACCATATAAAACATGTGAAATATAGCCTCAAAAATAATTTTGAAATGACACACTTAGGACACTTACATTATTTCCTTGGTCTTCAAGTCTTACAATCCAAAGAAGGTATTACCCTTTCTCAGTCCAAGTATGCCTGTGATCTTCTACGCTAGTTTCACATGGAAGATTTTAAGCCAACCCCTTCTCCCTTTCAGTCTGGAGTCAAGATTTTAGTCACTTGTACTACCCTTGAAGTTGATGTTGTCTTATACTGTCAACTTGTTGGTAAACTTATGTGTCTAACCCATACCCGTCCTGACCTTTCCTTTATCATTTGTCTTGTTGCTCAGTTTATGCACCAACCTCATGAAAGTCACTAGAAAACAACTAAAATAATACTTTGATATATTCGAGGTACAGTTTAGTTCAGGATTCATAACATTGCAGGAGCATCTCCATTTTTGATTGGTTTCACTAATTCTGATTGGGCTGGTGACCCCGATGATCGAAATTCTACTGCAGGTTATGTATTCAATCTTGGTTCAGGACCTATTACATAGTCTTGTAAGAAAAAAAGTGCTTTCTCTCTTTCTTCCACATAATAAGAGTATGGTGGTGTAGTTAAATCCATCAAGGAAACATTGTGGCTTCATCAGATCCTGACCAAATTTGGTCTTCATCAACAACATCCAACTACACTTTGGTGTGGTAATCAGAGTGTAATTCAACTATGCAGAGATCCAATTCAACATCAACGTATGAAACACAATGAGCTTCACATAAAATTCATTATAAAGCTCATTCATGATCGTGTTCTTGAAGTGCAATATTGTTCAACCAATGATCAAGTTGCCGATATCTTTACAAAGGCTCTCACAGAAATCAAGTCTACCAAAATTTGATCTATGCTTGGAGTTTAGGAAGGTTATCATTAAGGGGGGGATAGGCTCTGATGCCTCCTTCCTTCTCCTATTGTTTCACCTTTGTAAATCCTTCAATCCTATCCCATTTTTTCTTAAGGGGGGATATTAGGATATTCCGACACATAGGAAATAGTTAAGTATAACTTGGTCTAGCATAGAGTTAGGTAAAGTGTGTTTCTTTACTATGTACATTTGTAACTTATAATATGATGGGCATGATTTGTAGTGATCTAAAGGTTCATTATCACCTAGGTATTATCGACACTTGATCCATGGCTTAACACCTGATTGGTCCATGATCTCTATTTAAAGAGCATGGAGGGTGATTTTTCTGGTAACCGTTTATGAGAGAAGCTTATGCAAATTTTCTTTATTTATATTAATAAATTTCCTAAAGTGGCCGCGTTGGCTTAGATCGTGGAATATTTCCCTCTTCAAGGGCTTTAGCCACGTCAAATACTGGTGTACTAATTTGTGATATGTTTGTGAGTGGTGACATTTGGTGTTTGATCTAAGGAACTTACCCTGTAAATTCCTACAAAACTCGACTCCTAGTGATGTAGATTCTCTTTTTTTGAGTTGACATGATGTAGATGAATGTAACTAGACTTGTAAATCTTATTTTGATGTAATTATGAAGGTCATTTATGATATATAGGTCAGTCAAAGGCTAAAGGAGAGTTCGTTTTAACCTTTCTAGTCTTAGGTTTGGTTGGAGAATTTTTTGTAAAATGTTCCTATCTTGAGGGATTCGACCCCTGAGAGATGGGAAGATGGTTTTGGTCTATATGTATCTAGTTTTTATTCATATTCAAGGTTTTACATCAAATATTATAAGGTTTGGAGCTTTGTGTACAGTTGATATTTTCATAAATACAAGGCCCGTCGCAACTACTATATAGGGATTCATGTGGTATGATTTTGTGGCAGTGTTTTTCTTATGTAATTCACTTTTATGAATGATTAGTTCATATTATTTCCATATATATGATTTTAGTGATATTCCTATAATATCTTAAACATAATTCTTTAAGCTTATGCTATGTTTTGGTAGGAATTTCATGTTTATGTTGTTCATATTCTAAGAAATGAACTCATGCTTTTCATTCTCATTTTGAACGTTTTCTTTTCCACCCTACACTACAATTGACAACCTTAAAGTTCCACTGAACATATATGCCATGCTAATTTGTATCATTGTAATTGAAATATTTTAGATCAGACCTATTTTCCTTGACCTCTCCTCCTGATCTGACGAAAACCCTAAATTTCAAAACCCTAGAGCTCAGACCTAGCCTAATATCATTTAAAACTTATTCAGTAATCGTTTGGATGTAAGATCACAGAGAGATACCTCTCTAATTTGGTAGGTATAGCTACCAAATCCTAAGTGGTTCAAGGTTACCTTCGTCGGTTTCCATTCTCAGCCTTGGGACACTATGGAGGATAACACGATCTGAAGTGGATCTGAAGCCAAGTACTGGTACAACAAGACTTTATCTAGGGCTCCTACTCTTGGAGAAAATGTGGGCTAATAGTTTGAGTTTAGTAATGGAAGAAAGAGCTAAGACATAGAGGATTAATCACAATTAAGTATTTAAACCTGTGGTATCTCTAAATTTCAAAGAAAGGCCAAATGTAGAAATTTCAGAGGTGATTGGGCAAGAAATGAAGGTAATTTTATAAGGCTTCATCACAATGACTAGTATGTGCATTAATTTATGATTGTATCAAAGTTATGTGGAGAGGCTATTCTAAGTACTACAAACTAATTCTAGAAATATTATGGCTTATCTATGCATCCTTGATTGAAGTTGAAGAACAACACCTAAATTAGTGTTCGAAATACCAAACTTTTCCAGAGTATGTATGCGTTATTTTCTCAAAATATAGGTAACAAAGAAGTTCAAATTTCATCATTCTTAGGCCTTGATTCAAAATTTTGGATGTTCTTCATGGCTAGCGGAGAAGTGGCCTAATTTCATAGATATACAAACTTTCTATCTTGAAGGACCAATTTCTATCTAGACTTTGAACGCTTATTGGTTGACGATAGCATCAAACACTTATATATAGTGTCCTTTAAAAGGTATTGATAGTTCACACTTTAGAGATATGTTTCCTTAATTATTATAAATAGAACTTGAGTAAATTTTAATGCCTGGGATTGGATCAACTGCTGCCAATTTTTACGCATACTAGAAGTTCCAGACAAGCCTTCCTTAAGATTGATACAACTTGCATACATTTCATGTCACCTAAGTAAGTTATGTTGAGTATGAGAAGTATAATTTAAAGTAATACTCAGTGAAATTCTTTTCAAAATAGTCATTAGTATGAAAATCTTAACATAAAATAATCTAGGTCTACCACTAGGCCATTCGACCTTCCTTTTGAAGAAGACCAATAATTATATGATCAATATTATTTTGTAAATGATGTATTTGGATTGCGGAATTTACATCTGAGGCCTGATATATATTCGATCTTCCTTTTTGAGAAAATTTTAAAGGTGTTAATCTCCTTAAAGATACGCAATCATGAAAATGATGCCTCGGCCTTTCTTTAACCTCAAATTCTGGGAGTGAATTTTTTATAAGGAAGAAGTTACAGATGTCTATTCTTGGCTATCTCTAGGGCATCATCACATACATAGAAAATTCAAGCTTTTGGCTAAGAGGCTCCATAAAACAACAATAAAAAGCATTGAGATGCGAAGTTTTATTTTAAGTAGATTGAAATTGCATCTCATATTAAGTCTGATACTAAAGTCATCCAAAAACTAAGTATTAGTGGTGTGATCAAGCTTAATCTTTATAAATGTGGGATTGAAGATTTCAACCTAGATAAATAGTAGCTTGTTTTAAAAGCCTTTTTGTTCATGAGCCTGTCAAAAGAAGGACAAGTCGACTAAATTTGGATGAAGCAACTATAGTGGATCTTGGCATGGAAGAAACAACTAATTGCTAAGCTAAATTTTATGATTAGAATGAATTATTTTCATTTTGAGCAAGGATTTCAATATACAACCCCAATTTGCAAGTGGAGGCTCTAGTAGTAATAGTTACATCAAGGTTTGACAGCAGTGTGAAGTCGAGATGATAGTTCGAGTGTTTTCTTTGCAGACTTGAATATGTACCAATTTCATTCACATCTACTTTATTATCATTGCATGTAAGTCAAAAGTATAGTAACATATTGACACTCCTTTCAACAAGGAAGAAGATTGTTGTAGTTGTATTGAATGGCATCAAAAGCATTGGTTTAGAATTAACTCTAGCATCCCATTCTCATTATTATGTCAGACTACAGTAGGTATCTATACAACAGTTGTTAGTAAGTGATGTTATCGTTTCATCACCTCCTTGTAGCATGATAAAGTCTTAAATATGAAGTACAGATTGATAAAGGTTTAATGACCAGTTGAAGGGAGACTTTAGAGGGAGCTATAAAATCCCTGTCAAAATAAGTTTAATAACTCTTCTTTTATGATTAAGGAAAGTGGCATGACCAATGATTATGATTATATTGACTTTGATGACATTTAAAGGAACTGCATGGAAGATGCATAATCATGATTGATGACTTTGGCACATGGACCTAAGGATATATAGTAGAAAAAGAGACATGTTATAGGTAGTTCTATGATCATGTTACCTATATTCATAGGGAGTTATGATTGAGACATGATTGGACTGCAAAAGATGCAACTATTTATAATGTTTGCTGGATGACCCTTTTTTTTATCAATGTAAGAGGGAGTTGAATTTTAAAGTTAAGTTGGAAGACCTAGCCTTGATACTATATTTTCCACTCTTAAATATCTGATGAACTACTAGTCTAAATATTTATATCCTGTGGGATCCTTGGAAATCACTCTATCATTCATATACCTCGTAATGAAGGCTTTGCATTGATCTAAGGATGAGCCTCATATATGTGTTTCTTAATGAGATATCTCTGTGATTATATTGTCTATAATCTGAGATACACCACTGGAATCTAAGATTCCTTGAATATTCATATGTTGGTTTGGTTGGATGTATGTTGGATTAAAAGATTTCATCCAGTGCTACTCACTCACTTCGAAAGCACTATAGAAGCAATAATGGATTATTATGAAGTTAGTTGGTTGAGGAAGCACCTCAGTAAGATATTTGAGAACATGTTGATATCCACCATTGTTCCATGACAAGTTAAAGAAATGGATATTGCCTTATTTTGATATGGTATATTCGAAGAGCTACCAAGCTCCATCATTCTTGATTGAATGAGAAGATTATTGTCATCCTAACATAGCCTCTTGGTAAGGTCAAGTTTATCTTCCTTCAAAGAAAGGTTGGAAAGACCCTAATATGAGGGTCTTGATTGAATATCGATCATCAGGAGCTATTGGGGGCTTGGGGTACTTCTTGAAGCTATGAGAAACTGTAGGGTGAATGGTTCACCTTCCCCTATAGGTGCACTATGTACAGGGTGAGTGGTTCACCTTCCCCTGTGATAACCCATGATGGTTGACATGTTTGTAGGGTGAGTGGTTCACCTTCCCATATGATTGATGACAAATGTGTGTAGGGTGAGTGTTTCAACTTCTCCTACGATTGATGATATATGCATAGGATGAGTGGTTCACCTTCTCCTATGGCATATGATCAGGATGAGTGGTTCACCTTCTCCTTGTTGGGTGCAACCCAACTTGGTCCAATTTTGGTCAAAGATTTTGCATTTTGAGGAGTGGAGTGCGTGGTACTGTGAAGTTAGATATACCGCGTGGTGTCTATGGGCTTCAGGGTGGGTCGAAGCCCATCATTTTGTAACGAGTATCAGGTATTATTCCATTTTTTTTTCCAACCCATGGTATATGGACCATGGTTTTGTAATGATGTAAAGATATATAGGGAGATGTAATGTTGTGTCGAAGTCATAAGATGAAAATTTAATGAGCACAAACTGTTGTGTTTTTTGTCTTTAGTTTGTTTTGGGCCTTAAGGGAAGGCTTCACAACTAAGTGCTCGGAGACCTTGGAAGAGTTTGCAGCTGTGTGCGCAAGTCAAGAAGCTGAATGTATTGAGTAGATCCATATTAATAAAGAAGAATAAGTTTTGGGCATATTCTATGTTTACATGTGTTGTGTTTGCTTTCTATTTGTTTTTGTGAAGTAATGATTGCAATGGAATGATATAGTAACATTAATTATCTTATGCTATATTGTATTTATGTTTATCTAAATATTGCAAAGTAATCAATTAAGATATATGGCACGTTAGTAATATACATGTTAGAGGATCGATTAAACACAAAGAAGCAAATTAAAGCCACCTCGCACAGTCCCTCAAGGCTGGAGAAACCTAGTTCTGCAACCACCCATAGACACCTCGGGTGAGACTACGATATGCTTGCAAGTCATTTCTGAAAGGGCCGGTGTTTGAGGGTTTTGTTGGTAAAAATTCCAAGCCAAACATGGGTCAAACCAAAACATAGCCAACAAATGGTTCCGTTTCCAGGACCAAGATCAGTTTGAGGGACATGTGGATGTGGCATCCATCGAGGAAGCAAATACAATATTGGGTGGACCAGAAAGAATGAGAGTTTGCAACTCAGGAAAACAGAAATCCGCAACTAATGAATGAAGCCTTGTTGCAGAGGTATCTTTTCACATAACAACATGAGATTTTCTTTGCGATGTTTTCTAATGAACTACATGAGTGCTTGCCGAGGTTTATTGAGAACAATATTTTTTTGAAAATGACGAGCTTGCTGCGTGGAGCCCTGAATTAATACAAAAACTCAAGGATACCAGTAAGAACATCTTAAGAGCTATTGATTTCTGTATTCGAATTATTTTTGGAGGATTTATCACTAAGTTCACCATAGACATGTATGTATCTTACAGAGAAGCAAAGCGAATATTTTTCAAGGGAACACACGGTGACTATCTAAATTCTTTGAAGATGTGGATTAAAATGATTTTATGTGAAAAGGGCATACTACAAATGTAGTCATATTAAAATTTGGGAAAAAAGGGAATAAGTATGGAGTTGGATCTATGCAAAGTGGAAAGCGATACAGGCTAGATCGTGATAACTATATTGAGACTGACTATAGTCGCTTGTTGGGTGAATATGAGAGTGAAGAAGAAAGAAGTAACCCTGCAACCCCTAGAGGTGTGCCACAACTAGGATTTGAAAACAATAAGGGCACCTCTAGGATTCCCCATCCCTCTACTCCCCTTACCCCTCACCCCCCTCCTCTTAATTCCTCTATACATACCAATCCCCCTAATTCCCCTGCCCCTCCCCCTAATGTATTGAGCAAATATATATTAATAAATAAGAATAAGTTTTGGGCATATTCTATGTTTACATGTGTTTTTTTTTCTTTCTATTTGTTTTTGTGAAGTAATGGTTGCAATGGAATGATATAGTAACACTGATTATCTTATGCTATAATGTATTTATGTTTATCTAAATATCATGAAGTAATCAATTAAGATATATCACATAATATTAAAATACATGTTAGAGGATTGATTAAACACAAAGAAGCAAATTAAAGCCACCTCACACAGTCCCTCAAGGCTGGAGAAACCTGGTTCTGCAACCACCCATAGACACCTCAGGTGAGACTGCGATATGCTTGCAAGTTGTTGCTGAAAGGGCCAGTGTCTGAGGGTTTTGTTGGTAAAAATTCCAAGCCAAACATGGGTCAAGCCCAAACATAGCCAAAAAATGGTTCATTTCCAGGACCGAGATCAGTTTTAGGGACATGTGGATGTGGCATCCATCAAGGAAGCAAATACAAGATAGGGTGGACCAGAAAGAATGAGAGTTCGCAGCTCAGAAAAACAGAAATCCATGACTAACGACTAAAGCCTTGTTGTAGAGGTATCTTTTCACGGAAAAACACGAGATTTTCTTCGCGTTGTTTTCTATTGAACTACATGAGTGCTTGTCGAGGTTTATTGAGAACAAGATTGTTTTAAAAACGACGAGCCTACTGCGTGGAGCCCTGAATTAATACAAAAACTCAAGGATACCAGTAACAACATCTTAAGAGCTGTTGATTTCTAGATTGGAATTATTTTTGGAGGATTTATCACTGAGTTCACCATAGAGATGTTTGTATCTTACAATGAAGCAGAGTGAATATTTTTCAAGGGACCACAAGGTGAGTATCTAAATTCTTTGAAGCTGTGGATTAAAATGATTTTATGTGAAAAGGGCATACTAAAAATGCAGTCAGACTAATATTTGGGCGAAAAGGGAATAAGTATGGAGCTAGATCTATGCAAAGTGGAAAGCGATATAGGGTAGATCACGAGAACTATATTGAGACTGACTATAGTCACTTATTGGGTGAATCTGAGAGTGAAGAAGAAAGAAGTAACCCTGCAAACCATAGAGGTGTGCCACAGCTAGGAGTTGAGAATAATCAGGGCACCTCTAGGATTCCCCATCCCTATACTCCCCTTACCCCTCACCCCCCTCCTCCTAATTCCTCTATACATACCAATCCCCCTAATTCCTCTGCCCCTCCCCCTAACCCTCTAAGAAGAAACATGGGAGATCAGAGGATCCCAAGCAGTTTTGGTTTATAGCTAATGCAGTATGAAAATCAAGATAGGTTACTGATGAGGATGTAAAGAAGGTGCATCTCATCACCACACTGCGAGCTGGTATATGAAGTATTCTACGACTAATAAAGATTCTTCATTGGATGATGTTAAGAAAGCGTTGGTATATGTATTTAAGAAGCCAAAATTGCAGTTGTAATGTATTACGAAATTAAAGGAGATCAAACAAATGATAAATGAATCTGTTTGGGAGTTGGATCAAAGGTTCAAAATCTTAATGGGACAAGTAAGCTTTAGCATTCTCGAAGAGCATCATAAGGAGTGGTTCAAAGCTGCGTTGCTACCACATATCAGGTTTCCCTTGACACAAAATAAAATAACAACTCAAAGTGAATATCTTTAAATTGCAATGAAGTTGGAAGCTTCGCCGGTGGGAGATACTCATGCAGGAGTACAACAAATTCAGAGTCACCTAGCGAATTTGAACTTGGAATTGAAATATCAAAATAAATGTAAAGAAGTTAGACATGAAGTCTAGTGTATAAAGTGCAAAGTTGAAGGCCATTCTAAGGAATAATGCCCTGTGTTCAGAGATTACTTGGCTAGTGGCGCACCTAATCTATTTAATCTGGGATTAGGCCTATGGTTTGAGGTATGCAGAACTATAGGAAAACATCATCCAAAACACTGTTATCCATTACAGAAGTATGTGCAAACCCCAAGGAATTTTTTTTGCAACTTTTGTAAATTAGTGGGGCATGAAGAGAAATTTTTTTGAAGTTATGACTTGATGGTGGAACACACTGTCGATGCTTATCGAATGCAAGCTGAAGGATATGTGCACGCGGATCTAGGAAAACATGCTAGTAAAGGAGGTTTCCAAAGACAAGGAGGAGGAGGAGGAGCTGGTCGAGGATGCGACCAGACTATCTATTACAACTGTGGACAGACAAGACACTATGCAAGAGAATGTCAGAATCCTACTTCCACCTATAAGTACTCAAAATATTTGGATCATGTGATAGAATAATGTCCGGTCCTCATGGAAAATATGTAGGAGAAAAGACTCTAGCTGCCTATACAAAATTTATAGATGATGACCACTGAACCAAGGGAGGATGAACCATACATCAATATTGTAATGAAGAGTGGAGCCGTGACGGGAGATGATAAAGTAGAAGGTAAGAAGTCAATGAAAGATACATGGGTGAGAAAGACTGGAAAAAAATCCCGTAGGTTCAGTATTCAAACGAAAAAAGAAACGTTCAAAGAAGGAAATCCCTAAAGTAACTACTTAGTTGAAATAATTTCATCCAAATATTTTAATATTTTTATTATAAACTTTCATGAAGTTGTTAAGGAATCTTAAGGTTGTCAAAGGAATTTAGGAGTTGCTAGACTCCTGTGCTGATAAAGAAGTGTCACAAAGCGATCAACACACATAAAATAATTTAAATTGACATAATAAGAGAACGTGAAAGGAGATGCGACCAACTGCAAAGATCATAGAGTATGATATGGATGAAGTAATCCTAGATTTTGGATTTGATGCCAACATGTTACCTAAGCAAACATGGGAGTTAATCGGAAGACCGAAGTTGTAATAGTCGCCGATCCAGTTGAGGATGGCCAACCAATAGAATATTCTCCCTATGGGAAGGCTACCCGGCGTTATCGTAGATATTGAAGGAGTGTGCGCTGTTGTAGAATTTGAAGTAATTGAAATTGTAGATGATAGCACTCCCTATCCAATGCTTCTTGGACTAGATTGGGCTTTCAATACTGTGATAATAATTAACCTGAAGAAGATACAAATGGTGTTCGAGAAAGATATTGTGCCTTTGTACCCTTCAGGAGTGCGCTATAAATATCTTTTCCGTGATGAAGATGTAGACCAAATTTACAAGATGAAAACCAAGGAGGAAGATTGTATTAATCCCACTATAGATGGTAGGCTAAGCTGGGAATGCGAAAATTCCTATACTTCAGATTTTGAGGAAGAACAGGAAAATTAACATAACATGTTACATGAAGTATCTACCAGGCGATGTGCCAGACTCACAAGATCACTTCGTTGCATAACCTCATAGGTATGTGATATTCCTTATTATGATGGGATAGGAGATGTGAGTGTTTTTATTGGTAAATTGGAAAGAGAAACACCAAAAGAACAAAGGTTGCAAGATTTGGATGTAGCTCTGAGGTCTACGCCTGCTAGATGGTAGGGTACTCATAAAGAGAATATAGGAAGTTGGGGTGAGTATCGAAGGCTTATGAGGGTCAGATTTGGGCCAGTAGATACTAGAATTGAAGTAAAATATGATGGCAAGGTTGACCCCCGGGAGCATATTTATCACTGCAACTCAGTTTGGGGAGAAGTTCTAGAAAAAGAGTGGGTACATGTATTTTTTCGCATACTAGAAACGATACCTATGAATTAGTATATTGAGATAGAATAGTGACATGGAATTATAAATTGGACAGATTTGGTTGAAGGGTTCATACTTTTATCACTCTAGTAATTTCTTAATTTGTGGGATTTGAGTTTTTAATCTAAGAATACTAGAGGTAACCACAAACCTACTTCAAATCCTAGGATCTAAAATTCTTAGAATTTAGAGAGGACTCTCTCTTTAAGATTTATCTTTGTTTTGATATATGTTTTTAGGCTAGTTATGATAGAAAAATTGGTTTTGTTTTAAATTTTTTGGTGGGTAAAAATCACTTAGGATTAAACTAAGGAGAGATCTACTTGTCCATTTGGCTATGGAGTTGAAGTCTAGATAGCAGTACTAGAAGGCAAGGCCAAAAGGGCACAAATGTATTCAGGGCAGGGCAGATAACCCTCAGAGATTTGGGGAAATGTTTTTTATGAAATGGTATGATCGAGATAAAGGGAAATGAAGGATCCTTTGATTTGGAAAATGGAAGAAGGAGGCAGGGGTCAAACGGGAGTAGGAGCAATTAAGAATTCCTAACACCGGAAATCAACAGAAAACATTTAAATAGTAACTTAGTTAAAAATAGGGAAAAAAAGGCTAGTCCTATAGTAATATTCCTAGTTACACATTAAGATAGATCAAACACATAATGAATTGCATCAAACTCAAAAAAGAAACAATGGCAATAAGAGATGTACTTCACTCTTCAACTTATCGCAAGAATCTTGAATTATGATGCCACTTTAGCTTTATCCAGTCTGCTACTTTGAATTCAACACATGAGAGCCTCCAATGTATCAGAAAAAGTCTATAGTAATATTAACAATTTTATTCCACACAAAATACTTCAAAGAGTGAAGTATTTATACAAATTCTAAACTAGAATATCTTGAAAAAATATCAAGATTGGTTTACAAATATCTCTAACTGTTTTACATAAATAGAACTTAAGTAAAGGACACTCAAAACTAATGTATCTATTTGGCACTATTTTTTATGGATAGGTGATGAAAAAGAAGAGAATTCGAATTTGATCTCAACTCTTAGTTGATGATGAGGCATCCAAGTCACTAACTATTTCCTTTCTTTGTGCACTCTGCTCTAGCAATTCTGCAAACTTGGGGTCCAATGATACCTTTTTATTTATAAATCCAAAATAGATATGTAAAAAGTGAAAGAGGTTATTGTATAGGAATTTTTTTTGAGATAAACCTCTCTCATTTTCCTAAATTTCTGCTCCAGCTGTTCACAATAGGCTCTGCAAAAATATGTGTAAAACAAAGTTTTATAGAGTCTGAAACATAGGCTGTAAAGATGCACATGTATAGTTCATTCTGTAATAGTTGTGCAAAAAGTGAGATAGGTTTTGTAGATGGCTCTCTTAGGAAAAAAAACCGCCTTCAGTTTTGTAATATGTATTTCTGATTGGCCACAATATTCTTTGCAAAATGATAACTTAACAACAATTTTCTGCAAAATGTTATTTCGAATATTGTTTAATATTTCCCAACTCATTATGGCTGTTAGAAAAGTGAGAGAGGTTTTTGTAGTTGGACACCTTAAGAACATAAAAGTACTTCAGTTTTCAAAATTCATCTTGTATTGGTCACAATAGTTTCTGCCAAACAATGACTTAAACAGGAAATTTTAGCAAAAATATTCCTTCTTGCTCTGTTTTCATCTTTTAACCTTTTTGTTCTTTTAACTATTTTTACTTTCCTTTTGGATAAATTTCATTGTTGGTGAAATTATTTTCATCTCTGTTAACCATTACTACCTTTTTTTTTAATTTTACTATTTCACCTTGATTGCTTTGTAACTTCGTTTTAACTTTCACTTTGACTTTTACCTGATACACTTGAACTCTAATGTTCTTTGACTATTTTGTTTCACTGTCCACGTGAATTTTGATTTCACTTTTACCATTCACTGTGCACATTTCATCATTCTGATCTCTCTCTGACTTTATTTTATTCTTTCTTTGTATACAAACTGTTTGTTGAATGAAGCTTTTGACTTAAAATATGAGAATTTGGAGCAAACAATTTTGTCAACTAGTATTGAAACTCTTGGCCCAATTTCTTATTATGATAATAGCCTACAAAAATCAAACAATTTTTTAATGAAACAGAGGTTTGCAAGGAGGTGATTGAAGGCTTTTTGAAATTTTTGTGGAATGAGATCTGTCTGTGAAGGTTTAACTCTGTTTTTTAGGCATTTTTGGGCTATTTATGCAAGATTAGACTGTTTGCAAGAGTAATTTTCTTTAACAGAGGGATAATTGAGAAAATTTGGCTAAGGATATTCTCTTTTAGGTTTTATGCTCAATCAAGTTTATCTGAGGATGAAAACTGGGATAAAATAGAAAACGAGGGTTTTCTGAGTCGGTTTTATTGAAAAAAGGGGTTTTTAGGGTATATTCAGAAGTTTTGACCCTTTAGGTCTTTGAATTTGATCCTTAATCTTTGGAAACTAGAGAATTTGGCTTCAAAAAGGCTCATGGTCGAAAATAGGGTTTTCTGGAAAAAATTGGCCAGGGCTTGGCCTCTTTTTTGGTGTTTTTAGGAAAATTGGTTTGGTGAAATCTCTTAATTAAAGGCCTGGTTCTATTATAGAAGGTTTAGAATTTAATTTGCAGGCTTCAATTTGCCAAAAAATACTTTAAGGTGTAGGTATTCAGCTTCTTGAAAGGTTCTGCGAGGATCTTATGGTCGATTTTGAAGTCTCAGTGGGAAAAATAGTATTCAGGGGTTTTAGCACAGTCAGGCGGCTCCTTCTGTGTTTGAAAATGATAAATACAATGTTAAAATTAAACTTTATCAAATGTTTTATGGTTTGTTTTAATCGCAATTTCATGCATTGAATGCAAGTCAATTCCATGGTGGGTGGTCAGTTTAAATAACGAAACCATGAGGAGGTTATCACGTGAATTTCAAATGGTAAATGGTTTTCTTTCAAATGCATGCAATCAAATGAGAAGTTGCGACGTCAAAGACGACAGAATGGGAAAAAAAACCTATTTCGCGTCCATTTTGCATTTGAGTGGACAATTAGCTTTGGTGCGCGATATCAATCTGGGGCCATTAGATCTGTGGCTCGAGCGCGAAGGGTTGAGATTTAAAGGAAAGCTGCAGCTTAACAAAGGTGGGACCGAGATCTCTTTATGCGAGGTGATAGTTAAAAATTACATTTTAAACGTTTATAAAATATGAACAAAACAAAGGTTTTACACACGTAATTCGGGGTTTATAAATATGTTGCGGGTTAATAATATGAAGTGTGAGGCTTTATATAGTATGGCGGATATGAATAATGACGGGTTTAAAGTTTATTTAAAACAAACCTTAGTCTTATTTTAATCAAATTTTGGGTTAAGATTTTAGGTAGCAGGTGCATATATAAAGCGAAATGTTTATATAGAGGCGAGAGTCGGCTTGTTATGCGCGATTGAGTAAGTAACTCGGGTTAACTTTATGTAAAGCATGGGGCTTTACATAACGGAAAAAATGAAATGGGGACGATTTTCAACTTTGCAACGTTAACCTTAGCCTTAGGTTAAATGTAGGAAAAGGTGACTTTGCTTTGCAAAAAGGCGGATTATTACATGGTGGTGCTTCTAAGCCTTTTAACCTTTATAAAATGATAAATATCATCCAAAACTTAGGTTAAAATGCTGATGAGCAGGGTATTGTATTATATTTCAAAATACATAGAATATGTTCCAAAACTCATTCTCGCGATTATTGTATTATATAGCTTTAAACCTTGTGAATGGTTTAACAACTATAGGGGGTAGGATATTTAATTGATGTTAGTTTTAGACCAAAGGGTGCTTTATTTGGGTTTTATTTCAACATGTGAATAATAAATTTGGTCCAAAATATTTATAATAGTGGGTTTTTGGGGATATTTAGATATAGGGATTTATAAAAATATGATAACGTGTAATTTAGGGAATTAATAAACTAAGTTAGAAGTTAATATGACAAGGGGAAAGGAATACACAAAAATACACAAAATGACTAAGTAAAGTGAATAAAATAAAGCAAAGCTTGTCATTTCATCATTTCACCAATTTACTTAGGATAAAGTATTTTTGAGGGTTTTGTATGTTTTCTGAATGAAGGAAGTTAATTAAATGGCGTTTTATGTTTCATTAAGTAAGAATGAGTCCTTACTTACGAAAATGAGTTAAAATGTATGAATGAGGGACAAATAATGGTAAAAGTGGATTTTATCATAAGAACTCAACATTTTCCACTATCCAGTCATCGAGCCTTGGGTCTGGTCCCAGCAAAATTTAGAGAAATGCTCTGAGCGTTTTTGACTGGTAGTATAGAATACTGAATACTTACAGGGAAAGGGAAATTAGTGATTTTATCTTGGTGATGAATATTACATGCTTTTTCCCACTTCTTTCTACCTATCCAACATTTACTCTAACATTTTTTCTTCCTTTTAGCAGGTGCATTTAAGCCTGCTACCTTGAAACATTTTATTATTTTTGAAAGCATAAAAATATCTAATTATACCTTATTTCATCCACGAGCTCAGATTAAACTGATGAGATCCTCATTATTCTCTACCTATCTACTGATTTGTCAGGATTAAATTGTCTGACAAAACTTTATTCACTATCCAAAACATGGAAATTGAACACATGACAAGTCAAGTTTAAACAATTTTAACTCATCATGGATTATGGCATTTATTGACACTCTGCCATAATCATTTGCAAAAAGTAAAGAGTATTGGAATTTGGACTTGCACACTTTCATGTTTTATTTTCATCTTTTTTCTTTTGGGGTCTATATATTTTTTAAGTCCTTTGATATTTTTTTTTTAGGACTTTTTACCCTCTTTTTTTATTTTTTATTTTTTCAAAATATGGGAAAAGAAGTTGCAGAAAGCAAGGTATGTACATATTTTAGAAGACTATCAAGAGTCAATTCAAAATTATGAATCCTATATTTATAGGACCCTAACAATGGCTTCACATGGGGATGGCATCTCCTTGTGAGATGTCAAGAACACCGTCGACTAGTAGCCTGATCCTTTGAGCCAATCCCAAACATGCATTTGATTTGGTATAAAATATTTGTGACTGAAACCCTTGAACTTAATTTAGTCCTTTTTCTGCAAACTGAAATCTGATCTGAAACTAAAAGAACATACCACAATTCTCAAACCAAACTGATAGATCTTAAATATCTTTAGGACCTTCTCCTTGGCTTTAAATCTTAATGAATTATTTCAAAAATAGCTGAAAACTGAATACTGAAAAAAAATGCTCAGCTGAAAATTGAATACTAAAAAAAATGCTCAGAGCTTTGTGCTTATTTGCATTCATCTACATACTTTAATCTACTGTTAATTCTGTTGAATCAGGTAATACAAAAAAGCCAATGAAGCCAGTCAAGTAGCTGTAGAAATGAATGGATAACTTGACTGCTTGTCATCAAACTTGGAATTATAACTTGATCATGTGTCTTCATAATCAATGATATGATGTGAAATGGAAATTACTGATATATTTGATCCTCATAGATAAAACATGTTTGTAGACTTGAGCTAAAAATAGTCTCCATATAATTTTCTATAGGATCATCAAAAGCATAATGTATGATTTGTGCTTCTAGGCCTTCAATGACTAGTTGCTCAGTTGTATTCTGAATATTAATCCCTGAAACTATTTCTTCAATCTTGTGCTTGAAATAATAATCATCCTCAAACTGCAAGTCAAAAGGTAGTACAATTTCCTCTTTCTTTGGAGAAGGAAGATTTTCCAAGAATTCTTTAGGATCTCAGAAATTATATGACTGAATTTGAGAATGCAAAAGTTTAATTTCATTTCCAATTTTTCAGAAACTATCTCAAGAACATATATTTTAAGTTGCAGAGAATATTTTCTTGATTTCAAAACAAGAAAGACAGCTGTTAGAAAATCTTTATCAAGCTGAAATTCAAATAACTCATCCCAAAAACTAGCTAGTGATTGCTCTGTGAAGTTAGCTTGAATTTGGAGAACATAATTATCATCAAACTAATCATACTTAGGAAGATATTCAGAAGAAGTAATGTCATCAATTATATACATTAGATCAGCAGATTTTTTTTCCAATAATCTTGATATATCTTGATTATATTGGTTGCATTCTATTTGAAAGTCATCATTTTGCTCAATAGGAGTACTAGCAAGAAATGGGAATTTTTGGGAAGGTAGAACAACATGAGCATAAACATGTTCTTCTGTCTCTTCATGGATAAAAACTTTAGTACATTCATCAACATTAGAATAAGTAGAAACAATTTCTTCATTATGTAAATATTTTGAGGATGGTTGCATGTTTAGAAGAAAATTGATTTCTTCTTCGGTGAGGGGCGGTGGGAATCTCTGAATTCTTAGATTTGAATAACAATTGTTTTTTCTTTTATGTAAAAATTGATCATGAGGTTGAATATTTTCTTTAATTTCATTCAAAACATTATATGAAACATTATTTTTTACTACAGAGGGGCTTTGTGGATCTTGATTCATCTCTTGATCTATTTCATATTTGATTAAATCCTCTTGATTATCATGACATTTAACTTGAGAATGAAAGTTATGGACTTCTTCTAATAAAACTTCAGGATGCAAATTTCCAAAATATTTATCAATATTTTTAAGGTAATGTATAAGATCTTTAGCTTGATCACAACAATTTTCAGCTAATGATAAAGACGGAAAATCTTATTTGTAATGCTCATAAAATACCTTTTGAAAATATTTTAAAGAAAATAAACTAGCAGGTTTGAGAGCTTCATACCATTCCCTTGCTGGTCCTTCTAAGGTTGCCATGAAAAGCTTCATGAGGAAATCCTCATGCCAATCACCCTTCAATCTCCATGAGTGTATGTGAAATTTAATGGGATGTAACAAAGGATCATCAATATTCTCTTCTTGAAACATGGGCATATTTTTATCCCAATTTAGCTTTGGTAGTTTGTGTAGAAATCCAGGTATGTGATCTATGCTCATGGGAGCATACCTGCTTTTTATTCTTGTGTCATCTTGTAAATTAGTCATAAATAAAGGCCACTGTATCTATACAACCAAGTTAGATTGATGCAGGGGCATTAGACACTAGCCAGCAATGTAGGAGGTTTTGTCCACATGTTGTGGCTAGGAGGGTTCAAAATCATTGAATTGTAACAACTAGGTGTCAATACCTCAGCTGACTATTTCATGTAGATCAGTTAGAGTTAGTAGAAATCGAATAGTTTAGCCCATCTGTCATATTTCAGTTAATTGAATAATTGTAATTAGGCTTTTGATTTACTAAACGGTCCTCGCAGAGGAACCAAAGAGACATTGTAATGTATATAAATTGTATTCCTCGGATGTATTGAAAAGGAGGGGAGAGAATTCTGCAATAAAATATGTGTATCAAACAATTGCTTCAAGTTAAATAATTTCAGTATGCATTGGCCATAGAATTGTCTTGGATCCTTAACTGTGAAGAAATTGTTTAATTGTGAGGTGATTGAACTCTGTGTAAGTATAATTACCGAGTTGAACCATTGTATCGATTCTGCATCCCTTTGTCTGTTGTTTCTCTTAAAAGTATTCGAACAAACCCTGTTGAATTAATCCTACCCACAAGCGAGGTCTGTGCAGGGGAACTGTGGTTGTGAACACTATTTAAATGGTCGAATTCCCGCTTCATAAAAAGATAGAATAGTTTTTCTATCAGAACCCTGACCCAAGGTTAGATGTGAGTTAATGAATGAGAAGGATAGCGCAACCGGCGTGAACCCTGGTTAACACTATTCCAAACCCGGAAGTGGATTTGCAAAGCCGGATTTCCCATATCGCACCGCCTTTCAGAGATAAGTGGTATTTCCTGGTTGGGGAGAGATTTCATAGAGTATTCGACACGTGGCAGAGGTGGACCCACAAAAACCGTCGTCATTGCGCGCCATCGCACATTAAATATCGACCAAGGAGGCCGTGCGATATTGTTGAGTGCCGTCGATCTGGAGGGGAGCCATCGGACGGTGGTCGCATGAGGAAGACGTGCAAAAGATAACTAGGTATGGGTGTGAAAAAGATTGGACCATTGATATATAGGTGGGGCCCAGAGCCACGGGTTATTATAAAGTCATTTGTTTATAAAGTGTAGGGCTATCAATATAAAATCCCGCCGGGTGACAACCTTATTTTAAGGTGGTGGAGGAATATAAAATTCGGAGATATAAATTAAATCACAAAGGTAGTTGGTAATATTTATTTAGCGAATAATATTTATTTATCAAATTCCTCGAATTTGATAAATGAAATTCCAAGTAAATCAAGAAGACCACGTGGAGGCGAAATAATTTAATTGTGGGAGTGCTGACAGAACGACAACTACAGTAGACTAGCTCTCCTTAGGGGCCAAATTTCAGTTTTGTTGCTATCATTTGTGGTATCAGAGCGTTTTTGAGTTGTTTTTGCAGAGAATTGACATGGCAATCCAAGTTGGTAGAGGTGATGGCAGGAGGAGACCTGTTGCCAACGCAAAGGTGTTGGGAATTTTGCAGAGGTTTGAAGCCAGAATGGATGCCATGCAACAAAGACAACCCAAAGATCCTGAAGACATCAGTGAACCTGAAATGGAAGAAGCAGAAGAACATGTTGAGATTCCTCCTGACATGAGGCTCCTAAGAACTGTTCTGGGGTCTGCAGTTAAGCCCAGGATTGAAGTGTCAAGTTTTACAGGAGGACTGAATCCAGAGGAGCTAGTGGACTGGATTAATGAAATGAACAAGTGCTTCGAATATGAAGAAATGAATGAAGACAAGAAGGTCAAGTTTGCAGTAACAAAGCTGAAGGGGCATGCTGCACTCTGGTGGGATGGAGTGCAGGCAGAAAGAAGGAGAGTTGGCAAGCAGCCTATCAAGAGCTGGACTAGAATGATGGCTAAGTTAAAAGGTAACTTCTTGCCTAGTGATTACCAGCTGACATTGTTTAGGAAACTGCAGAACCTGAGATAGAGGTTGCTGACATTAAAAGAATACATAGAGGAATTCTACAAAGTAAGCATAAGAGCTGGGCAATTTCAAGACACACCAGAGAAGACGGCCAGATATGTGAATGGTCTCAAGCTGGAGATCCAAGATGAGATTTGTCTTCTGTCTCCTAAGACAGTGGAAGATGCCTACCAGATGGCCTTGAAAGCAGAGGAGAAACTCCTGAGGAAATAGTCTGCCAAGAAGAGAGGTAATTTTCGTGGAAAGGGAAGTCAGGCTGGTAGAGGAAAGCCTACTACACCCAGGGATGGAGCTAACAGTAGCTCACCTCTGAATTCATCTACAGAGGATGATGAAAGGGGCAAAAGGGGTTCTTCCAGAGGAAAAGGAAGAGGAGGCAGAGAAAGAGGCAGAGGTAGAGAATTGAGGTGCTATAGATGTCAACAAGTGGGACACAAGCACTATGAGTGCCCAGAGAATGTGGGTGCTGGCCCAAGAAATGCTGTTGTTGCCCAAGCTGGAGAAGAGGCAGAAATTGAAGAAGAAATTCTTCCAGAGAGGGGAGAATACTTGGTGGTTAATAAGGTCTTGTTGAAACAAACCAAAGAGGTCACTGAGCCTGCACAAAGGAAGAATTTGTTTAGAAGCATATGCAAAGTCCAAGGGAAATGCTGCCAACTAGTCATTGATAGTGGCAGCACCGAAAATCTGGTTTCCATTGAGGTGATAGAGAAGTTGAAGTTGAAGACAAGGGAGCATCCAACTCCCTACAGGCTGTCCTAGCTGCATAAAGGGCATCAGATGGTTGTAAGAGAACAGTGTGAGATAGAGTTGCAAATGGGAAAATACAAAGATAAGGTCTTGTGTGATGTAATGCCCATGGATGTGTGTCATATACTGCTGGGTAGGCCTTGGCATTTTAACAGAGTAGCAGTGCATGATGGCAAGAAGAACACTTACAAGTTCTTCAAGGATGGGGTACATCATACATTGATACCCATGGAAGAGGGAGAGCCATCCAGCAGAGTAATTGATCCAAAGACCTTGTTGCTGAGCGGGAAGCAATATCTGCAGTAGATAGAAGAAGAAGAGGTAATTTTTGCTTTGGTTTGCAAACCTAAGGTAGTTCTTACTTCTACAAATATTTTTGATTTTCCAGTAGAAATCCAAGAGATGTTAGACAATTATTGTGACATTGTTGTGGATGATTTACTTGATGAGCTACCACCTGTGAGAAAGATCAGCCATCAGATAGATTTTATCCCTGGTTCAAATCTGCCAAATAAGGCAGCCTATAGAATGACTCCCACAGAAAATGAGGAAATCTAGAGACAAGTACAGGAATTGGTGGACAAGGGACTGATCAGAGAAAGTTTGAGTCCATGTGCAGTACCAGCAGTATTGATCCCAAAGAAACATGGAGGCTGGAGGATGTGTACTGATTCCAGAGCAATCAATAAGATCACAATCAGGTACAGATTCCCTTTGCCCAGAATTGAGGATTTAATGGATTGTTTGAGTGGTATTAAATATTTTTCAAAGATAGATTTAAAAAGTGGATATCATCAGATCAGAATAAGAGAGGGTGATGAGTGGAAAACCGCCTTTAAGAAAAATGAAGGACTGTATGAATGGATGGTAATGCCTTTTGGGTTTTCAAATTCACCTAGAACCTTCATGAGACTTATGAATAAAGTATTGAAAGAGTTCATTGGTAAATTTGTGATAGTGTATTTGGATGATATATTAGTTTTCAGCAAAACCAAAGAAGAACATTTAAGGCATCTTAATTATGTCTTGAAAAATATGCACCAAGAGAAGTTGTTGATAAACTTAAAGAAATGCTCATTCATGAAGGAAGAGTTGGTGTATTTTGGTTTTATTGTTTCTGCAGAAGGATTGAAGATGGACCCAGAAAAGGTTAAGGCAATTGTGGAATGGCCTTCACCCAGAAATGTTTTTGAGGTAAGAAATTTCCATGGACTTGCCAGTTTTACAAGAATTTTATAAGAAACTTCAGTAAGATTAATGCACCCATAATTGAGACAATAAAGAAGAGCAAAAAACCATTTAAGTGGACTTCTGAAGCGGAAAGAAACTTTAAACTTTTGAAGCAAAAGATAACTGAGAAGCCTGTTTTGATTCTGCCTGATTTTACTAAACCATTCCAAGTGAAGTGTGATGCCAGTGGAGAGGCCATTAGATTTGTGTTGAGTCAGGATGATAGGCCTGTAGCCTATTTCAGTGAAAAACTAAATGACACCAAAAGAAAGTATTCCTCTTATTAGAAGGAATTCTATGCAGTTGTTCAAGCATTGAAAAAGTGGAGACATTATTTGATGTTCAAAGAATTTGTATTATATTCTGATAACCATGATTTGTAGTATATTGTACAGCAGCCCAAGTTGAATCATAAGCATGCCAAATGGGTCGAATATCTCTAATGTTTCAACTTTTTTTTGAAACACATAAGTGGCCAAGAAAATAAAGTAGCTGATGCTTTGAGTAGGAGGCACATGCTTGTTCAAGAAACCAATTTTGAGGTTGTAGGATTTGATTTCCTCAAAGAATTGTATAGGAAAGATTTTAATTTTAAGGAAGCATTTGAAGCATGTTATAATCCTATTCTAACAGATAGAAGCCAGTGGTTGGATTATTTTCTGCAGGAGGACTTACTATTCAGAAGAAACCAACTGTGTGTACCAAAATGTTCCATGAGAGAAAATTTGATCAAGGAGAAGCATAGTGGTGGACTTGCTGGACACTTCAGTACTGACAAGACTTATGAGCAGCCGATTCACTTTTATTATTGGCCCAAGATGAGAGTAGAAGTGGATAAGTTTGTGAAGAATTGCAAAATCTGCCAATATGCCAAAGGAAGGAGCCAGAATGCAGGATTGTACACTCCCTTGCCTATTCCAGACAAACCTTGGGATATGGTGAGTATGGATTTTGTTCTAGGATTTCCCAAGACTCAGAGAGGGAATGATGCAGTCTTTGTTGTAGTGGACAGATTCTCCAAAATGGCACATTTCATTCCATGTTATAAAACTAGTGATGCCACCCATGTTGCTAACTTGTTTTTCAAAGAAGTTGTTAGATTGCATGGGTTGCCCAAGAGTATTGTTTCAGACAGAGACACCAGATTTGTTGGTCATTTTTGGAGGACACTGTGGAATAAACTTGGTACTAAACTAAGTTTCAGCTCAGCTTATCATCCTCAGACTGATGGACAAACTGAGGTGGTGAATAGGAGTCTGGTAAATTTGTTGAGAAGCCTTTTAGGAGAGCATCCCAAGCAGTGGGATCATATTTTGCCCCAAGAAGTATATGCATATAATGACTCACCAAACAGAAGCACAGGGTAGAGTACATTCCATATTGTTTATGGAATGCACCCCAGAGGAATATCAGAGTTAAGAAATCTGGGAAAGGCAGAGTTGAGAAGTGCTGATGGTGAAGAATTTGCTTCAAAGATCCGAGCCATACATGAACAAGTGAAACAACAACTACAAGGCAGAAGCATCAAATACAAAGGCAAAGCAGACTTGAGCAGAAAAGAAGTTCATTTTGAAGTAGGAGATCTGGTTTTGGCACACTTGAGAAAGGAGAGATTCCCAAAGAAGCAGTATAATAAACTGAAGTTCAAAAAGATCGGGCCATGCAAGATACTTAGAAAGTTTTCTGCAAATGATTATGAGATTGAATTGCCACCTGATGTTGGAATATATCCCATTTTTAATGTTGCAGATTTGTACAAGTATGAGGATGATGGTGCAGAAGAAAGATTAGCAGACAAGGAACAGATTGAGTGGAAGGAGCAGCTACCTCCAGCACAACCATTGCAACCAGAGAAGATATTGGACAAAAGAGTGTTCAGGAAGACCAGAGGACAAGAGTACTTTTAGTAATTAATCAAATGGAAGGTAAAGCCAGAGGAAGATGCCACTTGGATGACTGAAGGAATGTTGCAGAAGATAGGAAGATCAGTGGAAGATCTCATGGACAGGAGCCCATGAAGAAAATCGCCCTCGGGAGTCTGATGCAGGGGCATTAGACACTAGCCAGAAATGTAGGAGGTTTTGTCCACATGTTGTGGCTAGGAGGGTTCAAAATCATTGAATTGTAACAGCTAGGTGTCAATAACTTAGCTGACTGTTTCATGTAGATCAGTTAGAGTTAGTAGAAATCGAATAGTTTAGCCCATCTGTCATATTTCAGTTAATTGAATAATTGTAATTAGGCTTTTGATTTACTAAACGGTCCTCGCAGAGGAACCGAAGAGACACATTGTAATGTATATAAATTGTATTTCTCGGATGTATTGGAAAGTAGGGGAGAGACTTCTGCAATAAAATCTGTGTATCAAACAATTTCTTCCAGTTAAATAATTTCAGTACGCATTGGCCATAGAATTGTCTTGGATCCTTAATTGTGAAGAAATTAATTAATTGTGAGGTGATTGAACTCTGTGTAGGTATAATTACTGAGTTGAACCATTGTATCAATTTTGCATCCCTCTGTCTGTTGTTTCTCTTAAAAGTATTCGAACAAACCCTATTGAATTAATCCCACCCATAGGCGAGGTCTGTGCAGGGGAACTGTGGTCGTGAACACTATTTAAATGGTTGAATTCTCGCTTCATAAAGAGATAGAATAGTTTTTATATCGGAACCCTGACCCGAGGTTAGACGTGAGTTAATGAATGAGAAGGATAGCACAATCGGCGTGAACCCTGGTTAACACTATTCCAAACTCGGAAGTGGATTTGCGAAGCCGGATTGCCCATATCGCACCGCCTTTCGGAGATAAGCGGTATTTCCTGGTTGGGGAGCGATTCCATAGAGTATTCGACACGTGGCAAAGGTGGACCCACAAAAACTGTCGTCATTGCGTGCCATCGCACGTTAAATATCGACCAAGGAGGCCGCGCGATATTATTGAGCGTCGTCGATCTGGAGGGGAGCCATTGGACGGTGGTCGCATGAGGAAGACGCGCGAAAGATAACCAGGTACGGGCGTGAAAAAGATTGGACCATTGATATATAGGTGGGGCCCGGAGCCACGGGTTATTATAAAGTCATTTGTTTATAAAGTGTAGGGCTATCAATATAAAATCCCGCCGGGTGACAGCCTTATTGTAAGGTGGTGGAGGAATATAAAATTCGGAGATATAAATTAAATCACAAAGGTAGTCGGTAATATTTATTTAGCGAATAATATTTATTTATCAAATTCCTTGAATTTGATAAATAAAATTCCAAGTAAAGCAAGAAGACCACGTGGAGGCGAAATAAGTTAATTGTGGGAGTGCTGACAGAACGACAACTACAGTAGACCAGCTCTCCTTAGGGGCCAACTTTCAGTTTTGTTGATGTCATAGATCCTTATAAAATACAATATATATTGAAAAACTTTCTTAATGAGAAAGAACATAATTTCTTGGATTAAGGTCCAAGTTGAAAGCTTGATCTTTCCATATTGTTCTTTCAGGTTCATTCCTCTAGTGGAGTCTTGATTGTAAAATTGATGTGGAGTCGCCAGGTGGATGATTTTAACCTTTGTATGTCTGATCACTGTCCACCATCATAGATCAGATCTGAACCTGTAAAATATTTCTGAAGAAAAGGTTAGTCTTCCCCAGTATGGTTGCTAGTATGTTATCACTCTAGTAATTTTTTAAGTTGTGGGATATGAATTTTTAGTCTAAGAATACTAGAGGTAACCACAAACCTACTTCAAATCCTAGGATCTAGCCTTCCTAGAATTCAGAGAGGGCTCTCTCTTTAAGATTTATCTTTGTTTCGATATATGTTTTTAGGCTAGTTATGATAGAACAATTGGTTTTGTTTTAAAGGTTTTGGTGGGTAAAAAACACTTAGGATTAAACTAAGGAGAGATATACTTGTCCATTGGGCTATGGAGTCTAAGTCTAGATAACAGTACTAGAAGGCAAGGCCAAAAGGGTACAAATGTTTTCAGGGTAACCATCAGAGATTTGGGGAAAGGTTTTTGATGAAATGGTATGATCGGGATAAAGGGAATGAAGGATCCTTGGATCCAGAGAATGGAAGAAGGAGGCAGGGGTCAAACGGGAGTAGGAGTAATTAAGAATTCCTAACACCGGAAATCAGCAGAAAACATTTAAATTGTAACTTAGTTAAAAAAGGGGAGAAAAAGGCTAGTCCTGTAGTAATATTCCTAGTTACACATTAAGATAGATAAAACACATAATGGATTGCATGAAACTCAGAAAAGAAACAATGACAAGAAGAGATGTACTTCACTCTTCAACTTATTGCAAGAATCCTGAATTATGATGCCACTTTAGCTTTGTCCAGCGTACTACTTTGAATTCAACACATGAGAGCCTCCAATGTATCAGCAAAAGTCTATAGTAATCTTAGCAATTTTATTCCACACAAAATACTTCAAAGAGTGAAGTATTTATACAAATTCTAAACTAGAATATCTTGAAAAAATATCAAGATTGGTTTACAAATATCTCCAACTTTTTTACATTAATAAAACTTAAGTAAATGACACTCAAAACTAATGTATCTATTTGGAACTATTTTTTATGGATAGGTGATGAAAAATAAGAGAATTCTAATTTTATCTCAACTCTTAGTTGATGATGAGGCATCCAAATCACTAACTGTTTCCTTTCTTTGTGCATTCTGCTCCAGCAATTCTGTAAACTTGGGTTCTAATGATACCTTTGTATTTCTCAATCTGAAATAGATATGTAAAAAGTGAAAGAGGTTATTGTATATGAATATGTTGGTGAGATACACTTCTCTCAGTTTCCTAAATTTTCACTCTAGCTGTTCACAATAGGCTCTGCAAAAATGTGTAAAACGGAGTTTTACAGAGTCTGAAAAATAGGCTGTAAAGATGCACATGTATCTTTCATTATGTAAGATCTGTGCAGAAAGTGAGACAAGTTTTTGTAAATGGCTCTCTTAGAAACAAAAATACCTTCAACTTTTTAAGATGTATTTCTTATTGGCCACAATATTCTCTGCAAAATGATGACTTAACAACAATTTTCTGCAAAAAGTTCTTTCCAATATTGTTTAATATTTCCCAACCCATAATGGCTGTTAGAAAAGTGAGAGAGGTTGTTGTAGTTGGACACCTTAAGAACATAAAACTCCTTGAGTTTTGAAAAATTCATCTTGGATTGGTCACAATAGTTTCTGCAAAACAATGACTTAAACAGTAAATTTCTCCAAAAATGTTCCTTCTTGCTCTGTTTTCATCTTTTAACCTTTTTGTTTTTTTAACTGTTTTTACTTTCATTTTGGATAAATTTCATTGTTGGTGAAAGTATTTTCATATTTTTTAACCATCACTGCCTTTGTTTTTACTTTTACTGTTTCACCTTAACTGCTCTGTAACTTTGTTTTAACTTTCACTCTGACTTTTACCTGATACACTTTAACTCTGATGTTCTTTGACTATTGTGTTTCACTATCTTTGTGAATTATGATTTCACTTTTACCGTTCACTGTGCATGTTAGTATGAATCTTAATTCCAAGCGTACGAAAAAATACCACTTTAGCTGCGCATAACAAACAACCCTAACAACAAATATGGCTGCTAATATCCTTAGATCTGCAGTTAGGTGAACAAGATAAATGCTGCAAAAATCTAGATATATGCATTAGAAGACATTAAAAAGTATAAAAAAAACAAGATTTACTCCATGAATCCAATAGACAAGACAAGAATATATTGAATGAATTTTGTATTAATGGCACCTTGGAGGAAAACACAAGAGGGTGTTCGTTGTTCTCCTCAATGGGATGGGTTCTTGTAAGTCCTCAACACCTCAGAGCTAGAATTCCTCTCTCTTGATGGTGTAGAAAACCCAAACCCAGAAAAAATGGTAGCAAAATATGACTATGATGGTGGATCAATAGTCAGGCCAAAAGTATAGTTCCAGAGTGATCTTTAGGCAACAAAAGGTGATAAATGAATGGGAAAACCCTTCTATTTATGAAAAAATATTGAGTTAGTCTAGATATTGGTGCATAATTAAAATATTATTAACCAAATCAAGATCCAAATTTTATGGAATATTTTATTATATTTGTTGGAGGGAAAAGGAATTTGACTTGGGTCAAATCCCTTTATTTGTAAATAATAAATAAATAAATGATTTATTTATCATTTTAAGGATTTGGTTGAGTAATAATCAAATAAATAATGATTTATTTAATTATTTAAGGGTGACTTAGTCATATTTAACAAAGAATATTATTTAAATAAGGTTTAAATAACTATTCTTAAAAAATAATAAGATAAATAATGATTTATCTAATTAATTTCCTTGTTTTGGGTTAAATATAACCAGGAATATTAATTAAACTACTGTTTAACTAATTATTCCTTGAGGAAAATCATACAAATGTATATTTATTTAATATTTTCTTATGGGGTTTCCTGTTTAGACCATAAAAAACTCAATAAAGGTGGTTTACTAAGTTATTTTCATAGTGAAAGCAATTTTACTTAGGGTAAAATTGGTCTTACATGGTGTACTTGGGTCCATCTAATGATAATAGGTTAGATGACCAAAAAATGGTGTAACAGATTGCCCCCCAGCGTGTGAGCAGTAGGAGCTAATCGTATGATCGAAGTACGTTGTAAGAACTCAATCACTAGACATCGAAGGGGAAGTCAAAGAGAGAGAAGTATAAGGTACACCAAAGTGCTGAAAGAACTAGACCCTGAAGAGGCGAGACTTACAGGTGCAAAAAGTATCTTTTATGAGTAAGTACCTATTCTATAGGCGGCGGGGGAGGCATACCTATGCTCGCCGAGGCAAAGTACAAACAATAAGCCATCCGGAAAACCACGAGACTGGCCAATATAGAACATGCTGGCATAAACATGAGCCAGATAAACAACACAATAATGAATCCCACATAAATATTGTTCCTAGGATAACAACCAGTACTTGTACAATGATATCTGAGTACATGAGATATAAATGCAACCCAGATGCCCCTGAAAACAGGAAAGGGATCTGAAAATCTAACTGATACATGCAAACAAAAAGGCGTTGCAAGTGGCTGAGGTCGACATCATCAAATGTATGGAGTTGCATCGAAGGATGTAATGAAGAGGTCATCCGAGTGTGTGGGGGGATACTTGTAGGGCCACCCCCTCATGAGGGCTGAGACATCTCACACACACCCGGGAATCACCGATGTCAGCTGCTGCATCACTGAACCATCGAGTATACAGATCTCGATCATGTTTAAAGGACTTGGAGCTGAGAAACAATCAAGTCAAAGGGAAATAAGGAGTCACTTTTCCTGATCCTTGGCATCGAACAAGAGTGGAAGCTGGAACCAAGGTACACCGCCCTCTAGAACTGTCTTCTGGAATGAATGAGTTGATGTCGACAGAAGGAGGTCTGCCATAAGTGAGGCAATAAGGGATCCTCAACTAAGGCACGAGAGAAAATAGTAGAGCGACTGACAGATTGACACCAATAATGATGATGAAATGGGGGGTACTGAGTAGCGAACGGACGAATTCCCTTGTTAGAGCATAAATGGCATGGATGACCTGGCAATGACCGACACAATATCATGAGGGATAGGGGATAGTGGGACTGAAGGCCATAGTGTGCGACACGAGAGAGGGACCAAGAAATGAAGGATGGAGGACTATAGCGAGATGCAAAGGGACTTGAGATAGATTCCATGAATGCAATGATGACTCAACTCGGATGCTTTAAACAAGGGTGGCTCGATGGTGCTGGCACAAAAAAAGGTCTAATGGGGACCATACAAACATGAGTACAAGATGGTAACTCATGAAGAAAGTTGACACGAGCGTGGAAAAGTATGGAGGCAAAGTGGTGCCCCCAGTACGAGTGTTGCAAGTGAAGAAATTCAATTTTGAGGAGGGTTGAAGTGACGCTTCTTGGAAAAAAAGTGTCATGATGGAGCATCAAGTCACTAAAAACTAATAGATACCCATTTGAGGGCTCGGTGAGAGCTTTCCAATGGTACAGATGGTTCATCAAACTGGGCTACGGTTTGGATGCAGGAGGCGAAAGAAAAATCAGGGTTTTTCTTTTAATAAAGTAGTTTCCCTCCAAATTCACTCATTTGCAGGTGGAGCTGTGGTGAATGTAGTGGGGAGAAAAGAACCTAAATCTTGCGGTGATCATAGCAGACAAATTGACCATTGGAATTGAGATCCATTAGTTGCAGGTAAGAGGCCTAATCCTACTCTTTCATTTTAGTGGATGAACGTTTAGTTTAGGAAACCAAAGCTCATGAACAGGACAGGTCACACTTTTGGGGGTCTGTTCTGCGACCTTGGTAGCAGGTACTGGGCATATAACTACGACCTGTCCCAGGAAATGACTTGAAAGTTCAACCTGTCAGAGAAAGGGGGTTTTAGTGTTGTTTTTGGCTGAGATCTGGGATTTTTATGGTTGAGGGGCATAGGTTCCCCCAAGCATGTTGTGGTCATGCCAACATGTATTTAGAAAAAGGGGAATCTAAACACATTTTAATGATGTGCTGCACCATTTGTTTTCGTTATGGTTATGCAGTCTGAGAAAGAGGATGGAGGATTACCAATCTCTTTTGGTACTGCATATATGAATCAAATGGACTTTAAGTTTCCATATTAGCATACATGGTGTCATTATCCCAAAGAGAGGATTTGAAGATAATGAACTGGTGCTCTCCTAGAAAACTCACAGGTTGGTTAACAACATTTTGGAAGGGACTGGGTTGTTTATGTAATATGAAGGAATGATGAGGGGTATCATCCCAGAAGTGATCTGAAGTGATATGGGACTCTAGAGGTTCTTATAAATGTGGAAGAATAATGGTACTAGAGTCAACACAACCAGATACACTAGGAGAGTTGTGGATAATTTCTTCTCCTAGTTTCTCAAATATGGGTGCCCTCTTACCCAAACATTGGGTGTCAATGTAATGGCCACAAGGTGTATGTGGTTTGAATGCATGGGTTCGATGTAAGGGGGAATAGATAAAGTCATGGGTGGTGACTACTTCCATAATGTCGTCATCGTAATAGAAGATGGGGTGACTGGTGGAAGAAATACCACCTGATGCGACGAATTTACCTGACTCATCAACATGAGAAGAGAGGTTCACATGTGCATCATCACAAGGGGTGACAGAAGAGTTATCATATAAATGATCTAGTGATGTTGAGCCCATGGTGATCGCTGAAGGGAGGTTAGGCGAAACATCAGGGGAAGTCTCCAAGGGGACTTCCACTGAGGGTCTCATGAATGATGATAAGTAGCAAATGGTGGAAGAAGGCTCCATCATCGTGACATTAGGAGGGGGAATGTCAATGGGAGCATTCGTGTCCTCTGGTTTTTCCGTAGCAAAACGCACAAATAAGGGAGCGGTGGACTCGTTGCACTTGGCCTCAAATTGGAAAACTGCTTTCAAAGAGAAGTGGTACTCTTTAAGGTGGGGACAGACGTTGGTATAATGGTCGTGGAGATCACACAAAGCACAGGGGTGGTTGGTGTGAATAGTATTTGGGCTCCTGGCTGCAGTCGAGAAAGGGACAGAGGTTTTCGGGACTATAGACTTAGGGGACGCAACATTAACCATGGGCTTGAGATGAGGCAGCTATGGACAAGTATGGGCGGAATGACCGACAACATCACACAAAGCATACTGGATGGTATGCTTTGGAGGTGGAGGAGGGGCAAGGTTTGTCGGGCCAGCCTTGTCTTTTGATGCATTCTTGCGAGCTTTTCCCTTCTTACCCGAAGTGGTCGCAACAGGAGGTGGTTCCTGTTGAGGTGGCTGAGGCACTGTTGCAACAGGAGAAGTCATGGGGACCAGTTGAACTAGGGTCAAAGCAAGATAAGGTTGGGGTTGTCTAGGCGGGGTAGCGACTGGAGGATCAAGGTACTAGACGGGAATCCCAAGGGTCAAGTTAGGAAGAGAGAGGGTGGCCATGATAGGTACCGTGTACACTCCTGGGGGAGGAGCTAGGAATGGTATCTAACCAGAGGGGTAGTGGCCAGAATGGATGGCTCCTAAATGGTTAAGGCTTGGCGGAACCATTCCAGAAGGGTAAAGAGGCTCATGGATACCAGCTGAAGGGTCAAGAGGAGGAGGTCCAAAAGGTTGAATCGAAGGGCTAGGAATAGGCTGCGGGGGCTGAGGAGACTGCTGAATAGCCAAGGCAGGCCGCTTGAGGGCAGCTCGAGACGATTGCATCATGCAAACATTCGATGAGCTGGGATCAGAGATAGGAGGGGGAAGACCAGGGAATGTCCCAAGCAATGAGGAATCTTTGTAGACTCTGGGTGAGACACTGGTCAAAGGATCTACGATTTTCTTATTGGCCACCGAAGAGATGGTGGAATCAGAGGAGGTCTAAGACTTTGGTTCGTAATATGTCAACTGGTCAATGGTGACTATCTTTCCATTATGAGGGAAGAACATATTGCGGTGAACCGCTGATGGGACAACAGACATCGCATAGGTGTAGCTACGACCCAATATAATGTTGTAATCTAAGGGGGCATCTATGACTTCTACGTCAATGCAAATGGTCTTGCCTGCAATAGTAATAGGAAAATTGCGGAATAAGCCAATGGGCTGGGAGGCATGGCCATCCCACACTCAGAGACTAATAGTGGAAGGAGCCAACTCAGGTGATCCGAGTTGCTTCCAAACTGAAGTGGACATCACACAGGTGGATTCCCCCTCATCAATAATGCACCAGGAAACGTTGGCGTTCCGGATCTTGACTGGGATTTGGAAGGTGACGGAAGTAGGGAGAGGAGGATGTTTTGACCGGTCAACATCAAAGACAATCAATCGATTGTTGGAAGGATCTATAGCACCCACGGCAGATAGTATATTTTTTTTGTGAAGGGCATGACTGGAGGAGTTCAAACGTCAATTTCTGGCAGCAGGAGATTGCGCCAAATCATCTACTATGCTATATGAATGGGCAGCTTTGCCAGAAGTAGCATTTCGATGTAGTGGTCCTTTAGGGATCCTGGTATGAACCTCTGCCTTAGGCTGAGGGATCTGCAAGGGACCATTAGGTGTCGAAAGAGGCTCTGTACAGACCGAAGGAGGCGGCTCGGGGACAGACGTCATAGGAGGCTTGTTGTACTGACAGGACCGAGTCTGAAGATTGATGTCTACGGTTAGAGGTTAGGCAGAGTTCATCATGAGGACCTAGTAATCAGAGGTACCAGATGGAAGAGGTTTAGTGACCACCAGTCCTTCAGGTGGTTTGGTAGCCACAAATCCCTGTTGTGCATCCACTTGCTCTTGAGGGGGCGGTGGCCGATGTTGCGGGGGTTGAGAAGGAAAGGGAGGTGGAGGTGCTAATGCTGGAGGAGCTAGAGCACCAAGCTGTAGATATAGATAATAATAAGGTTGGGTAACAGTGTGGTAAATAAGAGGTTGGGCCAAAAGAGGAGGCATGTCGTATCCTAGATACGTGCTACTGGGAGGGGGAAAAGTGCAGGAGGTGCTGCCCCCCCCCCCCCCCAAGAAAACCATAGCCCATGGGAGGTTGAGCATATGGATGAGAGAGAGCCCCAACGATACCGTCGGTGGCATGAGGTGCCCCTGGTGCATTGGCACCACTAGGTTTGGGAATATCACGTAGAACAGTATAAACATAACCCGACTGAGCGTAGATCAGGTCATATTTTAATTCCATTTGGAGGGTGGCTTCTTCAGTTTGAGGAAAATGTGACGCAACATATTTCTCGATAGGAGGCAAGAGAGATATAAGGAACTAGTCCATGTAGACACGGTGTTCGAAGGTAGGGGATTGAAATAGGCTCTTTCTTCTCCACCATTCCTGGACATGATCAGATAGGCGGGTTGCAGATGATTGACGGAAAGAATTCAAAAGTTCGATACCAGTGTCATGACGAAGGGGAAGCTGGAAGTAAGACAAAAAAGCCCGGGAAAGAGTCACAAAGGTGGTATGAGAGGAAGTGGCCTGATCAACATACCACGTAGAAGCTTCACCTGTAAGCGTTCGTTGGAACAGCCGAAGATGGAAAAATTTATCGGCAATGGAGTTAGACGAACACCACATGTGGAAAGCTCAAACATGATTTGAAGTATCTTCTCCAGAAAGGCCTTCAAACTTTGGGATGTCGGAAGGGAGCTTTGTCAGCATAGCAGGCCAACTAGCGTCATGGTGTATAGGGTCGTTTATCAACTGGTCAAAATTGAAGAGGCTGAGGCCTGCCATGAAGGGGAGCAAGGACACAACCGAGGTAGTGTCTGTTGCGGTCCCACTAGTGGTATTCCCAGCCTGAGGGCCGGGGTTACCACCAGCATTAGGTATTGCACCAGACATGGTGAAGGTACCAGGGGGAGAACAAAAGGAGGAACGAGAAGGAGAACCCAAAGGACCAGAAGAAGAGTCGGTGTGCGGACTCGGTGGAGGAATAACTCGAATCCTGCATAGAGGAGTAAGTCTTCCTATTGGAAACTGAGGATGAAGGCCAAGAAGTCTCCAGGATAAATGCCTTGGTGGCGCAATGGTGACAACACAACATGCCACAAAGGAAAAAGAGACTGACAAGGGCAGGAAGGTGTAGGATCAACTGATTACAATGTTGAAACAAGGGCAAAGCGGTATAGGATCAATTGATTTCAATGTTTTAGAGTCTTTTCTTGGAGGTGTTAACCAAGCCCTTTTTCACTTAGGGTGTGTGTGTGTAAAAGTGTGTAAATTTTAATTTTTAAACTCGGACGTTTGTAGAGAAAAATATAAAGTGTGTTGTATAGCTGTAAATAAACCTGCAAATGACAGTATATAGGCCTACAAAAACAGAAAATAAACAGCTAATAATGCAATAATCTAAACCCAGGGAGGTGGGTCTCTCAACAAATATTCTATAGATGAGAAAAAACTAAGCAAAACTCACTAAAAATTCGATATATCTAAGGTCAAGAGGGACAGGGTTCTAAAAGACAAAATCTGCTGGAAAGTGGTGCAGAAAATAACAACAAATCAGAGGAAAAATTGCCGTAAAAAAGGTGGCGAAAGGCTATCTCCTGAAGGGAAGCAGAGTGAACCCTAGAGGAAAACCCAAAAAAATCTAGATGAGGTGATTTGGATGGATAACATGGCCAATATGAAGCGGATCTAAAGGTGAGGTATCAGATCTGAAAAAAAAGGCTGAAGACTCTGAAATTTCAAACAACCTACAACAGCGAAAAATCTTCCACGAAAAGTGGAGGGTACTGAATCCCTAGGGGGCTAGGTTCCCACTTAGTTGAGAGAAACAGAACAAGTACAGGTCAAAAACGGGCAGAGATAGAGGTCAGACAACCCTAAACAGAGGCTCAGACAAACCCATAAAACTTTCAGAAAAATCCCTGTAAAAAGTCCAGGTTGCACTTTCTGACCTGTTTTCAGCAGAGGTCATAGTTTTTGGGTTGAAAAGTGTGTCTTAAGGGTCCAGGTCGTAGGTTTTGGGCCAAAAAGTGCGACCTGCACTTTCGGCACTCTCGGCAGCAGGTTTCAGAAAAATTTGTCGTCTCAGCTGCGGTTGATGTCTGTCACCTGCGCAATAGGTTTGAAAACATACGAAAGTCAAATTTTTTATCATTTTAGGGTTTTATAGGTTAAAAACAACATCAAGAAAAGCAAAAAAAAGGGGTTGAATAGAAATCCTAGGGTTTGAAGCAGTTGGATATGCAAGGATCATAAAAATGACAGTGGTCGTAATCATAAACCCGTGTGGAGTTGCTAGTTGTTAGTATGAATCTTAATTCCAAGCGTACGAAAAAATACCACTTTAGCTACAGATAACAAACAACCCTAATAGCAAAGATGGCTGCTAATATCCTCAGATATGCAGTTGGGTGATCAAGATAAATGCTGCAAAAATCTAGATCTATGCATTAGAAGACTTTAAACAATATAAAAAAAACAAGATTTACTCCATGCATCCAATTGACAAGACAAGAATATATTGAATGAATTTTGTATTAATGGCACCTGGGAGGAAAACACAAGAGGGTGTTCCCTGTTCTCCTCAGTGGGATGGGTTCTTGTAAGTCCTCAACACTTCAGATCTAGAATTCCTCTCTCTTGATGGTGTAGAAAACCTAGACAAAATGGTAGCAAAATATGACTATGATGGTGGATCAATAGTCAGACCAAAAGTATAGATCCAGAGTGATCTTTAGACAACAAAAGGTGATAAATGAATGGGAAAAGCCTTCTATTTATAACAAAATAATGAGTTAGTCTAGATATTGGTGCATAATTAAAATATTATTAACCAAATCAAGATCCAAATTTTATGGAATATTTTATTATATTTGTTGGAGGGAAAATAAATTTGACTTGGGTCAAATCCCTTTATTTGTAAATAATAAATAAATAAATTATTTATTTATCATTTTAAGGATGTGGTTGAGTAATAATCAAATAAATAATGATTTATTTAATTATTTAATGGTAACTTAGTCATATTTAACAAAGAATATTATTTAAATAAGGTTTAAATAATTATTCTTAGAAAATAATAAGATAAATAATGATTTATCTAATTAATTTCCTTGTTTTGGGTTAAATATAACCAGGAATATTAATTAAATTGTTGTTTAACTAATTATTCCTTGAGGAAAATCAAAAAAATGTATATTTATTTAATATTTCCTCATGGGGTTTCCTGTTTAGACCATAAACAACTTAATAAAGGTGGTTTACTAAGTTATTTTCATAGTGAAAGCAATTTTACTTAGGGTAAAATTGGTCTTACATGGTGTACTTGGGTCCATCTAATGATAATATGTTAGATGACCAAAAAATGGTGTAACAGTGCACATTTCATCATTATGATCTCTCTCTGACTTGATTTTATTCTTTCTTTGTATACAAACTATTTTTTGAATGAAGCTTTTGAATTAAAATCTGAGAATTTGGAGCAAACAATTTTGTCAACTAGTATTGAAACTGTTGGCCCAATTTCTTATTCTGATAATAACCTACAAAAATCAAACAATTTGTTAATGAAATAGAGGTTTGCAAGGAGGTGTTTAAAGGCTTTTTGAAAGTCCTGTGGAATGAGATCTGTCTATGAAGGTTTAACTCTGTTTTTTAGGCATTTTTGGGCTACTTCTGCAAGATTAGACTGTTTGCAAGAGTAATTTTCTTTAACAGAGGGATAATTGAGCAAATTTGGCTAAGGATAGTCTCTTTTAGGTTTTATGCTCAATCAAGTTTATCTGAGGATGAAAACTGGGATAAAATAGAAAACGAGGGTTTTCTGAGTTGGTTTGATTGAAAAAAGGGGGTTTTAGGGTATATTCAAAAGTTTTAACCCTTTAGGTATTTGAATTTGATCCTTAAGCTTCGGAAACTGGGGAATTTGGCTTCAAAAAGGCTCATGGTCGAAAATAGGGTTTTCTGGAAAAAAATTGGCCAGGGCTTGGCCTCTTTTTTGGTGTTTTTAGGCAGATTAGTTCTATGAAATCTCTTAATTAAAGGCCTGGTTCTATTATAGAAGGTTTAGAATTGAATTTGCAGGCTTCAATTTGCTGGAAAATACTTTAAGATGTAGGTATTCGGCTTCTAGAAAGGTTCTGCGAGGATCTTATGGTTGATTTTGAAGTCTCAGCAGGAAAGATAGTGTTTAAAGGTTTTAACACAGTCAGGCGGCTCCTTCTGCATTTTAAAATGATAAATAAAATTTTCAATTTAAACTTTATCAAATGTTTTATGGTCTGTTTTAATCTCGATTTCGTGCATTGAATGCAAGTCAATTCCATGGTGGGCGGGCAGTTTAAATTGTGAAACCATGAGGAGGTTATCGCGTGCATTTCAGGTGGCAAATGGTTTTCTTTCAAATGCACGAGATCAAATTATAAGTTTCCACGTCAAAGAGGGAGGAATGGGAAAAACAACCTATTTCGCGTCCATTTTGCATTTGAGTAGACGATTAGCTTTGGTGCACGATATCAATCTGGGGCTGTTAGATCTGTGGCTCGAGTGTGAAGGGTTGAGATTTAAAGGAAAGCTTAGGCTTAACAAAGGTGGAACCAGGATCTCTTTATGAGGGGTGGCGGTTAAAAATTACGTTTTAAACATTTATAAAATATGAACAAAACAAAGGTTTTACACAGATAATTTGGGGTTTATGTATAGTTTAAATATGTCACGGGTTAACAATATGAAGCGTGAGGCTTCATATAGTATGGTGGATATGAATAATGATGGGTTTAAATTTTATTTAAAACAAACCTTAGTCTTATTTTAATCAAAATTTGGGTTAGAATTTTAGGCGGCAGGTGAATATATAAAGCAAAATGTTTATATAGAGGCGAGAGTCGGCTTGTTATGTGCGGTTGAGTAAGTAACTCGAGTTAGCTTTATGTAAAGTATGGGGATTTACATAACGGGAAAAATTAAATGGGGACGGTTTTTAGCTTTGCAACGTTAACCTTAGCCTTAGGTTAAATGAAGGAAAAGGTGACTTTTGTAATATTCCAAATATGGAATAGCACAACATCCTGCTGAAATAACGCACTCCTGGGAGATTGATGCACAGAATTGAGTTTACAGCCCTTGGATCCCTTAGATCAGCAGATCTGGGGTCTATATTCCAAAAGGGGAGCAAAAACAAATCAAACTAGGTGTGGTAAACATATCTCCCACCACCTAGTCTAGCTGAAAAACACCCTACAAGAGGGGCTACAGCTATGCACAACAAACTGCTTCAGAAATAACAAAGTCTTGGAAAGCATGAGTAGGAGGCCATCAAATGGGATCAACTTATGAACATATAGCAACAAATCAGAATTACAATGAAGCTCTTTCAATATACAGTAGAATACAGGAGACAATAGAGCAAGAAATCTTCAGAAAAGAGGGCTGCAACACATATATAAATTGTAAATGGATCAACAACGTTATTTTAAGGAGCTATAGCAGCTGAAAATTACATCTCAGATCTAGGATAGATCTGTGGACAAAAATCAGATCCATTTTAGATCTGGAAACTAGAAAGTCTTATTTACAATATCCCCTTGGGGTTTTGACCAAATCATGCATTACAAAGAGTAGATCTGAGTTTTAAGTTGCAGATCTACAAAATGCTTCAGGAATTTCTGAAGATGACTTTACAGTAAAATATATCAGATCTAAACAAAACATGGACTTTACAGTAAAACACCCTGCAAACCCTCTACTGAAAATAACGTAGTTCCTCAATGAAAACTGTGTTGTAGCTTGAATAAAAATGATGGCCTGATGCCAAGATAAAAATCTAAAGCTCAAACAGTGGATGCACTCTTCTAGGAGGTTAAAAGACACACTCCATGAGAAGAGGCTCCAATACAATCTAGATCTCTACAGATCTAGAGTTCCACTTGCTGTAGCCTACAAAAGCAAATAAACCCTCCCTGGATTTGAATTGCAGTTGGAAGTAGAGCCTGGCCCAAAGCCTGATAGTGGATCAAATCAGCAAAAAATTCTCCAATAATCCTCAATGGAAGAGGTGAAATCCCTGCATAGGAATTCCAAGTGCTAAGCAGCAAAATTCTCCACTAAACAATAGAGAATAGTATTTGTCTAAAAAGACAAGATACTCAGAAATATAATCAATCAAAAACCTTCTCTTGCTGCCTTCCCCTTCCTTTTATAAGATGAAAGCCTTTGCAAACCCTAAACCACCTTGATGAGTTAGCTCCTTTCACATGAGGGGCCTCCTTCTAGAACTGTGTTGTCCCTTCACGAGATACATTGAATCTAGACAACACTGTAGATTTGGTCAAGGTTGACCCAATCTCACAGCTCAAACCCCTTTCATACCTGCAAGTGATTTATTTACATGGCCCTGATTTATCCTTGTTCACATGGGCATTGATTTATTCAGTCTTTTCAGGAGTTTTACATGTCCTCCTTTATTCATTTATTCATGCAACAGAAAGTAAAACAAAAATGAATATTCCTCTTAGCTTAGGCTAAGTAGAATATTACAACTTTGCTTTGAAAAATGGTGGATTATTGCATTGTGGTGCTTCTAATGTTTTTAACCTTTATAAAATGATAAAATATCATTCAAAAATTAGGTTAAAACGCTGATGAGCGGGGTATTGTATTGTATTTCAAAATACATAGAATATGTTCCAAAACTCATTGTTGCGATTATTGTATTATATAGCTTTAAACCTTGTGAATGGTTTAACAACTATAGGGGGCGAGATATTTACTTAATGTTAGTTTTAGACCAAAGGGTGCTTTATTTGGGTTTTATTTCATCATGTGAATAATAAATTTGGTCCAAAATCTTTATAATAGTGGGTTTTTGGGGATAATTAGATATAGGGATTTATAAAAATAGGATAAGTTGTAGTTTAGGGAATTAATAAACTAAGTTAGAAGTTAATATGACAAGGGGAAAGGAATACACAAAATAACACAAAATGAATAAGTAAAGTGAATAAAATAAAGCAAAGCTTGTCATTTCATCATTTCACCAATTTACTTAGGATAAAGTATTTTTTAGGGTTTTGTATGTTTTCTGAATGAAGGAAGTTAATTAAATGGGGTTTTATGTTTCATTAAGTAAGAATGAGTCATTACTTACGAAAATGAGTTAAAATGTATGAATGAGGGATAAATAATGGTAAAAGGGGATTTTATCATAAGAACTCAACATTTTCCACTATCCAGTCATTGAGCCTTGGGTCCGGTCCCAACAAAAGTCAGAGAAATGCTCTGAGCCTTTTTGACTGATAGTATAGAATACTGAATAATTATAGCGAAAGGGAAATTAGTGATTTTAGCCCGGTGATGAATATTACATGCTTTTTCCCACTTCTTTCTACCTACCCAACATTTACTCTAACATTTTTTCTTCCTTTTAGCAGGTGCATTTAAGCTTGCTACCTTCAAACATTTTATTCTTTTGAAAGCATAAAACTATCTAATTCTACCTTATTTCATCCTCGGGCTCAGATTAAACTGATGAGCTCCTCATTATTCTCTACCTATCTACTGATTTGTCAGGATCAAACTGTCTGAAAAAACTTTATTAACTATCTAAAGCATGGAAATTGAACACATGACAAGTCAAGTTTAAACAATTTTAACTCATCATGGATTATGGAATTTATTGACACTCTGCCATAATCATTTGCAAAAAAGTAAAGAGTAGTGGAACTTGGAATTGCACACTTTCATGCTTTATTTTCATCTTTTTTCTTTTGGGGTCTATATATTTTTTAAGTCCCTTGATCTTTTTTTTCTAGGACTTTTTACCCTCTTTTTTATTTTTTATTTTTTCAAAATATGGGAAAACAAGTTGCAGAAAGAAAGGTATGTACATATTTTACAAGACTATCGACAATTAATTCAAAATTATGAATCCTATATTTATAGGACCCTAACACATACTAACATTTAGTTTTGAAGAAGACTATCAGTGCATAGATGAAGCCCTTCTGAAAGTACAAGAAAGGGTTTTTAAGAACACAACTTCACTACCATGGATGAAGCCAGATTGGATCGCGTAGTTGAAGAAAGTATTGGAATACTATAATGTGACCGTGGAAGAGGATGATGAGGATCCTCACAATATCAATATCCCAGAATCAGAAGGACATCGCGAAGTTGTTGGACCAGAAACTGAAATACTTGACATAACAAATACTGCAAAAATGAAGAAGGTGAATATTGGGTCAGAAGTAGAACCAAAAATTGTGATGATTGAAGATTATTGGGATGAAGAAAGAGTTATAAATATTGCAGAGTTGTTGTACGAGTATCAAGAGCTCTTTCCCATGATTTTTTTCTGAAATGAAGGGAATAGTAGGGGATATAGGATTTATGTAGATTCCCCTGAAACCTAACTTGAAGCTAGTAAAAAAGAGACCCTATAGGTTGAATCCAAAATACAAGGAAAAATTGAAGGTGGAGTTAGATAAAACTATCAAAGCTAGGATCATTGAACCGGTTGAAGAGTCTAAATGGGTAAGTCCCATGGTAGTTCAAGAAAAGAAGGCAAGGACAAGATCATAATATGTGTGGATAAGTTGTGCTACTCAAACAACCCCCCCATTATAATTAGATAGTTAGCTTACTATCTAATGCAAACCCTTTTATTTTTTAATATAGAGCATAAATCAAGTCATTTTACTCCAAAGGACAAAACAATTTCTATCTGAACTTAAGCCTTAGTTCTATTGGCTGAAGGAATTTAAACAAAGGTTATTGAAGCTTTATTTCATATCACATATCACGAGTTGCAATCAGATCAAAGTGCCCTACCATAAAAAATTTCAAATCCGCAACTTGCTCGACTCAAAAGGAAAATACGTTAGAGTCTTAAATATTTTTTTTTGGAGCGGGGTCTCCTAGGGTTAGTTTTGGTTATGTTTTTGTATATATTTTTGTTGTTCGCGCTACATGGAAGAGTCAAAGGGGATTTGGGGCAGGTGAAAGTCCCTAATCAATGTAAATGGTTTTTAAGGGAAAACTATGGGCCTTAAGCCATGGTTTGAGACCATAGTATCTGCACGCTAAGATTAGTATAAATATGGATAGATCGCATCAAGCAAAGATATATCATGCTTACGTTTTGATGATGAACGTTTTGTAAGGATTGATCTAAGTCTGGGTTTTTGGGTAGAAAAGGATCCTGCTAGCTGTGTGCATGGAGACCTTAGTCCTAGCTGTGTGTAGACTCCACTGGTTTTGTGCGCATAAGGGTAAATTGTATGGGAATTATGAATGTATTGGAACTATTGATCTCTTAATATAGAAGACTATTTTGGCAGAATAAAATGTGCTATGTGCTTGATGTATTATTTATCTGATTAATGGTGAATTTGTTATGTAATTGCTTTGAGATAAGAATTGGGTATGTGGTTGCGCCTTTAATTCTGTTATGGATAAATTGCATATGCACTAATATATCACATATTTTATGTATGAGTATCAGTTGATGATTAATTACATGATTGATGAATAGATATTCTGAAGTGTATCTATTATGGTGCACAAATATATATACTGCATGTTGAAATAATCTACGAAGATATGTGATTTTGTTATTTGTTTATGCACACTTGTCTATTATCTATGATAATTTTGATTATAATTTTTTTTAGGGCCACCACATCAAATTCTTCCTCAGGGTGCAGAAACTTGGTTCCAACACCCCCCATACTACTTTGGGTGAGACTTTGATATGTGAAAGCAAGTCATTGACGAAAGGGCCAGTAGTTGGAGGGTTTGTTGGTCCCCTTGGGTTAATTTTGGTTATGTTTTTGTATATATTTTTGTTGTGTGCTCTGCATGGAAGAGTCAAAGAGGATTTGGGGTCATTCAAAGTCCCTAATCAATGTAAATGGGTTTTGAGGGAAAACTATGGCCTCAAACCATGGTTTGAGACCATAATATCTGCACTCTAAGATTAATATAAATATAGATAGATCGAGTCAAGTAAATATATATCATGTTTATGTTTTGATGATGAACATTTTGTAAGGATTGATCTAAGTCTAGGCTTTTGGGTAGAAAAGGCTCTCGCTGGCTGTGTGCATGGAAGGGTAAATTGTATGGTAATTATGAATGTACTGGATCTGTTGATCTCTTAATATATAAGACTATTTTGGCGAAATCAAATGTGTTATGTGCTAGATGTATTATTTATATTATTAACTGTGAATCTATTTTATAATTTCTTTAAGATCAGAATTGGGTTTGGGATTGCGCGTTTAATTCTATTTTGGTTAAATTACATCTCTACGAATAGATCACATATTTTATGCATGAGTATTAGTTGATGATTAATTAAATTATTGATGAATATATCTACTTAAGTGTATATGTTACAACATGCGAATATATATACTACATGCTAGAATAATCTGCGAAGATCTGTGATTCTGTTATCTGTTTATGTGGACTTGCCTGTTATTTGTGATAAGTTTTGTTATAAGTATTTTTCAGGCCACCACATCAAATTATTCCTCAGGGTGTGGAAAATTGGTTCCAAAACCCCCCCATACTACTCCAGGTGAGACTTTGATCTACGTAAGTAGGTATTTGCTGAAAGGGCCAATAGTTGGAGGGTTTGTTGGTTGCGCAATAAATCCGAACTTGGGTCAGGACCCCTCAAGCCAAGAAATGGTTCTGTTGCTGGGACCAGGATCATTTTGAGGGAGAATTGATGTATTGGTATCCTATGCAGAATGAATTACAAGATTGAATGGATAGAAATATCCTTAAATTCACAATCCCAGAGAATCGAAGTTCTAAATTTTCTGCTGAAGAGTGGGTTCAAAAGTATATTTATACAGAAGTTCACGAGATATTATTTGCTTCCTTTGAGACTGAGCTACATGAGTGGGTGTCTCGATTGACTAAATTTAATACCTGTGTGAAGGATGATGCAATCACCTAGTGGACTCCAAAATTGGTACAACAGTTAGAAAACACAAGCAATATGATTACCCGTGCGATAGATCATTGAATCAATCATGTTCTGGGAGGATTTGTAACTGAGTTTTTTATTGATCAATTTGTGGCTTATTCTGAAGCTGAAATAATATTTTTTAAGGGTCCCAAAGATAAGTTCCTTCATTCTTTGAAGTTGTGGATTAATATGCTATTGTGTGACCAAGGTTCTCTATGTGAGCATATTGCATGAATGTCCTGAAGAGGCCCGACTATGTGCAGTGGAAGAATTTACTGCGCGGATCTAGAAGAAGAGTTTATTTACATTCATATCAAGGGTAGATATGATAGTGATGACGAACCAGAGACTAGTATCTCTAGTGAATCTACACACTCTGAAGAAGAAGAAGTCTCACAAGATCAGAATAATCAGGGTGTGTTGACAATAATTTAGATCCCATCCACCCCACTTCCACACTTATCTCACAAGTCATCCACTCCACCACCACCCCCACCTCCACCAGGCGTAGATATGGGTGCATCAATGAAGTTGCCTACTTTCAGAGGTATTGGGAATGAATATATAGAGTAATTCTGGTTTGTTACTAATGTTGTATAGAGAGCATAACAAGTTAATAGTGAAAATGTTAAGAAAGCACAGTTAGCCACTGTTTTTTAAGATCGCGCACTGTATGGGTATATAAGATATGTATCGATGAACCCTAATTTAACTATGAATGATTTGAAGTATGCCCTAAAAGAACAATTCAAAAATCCAAAGTCATATACACAATATGTCACGAATTTAAAAGAAATTCACTAGGAGGTGAATGAATCTATCTGGGATGCGGATCAAAGATTAAAGCGCACTATCAGAAATGGTGGATTCACTATCGATGATACCCAACACAAGGAATGGTTTATTGCTCTGATGCTCCCACATTTGCACCAACACTTGAGCCAAAAGAAGATTTCCACACAAGTTGAGGCCATGGAAATTGAAATGAAACTAGAATTTGTGTTGGTGGCCGCTGTGATTAGAACTCAGCAGATTCATATTCAGTTATAAGCAATACATTTAGAGATTCAGAATCTGCGCAAAGATAAGGGAAAGGAGGTGAGAATAGAGGTATGTTGCATACAATGTAGAGCTATCATGCATCATAAGGATCAATGCCTCGTGTTCAATTATTATCTGCACGCTGAAGGACCAAGCCCATTGAAGAGCATGGTTGGGCCGAGTGGGACTGTTGAGGTTCAACAAGAAAATTTCAGCACCCATGCCTAGTGCATTAAGCACCTACACTAGGGTGGGGCCCATAGTGCTATTTTTGGTGCATGTCTATTTTAGTTATCCCTTAATTAAAATGGACAATAAACTGTAATCTATTCTCAATGATGACTTGTAATACTTAAATGAGAGTGATAAACTTAGTTAGCTAGTGGATTTCGAGTTAGAGGTAGTTGGTGAGGCATGCATACTAATTTTAGTTGTAACAGAGTTCGAAGTGCAGCGGTACATTAGTTAATGTAGGTTGTAAACAATTTAACTCAGTTAAGTGACTTAAACTCAGTTGTGCTAGTTGTAACTGTTAGATACACCAGTGAGAGATCAAGTGAATTAAATATTAATTAATTCAAAATTAGTGATCTGACATGTAGCTGAGGATTTACTATTATTAGGTGCATGCCTTTCAGTTCTAGTGGAGACCAGTTGAGATCTAGGTGAAAGGAAAGTTGAATATCAGTTGTAGGAATATTGGGTTTCACCCGTGCAACCAAACATCCATTGGAGTGCCCATGATACTTGCGCAGTCAAGGAAGGCCAAAATTCCTATTCTTTAGGGATTTCATTGATCAGGGATTGTGCAAGAAAGGCAGGCTGTCTGGAGGCAGTAAATTGGCTTAGTATTGGTCAATTTTTGTATGACAGTGTGAGACAATTAGCGGAGTACTAGAGGGCTTTTGTGAGAAGAGTTTTGTATGTAATTGTTTCATGATCCATGTTGAATATAAAATAGAATACAGTGGGCTTTTGAGCAGCAATATTTCCCTGGGAAATTATCTGTGTTGTGTTTGATTTGATTCTTCTTTACTTCATGTGATTAGCGATTGTGTTTTTAATTCTGCAAAATATTTGTAGAAGAGATTTAGTATTTAAATTTAGTGTTGGAAAAAATTATGAATTACGGATAAAACACGCTTCCCTAGATAGGTGATAATCTATAACAACATATTAAAGACTATACGAATTCTTCTGTTAACTAAGAACATACACATAGAATATATTAGAAGCTTACTTGTAATCCAAGCGCTTCTAAATGGTTCCTTCTGTCGCTTCTGTTGTAGCTTCAAATTCAAGCAGTTTGTGCAAAATGCTTCCTATAAGAAAGAACACTAAAACATCAGAAGATAGAAATAATACAGATGTCTATTCAAGTTACTTAGCTAAATCAGTAAAGCATAAACCATATACATCAACTAAGAACTTACCATATGGAAAATCAAAGCGAATACAAATGCATATAAGGAAAATTAAGTTATATTATTTATTGATGATAGAAGGAGAGGTTACAACCTAGTGCTTAATTTGAAGTGACCATTCCAGTAACATTCCTAGCCCCATCACAGTATAAATCTCTCTAGCAGTTGTTACACAAATCTAACTCTCAATTGAAAATCCACCAGCATTTCTCTACTCAAATTCTTCCTTATCAAACACTCAGATTTGTGCTCTATTTATAGAGGAGCTGAAGGTTGTTTTGCAATAAATGACTTTACAATAATAGACAAGACATGTTCCCAATCTTGTAGATGTCAAATGGACACTTGGATTCGAAGCTTGACACATGTGAACTCTTCTAGAAGGAACTGACCAAGTGGAGATTCTGGAACAATGAGAATTTCACTCCCAATGTGACCAACGCACCCACAGATGTCAGGAAGTGCTTTGTAGAGCAGCCTTTCACGGGGCTACCTACAGATGTAACATGTTAGTCATCCATAATTTTGACTTTATCCAAAGATGACTAAAGTTGAAAAACTCAGATTTCTAGAAAACATATTTGAAGAAACATTGTGAGTTATATAAATCTCACTACCTTCATTAGCCTAAGTCCATCAACTCACTGAAAGCTTCATCTATGTCTTCTAAAAGGTTATCCTGTTGTTTCAACAGAAGCTTATTTCAGGCTATTTATCCATGTTTTTATTAGTCCATCTCCCTTTGAAAATAGCCCATTTTTCCCTCATATTATCATTCCTACCCCTATTTTCTACATCAGTCTTTTTCCCTCTAAAAAGACATTTTTCCTCTTCATTATCCTCCTTTCTCCCTAAAAAAGGCTACCAAATCCCCTCAAGACCATTTATTCCTTTTTATTTGGTTTAATTTGGCCTTTTTTAACCTACCGGAAGCCTTTAAAAAGACATAAACCCATGTTTATAGCCTATTTCCAACCATTTTTTATATAAGGCCTTAAACCCCTTTTGCCTAAGCCCGAGCCCCTTTGTCCATCATAAAACAATGCTCTATGACCAAGCCCATCGGCGCATCGGCCCATCGGCGATCCCCATGACTTTTTTCTCTTTACAAAGTGTTCGCTGCCGATGTGAAATTTCGATCGCATCTCAACTGTCCAATCTTCGAGATCCAATGGGCATTGCATCATCGGCCATCGCAGCATTGGCATTTCGGCCTCTCACAGGTCCCCGTGACCTTTTTTCCTTTAAAAATATCCATTGCCGATGCGAAACTATGATGGGATCTGAGCCGTTCATTTTCCGCAGATCCAACGGTCTGCGCTCCCCTCCATCACATCGACGCATCTCAAATTCCATGCCAATAATATTCCGCCGATGCGATCCCCCCGAGGCCTTTAGCCCCTTTTTCCTTGGCTCCCGGTCTCCTTTCTTCCTCCACGCGACCGTGCCCCAACACCTACCTATTAGCCCCCATTGGCATTGGCAAATCACGTTTTCTTCTCCATTACACTTCTCCTTTCCCTCGCCGATGTTTCAACCTTCGATGCAGTCCGCACTGTTGATCTACCAAGATCAACGACTGTCAATGTTTCCCCCTACTTCATATTTCTTCCGCTTTATACCCCTGGCGCTTTAATTTTAACCCTTTCGTTCATATTTGGTCTCGCACCATTGCCTTCTCCCTAAAGTAATCTACACCGTTGATCTACCAAGATCAATGGTTCGCGCTCCATTGCAACCTCCTTCACCCCTCCTCCTAGCCCTTTTCCCTTTTCTCTTTATACCTCGCTTTCGGTCCCATACTCCTCCATCAGACCCTTTCCTTCCCCATTCTTAAAGCCCCCTTCCCTTTGTTTTTTCCCCACCATACTTGTCAAATCTCGGAGAAATATCAACCATAGATCAAAGGCCTCAAGCCTTGATCTAACAGCTACCATGCTCTCACCAACCACCCGACTATCCCTCCTTATACATCTGTGCCGACACATCTCTACCGTTGATCTACCAAGATCAACGGTTTGCGCTCACTCTCACCTTTTGACCCCTCACATAACATTGCCGCTCCGCAACAAAATAGGTGATGTCACCTACCGGCCCCACCTTCCACCACACAAAACATCTCCCAACCGACGCTCGACACCTGTCCTCCACCGCCCTATCGACCGATCAACTTCACGTTTTTTCACTCCCTCTCCGCCTTCGATCTGGATCCCCACAGATCGGACGGCTAACGCACTCCGACCACCAAAATCTCCCGACGCGCATCTTGGACATGAAATCAGTGGTATTGGGAGGACACACATTGCCCGACAGATGATATCGCGTTCGTTCAGGTGTAAACCACTTACTGCCTAAATCTTGCACGAAAAACATTCGTGGTTTTCACAAAACCACTTTCCTCTATTTCGCTCCAAAATTCAATTTTAAACCTGGTTTTCACAAGTTTTTCCATAGAAACTCCTCCTGCATGCATTTTCCCCTCCTCACTGCTCCTCTCGCCCTCCGCCGAGCCTCTGAAGTAGTTTAGCCATGAAAATGCAGGTTCTATTAATATTTTTGGTCTATTTGCAGGTTTTAAAGGCAGCTAAAGCATTAAAAGCTCCTCCACAGCCAGACTAGTGGCGAAACCCCCTAGGATGATGATCCTTGGGGTTTAAAATGAAAAATGGGAGGTGCGTGGCTTTCAAAGTGTTTTATCAGTGCCTCATGAGAACTAGTTATACAATCAAACCCTTCAGCATGCCAAAGATACCTGTCCACAACAAAAAAGGAAAAGATCAGCGAAGAAATTAATGGATAAAGGTTAAAGAATAAAGCAAGAGGATCAAAAGCTAATCAATGGATTAAGGATAAATATACATTTTAAAGGATAAAATAGTTGAGAAAGGAGGAAAAACCCGAAGATGATTATAAAGGCTTAAGGCGAAATTAGAGCCTTAAAATAGAGGGTTAAAGATAAAGGCCAACGGATTAAAGAATAAAACAAATGCTTTAACAAAAAAAGAGGAAGGACAGCCAGGCAGGTTAATTAAAGGTTAAGGTTGATAAAGCAGAAATTAGCTTTTCAATGAAGCAGTGATTAAAGACAGAGGAACAGAAGTTTTAAAAGGAAGTTTGAGAAGTATTAAAAGGTTAGCAAAGGATGATTATAAAGGCTGAAGGTCAATGGATAAAAACAAATAAACAAAGGTTTAAAGCAGTGAATAAAGGGAAAGGGAACAACGATGATCAATTAAAAAGGAAAACCCAGGCTAAAGGGCCTAAAGAGCAGTTTTATGATTAAATCAAGAAAACTTAGGCTAAAGTAGCCTCAGATACATAAAAAAGGAGCAGTTATTCCCTTAATATATCAAACTGACACCTTTTGCCCACTTTCTATCCCAAAGGGAAAATTGGCAGTTATTACACTAAAGAAGATATTTAAACTTTCAGGATAGTTATTGTAAAAGATAAGATAAAGCCTTAAAGTCAAGCTTTTCCACTTATCTTTATCTTAGAGAGTAAAGACAGAGTTATTAAAACAAAGAGGTATCTACAGATGTTCCTACCTTATGCCTTGCATGGTTATCAAGGTCAGGAATGTATTTACTTTGTCATAAATGACATTTGAACCCTAAAACATAGTTTCACCTCCTCATCTACAATATAAATACTTCACTGGAACTCATTGTAAATGTTGGATTTTGATGACTAAAGATGGAATAATACATAGTCCTTTGAAGCTATTGAAGAGAAATTGATGTCTTGGAACTCATGCATGATCTGATTTGCTTGTTGATGGAGAAGGATTGTTTGCAGGATCCATAGGCTTGGTTGATGGTGAATTTTTCTTCTGTTTATGTTTTTCTAAGTTTTCCATTATGTTTTCCATCTTGCTATGTTGCAGTAGGACAAATAATTTAGATTAAGAAATGTTTCTAATGGCACCTTCAATCTGTTTGTCCTTCACTGCCTTAATGTTTTCTTCTGCTAGGATATATTAGAGAATTCATCTTTTTTCTCTCTAAAAAGTTCTTAGCTCGTCGATTTCTTGCATAATATTAGATCAGTTAGCATCAATTATGATTTATGGTTAACCCTGCATATTGTTGCCACTGAAATATGTTGTTCTTGGAATCATCTCTTTAAAGCAGCTTTGTCTAGGTTTGTCAAAGAATTTTGTTTAAAATCATGCTCTTTGCCTTTACTTAGCTGAAATTGTTTCAAGGAAACCTTATAGCTGTAACTTTGGATTTTAGAGTTTTCTCTCTTTCTATGGTTATAGTTACTTGTATATCTTAAATATTTCTGCTCTAGATGATAAAATCTCTGAAAGTTGGATAAGTTTCTCACCTTTCTGTGTTTTTACCTGAATGTTTGTATTGGTTAATTATCTGTTTTCAATCTGAGATCAAATTTATTAGGTTCTACTAATGCCTTTGATTCTCTTGTTGTTCTTATCAGTTTTCCAACTCCCTCAGTTTACAAGTATATAAAGGATTCTGTTTTAGCCCTTTATTAGTTTGTTGTTCTAAATCTTTATGTCCATTTCATAAATCCATCATAACCTTAAAAGATCCACCAGCCAAGTAAAATTTCCTTGCACATGCTCTTAAAACCATTGATGAACTCATCTGGACCTTGTTAGACTCCATTGCCCAATGAGTTAACAATATTCCATGTTTCCTGTCTAAAATCTATCAAAGTATCATGCCCAACCAAACCCAAACAAACAAACTTGCACTTAATAACTAGCCTAACATCAACCTCTTAAAAATATCAAGCTATATCCTTACAAAAATATTGAGAGATCCCTCTCTGAGACTAGGAGGGCTAGATCCTAGAGCTCTAAAGCTTGGTTTGATGTTACCATTGTCAATTTGTATCTCAATCAATCTAGAAAATTATGGGGAGCTAACATAGTGGCGATCACGGTGGGAACCTGAGTCCATAGTAGCCTAACAAACTCTTATAGACTCATATACATCCCTAGTTTGACTTTAAAAACCAACCCATAGCCAGAGTAGAAACTAATATTTTCATCATCCTAGCAAGATAATGACTTAGTTAGGGAATACTCATTAACCTTAAGGCTGCACAAAGGAACTGAAAACCCAAAAGTACCCCCTAGATTGGTTTTTTATCAAGAATTTTGTGGTGGACCATAAAAATTTTTACCTTTAGAAAAGCTAAAAATTTCGACCTGGCGACTCCACTAGCCTCCTGTAGGCCTTCCTCATTCCACTAGTCCCATAGGTTTTTCTAGGATTGTGTCAAATCAGTCCTAAACAATTTTTGAGGCCTAATTATACCTTGTGAGAATAAAGAGATCTGGCTCCACGAAGGACTTATACTAGATTACACCTGGACCCAAATCCTCCTGAGATAGTTGATAATCCAGAAATTATCCTTAGGAAATATTCTAAATCCAAGACTTCAGCCGTTGTCAGACCAATTCATAGAGCTAATTTTGTCCCTGAAAATCTCTCAGCTCTGCAAGATACACAAGTTGACTTACCATTTATAAGAAACCCATCCAGAACTAAGTCACTTAGTGATATAGATCAGATAGACTTTGAGCCTCCACACTCATCCCAACATGGTGGTGAACATACTAATAACAGAGAAACCACCCCACCTGATCTGCATTTCATTCATAACTTTGGTTTCTCTCATCCTAGATCTGCTCAACAGTCTCTTGTTGGTCCAAGTACTTCTGTTATCCATACACCCATTGTTCAAACTACTCCATTCCATCCTCCCCCTGCTTTCATAAACCCTCCACTTGTAAACTCCCCATTTTTCCCACAACCTCCTATCATGGCAACATGGTATGCCCCTCTAGTCCTTTATTTACCTTTAGCAAATTTTCCACAAGACTATCAGTCCAAGATTCCATTATATGATGCGCATAGTTCTATTACTTCTTTGCAACATGTGGACAAGATGAATGACTATTTTGATAGAAATGAGATAGATGATGAAACCATTAAACTTAGATTGTTTGCTCAAATTTTTGGGGGAGAAGCAAGAAAATGGTTCAAGAACTTAACTCCTAATAGTATAAATGATCTCCCTTCTTTACTTCAAACATTCATAAACAAATGGAAAGTTAGGAAGAACCCTCTCCAAATACTTTCAGATTACAACAACCTCAAGAGAAACACTGGGGAAAGTGTTCAAAATTATTGCACTAGATTTAATAGTGCTTATAACACACTACCCCCAGATTTGAAACCTCCACAAGGCTCAGCTTTGGCCAAATTCCCTGAAGGATTTGATCCCAAAATGGCCTATCAGCTAAGAGAAAGGGACCCCTTAACTTTAGAAGACATGCAGAAGGGAGCTCTTAGTGTAGAAGCAAATCTTATTGAGAAGAGAGCTAGAATGAAGACTGAGAAGAGGGTATCATTTAGGGATGAAGCTGCACCTTCCACATCTAACTAAAAAATGGAAAGGATGATGGAGGAGATGATGAAGAGTATGAGCATATATGAAAGAGCTCAATCTAGAGAAAACATAATGCCTCCTCAAAATAGAAACCAATCCCAGAATCAAAATCAGAACTTCAGGAGACATCAACCTCAAATCAAACAAAGAGAGAGTGACCAACAAATCAGACTCCCTTTCCAAGACAACTATGTAGATGAAGAAGAAAGAGAGCCTGAACAGTTGGAAGAATACCATGTAAATGTCATAGGTTCGGATGATGAGGATAACACATTCCTTACTGAAGAAGAACAAAGGATGTTTTCTTCAAAACCAAATGAGAAATCATATGAAGATTCCGAAGACTATAGATTAGGATTTGAGAATGCCATAATGGAAGTCCATAGGTAGTATAACCTTAGGAGCAAGAAGAGTCAAGATACTCCTAAAACAGATCAGCCAAACACTACCATTAGAAAAACCTCTGAACCTATCCCTAAAAAGACAGCGGAAAACACAAATACTATGTCTAAAAAGACTGAACTAAACAAGCAAAAGACTAGCTATCCTAGTAATGATTCAAGCTGCCCTAGTACTTCAAATAGTGGCCCTGAAAAAACCTTACTTTCCAAACCATCAAATCAGAATCAGCAAATTAAAAATGTAGAAAAGTTCATGGCAGATAAAACTGATGTAAATGAAATAAAGACACCTGCGCCTTTCAATTTTGAGGGGGAGATTGCCAAAATCAAGATCACTATACCCCTCACTGAATTGGTAACCCAAGAGGTATATAGATCCCAGATTTTCAAAGTGTTAAACATAGGAAAGGATACTGATAACTTGAACTTAATTGATGATAAACTAGAACTGTTGTTTGGTCCTGAAGTAGAAGGAAGATATCAGAAAGGAGCAGTCCCTCCTTTCTATGTAAGTATGAACATACATGACAAAATTTTGCATAATACTATGCTAGAATTTGGTGCCTCACACAATCTCATGCTAAAGGTTGTGATGGAGAGATTGGGCCTAGAAATCAGAAAGCCCTACAAAGACTTGTATTCTTTTGATTCCAGTAGGGTTAAGTGTCTGGGCCTAATTAAGGATCTGTGTGTCAATCTGGCACAAATCCCTACTAAGAGTCTAGTCATGCATATAGTTGTGGCTGACATCCCCCCAAAGTATGGCATGCTTTTATCTAGATCATGGGGGGCCAAAATCTAGGGCAGCCTTCAAATGGATATGAACTATGCCACCATCCCAGTCTTCAATCAAACAAGAAAATTGTACCGGGAATCCCACATGAAATACATGGTGAGTAACATAGATAGGCCAAATAACACACCAATTTATTCCATTCACTCAGACCTTGATTCCTTCATCCTATACAATGAAAATGACATAAATGAACAAGTGAATGAAAATGAGAGAGAACTAAGTCCTCCAGAACAATCAAACCAACTCTCTAATAAAGAAAATGACTCCCAAAAATATAACAGCCCCGAATTATAGAACATTGACAAAACTAAAATTGACACCCTTTGACATATGAGTTTTGATGGTTCTTATGGTAAGGCCAGATCAGGGGCCGGTGTTTGGATTCACAAAACAAATGAAGGCCATTCCTATAGGCTATATTTTCAATGCACCAATAATGTTGCAGAGTATGAGGCTCTCCTTATTGGTCTATACTTACTTAAAGACCTCAAAGCCAAGAAAATCTTGATCCAAGGAGATTCTAAACTAATCATCAATCAAATTAAGGGAGAATATTCAGCCAAGAACCCTAGGTTAAGGGAATATAGAAATGATTCCCTAGACCTTCTCAAAATCTTTGAGAAATATGAGCTTACTTTCATCCCTATGGCCCAAAACTGCCTTGCCAATGAGCTTGCCTTTGCTGCCAGCAATTACTCTTTACCTGATGAAAATAATCAATGCCTCATCAAAATAAAGAACATGCCTACTGTACCAGAAAAATTGAACCATTGGCAAGTGTTTGAAAATGATGACCAAATAGATGATTTTATGCAATCCAGAAATGAATTTTCAAGCACAAAACAGAGTTTTAGATTTGAAAGAAATAATTATGCTGAAAAAGAAACTCCAAAAACAAAGCTGCCCTTTGATGATAATATAAACCACCTTCAAAACCCTTGTGTTTCAGAAGTATTTGATAAAACAAATCAAAGAGAAATTGAAATTCTGTAATACAAAGATGACACCTTGCTAAGAGGCCTTACACCACTAGAAGAGTTGTTTGATTTTAATGATGTAGCTTAAAAACCCAAGATGGAACCCACAAAAAGAAATGTAGAAGAGTGTAACATTGGAGGGATGAAAGAGCCCAAAATAATTAAGTTGTCCAAAACTATTCCATCTCACACAAAACAGAAATACATTGAGCTTTTTAGAGAATTTAAAGATGTGTTCGCTTGGGGGTATGAAGACTTGAAATCCTATGACACCAAAATCATCCAACATAAAATTCCTCTCAAAGAAAATCAGAAACCATTTAAACAAAATTTGAGAAGAATAAACCCCCTCTTGTTACCCTCAGTTGAGAAAGAAATAAAAAAGATGTACGATGTCGGGATCATAGTCCCTGTCTGATACTCAGAATGGGTGTCCAACCTTGTGTCAATTAGGAAGAAGACCGGGGAAATTAGGCTTTGTATTGACTTCAGAAATTTGAACAAAGCCTCCTTGAAAGACAATTAACCCTTGCCTAAAATGGATCACATACTCCAAAAAGTAGTTGGTTCACAAAGAATCTCATTACTAGATGGCTTCTCAAGTTATAACCAAGTTCTAGTCTTTCCAAGTGACCAACTTAAAACTACTTTCATTGCACCTTGGGGTATGTTCATGTATGTTAAAATGCCATTCAGTTTAATGAATGAGGAGCACTTAGTCCACTTGAGAAAATTCTTTGAAAAATGTAGAAAGTATGGCATGTCCCTAAATCCTAAGAAAAATTTGTTTGGCCTTCAGGAAGGGAAACTCTTAGGTCACATCATCTCTAAGGAAGGAATCAAGATAGATCCAAAAAGAATAGAAGGCATCTTACAAATCGGCCATCATAGGAACATTAAAGAGCTGCAATCTTTCATCAGAAAAATTAACTTCCTAAGAAGATTCATCCCTAACCTTGCTGAGCTCCTAAGAAATATCACGAATATGTTGAAAAAGGAAGTAGGAGTGAAGTGGAATATGGAAGAAAAACAATTTTTTGAGCTGGTAAAACAAGCACTCACACAAACACCAGTCTTAATCAGCCCTGATTTCACCAAGAAATTTTACATTTTCTCCTTTGCCTATGAACATACTGTGGCAACAGTATTGTTGCAAAAGAACATCATGGGGCAAGAACAACCCATAGCTTTCTTCAGCAAAGCCTTAAGAGACGCCCCTCTAAAGTATAACATTATGGAGAAACAAGCCTTTTCCTTAATCAAAGATTTGAAGGATTTTAGAGTTTATATTTTGCATTCACATATCATAGCCTTTGTCCCAAACATGGTTGTCAAAGATATACTTAATCAAGACCCTGATGGTAAATGGGGCAAGTGGATTGCTACCATTTTAGAATATGATTTGGAAATCAGACCCACTAAATTGATTATAGGACAAGGACTTGCAAAACTCATGGCTGAGTCAAACTTCCAAGCTTTAGATATGAACATGGTTGATTTTTTGGAAGAGATAGAAGAATGCACAGCACCATTCATTGAAGAAACATTCATGAAATCTCCTTGGTATGCTGACATCATATATGTGTTGCTTTATCTGAATGCTCCTCCTTCTTTGGAAAAAACAAAAGCTAGATTTGTCAAACAGAAGGCTTTAAATTATTGTATATTAGATGGAGTTTTGTATTGGAGGAATGCTGTTGGAATATTGCTTAAATGTTTGCTTGAGATTGATGCAAGAAAAATCATGCATGAGCTGCATGAGGGAGAATGTGGAGGACATCTTTACTGGAAGACTACAGCAAATAAAATCCTAAGATCTGGTTACTATTGGCCCACCCTTTTCCTATATACTCATAATCTTGTCATGTCTTGCCATAAGTGTCAAATTTTTGATGGCAAGAGAAAACTCCTACTGTTACCCTTACATCCCATCAGTGTTGAGGCTCCCTTTCAACAATGGGGTTTGGACTTCATTGGGGAAATTCACCCATCTTCTTCAACCCAACATAAGTGGATCCTCACTGCCATTGATTATTTTACCAAGTGGATAGAAGCCATACCTTTTAGGAATGCTACTGACTCTGTCATTATTAAGCTCATTGAAACCAACATACTATCCAGATTTGGTTGTCCTAGAAAAATTATCACAGATAATGCTGCTGCTTTCAAGTCTAAAAATATGATTGACTTCTGCTATAAATATCATATCAAATTGGGTCATTCTACTGCCTACTATCCCGAAGGGAATGGATTAGTTGAATCCTCCAACAAAAGCCTTGTCAATACTATCAAAAAATTGTTGGAGCAGAATCATAAATCATGGCATAGTAAGCTTATTCATGCTTTATGGGCTGATAGATTAACCACCAAAAAGTCAATAAATATGTCTCCCTATCAGTTGGTTTATGGTATGGATGTAGTCTTCCCAACATCCTTAGGAGTTCCAGTCATGAAACTTCTTCAAGAAGTACAAGCTGAAGAGAATGATATGCAGAGAAGGATCAATCAAACCATTCATTTATAGAAGTCAAAAGAGGAAGTGTGCAACAAAACACAAATATTCCAAGAGAACATCAAGAAAATATTTGACAAAAGAACTAAAACAAATGATTTCCAAGTTGGAAATATAGTTATAAAGTGGGATTCTAGAAGGGAAGAGAAAGAAAAACATGGTAAGTTTGAAAATCTATGGAAAGGCCTCTATATCATTGATTCAGTGAGAGGCAACAATGCTTTCTTTTTGAAGGAAATTGATGGAATAGATCTATTTGGAGGTCCTGTCAATGGAAGGATTCTCAAGCACTATTTCTGCCAAGAATCTTAGCTTCAAAACTTTTTCATTGTATATAACATTGATCTTTAAATTTGAAAAATAAAAACACAAAAACAATAGAAAATGAAAAGAGGGCAGATTAGTAAAAGAAGAAAGGTACAACCCCATACCCAAAAAAGAGAGTTTCTGAAAGTGAGCTAGTCTAAATGCCACTGCTAATTCAAAATAATATCTTGTTCAGTCATCTAGCCTAATCATGGCTGAACATGCTTTAAATTTATGTTGATAAGTTAGTAGAAACTTTGATTGATAAAACATTATTTCAGACTTAAATTATTCAAAGAAAGATAGGTTAGGAGATTGAAAAGATACTAGTTCCACATGCTTAAAACAGAACCAAAGATATAGATAAATATTCCTCACAAAAGACAAAATCATGGCCTTATCTTTCTGATTTACTTTTGTGCAAAATAATGTTGTGTGAAAGCTCACATGCCACTACTTGTAATTATTCAATCATACATCCTAAACATGATTGAGTAAATTTGAATTTCATGCTGATAAGTCAAGTGAAGAAGATTTTCCAAACTCTATAATCTTGGCTTATCAGTAGAATAGATTAGGATAGAAAATAATGGTTCAAACAAAATCAAAATCTGAACCAAGGAAAGGAAAAAGATAGCTCTAAATAGATCAAAACCAGAGCTGGAAAATAATAGAAGGATGTTTATAATTTTCAGGTCTTAAGCCTTCACAATTTTGTTTTATTTTTTCTGCAAATAAAGTCTATGTGTAGCTTATACATACAACCATAAACACAATAGCAAATCAGATAGTTTAATCCTGATTTAGCTATATTTTAAATTTCCGTTTTAGAATGTAGAGAATAAGATCTGTCATATAGTTTAATCTTGACAGATAGTAGTATAGGTAGGAATAAAAAGAGTTCAACAGCTTAATCTGAACTCTTGGAAGAAATAAGGGTAGATTTAGATTAATTTTTCTTGTTTTCAAAAGAAAAAAATGATGTTGGAAGGGTTTTCCAGTCCAAGTGCACCCACAGAAGAAAAAATGATAGGAAAAGTAAGATTGGGTAGGTAGAGATGTTTTTTTAAAAGAGATTACATGTTGCAGATTGATAAAATTGTCTTTTTCAGAGAAAGATCAGCAAGAAAGAAAAGAGATTTTGCCCAATGGATGAGGCACTGGTCTGTTGAAAGCCAGAAGATTGATAACTGAGGTTTTGGACACCTAAAAAGACAGCTCTCCTCCCCAAGTGGAGCCACTACTATTCATCCATAATTTTGACTTTATCCAAAGATGACTAAAGTTGAAAAACTCAAATTTCTAGAAACAATATTTGAAGAAACATTGTGAGTTATAGAAATCTCACTGCCTTCATTAGCCTAATTCCATCAGTTCACTGAAAGCTTCATCTATGTCTTCTAAAAGGTTATCCTGCTGTTTCAACAGAAGCTTATTTCAGGCTATTTATCCCTGTTTTTATTAGTCCATTTCCCTCTGAAAATAGCCAATTTTTCCCTCATATTATCATTACTACCCCTATTTTCTACATCAGTGTTTTCCCTCTAAAAAGACCTTTTTCCTCTTCATTATCCTCCTTTCTCTATAAAAAAGGCTACAAAATCCCCTGAAGACCATTTATTCCTTTTTATTTGGTTTAATTTGGCCTTTTTAAACCTACCGGAAGCCTTTAAAAAGCCAAAAACCCATGTTTTTAGCCTATTTCCGACCATTTTTTATATAAGGCCTTAAGCCCCTTTCGCCTAAGCCTGAGCCCCTTTGTCTGCCATAAAACCATGGTCTATGACCAAGCCCATTGGCGCATTGGCCCATCGGTGCATTGGCGATCCTCGCGACCTTTTTCTCTTTACAAAGTGTTCGCCGCTAATGAGAAATTCCGATCGCATATCAACCGTCCAATATTCGAGATCCAACGACCCTCACATCATCGGCCCATCGGTGTCATTGGCCATCACATCATCGACATTTCGGCCTCTCATAGGTCCCTGTGACCTTTTTTCCTTTAAAAATATCCACCGTCGATGCAAAACTACGATGGGATCTGAGCCGTTAATTTTCCGCAAATCCAACAGTCTGCACTCCCCTCCATCGCATCGACGCATCTCAAATTCCATGCCAATAATATTCCGCCGATGTGATCCCCCTGAGGCCTTCAGCCCCTTTTTCCTTAGCTCCCGGTCTCCTTTCTTCCTTCACAGGACTGTGCCCTAGAATCTACCTATTAACCCCCATCGACATCGGAAAATCATGTTTTCTTCTCCATTACACTTCTCCTTTCCCTCGCCGATGTTTCAAACTTCGATGTAGTACGCACCATTAATCTACCATGATCAATGGTTGTCAGTGTTTCCTCCCACTTCATATTTCTTCCACTTTATACCCCTGGCGCTTTACTTTTAACCCTTTCGTTCATATTTGGTCTCGCGCCATTGCCTTCTCCCTAAAGCAATATACACCGTTGATCTACCAAGATCAATGGTTCGTGCTCCATCGCAACCTTCTTCACCCCTCCTCCTATCCCTTTGCCCTTTTCTCTTTATACCCTGCTTCTGGTCCCATACTCCTCCATCAAAACCTTTCCTTCCCCATTCTTTAAGCCCCCTTTCCTTTTTTTTTACCTCGCCATACTTGTCAAATCCCAGAGAAATCTCAACTGAATATCAAAGGCCTCAAGCCTTGATCTAACAGCCAACATTCTCCCGCCAACCACCCGACCATCCCTCCTCATAAATCTGCACCAACACATCTCCACCGTTGATCTACCAAGATCATTGATTCATGCTCACTCTCACCTTTTGACCCCGCACATAACACTACCGCTCTGTGACAAAATAGGTGATGTCACCTGCCGGCCCCACCTTCCACCATGCAAAACATCTCCCAACCACTGCTTGACACCTGTCCTCCACTGCCCTATCCACCAATCAACTTCATGTTTTCGTGCCCCCTCTCCACTGTTGATCTGCATCCCCGCAGATTGGAAGGCTGACGCACTCTGACCACCAAAGGCTCCCGACGCACAGCTTGGACATGAAATAGATGGTATTGGGAGGACACGCATCACCCGACAAATGATATCACGTTCGTTCAGGCGTAAACCACTTACCGCCTAAATTGTGTGCGAAAAATATTCGTGGTTTTCGAAAAACCACTTTCCTCTATTTCGCTCCAAAATTCAATTTTAAACCTGGTTTTCGCAGGTTTTTCCATAGAACCTCCTCCTGCGTGCATTTTTCCCTCCTCACTACTCCTCTCGCCCTCCGCCGAGCCTCCGAAGTAGTTTATCCATGAAATCATAGGTTTTATTAATATTTTTGGTATGTTTGCAAGTTTTAAAGGCAGCTAAAGCGTTAAAAGCTCCTCCATAGCCAGACCAGTGGCGAAACCCCCCAGGATGATGATCCTTGGGGTTTAAAATGAAAAAGGGAGATGTGCGGCTTTCGAAATGTTTTATCAGTGCCTCATGAGCACTGGTTATACAATCAAACCCTTTAGCATGCCAAAGATACCTGTCCACAACAAAAAGGGAAAAGATCAACGAAGAAATTAATGGATAAAGGTTAAAGAATAAAGCAAGAAGATCAAAAGCTAATCAACAGATTAAGGATAAATATACAGTTTTAAGGATAAAACAGCTGAGAAAGGACGAAAAGTGATTATAAAGGCTTAAGTCGAAATTAGAGCCTTAAAACAGAGGGTTAAAGATAAAGGCCAAAGGATTAAAGAATAAAACAAATGCTTTAATAAAAACAGAGGAAGGACAACGAGGTAGGTTAATTAAAGGTTAAGGTTGATAAAGTAGAAATCAGCTTTTCAAAGAAGAAGTGATTAAAGACAGAGGAACAAAAGTTTTAAAAGGAAGTCTGAGAAGTATTAAAAGGTTAGCAAAGGATGATTATAAAGGCTGAAGGTCAACGGATAAAAACAAATAAACAAAGGTTTAAAGCAGTGAATAAAGGGAAAGGGGACAACGATGATCAATTAAAAAGGCAAACCCAGGCTAAAGGGACTAAAGAGAAATTTTATGATTAAATCAAGAAAACTTAGGCTAAATCAGCGTCGGATACATAAAAAAGGAGTAGTTATTCCCTTAATATATCAAACTGACACCTTTTGCCCACTTTGTATCCCAAAGGGCAAAGTGGCAGTTATTACACTAAATAAGATATTTAAACTATTAAGACAGTTATTGTAAAACATAAGATAAAGCCTTAAAGTCAATATTTTCCACTTATCTTTATCTTAGAGAGTAAATAAAGAGTTATTAAAATAGAGAGGTATCTACAGATGTTCCTACCTTATGCCTTGCATGGGTATCAAGGTCAGGAACATATTTACTCTGTCATAAATGACGTTTGAACCCAAAAACATAGTTCCACCTCCTCATTTGCAATATAAATATTGCACTGGAACTCATTGTAAATGTTGGATTTTGATGACTGAAGCTGGATACATAGTCCTTTGAAAGCTATTGAAGAGAAATTGATGTCTTGGAACTCATGCATGATCTGATTTGCTTGTTGATGGAGAAGGATTGTTTGCAAGATCCATAGGCTTGGTTGATGGTGAAGTGTTCCTCTGTTTATGTTTTTCTAAGTTTTCCATTATGTTTTTCCAGGCCACATGTTGCGCAGGGAAAAAAAGAATTTAGATTAAGAAATGTTTCTACTGGCACCTTCAATCTGTTTGTCCTTCACTGCCTTAATGTTTTCTTCTACTAGGATATATTAGAGAATTCATATTTTTGCTCTCTAACAAGTTCTTAACTCATCCATTTCTTGGATACTATTAGATCAGTTAGCATCAATTATGATTTATGGTTAACCCTACATATTGTTGCCACTGAAATATTATGTTCTTGGAATCATCTCTTTAAATTAGCTTTGTCTAGGTTTGTCAAAGAATTCTGTTTAAAATCATGCTCTTTGCCTTTACTTAGCTGAAATTGTTTCAAGGAAACCTTATAGTTGTAACTTTGGATTTTAGAGTTTTCTCTCTTTCTATGGTTATAGTTACTTGTATAAAGATTTCTGCTCTAGATGATAAAAGCTCTGAAAGTTGGATAAGTTTCTCACCTTTCTGTGTTTTTACCTGAATGTTTGTCTTGGTTAATTATCTGTTTTCAGTCTGAAATCAAATGTATTAGGTTCTGCTTATGCCTTTGATTCTCTTGCTGTTCTTATCAGTTTTCCAACTCCATCAATTTACAAGTATATAAAGGATTCTGTTTCAACCCTTTATTAGTTTGTTGTTATAAATATTTATGTCCATTTCATAAATCCATCATAACCTTAAAAGATCCACCGGCCAAGTAAACTTGCCCTGCACATGCTCTTAAAACCATTGATGAACTCATCTGGACCTTGTTAGACTCCATTGCCTAATGAATTAACAATCTTCCATGTTTCCTATCTAAAATCTATCAAAGTATCATGCCCAACCAAAACCAAACAAACAAAATTGCACTTAATAACTAGCCTAACATCGACCTCTTAAAAACATCAAGGTATATACTTACAAACGTATTGAGAGATCCCTCTCTGAGACTAGGAGGGCTAGATCCTAGAGCTCTAAAGCTTGGTTTGATGTTACCCTTATCAATTTTTATCTCAATGAATCTAGAAAATTACGGGGAGCTAACATAATGCACTTAGTCCCCTTAAAGGCAGCATTGGTGAGCTCTCATATGCTATATAATAAACTTCAAACCTTGGAAACCTTTGCTTGATGAAAGTCATGCTTGATTTGTCTTGTTCTTGTCTTAGGGCATGTAGCAAATTGAAATGATAGGGAATGATAGACCCTTTGTCATTGGTCCTAGAGATGATGCCCAATTAACTAGGTCATTGGGAATGATGCCCAAATTGACCTATAACAATTTCCCCCTAAAGCATGAGGTCAAAACAATAAAAACATTTGATTGAGATGCTTTACATTGTGATGGGATGTAGATGAAGCAGAGTAGTCACCTGCATCAATATTACAATACATTACATCATGATATATCCTCTTTGACTATAATTGTTGAGGGTAGGCATTCCCATGTTTGGCACATAAACAAGCTAATAACATGTACATAATTCAGAAAGTCGTCTTCATTGAAATGTTGCCTAATGCAGACATGCCTATAGATATAGGCCCATGTTTGGATGATGATCTGTATGTAAGGTCACCGTACAGATGATGTGTACAACAATCCTGAAATCTCAGCCCAGATGGCTGAAACTAGATCCAGGGTCTTCTTATCTCTTTCACTTGATCATTCGGGTACAAGTCTAGCCATGTGAATATATGATTTATCATTGAACATGGAAAGACATCGTTTGATTACCAGCCAATGATGTGAGCTGTTAACAAACGCGATAGAAACACCATTAATGAAAATGTCCCTCAAGGTACTGCAATACATTTCGTAAGGCGTGAATAGATGATTTGATGTCGAACGGCAAACAAAATCTTTCGGTCAAAGGTCCAGAAGCGAGGATCTTGTCAATGTTGTAACAAGCCTCATGGTACTGGAATCTGATGTTTCTAAGTGAACTTCCTGGATATTGATTTGTCATCGACAGGAAGCCACCTTATTGCGAAATAGAAGTTACTAATTTTGGAGACAAGGGTATGACTTGATATAGCAATTTTCAGGGATGACAGTCATGAGAATGAAGGTTTATGAGTATTGTAGAAGGATGAGTTTATTCACTATATGACTTCTCTTGAACATATCGACGACATTGTGATGAGTTGGCAGCATTGACCCAAAACCAAAGTGAAGGTATGATGAACCATAGGTATGAATGAACCATCAAGATGATTACCCAACCCAAACAGTCAAGGACATGGAGTGAAGGAAGTGTCATGTTCAAGAGCGACTTTCTACCATAAAGAAATTTTGCTCACTTTTCCCAAATTTTCCCCGGTCATTTTTCAACCATTTCCTCTTTATTTTTTAACAAGTTTGAGGAGGATAACATTTGCTTGATCTATAATTCAACCCTTCGGGTGAATAAAGTATCACTATTTAATAATTTAACGAGTCTACCGATGAATGAAATTCGATTCTTGACATGATCAACAAGCTCATCGTTATTTTATGTTTTAACGAGCTTAACGACAGTGATAGCCCAGTAATTTTTCATATTTAGAGAATTTGAAAAAGAGGACGAAAGAAAACTCCATAAGTACTTTTTCATAAATTTGTCACTCAGATTTGAAAAAGTGTAAAATAAAATATGAGAGAACATCTTTGGTCATGTTTAACCAAGTTATTTCTTTTTTGTAAATAATCTATCTCAGTCTGGAAAAGGGTTAAACTTATACTGAGTAGATATCAATTCATTTACTTTTACGAGCTCGAAAAGACAAGTGCTTGGAAATATTTTCACATTATTGGAGTCTGAAAAGAGTTGAAAGAAGACTCTAGGGGTTCCTTTTTTGCTGTTATCAAAGCTCGAAAAAGTGATAAAAGTGTGCTTCAAATCCTTTTTCTTTTTTAACAAAGCTTGAAAAATAAGGAGAAAAAGTATGCTTTGTGTTCAAGTTATTCTTTGAATAAATCTGCACGACTAATCTGTTCATCATTTGTATTTCCTGTTCAGAACAACATCAAATGGATTAAAAATACATGTTTCATGATAAAAACATAATAAAACTATAGTCATAGCAATAAATTTAACTTGCAAATAATTAAATGACTATTAAAAGTAGTTTCACTATTCATTTTTACCATTCCATAGTTACCATTTTCATTTTGGAGCTCTAAACATGATTTTTCCCCCAAACTTCAGCTGCTGATTACGATAATTTCTGTGGACGGATTTCATCGTTGTTTGATCTAGGTTAGTGTTGTGAACCTCCTCTTTACTTTGGTATTCATTTCATATCCAATTTCTGCAAATTTTTAGGGTTTTAAGGGCCCTAGGGTAAATTCTGCCCAAAATGAGGGCAACGCACCCCTAGATGTCGAAACTTGTGTTGCATAGTAGGTATAGTGAAGTGTACTTGCATGTGCAATGCACTGTCTCTTGTTAGGGAGTGCGTTGGGCGTATTCTAAGTTTTTTATTTTCTCATTATGCCCAAAATTTGCCTAGTTTTTTGCAATGAATGGAATCTAATGGATCTTTCCATCAGATTATAATGATGATTACATGGAGGGAAAGAGAAAATGAAGAACAATATATGATTTCCTTGAATGATCTGGGTACCGTAAGAGCCCTAAGAGATTGTGGACTACTTAAGTACTTCAAATTGTCTGGGATGAGGCAATAAATAGAACTCTTGCAGTTCTTAGTTCGAGCATGGGATCCAACGATAGAGACATTTCATATTAAGAACCAAGTGGTTCTATAACAGTTGAGGATGTGTATTTTCTCATAGGTTTGTCGAGGAGAGGTTTTCCCATTTCACTCTCAGGGTCTACCATTAGAGGAGAGACAGTGAGGGATTGTATTCCACAATATTTCTATCCAGGGGTAGAATCTAGCAAAGATGGAAAAATAAACATCTGAGATGTCAGATATTTTCCTTTGAGAACTATCCTTTTCATGATCGCTAAACTTGCTGGCACCGTTACACTACATGTAGCGTATATATCGTATATGTAGTATGCACTAGAGTGTACGGAGCCAATAGTTTTCAACTGGTCTGAAGTTGTTCTATCTAAGATAAAGGAACAACTGAATAAAGAAAAGGGAGGAAGGAAGAAGAATTTCAGTTATGGTTCTATCCTTATATCCTTCGCCTTGGAACATATTCCACTGATGCAACCACAACATGTGACACTAGATATAGCTAGTCCTAGAGATCCTCGAATGCAGAGATGGGTAGAACTCATGGGTCGGCATGCAGGCTAATCAACTGTTGTGTTCTCTACTACATTATTTGCCTGGTTCAGGCGACAGATCATCGCCATCGATGAGTACACATACACAGGTGTTGATTTCCAAGAGATCCAGATTTAACATTACCAGAAGGTGCTCAGTGGGGTGCAATGGGTAAGAGTGTTTTGACCATATTTTTTGATTTTCCTAAGGTTTATACAATTTTTTGTATTTTGTATTTATTTCCAATACTAAACTAATTTTTTTATGTAATGCAGATGTTGGTCGTGTTCAACCAGTAGTGGAACCAGAGCGCGAAGCAGATGTGCCAACAGAGAGGGCTATCAGGAGAGCAGTCCTTCAAGATCTTGATATGGCTGAGACTTTGACTGAGCTTCAGCAGCACATAGAAGGTTTGACCTTTTGGATTCCGAATTTCCGGATCCAAGAGCTTCCTACATCAACACACTATTGGGGTTCCTAACTATTGGATGCGGTTACTGCATAGGATAGCTATATCTATAGCATGTTACCATGAACACCACTAGTTTACTTGTGACGTTTTGCATACATTTTGAGGTCATATGACCAATGTGTCTTGGGCACAAATTTTGTAAAAACCTATAACTATCTATCTATATGATTTAAGAGTTTTTCCTATGTTTATTGTGCAATCCTATTCAATGATGTGAATGTTTTCTTTACATATGTTGCAAATGTCTGTCTAAAACTTGATTAGCTAATGAATCAATCAATGTGTTCAAATTTCTGGAAATGTGTTGATATTGAATAAAATCAAAATGTCTTTCCAAAAGTCGAACTCTTAGGAACAATATAAGAAGTGTTGGATTTCTAATAGTATAAATACTAGTAAGTTGTAACACCACAAGTTGTGAGTCTAACCTTATGATTATGCAGTTAATACCAAATGAAATGGCATCAGAGAGAAGTTCGATCAATGCGCTATACTCAACGATATTGTTCGTTAATCTACCAATACAAATCCCTTGAAAACTCACTAACTCACCGTTTGGAGTGAAAATGGCCCATGCCGCAGTGGATATATTCTACGTACTACGACTAGCACCATTAGCATATCCAAAAAATGGTTTCAAATATTTAGACATCTGTGATGAAATGTAAAGCGGATTACTAATGTAAAGAAAATTCTAAAAATAATTTAATATAGTGAATGCAAATCAACAACATATATACAATATAATACAAAAAATTACTACGCTCATGATTAAGCATAGTAACATTTCAAATACAACCCATATCTAGGCTGCGCCAACGGAATTCGATCGTAATCAACTAACTCATAGGCACCCTTAGCAAGAAATCTTTTGACAATATAGGGGCCATGCCATAATGGCTCAAAATTTCCTATACCTATTACATCAGCTTCTTGATCGTAAAGAAGGACCAAGTCGCCCTCTGAGAAAATGTGAGGCTGGACATTTTTGTCGTATTGCGCCTTTATACATCTCTTATGCGCTTCGTTGGCCAATTGGGCTTCACGACGCATTTCATTAAGATGGATGAGGTTAAGGATACACGATTCTTCTTCTGAGGTGTCAGGTAACAAACCTATTGCGAGTTTTAACGATGATATTTCGCATTGGATTGGTGAGATTTCTTCCAGACCATACACCAATTAAAAAGGAGTAAATCTGCTCACGTTTCTCACCGAGGTTCGATACACCTACAAGGTGGAGTACATGATCAAATGCCAATTTCTTTTATGAGCTCTTATCATTCATTGAAGCATTCGTTTAAGAATTTTGTTAATAGCCTCAACTTGTCCATTTGATTATGGGTAATAAGGAGTAGAATTATCATGTGACAATTGTAACTTGGCAGTCAATTCATACATCATGTGGTTGCAAAAATGATTCCCATGATTTGTAACTATAGCCTGTGGGACCCCAAACTGTGCAATAACATGATTAAAGTAAAACAATGTAGTTGTCTGTCTTGTGTTGTTGAATGTAGGCATCGCTTCGACCCATTTGGTAAAATAGTTGACTGCGACAATAATATAACCATGCCCCCCAGATGAATGAGGGTTACAGCTCATGAAGTCAATACCCCATTTCATAAATGGTCCAGCAGAGACAACATGATGCATTGGCACTGGCAGTTTGCGGATATTACGATAAAAAAGTTGGCACGCATGACAACTTCTAACCACGAGGATGCAGTCTCGAAAAATAGTAGGCCAAAATTAATTGGCACGGAGTATCTTCTACGCGGTAGCATATCCAGATAAATCTCCACTAGTAGCCCCAGAATGACAATCATTTAACACTTTTTCGGCCTCCTCATGAGTGAGGCACCTCCTTAAAATTATATCAAAACCACGACGATAAAGTGCATCACCGACGATCAGATAATCTTTGGCTTGGTATCGAATACATCGTTGTTCATAGCGAGAGGTATTAGGTAAAAAAGTTTGGGTTTGGAGATAAATGATGAAATATCCATACCAAGGATCATATGATCTGATCAGAAACAGAGACTTGTCTGGAATTGATGGTTCTGACATAGTTGTAGTACTATCATAGGGAAAGTCACAGAGAAGCTCAACCAAAACTAAAGACTTCTTTGACTTGGATTTGATGAATTCCAAATCAAATTCCTGCAAAATGACAATCCATTTTGAATATTTTCTCCCAGTAATTGACGTGATAAGTTATAATTCATGGGGTTGCAATCCGAAACTATTATTGTTTTTCAGAGCAAGATATAATGGCGAAATCTTTGGACAACTTGAATAGCTACCAAGGCAATATTTTCTATGTATGAGTACTTAACTTCTGCATCATTGAGATTATGACTCAAATAATAGATTAGATGTTCAATTCTGTCTTCTACGTGGACCAATACAATAGCAATGGTCATTTTGACCGCGACGATATATAGGAAATAATCATTTTGATAATTAGGAGGATACGTTAATGATGCTCGGAAAAGAGTGTCCTTGAAAACATCAAAAGAAGCTTGCACAACTTGGTCCCAATGGAAGCGAACCCCCTTTTTCAAGAGTCGAGTAAATCCTTTATCCATTTCAGCGTAATTTGGAATGAACCTTCTTAGGAAGTTAGCCTTTCCTTGAATTTTTTGTATCTGAAGTAAGTTTGATGGCACAGGAAAATCAAGAATGGCCTGAACCTTCAATGGGTCGATTCGAATTCTTTCTTTTGAGACTATGAATCCAAGCAAATGACTAGATCCAACAAAAAAAACACATTTATGTGGATTGAGGCATATTTTGTAGTGTCAATAGCATAATAAAATGGCTCTCAAAGGAAGGTGATCAGTTTGATTTCGTGAATGCGCTGGTAAATCATCTAGATATGGTTGAACAAGTGCTTGATTTCATTAAAAGCATAATCCATTGCTCTCTAAAAATTTTCCCCAACGTTCTTTAAACCAAACAGAAGTTTCCTATAAGTGAATGTGCCCCAGGGACAGATTGATGTTGTCTTATGTTGATCATCTGGGCGGATATTGATTTGATTGTAGCCGGGAAATCCATCCATGAACAAAACAATTTCGCATCCAGCACAATCGTCAATAATCTAGTCGATAAAGGGAGTAGGATAGTTGTCTTTTGGACAAGCATGATTGACATTTCGATAATCGACGCACACCCTAATTGTTCGTTGCTTTTTCATGACAGGAACGATATTGGAAACCCACTCAATTAGCGGAACAGGATAAATGAAACCAACACAAAAAAAATTTCAACTTCTGCTTTGATGGCATCGACTTTCTTTGGATGGGCAGGATGAAGCTGTTGACGCATCGGTTTGACATCAGGATACATATTAAGAGTGTGTTCAACTATACTAGTATCTATGACTGGCATTTACTCGTAAGACCAAGAAAATACATCATGAAATTCACGAAATAGAGAGTGATATTATTTGAGTTATGATGGAGAACAAGGTACACCGACATGAATATTCTCTACAATGCCAGGTTTGGTCGAATATCGATAGAAATGGTTTCTTTAATATTTGACAGATTTCGCTCGAAATCGATTACATTAATGTGTAAAGAATTCGAAAAGAAATTTTTGTTGGATGGGTGATATAGTTCACTAAGATTATTTTCTTCATAATCATGAAAATGGGAACGATGATGATAATCTTCCCATGGTTCTCCTTCTGACATCATGGCTTCCAAAATATTCTCATCTGTCAAGAACATTGAGGAAAAGGATAAGATGGAGTACCAAAATCTAAGGAACGATCAACCCAAACACTCAGCGATGCTAATTTCAGATTTTCCACCAAAGCCAGATAGATTTATTGCTATGCCAACTCAATAGGGCTAGGCGGTAAAAACTCATCCAACATAGAAATATCAGAATCACCTGTACTCTTCCTTAAGCCACATATAGTGGAAGAGATCATGTAGCAGGTATCTATACTTGTAATTTCACGGGTGGTGGTAATGCAAAGGTTCTGATAAGAGTCAAATCCTTTAAGAGTCCTACATCAATTTTTTGAAGTTCTAGTTGGGGTATGTGAATGAATGGAATGCTTCCAATTACCTACGAAGAAAAGGCAAAAAATGATAGTTGATTAATGTCTGTAATTGTACCTTTATGTGGAAAGGAAATCGTTCTAAAATATTTAGAAACAATAGCAGTCATTTCATATACCCCTGGCCTTCGAAGTAAAATATTAAAGTCAAGGGGTTCATCAACAACCTCAACATCAATATTCACTATTTTCCCCCCTAGTTCAACATGCATGTTATTAATAATACCACAATATTTATATGTACATCCATCAAATGCCTTCAATGTCGTTGATGATAGTGATAAGCACGACGATCCAAGTGACTTCCAATAGTTTAGAGACATAATGCATGTAGATGCTCCCTCATAAATAATAGTGCGATGAACAAGGTGATTGAGAACATTTACCTGTATGGAGAATGAAAATTCTACTGGTAGTTGTGGCACATAGCCCGTATGATTAAAGACGACAAGATTAGAATCAGCCAGATCAATTCCACCAATGGCCGACAATAAAGCCTTTTTTGGGAGGGACAATTTTTTAATACCTCAAGGGTAGACATAGCTGAAGGGGATTGAGCCAAATATTCAACTATATTATAATTTTGTGCAGCTCTTTCTCGAGGATTATATGTTGATTTATGAATTACTCCCTTTGGTGGCTTGATTGTCAATTCAAGAATAGCAGTAGGCGGTACTGATTCTGTAGATAGATTCATTCTTGAGGTAGTATGTTGATTAGTGGCCTGACTACCATAATATTTATTTCGCATTGACACCAAAATATCTGTTGAAGGTTTTGTGACAGATAACATTAACACTTGGGAACTAGGAGCTAGATTCATAACAACCATGTTTGTGTTTTGATTTGGAAATGGGTCTGTCAACACAGCTAATGCATGAGAAGTTTTGATGATTTTTAAGACTTCAACACGATGAGGAAAATCCCTAAAAAATTGTTCCTCATTACAGATTATACATGGATAATGAGATTTCTGAGGTCTATATTGTTGATCAGATGATCTTTCCTGTGGGTTAGAATTTTTCTTTTTCTTAGATTTCCCCTTTTTCTTACTTCCTGGTTTCTTTTCACCTTTTCCTTTGTCAAATGACATGGAAATAATTTCGGAAGTAGGAGCAGGATCAGATGCAATATTGTGTTGTGTGCTTGCAGTGCCTATCAAGCCATCTCCAGCATGAGAGTCCTTTAATTGAGGAGGAACATTGAAATTAGATCTCGGTGTGTTAGGAATTTTTTCATAGAGCGTGCCAGACTGAGTATAAATCAAGTCTAAATATTGGGCATGAGAAATAACTTTCTCTTATGTGACAACGCCACCCTTAGCCACATCCTTAGTTATAGATGGTAACAGGGACTTAATGAACCAATCAACAAGGAGCTGAACTAGAACAAAGGTCTTAACCATTCGACGATGACGATGCCACTCATGAATATGATCATAGATGTGAGTAGCATTAGTCTGTTTGAAATTATTCAAGAGTTCCGTTCCAGTTTCATATCTGATAGGTAATTGGAAATGAGTCAAAAAGACAGTAGCTAGGGCAGTGAAATTGTCAAGAGAAGCTCTAGGTAATTCAATGTACCATACCTGTGAGCATACGCTGGAAAAGACGTAGTCAAACAAAATTATCATTCAGGGAGTATGATGAACACCATAAATGATAAGTCATAACATGAGTCGACGGATCTTCTCTAGGGTTTCCATTGACCTTAGAAATATCTGAGGGTAATTTGTGAGGTATCATCGGCCAACAAGGAGCATAGTTGATGGGATCATTGGTTAACCAATTTAAATTTGGTAACTCTAAAGCTGCAACAAAGGGAAACTGTCGATTAAGGTCAGATTGAACATAGCTGGGGTAAGATGGAATTGCTTGAGCAACAGGATTTTGAGCACCAGCATAAGGAATATGCTGTTGGTAACCCAGATAGGGGTTGTTTTGCATAGCAAACGCTTGAGGATTCTGTTGACCAAAACCTGGATATGATACTTGTTGAAATGAAATTTGAGGCATTTGTGGTTGTGGCTTCCAAGGGGTCTGTCCACCAATGTTATAACCCAAATTAGGATAACTTGGATTCGGTTGATATGTATAAACAGGTTGCAGTTGTGACATCCCATTAAATGGTAAACTAGCTTGTGAATAAATATTTCCGGATACATGTTGTTGTAAATTAACCAAAGGATTTGGAGTCTGTGGACCCAACATTTGATGGTATTGAGTTGAAGGACCCGCTTGATAAGGTTGATGTACAACATTTTGATTCTGTAACAAGGGTGAAGATGTATTAACAAGTGGTAATGAAGTGGGTGTAACAGGTGGAACCCATTGATACGAGTGTACAACCGTTTGTGGTTAAATAGGTAGAGTGGGTTTCCATTGACAAACATTCGTTTCAAAATTAGATTTACCAAAAAGTGACGGAATACTATCATATTGGGTGATCAAAGGTTGTCCCCCAACATGAGGAGGATAATAAGACAGAAAATATTGCTCTCCAAATGCTGGGAGTCCAGTTGATATGGTACTTGAAGGAATTGACCCAGAAGGACCGACTTGATATTTCCCTGATGATGTGTATAATGAATCAAGTCATTCAGTACTTTCGATAGGATTACCAGTTAAAATATCAGATGATGAAATTGGTAAAGTCCATGGATTTGAAGATGCACCAGAGAAAATTCCAGATAATGATTTGTAACCTAATGGGACCATAGGGCCACCATGAAAATATGACTCTGGTGAAGTTGTAAACATCGACAGGGTAGCTAGGGCAGGAGCTGACGTAATTGGAACAAATGTCCCAACCGAAGATGTTGGTTCAGTCATGGTTACTTGAACAAATGTATACCCTTTTGAATTGACGAGAATTTGAAAAGGAGCAGGATAAAAAAAAGTAGATGGTGTCGATTGAGAAAAAGACTCGTACAGGTAAAGTTCCTCCCCAAAATGGGTTGGAGTTAAAGGTGTATCGTCTTGTGGGATTTCTTCAATCACAATTAAACCAGGTGGAATTATTTCACTGTTAGGCCTAAAGTATATTTCAGGCGGTTGACTGTGTGATATGGGAGATTCAATAGCTACAGAACTTTATGGGATGACCAAGGTCGGAAAAACTTCTGGTTGTTCGACTTCAAGATTCATATGTTTTGGCAAAGAAGATATAGGATCTGGATCAATTTGTGGTTGAACAACGTCGGTTCCAGGAGGTATGGTCTCACTGATTGGATGGATCATGACCACGGGTAGTTGTGAAGACTCCATTTTGACAACAGTAGACAAACCGGGATGTGTAGAAATAACTTGAGCTAACTCTGGTTTATTGGAAAATGACATTTCACCAGAGGTACGGATTGTACTTGATTCGGCAGATCGTAATTACCTTCGCCTACCAGAAGTAACTTATGGTGGTAAAGGTAGTTTTAACGCAAGTCTACGCGAACGACGGGGGAAAGGATTTTGTTCTTCAACGATTGCTGATTTATTTTAACCAAAAACAAATATACAAAATAAAAGGGTAATGCTAGGCAAAAGGGTTTACCAAGAAACTATGAACTGCAGAATACGTCTTGGCAAACCAAGAAGTACGGGCAGGAAATCTCCCCGAATGCTGTGTTCAGTGTATCACAATTTACAAGGCAGATGATTGGTTCACTATGGATGAATAACACCTAAAATTTGTCCTCCCAAATATACTCGAAGGTACATGGAGGCCCAAGTCCATATTAGCGCTGTCTGATACGAAATCGCACAGTGAGAGCACCCCTTTATACTTATCGTACTGTAACACTGCCCGATATACCCGAAAGTACGTGGATGATCTACGATATAATTACATATGTGGAGTGAGGTATCACACTCGGAATGTATCGCAGACAAGTTAACGACAATTGCTATGTTTTATGACGTAGGAACACGTCTCTAGCCTAGACCTTCTAAATGTTATCGTTATGGTTCCAATGCTTTGTTAGGTAAATTGAGATTAATTTTATGTTGATCTTGCTTAACAATTTTCCTTTCAAAGGTTCACCGTGATGATGTATTGGAAAATCCTAAAATGCAAACTAAGAATGATAAACAATCTTTAACTTTTACTTTTTTCAATGAAAACCTAGCTACTAAGGGGAAAGAGCAAACAATTTGTGAGCAAACAAATCAGAAAACACAAAATAAATGCAGATTTCCTAATTGTTCCTTTTGCAAAACACACAAAATCCTACATGTAAATGCAGATTTTTCTTTTCAGTTCCTTTAATTTTATGAATGCAGAAAAGAAATTAAGTGCACTAAATCAACAAAAATCAAATGCCTTTTACTATTGAGAAATGAGGAATATAAACAACAATTTCTCTTCTGAAGGAAAAATGAGGAATGAAACAACAATTTATCCTATCAGGAAATGAATATTTTACGACAATTTCATTTTTCAAAAGCAAATGGATCTAATGTGAAAATAAAAATACTTTGAAATAAACTTGCCAATGATAAATAAAAATGCTTTAAACAAACTTTGAACAAATTTTCTTTCAAAGGAGGAAGAAATATATAGATTCACTAGTCAATATGAGGTTCAAACTCTTCAAAACATAGAAGAAAACAAACTGAATCAATTTCTAAAGACAAATTCAAGGGAATCTCGATTGTTTCAGGAGTCAACACAGTCTCTAAGGGGATATAGTGCTCTGCAACGTAGGCTTGAAAGGGAGACAGTGCTATGCAAAGCACTGTGTCCTGTCCAAGAGTGCGTTGGGTGCAGTGTATAAAGAAAAACACCGCTGTTTAACACACTTCTTTTGCAAATTAAGATTTGAAAAAGTTTGATCTTTGTGAATATCAACTACTGGGTGGATAAATAAAGCAAATCAGAGGCTAAAACACCTATAACTAAGAGAAATTCTCCCCAGAGGAGTCGCCAATTTGTTGGATAGAATTGTGAATTACGGATAAAACACGCTTCCCTAAACAGGTGTTTATCTAGAACAACAGATTAAATACTATACGACTTCTTCTCCTAACTAAGAATAGACACACAGAATAGATTAGAAGCTTACTTGTAATCCAAGCGCTTAATGGTTCCTTTTGTCGCTTCCGCTGTAGCTTCAAATTCAAGCGGTTTGTGCAAAATGCTTCCTGCAAGAAAGAACACTAAAACAACAGAAGATAGCAATAATACAGATGTCTATTCAAGTTACTTAGCTAAATCAGTAAAGCATAAACCATATACATCAACTAAGATCTTACAATATGGAAAATCAAAGCCAATACAGATGCATATAGGGAAAAGTAAGTTGTATTCTTTATTGATGATAGAAGAAGAGGTTACAACTTAGTGACTGATTTGAAGTGACCATTCCAACAACGTTCCTACCCCCATCACTGTAAATCTCTCCAGCAGCTGTTACACAAATCTAACTCTCAATTGAAAATCCACCAGCATTTCTCTACTCAAATTCTTCCTTATCAAACACAGATATGTGCTCAATTTATATAGGAGCTGAAGGTTATTTTTCAATCAATAACTTTCCAATAATAGACAAGACATGTTCCCAATATTGCAGATGTCAAATGGACACTTGGATTCGAAGCTTGACACATGTGAACTCTTCTAGAAGGCACTGGCGAAGTGGAGATTCCAAAACAATGAAAATTTCACTCCCAATGTGACCAACGCACCCATATATGTCGGGAAGTGCTTTGCAGAGCATCCTTGCATGGGGCTACCTGCATATGCAATGCACTTAGTTCCCTTAGAGGCAACGTTGGTGAGTTCTCATATGCTATATAATAAAATTCAAATCTTGGAAACCTTTGCTTGATGAAAGTCATGCTTGATTTGTCTTGTTCTTGTCTTAGGGCATGTAGCAACTTGAAATGATAGGGAATGATAGACCCTTAGTCATTGGTCCTGGAGATGATGCCCAGTTAACCAGGTCATTGGGAATAATGCCCAAATTGAACTATAACATTTAGTACATTTTTATATCAGGTGAATGCTAGATATACATGCATGTTGTATAATTTCTACATGGTATTAAAGCACAGGAAATCACAATTGAGAAGGAGGAGCTGAGTTTGTAACTGGATAATATTCGAATTTGCAGAAAGAAATTCTTGGTGCTACATGTTATAGGTCAATTTGGGCATCATTCCCAATGACCTGGTCAAACAGGACATCATCCCTAGGACCAATGAAATAGGGTCTATCATCCCCGATCATTTCAATTGCTACATTCCCTGAGACAAAAACAAACCATTCATGACTTCCATTGCAAGGTTTCCAAGATTTGAAGTATATGATATATCACTTATGAGCTCACCGACGTAGCCTGTCAAGGGACTAACTGCTTTGCATATGCAACTTCCTCCATTCAAGGGTGCTCTGCAAAGCACTTCCCAACATTCAATAGTGCGTTGGTCAAATGGGAGCGAAATTATCATTGTTTTGGAATATCCAAATGGCCAATGCCTTCTAGAAGAGTCAATATGTGTCAAAATTTGAATCCATGTGTCCATCTAAAACCTCTAATATTGGGAACATGTCTTGCCTATTATTAGAAAGTCATTTATTGAGAAACTACCTTCAGTTTCCCTATAAATTGAGAACAGATCCTAGTGCTAGGGAAAGAAGAAATATGGTAAAGAAATGTTGTTGGATTCTCAATTGAGTGTGTGATAAGAGTGATATGTTGCTGGTGAGATGTTTATTGTGATGATGTTAGGATATTCCGACACATAGGAAATAGTTAAGAATAACTTAGTCTAGTGTAGATTTAGGTAAAGTGTGTTTCTTTACCATGTACATTTGTAACTTATAATCCGACGGTCATGATTTGTAGTGATCCGACGGTTATCTCTCACCTTGGTATTAACGACACTTGATCCGTGGCTTAACACCCGATTGGTCCATGATCTCTATTTAAAGAGCATGGAGGGTCATTTGTCCGGTAGCCATTTATGAGAGAAACATATGTAAATTTTCTTTTATATTAATAAATTCCCTAAAGTGGCCGCGTTGGCTTAGGGTGTGGATTGTTTCCCTCTTTGAGGGTTCTAACCACGTGATTATATTGGTGTACTGATTTGTGATCTGCTTGTGAGCGATGACCTTTGGTTCTTGATCTATGGAACTTACCCTGTAAATTCCTACAGATGAGGCTGTCATAATGCTAGAGCTGGTGACATCAAATCGATCGCTGGTTGTAACCTCCCCCTTCTATCCATTAATAAATATTGCTGCTCATTTTCCCATATATGTATCTGGTTATGTTTCTACTTTTCATATGATGGATTAGTAATTGATATATATGTTTCATGTTTAATCAATTTAACTAATTAAGATAAATAGGCATATGTATATTGCAATATCTTTGATGTTTGGTTTTTATACTTGCAGGAACTAGTCTGACGATCTAAGTTGGATTGGAAGCTACAACAAGAGAAACAAAAGGAGATTAGGAAGTGCTTGGATCACAAGTAAGTTCCTCTATCTTTTTGTGTGTCTATTTACTCTTAGAGAAAGTGTCTGCAAAGTCTTTGATCTGTTGTTCTAAATGCATAGCACCACATTTAGGGAATGTGTTTTATCTGTAATTCATAATTTTGCATAACAAATTGGCGACTCCACTGGGGAGTTTATTTATCATTCGTGGTGTTTTTTCCTCTGCTTATCCACCCAATAGAATCTATTTTCAATTATTATAATTTTGAATAAAAGAATTGCATTAGAAGTGTGTTTAGTAGCTTGAATTTTAAATCTCTGCTACGCACAACACACTGTTGGTCAAGACACAGTGCTTTGCATTGTTATAGCATCATTTTCCACCTTCATATGCTTGAAGATTGACACTTTGGCCTTGGGCACCCTTTCCCCTTAGACTTTACTATCTTCATAAAAAACAGTATCTTAAAACCCATACGCGACTCTGCCCAGACTTTTTCGTGTTAATACGCAAGTCCATTCTTAGATATCCGCGTATACCTTTTTAATCATTAAAAAATATATATTATTCCATATTTTCGAGGCATGGTTGATGGTTATTCTCGTAATTCAACCACCCCAGCCCATGGCCTAACTGTTTCCAACTGCAGAAACTAAGTTGAGGGAGTATAAAAGCCCCTCATGTGCATGGCCTAAGCGAGGGAGAAAAATATAGATATTATACTCTATTGGAGCCCTATTTCAATTCTGATATTCCCGTGCCTCCTGCACTTCCCAGGTATATTCAGGAAACCCTTGTTTCTTTGAGATTCTCAGCATCTTATATGACATCTAGTGTGCACACCCCTTGGAATAATTATTGTGAGGCTAGGGCTGGATGGATCCAGAGGATGGTATGCTCGAAGGCCGTGGAAGGATTGAGGTGATCTATCCATGTTTCTATTACTGTACGTGCCATTTATAATAAGAAGAACCATCTTATTCCTGATATTCACGTGTTTATATCTCTTTATATATGTGTAATGATCATTAATTGAATATTTAATATTGTTTTTATGATATTATGCATGAGTTACAATAACATCTAGGAACTATATATGCTGTACAACTAGAGTTTCATGTTCGTTCTTTCTTGATTTTCAGGTTGCGAAGCATGAAGGGTTAGGCTGGGGGTTTGCACCCCACGAGATCTACATCAAACGTGGGACTTTCGAGTAAGTTGCGCAACTTGTTATATCTACTTTTCAGTATAAAAGATAGGTTAGGTGAGTCCTTCTTGAATGGTATGCCCCCAATGTATGAAGGTTGTCGACCCAAAAACCTTTAGGGTATTCTATCCTGAAATAGGAATGTCGACTCCACTAGGGATCACATTTTTGTGATTTCCAATTTGGGTTGTTTTATCTGTCTTGTAGGTTCCCAATAGTTTCTATCACTTTTTCCAGTTCAGTAAATCTTTTTCCAATCAGACTGAAGACCTGGTCTCTTGATCAGGCTTGACCTTTTTTGTTTTTCTTTATTTATCTTTCCATACGCAGTTTTTCTTCTGCACAGTCACATATACATGCTGTTTTTTACAAAGGGACCCATGTATACGTGAGTTTCCTTTGTCACAGTCGCGTATACACGCTTGTTTCTAAACTGCAAAAGTGTGTATGCCTGGGTAAAATTTGAAATTTTTCGTTTTAAGCTTTTATGGTCTTGTCTGCCTGTGGTGACCTGTTCCTGCAGTGTCTTTGATGTCTCTGGACTGTCTCTAAAGTGGTGTTATCTCTATTTATCTCTTATTTTTGTGAAGACCCACCCATTTGGTGAAATATTTGTTTGTTGCGTTTTCAATTCTGGCTTGAGCACCAAGGTCTTTTCCTGAAGATTCTTGGTTGTTTTGAGTATTCAGGACAGAGAGCTTCTGCTCACTTACTCTTTCCTAACCTTATGTATTACTTCGCATTTTGATTTTCGCCTATTTGGTGTGTTTGGTTTTCTTGATTTCATAGGTTGGTTTTGTTGCAATTTTCGAAGGGTCTCTTATTGATTCTTTGGAGTTTTTGTTCGTTGCAATTTTATGCTATTGTGCTAAATTGATTTATTGAGTTTCTTGTCTTCCTTTTACTCATATAAGTCCTGCTCTGAGAGTAGTGTGGTTGGATTTGGGCATTTTATTCAGGTTTTCACTCGAAATTCAAGTTTGCTTGACTCAGTTACTGGATAGCTCCATTGGTCTTCTTGAAATCTCTTTTTCTTATAAACTCAAAAGCCCAAAAACATTTTGTTTCCCGTTGCTTTTGTTTTCATTTTGTTTGATGGTTTCTTTTCATATTTTGAAAGCTTTGTTGAGTGTCTAGTCTCTGGCTCTTGAATTTATTAAGAGGGGATTCTTCTTTTGATTTCTTTCTCTTATGTCAAGTATGTTGTAATATCCCAAAATAGGGAATTTCTACAACAATAAGAACACCTTAAGATGTTCCAAAGTTGGATATAGTTCATATGATGTGTTAAAAACACATAGATATCAATTAAAGTCACAAAAAAAACTTATACTTCATTTTCTAATCCAAAAGTTGGGGAAAAGCAACAAAATAAGCCCCAAAAAAGTTATTCCCAGGTATTTGTGTAATAAAAGAGGAAGATAATAGTGGGATACCTTAGATTATGTCCTATGGGACTTACATGCCAAATGGGAAAAAAAAAAAATCACTCTAGCTAAGTTAAACAGATCTCCCGGTCTCGATATGGCTCAAAAAGGCCCAAACCCCATGACTTAGCTTGTGCAGAATTTACTGAAGCATAAATAGCATGATTTGATGAGGTTTTATGATGTAATATAATGGAAATAACAAATATGGAGTTTATTACATCATATCATGGAGAAAAATGGAGAAGAAGCCTCTTTTACACATTATAGGAATCACCCAACAAGGGTTTCATGAAGGTACAAGTGAAAAATGTTAGATCTATAGATACGGATCTGAAAAAGGTAGTATAACTGAAGCTCTAAATACATACAGCTGAAAAATACAGAAAATGAAGGAGAATCCTTCTTACAAGGTTTCCGGGAGAAGGTTTGGCTTTTTCCCTGAGAAACAAGCTCAAGATTGAGGGGATTGACCCTCACACTGCAAAATTGCAAGAAATGACGCAGTTCCTGCAAAGGACTATGCTGTAGATGTTGGGAGTACTTTGGCCAAGTTCCAAGATGTGCAATACTGCTCCGGTATGCTCCCTCACTGATCTCTCAAAGGAAACAGAGTTTCCTCCTCTGAAAAACATGTGTTGGAAGTGGTGTTGTGGACCCTCATTACAACACCCTGCAACACAACATTATACTGCTTTAGAAATAACGTTTTAGCTGAAGGAGGATGCTTGGCCTCAAGCCTGGATGTGAGGAAAATCAGTACACTCCTTCAAGAGGCTTCTTAGGAAAGGAGAAGGATTCCTTGTTGGAACACCTAATCCTACATGGGTAGGTGTGGAATGCAAAAAGTCACAATGGAGTCCAAGTGACCTTGGAATATGAAACCAAGAGTCACACCATTGTACTATAAATGTACATCATATGTATAATGGAAAATAAGAAAGCCTCACGCTTATCCTTCATTGTGTTGAGTCTCTTGTGTGTGTGTGCTCATCTTCCTCATACACCATGTGTGTGCTTCAACATGGTGTTTAACATGGTATCAGAGTGGGCGATTGCTGGCCCTGCTCCAAATTGAGTGAGCCATTTGTGTCTATGGCTTGTGTATATCTGCAAAACTGTTGGCATTTTTGCAGCATTTAGAGAGTTTTTGCAGCAGTGATTTTGCAGACATTTTGCAGCATTCAGAAGTGTATTGAAGAGGAGCAGCATTCAAAATCCCAGCATTCAGAAATTGGCAGCAGTCAGGCATTGATTTTGAAGAGAAGCAACACTGCCCATCTGAAGGTTTTCATTCTCATTTTTCCTGCAATTTCTATTAATTTCTGCATTGAAGAGTTGCTGGAAAACACTGTTTAAAAAGGGTTTCTGAGGTAGAAGTTTCTGGCTTTTTAATGGAAAAGAATTTTGAGTTTTTCTGCTGCTGAGCTATTGGAAAAATTTCTGGGTTTTACTGCTAAAATTTTCTGGAGAATTCTGCATTTTTAAAGTCCATTTTCCTGGAAAAATTTCGAAGTTTTATTGGCAATCTCTGCAAATTTTTCTGCGGTGTATTACTACTTGAAATCCTGCATTTCTGAAGAAATTTCTTGCTGCTGCTTTAAAGTCTGGAGTCTCAGTTTTGCTTCTCTTCTGCTGGAAAAATCATTTTTGCAAGTCTACATGTTCCTGAACTTTATTTCACTGTGTATTTAGAAAAATCTGCTGCTGTTTTTAAGTGGAATTCCTGCTCTACTCTGCTATTTCGATTTAAAAAATAAAATAAAAATAAAAAAAAAATTAAAAAAAAAATCTCTGCAAACCCTTGGCCTTTCGACCCTCTCTTCATTTTCAATTCCTCTTCCCTACGCCATACGGCTCAATTCTCACACTACACCGTCTCCCCTACATTCAAACTCCCGCCACATCTACAATACTGCCCTTTCCAATACGCTCCACACAACTCCCACCACGCGCTCCCTTGCCTCACGCTGCAATAGCCCCTCTCCTCTCCCACGAGCTCCCTCAAACCGGCCCCTCCCTGCAATTAACATTCAACACTCAACACTCATCCCTTCTACTCACAACCTCCTCGCTGCACAATCTAACATCCCCTCACTGTTTAACACCCCTCTGCTTACATGCTATTCAACTCTGTCATATACGCTCAACCCGCCCCTTTGTTTTTCCCTTACCCATCTCTTTTCAACGGTTTTTTTTATTTTTAAAATTTTTTAAAACACCGCTCACTATAATACCTTACCCACGCTCTCCCATACCATACCCACGGTCTTTGACTCTCCGCCTACCCATTCTACGCACATACACACCATTCTCCACGGCCTTTGGCCGGCCCTCCTTTTCCCTATCTCTCGGCCTTAATACACTCCCACCTCCCCCTTCCATTTCGATTTTTAAAAAAATTTCAATTCGCACTCCCATTTAATTCACCTCACCATGTTATATATATTACATTAAACCCCCACCCTTTTTAAATTCCCCTTTCCATTTTAATACATTAAAATCCCCACCCTTTTTAAATTCCCCTTTCCATTTTAATACATTAAAATCCCCACCCTTTTTAAATTCCCACCTTCCATTTTAATACATTAAAATCCCCACCCATTATCCCATCCCATCATTAATTCCCTTCCGTCTCTTTTTAAATTTATTTTAATATAAGCCTTTTCCCATCCCTTTAAATTCGTTCCCCCTTTTCCCATATTTCATTTTAATTTTTTTTTTAATTAAAACCCCCCACCACCATATAATTAATCCCTCCCCCACCATATAATTAATACCCCCCTCCTCTTTTTAATTATTTTCCTTCCCATTTTAAAATTAAATTCCTTTTAAACTAATTCCCTTCATTTTAATTAAATCTCTTTTTTAAATTAATCTCTTTTCCCCTCCATTTTTTATTAATTAAAAAAAAAAAAAGCAGCAGAGAGAGAGGAAAGAGAGGAAGAGCAAAGAGGAGGAAATGAACAGCAAAATTGAGGAAATGGCATATGAGGAGCACATAGACTGAATACATAGAAGAAATTGAGTTTTACATTGTGATTTGTGGCATTGACATAAGGGTGATTTTTTTGAAGAAATTGACATTTGAAGACAAGTTTGGCATCATTGAAAACAGCTCTTTGAAGGAAAATTCAGCTGCCTTAAAGAGTCCTTGCATAGTGTTTTCAGCTGCACATTTACAAATTATTTTTGCAGAGATATTGACATTGTATTTTGAGTGGAATTTGCCTCTTCATTCATAGTTGGAATCAGTGAATTTGAGTTGTTGATGTAAGTCATTGTTGATTTCCCTCCATCATTTGAGGAGCACACTTTGTACTTTGAGAATTTCTTGAGTCATTTGTATTTCTTGTTACATTGTAAACGGGTGCATTCTCGGTTGAAGCCAACACCCTTTCATTTGTTGAGCCTAATTTGTTGAAAAATGGCTAAAATCAATGAGGCATTAATGTTGTTGAATGACCTCATTCATTCAAATGTTGATGATGTGATAAGAATGAGCAAGAATGCTCTTTGTAACATTCAGAGTTGTTTGCAAGATGCACAAGAGAAGATCGAGTTTTTGCAGTTGGAATCTCAGCTTCAACAAGATGAACTTCACCAAAAGAGTCACCATTCTGAACCTGTTTTTGTTCAGAAGATTGAGAAGGACTCTCATCAGAAGCAAGTCAGTAAAGTTGAAGTTGATTCACATTCAGTTCATTGTACTAGAGCAGATGTACATGCAGATGCAGCCACTCAGCCTGCACTTCCTAAGCCCATCATCAGACCTTGGGAAGAGCTTGTCCACAACAAGCACATAACTGGTCTTGGATATGATAAGGATGTGTCCTTTCATATTCCAGACTACACAAAGCCCATCATATTTCAGAGTGCCAGATTCTTGTATGACAGTTCACCTGCAGCTGTTCTAGATCCTATTCCGCTTCCACAACAACATATTGAGAAATGCCAACACTGTGATCGAGTTGGCCATATGAAAGATCACTGTTTTGATCTTCATCCATGCAAGCACTGTGGTCGGCACACCCATTCTTCAGACAGATGCTTCAGACACAAGCCTCCTGCAAGAACCAAGATTCATCTTGGATGGATCGTTTCGGCATGGGCATCGCCACCAAGAACTCGATTCTTATTATTATGTTAGAACTTGTTCACGGATACCGAGCAACTTGCAGTTGAGTTTTCGCCATCATCTCACCTTGTCCCTGACAGGGGGGAAAATGGTGGTCATGTACAAGCTTCGACGACAGATCAAGCGAGCCTGAGCCACAATCTCTCATTCCATGTTCAGAGTTGTAGCCAGCAATTCAAGCGAGCCTGAGCCACAATTCGTCATTCCGGATTCAGAGATGTTGCCAGAGACACATATGCCCATGAGCATACCTTCGGTTGGTGGATAACCTAAAACCATCATTTTCAGTTGGTGGATAACCTAAAACCATCATATTTGGTTGGTGGATAACCTAAAACCATCATTTTTGGTTGGTGGATAACCTAAAACCATCATCTTTGGTTTGTGGTCATCCTAAAACCACCTCTTTTTTCCAACATTTTCAGAGAGTTGATTCAGCCAAGTGTTGCCATGCATACTTTGCAGATTTGTATTACAACTCTTTTCTTGGACTCACACATACCCCTTCGGATTAAGGGGGGATGTTGGAACACCTAATCCTACATGGGTAGGTGTGGAATGCGAAAAGTCACAATGGAGTTCAAGTGACCTTGGAATATGAAACCAAGAGTCACACCATTGTACTATAAATGTACATCTTTGTATAATGGAAAATAAGAAAGCCTCACGCTTATCCTTCATTGTGTTGAGTCTCTTGTGTGTGTGTGCTCATCTTCCTCATACACCATGTGTGTGCTTCAACATGGTGTTTAACATTCCTAAACAGGGAATCCTTGTGCCAAGCAGCACAGCAATCTCAACTAAACAATTGAAGAAAGTAGGATAGTCTCTCAGACCAAATCCAAAAATCAAATCATAAGCATAAACTTGTTATGGTTGCCTTGCCCTCCTTTTAAACATGAGTGAGCCTTATTGCCTTGGGCCCCACTCATTAGGGTTTCCTTCACCAAGGAATCTTCCTCCCACTTGCACTGCGCTGTCTCTATGGATGATCTCCTCCTCTCATACCTGCACTGTTGACTTGGTCAAACTTGACCTTGTCCACCTGCATTTGTCCCTATTCACACATGAGAGTGTAAAATCCAGCTGCTACCTTGATCCCTTTCCACAGCATGAGGGATTTTATTCATATTTTTATTATGCATGGGCCTCCTTACCCATTTATTCATCTCCTAAGTGATATCAACAAAATTTAATATTCCAATTTGCTACATGAAAATTTTGGAATATTACAGTCCTCCCCTCCCAAATGTTCCTTGTCCTCAAGCAACTGTAAGGATAGAACTGAAGAGTTGCCTCCCAAGGCATGGTGACTGAAATGTATTGGGAAAACACCTTTCCCCGAGTGGATCCTCCATCATACAAATCATGTACTGGAAACATGGTGAAGAATGTCATATCAACACAATGCATCCATACTCTTTTCTTCTCCATGATGCAAGTATCCTGCCACATACCCTTAGAAAAAGGATGATGCCCAAACTCTTTCAAGAGAAACCAATGTATCCAAGCCTCCTGCTGCCTAGTATCATATATTTGCAAGTAGCTTTCCAGCTTCTTGCTCATCATCCACACCCATCCATCCACATGTGGGTGCCTTCCATCATGTTCTTCCTTAGCACTCTCCCAAGGAAGACTATGATCCTCCCAAATCAGATTTCTGCTTTTTCATTTCATGGGATGTTGGAAGGAAACTCCTTGGAGATCTTCTAGAGAAGATCTCTCATCAATGTCCTTCTTGAATCCATAAGGATCCAAGTGTGATGAGGAGAAAATCTCCCCAAACTATTGAAGAACTTTGCACTCCATGATGTGTTGAAGTGCACCTCCCATGAGATCTCTCCATGAGACCTTCCCATAAATGGCCTTCCAAACCCAATAAGGTTTTGGATCTGCTGCAGGTAGAAGTTTCTCTTTGAGCTGGGGAGTTCTCATTGAGAAAGGGTCATTTAGAAAGGAGAAAGGGTTTCTCATTTCAAGATGTCTACCATCTATCATTCCATCCACCATTGCTTCATGAATGAAGCTGCCATTTGAATGCTCCCATAAATAATGGGTCCTCCTTTCTTCATCACTGCTCTTATACAGCGTAGTGCAAGTCTTTTGCTCTAAATCAGCAGTATATAATAATGAAGATCCCTCCATAATATTTGTTGAAATGACAGGAGATGGAAATTTAAGCATACCTTGGTAAAATGTGGAAGCAAAAGTTTCTCCCTCAACTATGTTGGCTTCCTTCAATGCTGAACATGAAGGCTACTCCTCCAAGGTTGTGACAGCGCTGGTACATGCTTCCTCAAGTGGTGGTGAGGATCTCTCTTTTTCTGATCTTCCTTCCCCAAATCTCCTAATCAGCTTTTGAGAAAACTCAGCAAGAGTAGACACTCTTGCATGGCTCAAATGGTTGAACCACCAAGTGTTTGCTTCATCTTCAAGGTGTAGCGCTGCAATTTCTACAACCTCTCTCTCTCTACTACTAGATGTAGTAGGAAGAAAGCCTCTAGTTTCATCACCGAAGCTTGTGCTACACATGTGAGTGATCCATCAAAAGTGGGCAATAAAAATCTATTGCCTCTAATCATTTCATGGCTATAGAGTCTCCTCTCTTCTTCCAGCTGAATGAACTGTGGTAAAGCTATAGTCTCCTTGAAGGCTCTAGGTTTAGCTTGGTACTCAGTAAGGCATCCACTTATAATTTTAGATTCCAAGTGTCCTTTATGTTTCTTTTCTTCTCCTCTTTGAGAATAGGAAGTGCATGGCTCTTCCTTTCCTTGAAACCCTCTAGGAGTTTCACTGCAACTCTTCATCTGCTTAACCTCCTTGGGGAGGTTCTTCTTGGTTCTGAAAAGTGATGAGATCAAACTAAGTCTCTTCTTCATTCTAATCTTGCTCCTTTTGATAGCAGGAACTCATAGGCCGAGCCAAATATCATGCTTTGATACCACTTTAATATCCTAAAATAGGGAATTTATACAACAATAAGAACACCTTAAGATGTTCCAAAGTTGGAGATAGTTCATATAATGTGTTAAAAACACATACCTATCAATTAAAGTTACAACAGTAACTTATACTTCATTTTCTGATCCAAAAGTTGGGGAAATGCAACAAAATAAGCCCCAAAAATGTTATTCCCAGCTATTTGTGTCATAAAAGAGGAAAATAACAGTGGGATCCCTTATATCATGTCATATGGGACTTACATACCAAATGGGAGAAAAAAAAATCACTCTAGCTAAGTTAACAGATCTCCCCGTCCCGATATGGCTCAAAAAGGCCCAAACCCCATGACTTAGCTTGTGCAGAATTTACTGAAGCATAAACATCATGATTTTATGAGGGCTTATGATTAAATATAATGGAAGTAAAAAATATGGAGTGTATTACACCATATCATGGAGAAAAATGGATAACAAGCCTCTTTTACACATTATAGGAATCACCCGGTAAGGGTTTCATGAAGGTACAAGTGCAAAATGTCAGATCTGATGATCTGGATCTGAAAAATGTAGTATAAATGAAGCTCTGAATACATACAGCTAAAAAATACAAAAAATGAAGGAGAATCCTTCTTACAAGGTTTCCGGGAGAAGGGTTGGCCCTTTCCCTGAGAAACAAGCTCAAGATTGAGGGGATAGACCCTCACACTGCAACACTGCAAGAAATGACGCAGTTACTGCAAAGGACTGTGCTGTAGATGTTGGGAGTACTTTGGCCAAGTTCCAAGATGTGAAATACTGCTCCAGAATGCTCCCTCACTGATCTCTCAAAGGAAAGAGAGTCTCCTCCTCTGAAAAACAAGTGCTGGAAGTGGTGTTGTGGACCCTCACTACAACACTCTGCAACACAACATTGTACTACTATAGAAATAACACTGTTGTTGAAGGAGGATGCTTGGCCTCAAGCATGGATGTGAGGAAAATCAGTACACTCCTTCAAGAGGCTTCTCAAGAAAGGAGAAGGATTTCTAAACAGGAAATCCGTGTGCTAAGAAGCACAACAATCTCAACTAAACAGTTGAAGAAAGAAGGATAGTCTCTTAGACCAAATCCAAAAATCAAAACATAAGCATAAAATTGTTATGGTTGCCTTGCCCTCCTTTTAAACATGAGTGAGATTTCTTGCCTTGGGCCCCACTCATTAGGGTTTCATTCACCAAGGAATCTTCCTCCTACTTGCACTATGTTGTCTCTGTGGATGATCTCCTCCTCTCATAGCTGCGTTGTTGACTTGGTTAAACTTGACCTTGTCCACCTGCATTTGTCCCTGTTCACACATGAGAGTGTAAAATCCAGCTGCTACCTTGATCCCTTTCCACACCATGAAAGATTTTATTCAGATTTTTATTATGCATGGGCCTCCTTACCCATTTATTCATCTCCTAAGTGAGATTAGAAAATTTTAATATTCCAATTTGCTGCATGCAAATTTTGGAATATTACATATCTTTTGGCGTTTTTATACATAGGGGTTCTGATTTGGAACTAGCTCTGTTGACTGCCAAAAAGTCATTGAACCTTGGTTTCTTTAGAGACTTCTCTGTGCCTTTTCAGATTTAGCATGTTAGGATTTGCATGTCATTGGTAGTTTGCATTAGATGCACATAAGAATTTTTAGTCTTTTTCGTAACTTTTTGAGTTGTGTGAAGTATGAGCATCCGAAAAGAAAATAAAGTGTAGTCTTGTAGAACCTGTGTAGAAATCACTCATCATCGAAAGGAAATCAGTTCATTTGCATGTAGTTTGGTTTTCATTGGTTTCTTTCGTGTCATACAAACACCATCAGCTTCAATTCCACACGCCCTTGACATAAAATAACAGTCAATTAAAATAAGTGCTATAAATAAAAACAACTAGCATTTTTTGGTATTATTGTCATACACCAACTAGCTAGGTTATAGGGCCTTGGATTAGGTGACGGAGAGTTAACTCTCCAACACCGCTGAAATTTTGAAACATAGAAGTTTATTAATGAGAGAAATCCAACACCATTAAGTGGACCGGGAAAGCTCTCCTCTAGAGAGTCAAGCACGAGGGAAAGTACTGGCAGAAAAGATGTTGGAAATACTGAGAGGGGGGGTGAATCAGTATTCCTTTCAATTAGAGCATTAGCTAATCTTCAATTATTATCAGTGTTTGTAAAATGATAGCAGAAAACAAGAGGAACACAAATTCACACGGTTTTTAAGGTGGAAACCCACTCCGGGACAAAAACCACCTAATGCTTTTCTAATAATTCTTTAATATTCAACTCCAATTGAAAATAAAACTCCAAATTCCTAGAATCTAGAAAGAAATTCTTCTCCAGCTCCCACTGGATGGACACTCCAATGCCCGAGATTCTTCATTATTCAACTGAATAGATTCCCCAACACCCAATGAGCTACAACTCACCCTAGCACCACCCTACCACCCTATAGAAGAATAAAAGAAGAATGGACTCCCGTACCAGGGAAAATGGTCCACTTTACAATGATATAGAATGATGTAGAAGAAGAAGACACACTAGAAAATAACCCAAAATATGACACAACCACCTAATGATGATCCTAGACCACCCGACACTACCTCTTCTACTCTTGGTAGATAGACACTAGTACAATTTGTACAATAATTTATTTACAATGACTTAGTACAATGATACCTTTACAATGATTGTATGCAGTGTTGCCCACTTGAAAAATTCATGTGATGAAATTCTTGCTGTTTTTATGTACCTTGGTTTTTTCTCTTTTCATGCTACCCTTTGCTTCACCTTTCTTTTCTTTGCTTCCCTAGAATGTCTGGTCCTTTGCAGCCCTTAACAACACATGATCTAGCTTTTTCTTTGCCTTCTAGAAGCTCGATATTGAATCTGGTGTATCTCTGTTATTTCAGATCCCCAATATTTGATTTTTGGTCCTGTAGTATTCCTCTGATTCATCTTTCCAATACCACAGGTCTAACCCAATTTGGATTCTTCAAGAGAGAGTTATACCCAATATCTCACAATGCCCTAATTATGGATTGTTTCAGAAAAGCAAACTTGTAAGGCATGCCACGTGTCACTATTTCTTCATTTGGCTCTGAAATTGATAGAGCGAAAACAAAATTCTATGAACTATCTACCGCTTTTTATGGAATTCCAATCCGATACTCAGAGAGAGAGTTATGATGATTTTACCAAGGTCACTTCTTTGAGATGAATTTCAGGAGCCTGCAAAAACACTGACTTCCACAGATCATATCTCTGAAAATATTGTACACCTTGATCTGAAATTTTCACAGAAGCTTCCTCTAGACTTTGGCTTCACCTAATAAAAATTTTAGCTTCTGAACCTTCATAGAAGAAAATTTAGAGCGAAAATTCCATGATGACCTGTTTCAGATGGCGAAATCCCTTGCATAAGGAGGAAATGAGGATCACAATTTATATAAATGCTTAGGTTGAGAGGGGCTTCAACAAGTGAACGTGGGAGGGATTTTAGGAGCTTAAAAAATATTAATTATGACTTTTAAATGACCCATGCCATAACCCTATGGGGTTTTAGCTCACTAACTAGGGGTATAAGCTTCAAACATGAATATCTCTCAAACCGTGAAGAATTACGTGGCGTGCCATATATCAACGGAAATATCTCGACAAGTAGAAACCATCAAAAGAATTCTTGAACCAGAATATAGTAATTTTGTAGGTCAAAATTCCCATGCAATATTGGGTTAGCCCCTGGTGCTTCTTGGGTAGACATCAATGGCAACCGTTGATCAACAAAAGAGAGATACCCCCTCTCCTATTTGTTGAATCTTGACCTAAGACCATTCTGCCCAAATATTGATATGGATTGGTTCCCATATTTGCTTATCCTAGGGACCACACAGGTGACTGCGAGGGGGAATACTCGTGGTACCTGAGGCAGACATTGCATCACTTCCATTAGTGCTTCTGGAGGGTGCCCTTGCGAAGCTTGGGGACTTGCACCGAAAAAGGCTGTTGTTAGGAGGTCAACATAATTGTTTCTGTTACCTTCGCTAGTAGGGTTAGGTTGTAATTACCCCAGACTGCTTTTGGGAGGTCCTATTTTTCGCTTTCTTGTATTTTGTTGTCCAGTCCTCATCACCTAGAATGGAAATACCTGAGAGCTGCTTGTCAGGCTGTATCTTAGGGACTTTGTAGAGTGTGCACTTTGCTCCTATATTGCTTAGCTTCATATAGTTTTTGAGTCTAAAAGATCTCTTAAAGTGGCTAACCAATTGCCTCATCGATCGAGGAGGATTTGTGGGTTGTCTCCCGCGAGTGCTGAGCCTTCTTCAAGAAGGCGTAGGAGTAATTTTGAGGGTGAATTTCACCTGGAGTTTTGAGACGTAGCCGAGAGAGATCCTCCGTTAGGGCTAGTTGTTTCTATAGCTGGTTCTGGTGTTGGTGTCAGTGCCGAGAGGAGTGCTTCACTCATCTTGAGAGTTTTATTTCCGGCAGAAGAAGTAGAAGTAGAGGAAGTCCCTCAACCTACTGAGTCTCTTCCATCTCCTCTTCCTGCTAGTTATCCGTTTATCATCGAGTACATCTGACCTGAGTCTCAAAGACTAGAGAGTCATTATCCATCATATTCTCACCTTTTGATGGCCATGACTGGGAACGTAACTTCGGCTGTGAGTGCTGCAAGTATCCAAACTCCTTCTTCAGTTGAAGGAGGAGGCACTATTGCTATATCTACACTTGCTTCTAGTACTGCTGTGTTTGGCTCTGGTCACACCCAAACGTATGCTTCTCAATTTGGTCCCTTTTGTTTTGGAATGCCCACTAGTGGGATTCCTTTTTTTTCCTTTTCTGCTGCTGTAGCTGTATCTGCACCCATATCCTCTATGGCTAGTGGATAAACTTATTTTCAATGGTTCCCCTTTGGGAGTGGGAACATCCCTAATTCAACCCATTCCTTAGGATCTTTTCCTTTCACTTCCCAGACTCAAAGTTTCAATCCATGTTCTGGAGGTCAAGGTTCTACTACCTTTACAGGTTGGAACCCTATTTTTACAGCATTAGGAGCAGGGAATCAGTTTATCATTGGTCACTAGGGGAATGTTCCTTTCCCTTCATCGAGTGCTTATTAGGCTTTTTCTCCTTTTTCAAATGCTTGGAACCCTACCAGGGGGTTTCTTCTTCATTCACTACCTCAATGGGGGGAAATGGTTCGGTTTATAGTAACTCCATGTTGGGAGGGGGTCATTCTCCGAATGTTGGGTCACAAGGATTTTCCTATGGCCCAAAATTTTCTACGAATAGTATTTGGCAACCTGGTGCCTCATCAAATCCAGGTTATTCTTTTAAAAATGTGGGGAATCCATCCCATGGGGGATGGAATTCCTAGGCTCCTCCTCAATTACCGTTTTTGGCAATGTTAAATTTTCCAGATTTGTCAAAATTGACTAATGACTCTATCCGATATAGTCCAGGGTGGCCTCCGGTCCCCACCAAACTACCCTCAGACATTCCAAAGTTTGAAGGGAAGAATGGAGAGGATCCGGTAGATCATATCACCACTTTCCATTTATGGTGTTCATCAAACTCCCTGATTGATGATTCGATTAGGTTGAGGTTATTTCAATGCACCTTAACTAGAAATGCAGCCAAGTGGTATATTGAGTTAACTAGGGGTATTTTTGCCACTTTTGGAGATCTGGCTATCATGTTTCTAAATCATTTTCAGTTTCCTGTCCATTATGTCGCCGGGACTGAACTCCTGGCTAATTTTAAGTAGGACAAGGCAACTCACATTTCTGATCATATTCAGGAATGGCGAAGAAGGAAGAGGCTCATTAAAGCCTATTCATAATGAATTCCTTTTGGAATGGTTTTTGAAATCCTTGCAGCCAGATATTTCTAATGACGTATCCCTATTAGGGGTATTTTCCGAAGAGCAGGCTATTTTTAGGGCTCAACAATTAGAACTGATTTATTCTCAGTCTGGAGTTCTGAATAAAAATTTTCCTGATTCTCCTCACTCCAAATTGGACTTGTCAAAAAATAAACCTTGTCCTCATGGTGATGGAATTATTGGTTCAATATATTGCGGTGCAGCTAACTTGCTTAGTCAATTGCAACAGTTGTCCATACAATCTACTTCTTCTAGTCAGGTTGTGCCTTCAGTGTCAACTCCTTCCTAGTCTTTGTCAATAAATGTTGTCCAAACTTCTAACCCCAAAGGAAATCAACAATCTGAAGGGAAGAAGAAGGGATGGAATAATAAAAAGAAGGGCAAATATGCAAAGGGGAATGCAAATAAATCCAACGAGCATGTTGGTGAGGGTCAAAAGGATAAAAAAGTGAAGTTTCCATGCAAGTTATGTACTGGAGACCATCTCACTCACCTTTTCCCTAAAATTCGGGATGCACAGCGCTTTAGCTCAATAGGGTTCTTCCAGTTCCCAAGCTGTGTTAAAAAACCCTTTTCGCCAAGGGCAGCAATTAGTTGTTGGCGTAAATCAAAATACTGGGGCTCCCTCTGGGGGCACCTAGGAAGGGGAAAACACATCAAACATATATATGATGAGTGCTCACACAGATATCTCTACGAGATCTCGTGATTATGGCGAAGATAAGTCTTCAAAAGCCAAGGGTGTCCCTGATAGTGCTGAGTCACTTCACATTACGAGGCCCACTATTGAGCCTATACCTCAGATGCCAAAAGCATATACAAATGGTATGACGATTAATCCAAATGCCAAGGCCGCCCAAAATTATTCTATTGTAGAAGATCTAGCGTAGAGTCCTTGTGCCATGTCTGCTCTCGAGGTGCTCCAGTCTTGTCCAGCTCAGCGAAGTGCTCTCCTCACTGCTATTGGGGCTGTTGATCCGAAAAACTCTCTTATGATTACATTTGATATGTCAAATTTTAAAAAGAGACCCCCTCATCATATGGATTTCCATATTAGATCGCTTTATCGAAAATTCAATATATTTTGAACGGTCGTAGACGAGGGTGCTTCCACGTGTGTGATGTCTCTCGCATGTTGGAAAGGGATCAGATCTCCTGCAATTATTCCTTCAGCCACTCTTTTGACTGCGTTTGATGGTCATTCTCACAGGCTGCATGGTATTGTCTCGGCTTTGCCTATCTCTGTTGGGGGAAAAACTATTAACATCGAGGTTGAGATAATCGATGCAAGCTTAGACTATAACCTTCTATTGGGGTGAAACTGGATTTATGAGATGGATGCTATTGCATCCTCATTATTTTGCATTAGTTGTTTCCCCCACGAGGGGATTATTGTCATAGTTGACCAACTAGATTGTTCTCCTATAGACACTAATGCATCTACTAACTCAACTATTCCTTTGGTGGATAATACCAAACTGCCTGTTGAGAATCTAGGGGTTGGAATGTATTCTTCTTTGATGGGTACTTTTGATTTTCCGCCTCCTTCCGTTCATATAAATGAAATTTCATCCTCCAAGGCTCCTATTCGAAGAGAGTTCTTTAGAACTCATTATTTTTTATACCCTTGGACCTTACCTTCCCCTACCTCCACATTAGCGGAAGGTCAAGTAGGTGGAATGGCATTTCCTATGTCTGCAGCTGAGATTACTTATAGGTCTATTGTTGACTCTGTAGAATCCACTCCAGTTTCTCTTTCATCAGAGGAATTGGACAGAGATGTGGCCCCGGCTTGGACTCTTATTTCTTCTTCCACCCAGGATTTCCTTGATACCACTCTTCCATATAAATAGGCTATCCTGGAAGCTATGACTGGTATAGACAGACCGTGGGATGATTTGCATCATCGATCTTACTTTTTACCAGATTTGAGTGAAGTTGAATCAAGTTTTCCTAGTCCTCGGTCTTCTGGTCCTGTTCACCCAGTCTTGAACCCTTTAGCACCAACATAAATATTTTCTGAAGGTAACATGGCTATGATTTCTCCTACTATCATGGTGAAAATTTCCAGAAATCCCAACACTATCGAGAATGTTTTCATCGGAGCTGAATGTTCCCTTGAAGAGATTCAAATTTACACTGATATCTTTCAAGAGTTTAGGGATGTGTTCGCTTGGCCTTATGAGGAAATTCTTGGTATAGATCCATCTATTGTCCAACATGAGATCAAGTTATATGAAAATGCTAAGTCTGTCAGGAAAAAGCTTCGTCCAGCCAACCCTAGGAAGGTGGCAACTATCAAAGCTGAGGTGGAGAAGCTGCTCAAGGCGGGATTCATTTTCCTTGTTCCTTTGATAGAGTGGGTTTCGAATCCAATCCCGGTGGACAAGAAACAAGGAACAATTTGATTTTGCATTGATTTCAGAGACCTAAATAAAGCATTTCCTAAAGATAATTATCCCACACCATTCATAGATCAGATTATCGATGAGTGTGCGGGCAATGAGATTTTCTCCTTCATGGACGGTTTTTCTGGATATAATCAAACCACTATTTTTCCTAAAGATCAACATAAGACTACATTTATTTGTCCCTGGGGTACCTTTGCTTATAAGAAGATGCCTTTTGGCCTTAAAAATGCTGGAGCTACTTTTCAGCGGGCCATGTCATATGCCGTCCACGACATCAAACATATTATTAAGGCATACTTGGATGATTTAGCTACTCGTTCTCGCAAGTGAATCAATCATCCTTCTCACCTCTGTAAATTATTTGAAAGATGTCGATATTACAAGATCCGATTGAATCTGAACACGTGTGTTTTCACAGTCACATCCGGTCGGTTGTTGGGATTTATTGTGTCTATGGAAGGGATTCAGATAGATCCCTTCAAGTTTGAGGCAATACTTCTATTGCCTCCCCCATCCTCTATTTGTCAACTTCAAAGTCTACAAGGAAAATCTAATTTTTTATGGAGATTTATCGTAAATTATGCCGAGATTACGAAAGGATTTATGATATTATTGAAGAAGGGAGTTTCATTTTTATGGGATTACTTTGCTCAATGTTCATTCGATGCTTTGCAAAAATCATTGACCTCTGCTCCTATACTGATTCCACCTAATTATAGCAGGTATTTCCTATTATATCTCGCAGCAGCAGATTCTACCATTGGTATGGTTCTGGTTCAGGAGGATGATGCTCTTTCAGAGCATGTTATATACTACCTTAGTTAAGGCTTGGTAGGACCTAAACTATGGTATTCTATGATAGATAAGCTTGCTTTAGCAGCCGTTCATGTTGTATAGTGGCTCAGACATTATATTCTTCTTCAAAAAACTTATGTTTTGGAAACAATCAATCCATTTCAGTTTGTTCTCAGTAGGCGAGTGATTGGGGGAAAATACAATAGATGGATTGTGATTTTGCAAGAATTTGATCTTGAGTTTATGTCTGCCAAGTCCAAGAAATCATTAGTTTTTGCAAAATTAATTTCTGAGTTGCCCTGTGGAGAAGAAATAGATTATGATGAATCCATTCCAGATGAACATCTTTTTCTCATTTCTTCACAGGATCCTTGGTACGAAGATCTCATAGTATATCTTCAAACTGCGAATTTTCCGTCGACTTTTTCAAAAGATGAGCGCCATAAGTTACGTCACCTAGCTAAAAATTACTTAATCATTGGTGACACTTTATACCGTCACAGGGTCAATTCGATCCTTAGACGATGCTTAACTCTCGAAGAAGATGAGGTTGTGTTGAATGATTTCCACAATGGCACTTGTGGTGGTCATTTATCTAGGCTTGCTATAGCCCAAAAAATCTTGCGTGCAGGATAATTTTGGCCTTCAATTTTCAAAGATTGTATGGAGTCAGTCAAATGGTGTCATTTGTGTCAAGTGTATACTCGAAAGATGCGCGCTCATCCAGCTCCGCTCTTCCCCGTTGTCACTGTCGGTCCCTTTACAAAGTGGGGTATTGATTATACTACTTGTAACCCACCTTCAGCTAAAGGTCATAAGTACATTATTGTAGCAGTAGACTACTTCATGAAGTGGGTCGAGGCTATACCCACTTTCGGGAATGACGGTGAGACAATAGCTCTTTTTCTCTTCAATCAGGTCATTTCTCGTTTTGGTATTCCCAAAGAGATTGTCACTAATCATGGCAGTCACTTTCAGAAAAATATGATGGCTGAATTGGCTCTAAAATTAGGTTTCCAGTAGGATCATTCATCTCCATATTATCCTCAGGCCAATGGGTAAGTGGAAGTTGTGAACAAATCCTTGAAGACAATTCTTCAACGGAAAATTGATAAAGCTCGATCCAATTGGCACATTATGCTATATCCTGCACTTTGGGCATACCGAATGTCAGTGAAAACTGCAACTGGTTTTACTTCGTTTCAACTAACTTATGGGTTGGAATCCATATTTCCTATCGAGTGTGAAATTCATTCTCTTAAGTTAGTTGTAGAGCTTCTTCCTAATACCTCTTGTTAGGTCTCTGTAACAAGCAAGATTGGTAAAGTCCGATCACAGAGTTAACATCATTTCAACCAACTTTGGGATTCTAGGATCTAGCCCTCCTGAATCCGGAGAGGGATCTCTCCAATATCTACAAAGATGGATATTGTCTTTGAAGTTTGGGGTGATAATATTAGGCTAGTTATGAAGGCCAAGGGTTTTGTTTGGTTTTCTCGGATGGTTGAACATAGTTGCTGTCTGAGGCGGAAAGATCTATATGCAAATAGGTTCAAAGGTGAGAAGTTGCAAGCAAACAAAGTAAGCTTTGATAATAAAGAAAGATGATGGCAAGTTATCAATCCATTGGGCTATGGAGTCATAAGAGAATTTATTTGAAACGTACAAGTTCAAGAGTAATCTATGGGGCAAGTCATCTATGCCTAAGGATCTCTTTAGAGTTTGATTTATGGAATGGGGTGATACAATAAGAAAGGGAAATAACAGATGTAGAACAAAGAGCAGCCCAGGATCTGGTAAGTACTTTGAAACTAGCCAGCCTTTGACCAGGCACTTAAGAAAAACATAGAAGCAAACTAGGATCTGGTAAGTACTTTGAAACTATCTAGCCTTTGATACACTTCTAATAGAACACAGATTAAAAACGAAGGGAAACTTGAAGGCAACCTTTGGAGCAGAAACTAGTGGGCTGGGACTCACCCTGATCCTCTCCTAGTTCTTCTTTACTTAGTTACTTCCAAGACAATCACAAAGATAACACATAATGGCCTAAGATCTGATAAGTACTTCGAAACTAGTCAGCTTTTGACACATCCTAAGGGAAACAATCAAATAGTTGAGCAAACAAGAAAGGGACTCAGGGCTAACCTTTGATTTCCTCAATTCATTCCTTACACAACATATATGAAAGTAACATTTAAAAATAACATTCAGCAGTGACGAAAAGATGAGGGAACGCCAACATCTCTGTGCTTAGACCGAATTAAATCATTTCTAAATAACACAATTAGAAGAAAACATTGGGATAAAGATTTTTCAGCCAGAGAAGGTCACTGATGTACAGCAAACTCTAACACTGTTTAAACTGTTCTTTATAGTGGAAAATAGAAACAAATTGAAAACAGAAATAAAATGACAAGTTACAGTGAGAATAACATCACCATCAGCATAGACCAGGATCCCATAAATCAGCTTGTATTGATTGCTTCAAACCGGTTACAATCTTCAAATCCAATGTTTTAATTCACCTCTCTTCACAACCTAATCTATCTGTTACAAGCAGAGCTCCAAGGGCCCATGAAACCACTATTTACAATCAAGAGTTTTCCACTCAGAAACAGCTACAGCGCTTCAGCAATTACATTGACAACCAACTAATCCAACCCCTCACTCATCTTCTTCTGGAGTATTTATAGAAGGATGAGGAGGTGAGATCTGATAAAAAGATCTCAAATACAATTAATGCAGAATTAATGTCTTCCTGGCCTGGGAGGCTCGATGAAGAAATTATACAGGTGTTCCACAGCATTAATGTGTTTACGCTTAAGAAATAAACTCGGAAGGAGCTCTTGTTGACCTTTGAGGCTCTGCGTACTGTTAGGGTTACTCTGCAAACATTCTGTCATTAAATCTGGTGCAGAAATGACTTCTTTGGTTGTTCCGAGGCATAATATCTGATCTTGTTCAATAAATTCGGCCTCTGACTGAGCATTATAAGGCAATAGGTGGCACTGTGGTGGTTGAGGAATCAATTTGCCTCAAAGTATGGCGGTGGAGGCAACGTATCTGATGAACACTTTTAGGTTTTGCTTTAATCTGTGTTCTAAGCCAGGGATTAGGCTTTTGATAACCGTCTTAGCCGTAATCCCCGCCAATCTATCCACAAAACTGCTGCTCTGGTTCATTCTGTCTTCAAAATCCGATATTCTTCTCTGCGTTGATGTTGACGGCATTCTTCAGGCTTTACAGGGACGTGTAGAAACCAAGGCTCATGAAACCTCGTTGATATCATTGTTCTTCACCCTGCGGTCGATACTCTAGATTAATCAGAAGGACGGGAGTCGTCACCCTCAACCTTCAGATTTTTACTAAAACACGGCGAAAGAACCTTAACACCTGCAAAATACAATAAAAATGACAAAATCCTGCGTTATATGGGCGAAACTGCATCGGAGGGCATGCGGAAAAATGGAGCAATCGGAGCCGTTGATCGTATTGCGATCAACGGTCGGGGGCGTTCTGAAAAGTCAGCGGAGAAAAAGGGAATTTGTACAATGGAATCAGGAGAATGAATGCAAGCCATCGATCTACAGAGATCGACGGCGGAGATCGAATCTTGGCCGCGCGATGGATGGATTAACGGGCGCATAGGAATGGCGATTAGCAACCGTCGGATGGGAGGGCCCAGATCTGACGGCAGAGGTGAATCCCGCTGCGGGGTTATGGGACGATAGATAACGCGCGGGCAAGGTGAAAGGATGGCGGTTTTGGAAATGAGGTGGAGGACACGCGTCGGCCAGCGTGTGGAATCGCTGGCCGACGGGATAAAACTGCCATTCGAAGAAAGGTGGTGCGGGATATATACCATGGTTTTTGGAAATGAGCGTGGGGGGAAGGGGGGTCCACCAGGTGTGAGGTACTCCGCTCCGTCGGATCTGGGGAGCAGATCGACGGATGGGAAGGCTCGGGGCAATAAAATACGTGGTTTCATATTTCACACCCAAACCTTATAAAAGATGGGTTTTTTGAACGTTTCAAAGGAAAAGGGTGGAGTGGGGACCACGCTTCGGTTTAGTGCCTCAGGACTTGAGCGGCCGGTCGTGGCGCTCGGGCATGTGGAGGAAGAAAAGGCAGGGGCTTAGCCCAAGGGGCTAGGAACCAGCGCACAGAAAAAAGGCATTTTTACATGATTTTCAATGATTTTTGAAAAAGGAAAAAGGTTCCGATAGGCTAAAAAAGTGGGTTTTTAACCTTAGGAAATGAGATTAATGAGGGGATAAGGAATAACATATGGTTTAGTGGGGTTTTTATGGATGAAAGGAAACTGAAGAAATGAGGGTAAGATGAAAGCAAGGGAGGGGAAAAAGGAGGAGGATGCATCAATATTTGATTTGGATTTTTATGGAACATCAGAGACTGAGAGAAGGAAAAGTATGGAGAACCAACCAGAAGTTCATGATCTTACCAACAGACTTCAAGCACCAACAATTTTCAGGCCTGAATTTGTTTCTTTAAGGCTGCAAAGAATATTTAGCCACCAGCTGATATAGAAAAATATAGGTGGCTAATAGTGGCTCCACTTGGGGATGGTGCCTTCTTGAAGGCATCAAGAATTCAGACTTGATTTCTCTGTAATGATGACTGGTGCTTGACCCTTAGCTTGCTCTTTCTTTCCTTTGACAAATAATATTAGTCATGAGAGAAAAATGAATTTCATCAATACAACCTCTACCTACCCCAATCCTACTGATCTAACATTTTTTCTTCATCAGAGTGCACTTGGATTGGCAAACTCTATTCACATATTTTATTCTTTTGAAAGCAGGAAATATAATCTATTTCTACTCCTTATTTCTCCCTGAACTCAGATTAAACAGTTGAGCTCAGATGTTTCTCTACCTATTCTACTGTCTGTTGGGATTAAACAGTCCAACAAACTTTCATTCTCTAAATTCTACAACAGAAATTTAAAAATAGTCAAGTCAAGATTGAGCTGTTTGACTTGCTATGATCTATGGCATAAAGACAAGTTGCCCATAGATTATTATTTGCAGAAAATATTAAATCAAAACAGAAGGCTTAAGATCTGAAAATTTCCTATCATGGCCTTCTCTCTTCCCTTCAGCTCTATTTTTTCTTTTTCTTTGAGCTATCTTTATTTTTCCTCTGGTTCAAGTTTTGAGCGAATTAGAACCAGGTCTTCTCTTTTATGACTCAGAAAGTAAAATAGTTTTGAGTCATTCTTTTCTTGGAAATCTTGGTTCAGATTTTGAGTTGGTTTGAACCTTAATTTCTACCCTAATCTATCTACTGATAAGCCAAGATTAAACAGTTTGGCAAATCAAATTCGCTACCCTATCAGCAGAAAATTGAAAGCTAATTAGCCAAGATTAAACAGTTTGACTAATTAGAAGTGTGTTTTGAGGAGTGGCATTTAGGCTTGCACACTTTCAGATTTATTTCTCTTTTTGGCATGGGGCTTTGCCTTTCTTGTTTTCATTTCTGCCCTCTTTTCTTTCTTTCTTTGTTTTTGTATTTTTTGATTTTTCATAACTTCAAACGCAATGGTGGATGAAATATTTACATCGGAAAAAAGGTAAAAAAGGCTTCAAACATGAAATAATTTAAGAAAGGTAATGCTTAAGCATCCTTCCATTGACATGACCCCCAAACAATTCTGTTCCATTCAGCTCTTGTAAGAAGAATGCATTGTTTCCAGCAACTGAATGAATGGAGTAAGGGCCAAGCCACAGATTGTCAAATTTACCATGTTTTCCCTTGTCCTCCCTCTTTGAGTCCCACTTTAAAACTTTGTCCCCAATCTTGAAATTGTTGGCCTTTGTTCTTCTGTCAAATATCTTCTTGATATTGTCTTGCTTCTGCAATGCTTTATTGTACACTTCCTCTCTGGTTTGCTGAAGATGAATGGTCTGATTTATTCTTCTGATTATGTCATCTTCTTCAGTCTGCAACTCTTGAATTAACTTCATAACTGGTACACCAAGACTGTTAGGGAAAATTGCATCTGTACCATATACAAGTTGGAAGGGTGACGTACCAATGGATTTCTTCAATGTTAATCTGTCAGCCCACAGTGCATGGATCAGCTTCGTGTGCCAAGACTTCTTATTGTCTTCCAACAGTTTCTTTATTATGTTCACTAAGCTTTTGTTGGAAGACTCTGCGAGTCCATTACCTTGAGGGTAATAGGCTGTGGAGTGCCCCAATGTTATCTGGTATTTACAACAGAATTCCACCATTTTCTTTGACCCAAATGCTGCTGCATTGTCTGTAATGATCTTGGTAGGGCAGCCAAATCTGGAAAGGATATTGGTTTCTATGAATTTTATGATAACCGAATCATTGGCCTGTCTACAAGGAATGGCTTCTATCCACTTAGTGAAATAGTCTGTGGCGGTAAGAATCCACCTGTGTTGGGCAGAGGATGGTGGATGGATTTCTCCTATGAAGTCAAGTCCCCACTGTTGAAAAGGGGCTTCAACAGTAATTGGATGCAGAGGAAGGGGTAATAACTTTCTCTTGCCCTCAAACAATTGGCATTTATGGCAAGTAGTTGTCACTTTGTGTACATCAGGAAAAAGAGTAGGCCAATAGAAACCAGCCCTCAAAATTTTGTTGGCTGTTGACTTCCAGTACAAATGGCCTCCACACTCTCCTTCATGGAATTCCTGCTTAATCTTTTCTGCATCAAACTTAGGCAAACATTTAAGCAATATACCACTAGCATTTTTCCAATAAAGACATTTATCAATAATGCAATAGTTTACAACCTTTAACTTTAGGAATCTTGCCTTCGTTTTGGATAAACCAGGAGGTGTATTTAGATTAAGCAAAACATAAACAATATCAGTATACCAAGGAGAATTCGCAAAATGATCTTCAACAATGGGAGTTGAGAATTCTTCTTGGTCATCCAAAGCATTAATCATATTAATATCAAGAACTTCACAATTTGATTCAGCCATTAACCTAGCTAGACCCTGACCTTTGATGAGCTTAGTGGGTTTTATCTCTAAATCATATTCAAGAATAACAACAATCCACTTACCTCTCTTACCATCTGGATCCTGGGTTAGAATATCTTTAACAACTGAATTTGGGACAAAGGCAATGATGTGTGAGTGAAGGATGTATACTCTGAAGTCTTTCAGAGCCTTTACCAAAGCAAAAGCCTGTTTTTCCATAATGTTATACCTCAAAGGGGCATCCCTCAATGCCTTAATAAAGAATGCAATGGGCTGCTCTTGTCCTTGTGGATTTTTCTGTAAAAGGACAGCAGCTATGGTATGTTCTGATGCAAATGAGAAGATATAAAAATCTTTTGAAAAATCAGGACTTATGAGAACCGGTGTTTTGGTTAACACTTGTTTCACCAGCTCAAAGGATGTCTTTGCTTCCGAGGTCCATTTTACCCCTTGCTCCTTTTTCAACATGTTTGTGATATTCCTAAGGAGCTCAGCCAAGTTGGGAATGAACCTTCTCAAAAAGTTAATCTTTCCAATGAAAGATTGCAACTCTTTGATGTTTCGAGGATGAGAGATTTGCAATATAGCCTCAATCCTCATGGGATCTATCTTTATGCCTGTTACACCATTTTTTGGTCATCTAACCTTTTATCATTAGATGGACCCAAGTACACCATGTAAGACCAGTTTTACCCCAAGTAAAACTGCTTTCACTATGTTAAAATAGGAAACCCCAAAAGGAAATATTAAACAAACCTATATTTGCTTGATTTTCCTCATGGAATAATTAATTAAACCATAATTTAATTATTATTCCCAGTCATGTTTAACCCAAAAACAAAGAAATTAATGAGATAAACCCTTAGTTATCTTATTATTTTCTAGGAATAATTATTTAAATCTTATTTAGATAATATTCCTCGTTAAATATGACCAAATCACCCACCATTAATCAAATAAATCATTATTTATTTGATTATCTCCCAACCACTTCCTTAAAAAGATAAATAAATCATTTATTTATTTATTTTTCACTAATCAAGGGATTTTACCCAAGTCAAACACCCTTCCCTCCAACAAATAATAATAAAATATTCCATAAAGGTGGATCTAGATTTGGTTAACATTATTTTAATCATGCACCAAGATCTAGAATGACCCAATATTTTGTTATAAATAGGAGGGTTCTTCCCCATCATTCCTCATCTTTTGTTGCCTACTAGATCACTCTGGATCTATACACTTGGTCTCATTTCTATCATTTGCTCCCATTGAGCTCTACTTTCTGCATTGGGTTTTCTACATCTACAAGAGAGAGAAAGCTTAGATCTGAAGTGCTGAGGACTACAAAGAACCCATCCCATTGAGGAGATCTCGATACACCTTCTTGTTTTCCTCCCAGGTGCCCTGTAATATAAAAATTCATTCAAAAATCGTGTTCTTGTCTTGTCCGTTGGATGCATGGAGCAAACTCTTTACTTTACTGCTTAATGTCTTTCCATTTATAGATCTGTTTGTTGTAGCATTTTAACTACTAATCGCAGATCTGAAGATGTTTGGCAGCCTCTATTGTTGTTAGGGCTATTAGTTATGCGTAGCTAAAGTGGTTCTTTTTCGTACACTTCGACGAAGAATACATACTAACAAATGGCGACTCCACACGGGTTTTAAATTACGACCGCTGTCGTTTTTCATATTCCTGCATATCCAGCTACTTCAGGCCCTAGGGCTTCTTTTCAGCCGCTTAGTTTTCCTCTTTTTATGTCATTTTTCTCACATAAAACCCTAAAAACCTAAAATTTCTAACTTCCGTGTGTTTCTGGCCCTATTGCGCAGGTAAGCGACATCAGCCGCAACTGAGACGGCAACTTTTCTGAAAATCTGCCGCCGAGACAACCGGAACAGGGGAGTCGCACTTTTGGCCCTAAACCTGCGACTCCGGGACTCCTCCGTGTGTCGCACTTTTCACCTCCCCGTTTTCTCGTAACCCGCACTCGACCGAGGGGCATCCGCGACCGCCTTTTTTCCAAACATTTTTTCCCCGCAATTCTTTCCGGGGTCTCCGCCGCGCCTTTCCGTCGTGTCTTCCGTGCCCTCCTGCCTCACCCCCGCCTTGACCAAGACCTGATCTGTTTTTACTCATCTAAGTGGGAACCCAGCCCCTTAGGGCTTTAGTACCCTCCACTTTTTTGTGGAAGAGTTTTAGCTGTTTCAGCCGTCGGTTTCAGAGCTTCAGCCCCCTCTTTTCCAGATCTGTTACCTCACTTTCAGATCCATTGAAATCAGCCTCTTTTCCTTTCAAATCACCTCTTGTCGTTTTGTTTGGACCTCCTTTTGACGGCCTCCGCCTCACCCCCTCTGGTTTTTGCTGATTTCCTTCCCTTTTTCCAGCCACCTTGCCTCTGTCTCTTGGCTGTGATCTGCACCTCTTGCCTGAAGCTTTATCCTCCAGATCTCTATCCCTCTTGACCCTAGATCTGTTGAGCTCCCTTTATGTGTGTTTTACATAGTTTTTCCCTTTCTTTTTAGCATAGTTGTGAGAGACCCACCTTTTTGGGTTAGATAGATGCATACTTAGCTGTTATTTTTCTGTTATTTCAGCTTTATACTCTGTTCTCTGTAGGTTTATTTTCAGCTACGCAGCACACTTTTTCTTGCTCTCAACAACGGAAAGGGTTTAAAAATTAAAATTAACGCACACCACACACCGACCCTAAGTGAAGAAGCGCCTGGTTAACACCGCCTGGCAAAGACTCTAAAATCAATTGTCACTGCACCTTATCTGCCCTTGACCTTTCTTGATTTTGTCCCTTTCTGCCCTTGTCGGTTTCCTTCTTCCTGTCATCATTGCGCCCCCAAGGCGCCTTTCCCGGAGACTTCGTGGCCTTCACCCTCAGTTTCCGGTTGATCGACCTGCTCCGCACCGCCGTCGTCGAGCCAGTCCACCTTCGAGTCCGCACTCCGACTCCTCTCCTGATTCATCGGGTCCCCCTTCTCCTTCCGGTTCTCCCCCTGTTACCTTCACTATGTCTGGTCTAGGGCCTAACGCTAGTGGTTCTCCCGGCCCCAATTCCGGCCCTACTTCTAGCGGAACCGCCACAACCACTACCCCGGCCACCCCTGTGCTGCCGTACATTGCAGGCCTCAGCCTCCCCGATTTCCATCAGTTGATTAACGACCCCATTCACCACAATGCTACCTGGCCCGCTATGCCCACCAAGCTACCCTCAAATATCCCTAAGTTTGAGGGCCTTAATGGAGAAGATCCAACCAATCACGTCCGGTCTTTCCACATGTGGTGTTCCTCCAACTCCATTACCAACGAATCCATCCGTCTTCGTTTGTTCCAACGCATGCTTACCGGCGAAGCTTCTAAATGGTATGTCGAACAAGCCACTTCTTCCCATACCACGTTCGAGACTCTTGCCCAAGCCTTTTTGTCATACTTCCAGCTCCCTCTCTGATACGACACTGGCACGGAGCTCTTGACTTCCTTTAAGCAATCCTCTTCCACACGCCTTTCTGCCCATGTTCAGGAATGGCGACGAAGACGGAGCTTATGTCGAGCCCCTCCCTTTGAAGATCGGGTTTACATGGACTGGTTCCTTCGCACCCTCCCGTCCCCATCGGCAAAGATGTCACCTCTCACTTTCCTCAAACTGAAGAAGCTGCCCTCCAAATAGCTTTAAAATATGACCTGATCTACGCTCAATCTGGTTATGTTTATACCGTCCTTCCTGACATCCCCAGGCCCGGTGGCGCTAACGCCCTGGGGGCATCTCATTCCGCCGACGGTATCGTTGGATCTCTTTCCCATCCATCTGCTCACCCTCCTATGGGCTATGGTCTCCCTCAGGGAGGGGCCAGCACCTCAAGCACTCTTCCCCCTCCCGGCAACATGTATCCAGGATACGGCATGCCTCCTCCTTTTGCTCAACCTCCTGCTTACCTCAATGTCGCCCACCCAACCCTTACCTTTATCCACGGCCTGGTGCGCCAGCTCCTCCAGCATATGCGCTTCCGCCTCCCTTGCCTCCTCACAACCCGCAACAGCACTTACAACCCCCTCCAGGGCAAGTATTTGCACAGCAGGGCGTGATTAATCCCTCTTCTTCTCAAAGAAGGCGGAGAGGCAACCAGAACCAATCTGCCCCCGGTAACCGAGGACCCAATTCTGGTGTGGATCCTAACACTAGCAACCCGCAACAAGGCACTCTGCCCAGGCCGGACAGGCCGCTTTGCACAAACAAGCCATGTTCGTGTTGCGGTGTTTACGGTCACTACACTCACGATTGTCCTCTCTTACCCCAGATGCGGCAGATGTGGGAGTCTCAAGCCACATTGCGCGGACAACATGCCTCCCCTCATGCTCCTCCTAATGTGGCCACTACCCAGCCAGCTGTGTTCACTGATCCTTTCCCTCAACAGGGATTCGTGGCTACCCAACCGCCCGACAGCCACGTAACCGCACCCCCGTCCATGTCTGGTTCCTCTGATTACCAGATCCTTATGATGCACTCCGATCCTTCCCCTTCCGTCGACCTTCACCTTCAAAATCGGTCTCGCCAGTACCCCAAGCCTCCTGCTCAGTCTGCTCCCGAGCCTCCCTCTTCAGGTTCTACAGAGCCTCTTTCGACATCCAGTGGCCCCTTACACATCCCTCAACCCAAATTTGAGGTTCATCCAAATATTCCAAAGGGCCCATTATGCCGAAATGCTGCTTCCGGTCGAGCTGCTCAGTCGTATAGTATAGTAGATGATTTGGCACAATCCCCTGCTGCCATTTCCATGCTGGAACTCCTCCAGTCGTGCCCTTCTCAAAAGCAGGCTCTACTATCTGCCGTGGGCGCTGTTGATCCTGCTGATGACCAAATGATTGTTTTCGACGCCACTCAATCGGACCATCCCCCTGTTCCTCCTTCCGTTGCTTTCCAAATCCCCGTCAAAATCCGGAACGCCACTGTGTCCCGATGTATAATTGATGAGGGGGCATCCACCTGTGTGATGTCCGCTTCGGTTTGGAAGCAACTCGGATCCCCTGAGCTATCCCCGTCCACGATCACCCTTCGAGCGTGGAACGGTCATGCCTCCCAGCCTATTGGCCTGTTTCGTAACTGTCCCATCACCCTCGCCGGTAAGACCGTTTGCGTTGACATCGAAGTCATTGACGCCGCTCTAGACTACAACATTCTATTGGGGCGAAGCTACACCTATGCCATGTCTGCTGTCCCATCCACGGTGTTCCGCAAGATGTCTTTCCCACATAATGGGAAGATAGTCACCGTCGACCAGCTATCTTATCATGAGCCGCCGTCTCAGACCTCCTCCGAGACGACCATCTCTTCTGTAGCCAACAAGCAAACCGTCGATTCTTTGACCAGTGTCTCCCCCGGCGTCTATAAAGATTCCACCCTGCTTGGTACTTTTCCTCATCTTCCCCCCCCTCCTGTTACTGATCCCAGCTTATCGAATGTTTGCATGATGCAATCGTCTCAGGCTGCCCATAAGCGGCCTGCTTCGGCTAGTCAGCAACCTCCCCCCTGCCCTCCGCAACCCGCTCCTAGCCATTCCATTCAGCCACCCGGACCTCCTCTTTCCGGCCCTCCCCCTACAGCTGGTATCCCTGAACCTCTTTATCCTCCAGGCTCGGTTCCCCCTGGCCTTAACCATCTCGGAGCCGTACCTCCTGGTCATTACCCTGCTAGACAGATCCCCTTCCTGGCTCCCCCTCCCGGAGTATATTCTGTCCCCGTCATGGCCACCCTCTCCCTTCCTAACCTGACCTTGGGCATTCCGGTCTGGTACCTTGATCCCCCAGACGCCACCCCTCCTGGTCACCCCAAACCCTACATGGCTTTGACACCGGTTCAACCAGTCCCCCTCGCTTCCTCCATTGCCACCGTGCCTCTCGCACCTCCACAGGACCCTTCTCCTGTTGTCACGGCACCTGGGAAGAAAGGCAACGCTCGTAAGGGGGCAACCCATCAGGATCAGGCCGCCCTGACAACTCTTACCCCCCCGCGACCACCAAAGCCCGCCATCCAATGCGCTTTGTGTGATATTGTCGGTCACGCCACTCACCTGTGTCCTGAATTGCCACACCTCAAGCTTCTGGTCAACGAGACATTCCCCGACTCTAATATCCCAGAAGTCTATGTCACTATCCCCGACTCCCTCCCAAAACTCAAACACTTGCGCACAAACCACCCTTGTGCCTTGTGCGACTTTCAAGGCCATTACACCCACCTCTATCCCCGCCTTGACGAGTATCGTTCCTCCTTGGACATGTACCGCCAATTCAAGGCTGCTTCGATCGGACCAGAGGACATTCCTAACCCCATTCACATTCCGCCTCCCACTATTAAGCCAACGGAGCCCTCAACCACCATTTTGTACATGTCATCATCCTTGAGAGATAGTTCACCGGCCACTCAACCTACCGATCCCCTCAGCTCCTCAGCCGGCCTTGGATCTGTTGATATCGCCCATCTAAGCCCTTCTCCTCATGATGACCCGTCCCACACCACTACTTCCTCGGGTGTCCCATCTTCCTCCAGTCTTCCCATCTTCCAATCTGATGAAGACATCATGGAAGCCATGACCAATCCCGACTTTCCCTGGGATGATATGCACCATCGCGCATATTTCCTCCCACAACAGTCCCATGACCAATACGCTGTGGAAACCAAAGACTTCATTCCTCATGCAGTCGATTGGTTCAAAAACCCCATCCCTGCACCTGATGCTTTCGAAGAAGGAAACATGGCCAATATCTCGTCTACCATCAAAATTGACATTTCGGTCAAACCAGGAATCGAAGAATACATCACCTTGGGTGCCCAATGCACCCCGGAAGAAATTGAAACTTACACCAAGCTTTTCAAAGAATTCTGCGATGTCTTCGCCTGGTCCTATTCTGAAATGCCCGGACTCGATCCTGCCATTGTCGAGCATCATATCGACACCTGGCCTGATGCCAAACCAGTCCGACAAAAGATGAGACCCATTCATCCTTCCCGACGTGACGCTATCAAAGCTGAAATTGATAAGCTCAAGCAGGCTGGTTTCATTTACCCCATTGAATACACCACTTGGGTTTCTAACCCCGTTCCTGTTCTCAAGAAACAAGGCACCATTCGTGTCTGCACGGACTTTCGCGACTTGAACAAAGCTTGTCCCAAAGACAACTTCCCCACACCGTTCATCGACCAAATCATTGACGAGTGTGCGGGGCATGAGGTCCTATCCTTCATGGATGGTTTCTCCGGATACAACCAAATTGCTATCCGTCCTGCTGACCAACTAAAAACCGCGTTCATTAGTCCGTGGGGAACTTTTGCTTACCGGGTCATGCCTTTCGGCCTAAAAAACGCCGGCGCCACCTTTCAACGGGCCATGTCTTATTGCTTCCATGACTTAGCTCATATTATTCTTGCCTATTTAGACGACCTCACGACACGTTCTAAGCATCGGGCGCAACACATACATGATCTGCGCACCATTTTTCTCCGATGTCGCAAGTATAATATCCGCCTTAACCCGTTGAAATGCGTCTTTTGCGTTCCTGCTGGCCGTCTCCTAGGCTTCATCGTGTCTAAAGACGGTATCACTCTTGACCCTTTGAAAGTTCAAGCCATTCCTGAACTCCCCATCCCGCGTACCCTCCGCCAGCTCCAAAGCCTCCAAGGCAAAGCTAATTTTCTTCGTCAGTTCGTCCCTGACTATGCCACCACCGCACACGGGTTCCTTAGACTCCTACGCTCTCACATCCCATTTGTTTGGGATACCCATGCTCACGAGTCTTTCGATGCCCTCAAGCAGGCTGTCACATCTGCTCCCTTAATTCGCCCTCCCGACTTTAATCGGGACTTCATCCTATATATCTCCGCTTCCACCTATTCGGTCGCTGGAGTCCTTATCCAAGAGGATGACCATGGCGTTGAGCATGTGATCTACTATGTCAGTAAGAACCTTGTGGGACCCCCTGTCTCATACTCCTATGACGAGAAATTAGCGCTGGCTGTTGTGTTCTTAGTCCAAAAACTTCGTCATTATATCCTCCTGCGCTCCACCAAGGTTGTGACAAATTCCAACCCTATGGCCTTCCTATTGAGTCGTCGTATACTTACTGGGAAGTATGCCCGTTGGGTCGTTATTCTTCAGGAATTCGACCTTGAATTTGTCACCCCAAAAAGTAAGAAAGGCTTAGCCCTCGCTGAGCTCATTTCTGAATTACCTACCGGATCGCGAGACCCTCCCGTTAATTACGATTTCCCTGATGAACACCTGTTTGCCATTACTTCCGATGACCCGTGGTACGGCGACATTCTTACTTATTTGCGAACCCAAAAGTTCGCCCTCCACCTTGACCGTGAGGCTCGTCAACGTATCCGACACCAAGCCCCCCGATACCTTCTTATCAGTGACGACCTCTATCGTCGTGGGGTTGATACGGTCCTTCGTCGTTGCCTCACACACGCTGAAGCTGAACAGGTCCTTAATGCCTGCCATAGCGGCGCTTGCAGTGGCCACCTCTCCGATCTCGCTACTGCCCAAAAAATAATGCGCGCCGGGTAGTCAAACACTGTCCTTATCGAGGCAGTCAAACACTGTCCCAGTTGCCAACATTTTGCCCCTAAGGCGAGATCTCCACCAACTCCCCTCCATCCGGTCGTCTCCACTGGTCCCTTTTGTAAATGGGCCATCGACTTTATGGAGTGTCGCCCGCCATCCTCTGGTAGCCACAAGTATATCATCGTGGCGGTCGACTATTTCACCAAATGGGCCGAGGCCATGCCAACGTTCAACAACACGACAGCTACCGCGGCCCTCTTTTTCTTTAACCATGTTATAGCTCGCTTCGGGGTTCCCAAGCAACTGGTCTCTGATCATGGCATACATTTTGAAGATGAGATATGGCGTGAGCTATCCTCACTATTGGGTTTTGAGCACCACTATTCCTCCTCCTATTACCCCCACGGTAATGGCCAAGTTGAAGCAGTCAACAAGACCCTCAAGACCATGCTTCAACGAACAGTGAATAAGCACAAAACCAACTGGCATCTCATGCTCTTTCCTGCCTTATGGGCCTATCAAACCTCTGTTAAAACCGCCACCGGGTTCACCCCTTTCCACCTCGTTTTTGGAGAGGAGGCAGTTTTACTGATCGAGTGTGAAATTCCTTCTCTGCAACTAGCCGTTGAACTTCTCCTTGACACCCAACCGCTAGAACAACGACTTATCATGCTTGAGCATGCCTCCGAAGACCGCCGTATTGCCTTACAAACCATGGAAGCGGCCAAAAAGTGCACCAAAGCTCCGTATGACCAAAAAGTCCAGCCTCGCACTTTTCACGAAGGCGACCTTGTTCTAGTCTATGACCAGGGCCATGATGTCCTGGGCCATGGGAAGTTTGACTCATTATGGCTAGGCCCTTACATCATTAGTAAGGATCTTGGAAAAGGGGCATACCTCTTAGAGGATTTTGAAGGTCATCCCCTTCCTAACCCTCGCAATGCACTCTATCTTAAGAAATATTACCCTTAGCATTTCCCCTCGGAAATGCATGTTTTATTTTCTTTTTGATAGCCAGCATCTGTTGTTTCATGTTTCCTACTTCACCAGGACCCATTTCGTCCATGCGAAGTTACCTCACCTTCATTTAAAATCGAATTTCCTCACCTACGCCACTTGTATTGGGGGCACCATACTGCCCCCTTACTTGTCCATGTTCGTGACGATTTTCGTCATGAGTGCCCACCTTGTACTCATGTTTCCATGGTCCCCCATTGGGGCCTTTACTGTGTGGCAGCACTATCGTGTCACCCTTGTTTAGAGCATCCAAGTTGAGTCATCCTTGCCTCCATAGAGTCTATACCATATCCCTTTGTACACCATTCCTGCTCTCCATCATTCATTGCTTGGTCCCTCTCTTGCGTCGCACACTATGACCTTCAGCCCCACTGTCCCCTATCCCTTCTGATATCATGTCAGTCGCTGCCATGTCATTCATGCCCTTTATTCTCTAACAAGGGAAGTCGTCCATTCGCCACCCCATTCTGTCCATTCCGCCATCATCATTAGTGTCAGTCTGTCCGTCGCTCTACTATTTTCTCTCGTGCCTTTGTTGAGGGTCTCTCATTACCTCACCTATGGCGGACCTCCTTCTGTCGACATCAGCTCATCCATTCTAGAAGCCAGGTCTAGAGGGCAGTGTACCTTGGTTCCAGCTTCCACTATCGTTCGGTGCCTCGGATCAGGCAAAGGGATCTCTTCTTCCCCTTTGACTTGATTGTTTCTTTAGCTCCTTTCAGCATGATCGAGATCCGTATACTCGATGGTTCAGTGATCCAGCAGCAGCTCTTGATGATTCCCGGGTGTGTGTGAGATGTCTCAGCCCTCATGAGGGGGTGGCCCTGTAGGTAGCCCCCCACACGCCCAGATGACCTCTTCTTTGCAGCCTTCGATGCTGCTCCAGATTTTGATGATGTTGGCCTTAGACACTTGTAGCACCTCTTTGATTTGCATATATCAGTCAGATTTTGTGAGCCCTTCCCCATTTACAGGGGGAATTTGGGTTGTATTTATCTCATGTACTCAGATATTATTGTACTAGTCCTGGCTGTTATCCCAGGCACAACATGTATGTGAGACTCTTCATTGTATTCTTATCTGGCTCCTGCTTATGCCAGCTGTACTTTATGGTTCGGTCCCTTGTTTACCGGACACACTATTCTTTTGTACTTTGTCTCGGCGGGCATAGGTATGCCTCCCCCGCCGCCTTCAGCACAAGTACCCTCTCATAAAAAGAGACTTGTTGCACCTACGAGTCTCATCTCCTCAGGTTCTAGTCCTTCAGCACACTATCTACCTCACATTTCTCTCTCTGACATCCCTTTTGTTGTCTAGTGATTGTGTTCTTACAACGTACTTCGGTCATACGATTTGCTCCTGACACTCGCACGCCGGGGGGCAATCTGTTACACCATTTTTTGGTCATCTAACCTATTATCATTAGATGGACCCAAGTACACCATGTAAGACCAATTTTACCCTAAGTAAAATTGCCTTCACTATGTTAAAACATGAAACCCCAAAAGGAAATATTAAACAAACCTATATTTGTTTGATTTTCCTCATGGAATAATTAATTAAACCATAATTTAATTATTATTCCCAGTCATGTTTAACCCAAAAACAAAGAAATAAATGAGATAAACCCTTAGTTATCTTGTTATTTTCTAGGAATAATTATTTAAATCTTATTTAGATAATATTCCTTGTTAAATATGACCAAATCACCCACCATTAATCAAATAAATCATTATTTATTTGATTATATCCCAACCACTTCCTTAAAAATATAAATAAATCATTTATTTATTTATTTTTCACTAATCAAGGGATTTGACCCAAGTCAAACACCCTCTCCCTCCAACAAATATAATAAAATATTCCATAGAGGTGGATCTAGATTTGGTTAACATTATTTTAATCATGCACCAAGATCTAGAATGACCCAATATTTTGTTATAAATAGGAGGGTTTTCCCCATCATTCTCCACCTTTTGTTGCCTACTAGATCACTCTGGATCTATACACTTGGTCTCATTTCTATCATTTGCTCCCATTGAGCTCTATTTTCTGCATTGGGTTTTCTACATCTACAAGAGAGAGAAAGCTTAGATCTGAAGTGCTGAGGACTACAAAGAACCCATCCCATTGAGGAGATCCGGATACACCTTCTTGTTTTCCTCCCAGGTGCCCTGTAATATAAAAATTCATTCAAAAAATCGTGTTCTTGTCTTGTCTGTTGGATGCATGGAGCAAACTCTTTACTTTACTGCTTAATGTCTTTCCATTTATAGATCTGTTTGTTGCAGCATTTTAACTACTAATCGCAGATCTGAATATGTTTGGCAGCCTCTATTGTTGTTAGGGCTATTAGTTATGCATAGCTAAAGTGGTTCTTTTTCGTACACTTCGACGAAGAATACATACTAACAATGTCCTCTTCTGAAATGATGTGTCCAAGAAGCTTACCTTCTTGGAGACCAAATAATATCTTCTTAGGGTTCAAAGATATTCCAAACCTTCTACAGTTCTCGAAAACTTTTCTCAAATTTTCTAAATGTTCTTCATCTATTTTTGAAAACATAGTTACATCATCAAGATAGATAATGATGAAGAAGCCCAATTCTTCTGAGAATGATATGTCCATGGCTCTCTGAAAGGTTGCTCCAGCATTCATTAAACCAAAAGGCATTTTCACATACATGAAAGTGCCCCATGGTGTAGTAAAAGTTGTCTTTAATTGATCATCAGGGTGGACTAGGACTTGATTATACCCTGAATAGCCATCCAGCAAAGAAATTCTTTTAGACCCCACCACCCTTTGCAAAATATGATCCATCTTGGGTAAAGGGTAGTTGTCTTTCAATAAAGCTTTGTTTAAATTTCTGAAGTCTATACAAAGCCTGATTTCTCCAGTCTTCTTCCTAACTGACACCAGATTAGATACCCACTCAGAATATCTAATAGGGACAATAATGCTAGCATCGTGCATCTTCATGATTTCCTTATTAACCAATGGCAACTGGACAGGGTTGATTCTGCGCAGTTTCTGCTTGAATGGTTTTGGGTTTTCTTTAAGAGGGATTTTGTGCTGTATTATTTCAGTGTCATAGGATTTAAGATCTTCGTAACTCCACGCAAAAACATCAGAAAATTCTTTAAACAGCTCAAAGTATTTGAGTTTAATGTGAGCTGGTAAAGTTTTAGACAGTTTGATCAATATCGGTTTTTCCTCACTGCCTATATTACATTCCTCCACTTCAGTCTCTACAGGTTCCAGTTTTGGTTTGTTGGCCACATCATCAAAATCAAACAGTTCTTCTAGAGGGGCCAAACCCTTGGGTAAACTATCATCCTTAGAATGCAGGGTTTCCAATTCCTTTGTTTCAGATCTTGCATTTGATTCTGTTTGGTTTCTAAGTTTGGTAGTCTGAAGGTTTATATCTACCAGTTGTGGAGACAGTTCTTCTTCACCAAGAAAATTTTCTTCACTGCAGTCTGTATCATACTCTGAATCTGAACTATGGAGTTCAAACTCATTTCTGAATTGCATGAAGTATTCTATTTGTTTATCTCCATCGAATACCTGCCAATATTTCTTGTTATCCGGGATAGCTGGTCTGAATTTTATCTGAGAGGTGTCATCATACAGCATTGGGTAGGTTCTAGCAGCAAAGGCTAAATTGTGGGCTGCAATGTTTCTTTTTCTTGGGACAAAAGACAATGTGGACTCCTCAAATGTTTTCAAAAGATCAATGACATCATTCCTGTAGGCCCTAAGTCTGGGGTGATTAGCATTATACTCCCCTTTAACTTGCCTAATTATTAATTCAGAATCCCCATATACATCGATTCTCTTGGCACCTAACTTTTTCAAAAGATGCAAGCCTAAGAGAAGGGATTCATATTCTGCTATGTTGTTGGAACACTGAAAGTTCAATTTGCATGAGATACATTCTGTATGATTATTTTCAGTGTTAGTGATCCAGACACCTGCACCAGCATTTGTTTTGGTGCATGACCCATCAAAATACATAGTCCAGAGAGGCAGGTTTTCAGTTTGGTGAATGGACTTTGTATTATTTGATTCATCAAGTTTTTCATCGGGTTGAGGGGTGTCCTGTTGACTATCAAGTTTTAAGTTCAAAGGATTAATAACTTGCAGTTCAAGATCTGTGCTTAGTTTTCTAGGATCTTGAGACACGATAGATTGTTCCGGCATTTCAGCATTGTGTTCCTCTCCCTCCGTTTTAGCCATTGATTCTGTTGAAATGATGTGTCCTGTAAGTGTTTCATCATTGAACATGATAAAAGAATCAAGGCTCGTATTTATAGCATAGAGAGGGGAGTTTTGAGGCCGATCTTGACTTGTCACTGTGTACTGCATGTGGGATTCCCTGTAAAGTCTTCTAGTCTGATTAAAAACAGGGATGGTCGCATAGGTCATGTCCATTTGCATGGTCCCCTGTAACTTAGCACCCCAAGACCTTGATAAAAGCATTCCATACTTTGGGGGTACATCAGCCACAACAACATCCATGACTAAACATTTGGCTGGAATCTGGGCTAAATTAACACAGAGATCTTTTATCAATCCTAAACATTTAACTCTACTTGAGTCAAAGGAGTACAAGTCTTTGTAAGGTCTGGTAATTTCAAGACCCAGGCTTTCCATTACAGCTTTTGGCATTAAATTATGGGAAGCACCTGAGTCATGCATAGCATTGTGCAGAATTTTGTCATGAACGTTTAAGCTTACATAAAAGGGAGGGACAGAACCCTCTTGGAACTTTCCTTCAATCTCTGGACCAAAAATAAGCTCTGGTTGGTCATCATTAAGATTGAGTGAATCTTCATTATCTTCTAAGTTCAAAGCTTTCAAAATTTTGGACCTATATACATGTTGGGTAGCTAACTCAGTCAAAGGAACAGAAATTTTGATCTTTGAGATTTCCTGTTCTAGGCTAAAAAGGTTTTGACTCTTTAAAACATTGATTTCAGCCTTGTTTGTTGCCGCTTTATCAGCAATAACAACTTACTGATTTGATTGATCTACAGTTGGAACAGTTGTTTTACCAGGAGTACTAACCGAGTTGCTAGTACTACTAACATTTGCACTCTGTTTTTCAATATTTTGAGTGTCTTTCTCTTTACCACTACCAGAATTATCAGCCACTGTTGTGTCCTTTTGTTTGATTGTTTTAGACTTGGTTGCAGTGTTGTTTTGAGAAGGTTTGCCAGAGGTTTCCTTGTTGGGGGTTTGTTGATTAGACCTACTTCTAAGTTCGTATTCCCTTGGAGACTGTATGACAACGTTTTCCATGTTTTGATAGCTATTCTCATTATCATGTCTTCTGTCATCGTAAGGTGTATAAAGACCTTGTTTATTATCATAACGAACCTCAAAGTCATCATCATCTACCCCAAATAAGTTTATAACATTATCCTCTGTTGTTTCATCTGTTTCCTCAACCTCACTTAAATTTTTTTGATGAAAGGGAGGAATGATCTGTTGATCATCTTCCCTAAGTCTGTTTGGAGGCTGATTTCTTCTAACATTCTAATTCTGGTTTTGGTTTCTGTTTTGAGGAGCATTCTGATTTAAACTTGCTTGCACTCTCTCTAGAATGCTCATTTTCTTCATCATTTCTTCCATCATTCTTTCCATCTTTGAGCTTGAAGTAGAAGGGGTGGATTCCTCTCTAAAAGATACTCTCTTTTCAGCTTTCATCCCTGCTCTCTTCTCCATGAGGTTAACCTCCACGGAAAGAGCACCTCGTTGCATATCTTCGAGGGTTGCAAAGAATCTTTCTCTGAGTGAATATGTCATGTCCGGATCAAACCCTTCAGGAAATTTATTCAAAGCTGATCCCTGAGGAGGTTTCAGTTCAGGGGAAAGTGCATTATACACACTGTTAAATCTGGTACAATAAGCTTGTACACTTTCCCCAGGGTTCCTATGGAGATTGTTATAGTCGACAAGGACTTGGAGAGGGTTCATCCTTACTTCCCATTTTTTTAAGAATGTTTGATGGAAGGCTTGGAGGTCGTTAATACTATGGGGGGTTAAACCTTTAAACCATTTTCTCACTTCTCCCCCCAAACTTTGAGCAAACAATCTGATTTTGACAGATTCATTATCAATTTCATTTCTTTCAAAGTAGTCATTCATCTTGTCCACATGTTGAGATGTTGTTATAGTATTACTAGCATCATATAATGGAATTTTGGACTGATAGTCCTGTGGAAGATTGACTAATGGTACAAGAAGGACTAAGGGAGCATACCATGCTGCCATGATATGTGGTGGGGGCGGATTTACAAGAGGAGGGGTGGGTTGAAGTGGAGTGGTTTGAACAGTGGATGAAGGGTGAATAGAAGTGGATGGAACAGCAGTAGATTTCTGATTTGATCTCGGATGAGAGACACCTAGATTATGTAAGAAATGTAAATCAGGAGGTGTTGATTCTCTATTTCCAAGGGTTTCACTTGTTTCGGGAGATGAAATTGAAGGCTCAGAATCTAACTGATCTAAATCACCAAATGACCTAGTTCTGAATGGGTTCAATAAGTCAACTTGTGATTCATGAAGAGCTAAAAGGTTTTCAGGGACTGAATTAGCTCTTAGGGGTGGTCTGAAAATAGTTGAAAATTGTATCTTAGGAGACTTCCTAAGAATTCTTTCTGGGTTATCAACTATTTCAGGAGGATCCGGGTCAGGATGGGCTCTAGTGTGAATCTTTTTAGGAGCCACAATGTTTATATGTTTAGACCCAACTAAACAGGAAAAGTTCAACCAGATATGACAATCTTAAGGAGGTTAACAAATCTGTTTTTTTTTTTTACAATTTTTAAATCCCACAGTCCTCTAACTGAGTTTGAATGATTTTATAATGATAAGGGTTCTTCCCAGTGGAGTCTTAAGGTCTGTTCGGGATTTTGGAGTCGCCAGGTGGAAAGTTCAGAGTTTTTTCAAAGGAGTACACTGTCCACCATAGTTTTTGTGAAACATTCCTTTCAAGGACATCTAAAAACACAACAAACTCTAACCAAAGATTGACTGGGAGGGCATTCACCAGATATGTCACCCCCAAAAGAGGATGAGACCCGGAGGCTACCTGGCCCTTTCCAGACTCTGTCTAAGAGTATAAGGTAAAACACATCAAAGACGTATACAAGATATCAAAAATTAGTGTTTTACTACCAGTCTAAAATGTTTTTGGTATTTTCTGAATTGCTTTTATTTGTGGTTCAGAAGAATATCCTAACTCTGCGTAAAAACTTAGCTACGGTTATGAAAAAAAGACAGTCTATCCTTATGGCTAAGCTAGCTGATTTTCCAAGGTTAGATAAAAACTTAAAAGAATCCTAGGGCTGACCTAGTTTGTCACTGATTCAATTGAGCTTCATCTTAATTACCATTTCTTGGTAGTGCTTGAAAAGGCTGCTTTTGACTCACAAGATGTTACGAGGATTCTGGGTAAGGGTCCCCAGTGGAGTCGCCAGAAATGTTAGCTTCTGGTAACAAGCAAGATTGGCAAAGTCCGATCACAGAGTTAACATCATTTCAACCAACTTTGGGATTCTAGGATCTAGCCCTCCTGAATCCGGAGAGGGATCTCTCCAATATGTACAAAGATGGATATTGTCTTTGAAGTTTGGGGTGATGATATTAGGCTAGTTATGAAGGCTGAGGGTTTTTTTTGGTTTTCTCGGATGGTTGAACATAGTTGCTGTCTGAGGCGGAAAGATCTATATGCAAATAGGTTCAAAGGTGAGAATTTGCAAGCAAACAAAGTAAACTTTGATTATAAAGAGAGATGATGGCAAGTTTTCAATCCATTGGGCTATGGAGTCATAAGAGAATTTAATTGAAACATTCAGGTTCAAGAGTAATCTATGGGGCAAGTCATCTATGCCTAAGGATCTCTTTAAAGTTTGATTTATGGAATGGGGTGATACAATAAGAAAGGGAAATAACAGATGCGGAACAAAGAGCAGCCCAGGATCTGGTAAGTACTTTGAAACTAGCCAGCCTTTGACCAGGCACTTAAGAAAAACATAGAAGCAAACTAGGATCTGGTAAGTACTTTGAAACTAGCCAGCCTTTGATACACTTCTGATAGAACACAGATTAAAAACAAAGGGAAACTTGAAGGCAACATTTGGAGCAGAAGCTAGTGGGCTGGGACTCACCCTGATCCTCTCCTAGTTCTTCTTTACTTAGTTACTTCCAAGACAATCACCAAGATAACACAGAATGGCCTAAGATCTGATAAGTACTTTGAAACTAGTCAGCTTTTGACACATCCTAAGGGAAACAGACAAATAGTTGAGCAAACAAGAAAGGGACTCAGGGCTAACCTTTGATTTCCTCAATTCATTCCTTACACAACATACATGAAAGTAACATTTAAAAATGACATTCAACAGTGACGAAAAGATGAGGGAACGCCAACATCTCTGTGCTTAGACTGAATTAAATCATTTCTAAATAACACAATTAGAAGAAAACATTGAAATAAAGATTTCTCAGCCAGAGAAGGTTACTGGTATACAGTAGGTCTTGACACTGTTTAAACTGTTCTTTACAGTGGAAAATGAAACAAATTGAAAACATAAATAAAATGACAAGTTACAGTGAGAATAACATCACCATCAGCATAGACCAGGATCCCATAAATTAGCTTGTATTGATTGCTTCAAACCGGTTACAATCTTCAAATCCAATGTTTTAATCCATCTCTCTTCACAACCTAACCTATTTGTTACAAGCAGAGCTCCAAGAGCCTATGAAACCACTATTTACAGTCAAGAGTTTTCCACTCAGAAACAGCTACAACACTTCAGCAATTACATTGACAACCAACTAATCCAACCCCTCACTCATCTTCTTCTGGAGTATTTATAGAAGGATGAGGAGGTGAGATCTAATAAAAAGATCTCAAATACATTTAATGCAGAATTAATGTCTTCCTGGCCTGAGAGGCTCGATGAAGACAGGTGTTCCACTGCATTAATGCGCTTATACTTATGACGTAAGCTCGGAAGGAGATTTTGTTGACATTTGAGGCTCTGCGTACTATTAGGGTTACTCTGCAAACATTCTGTCATTAAATCCGGTGCAGAAATAACTTCTTTGGTTGTTCTGAGGCATAATATCTGATCTTGTTCAATAAATTCATCCTCTGATTGAGCATTCTGAGGCAATAGGTGGCACTACGGTGGTTGAGGAATCAATTTGCCTCAAAGTATGGCGGTGGAGGCAACGTCTGATGAACACTTTTAGGTTTTTCTTTAATCTTTGTTCTGAGCCGGGGATTAGGCTTTTGATAACCGTCTTAGCCGTAATCCCCGCCAATCTATCCATAAAACTGCTGCTCTGGTTCATTCTGTCTTCAAAATCCGATACTCTTCTCTGCGTTGATGTTGACGGCATTCTTCAGGCTTTACAGGGACGCGTAGCAACCAAGACTCATGAAACCTTGTTGATATCATTGTTCTTCACCCTGCGGTCGATTCTCTGGATTAATCAGAAGGACGGGAGTCGTCACCCTCATCCTCCAGGTTTTCATTAAAACACAACGAATGAACCTTAAAACCTGCAAAATACAATAAAAATGAGAAAATCCTGCGTTATATGGATAATCTGCATCGGAGGGCATGCGGAAAATGGAGAAATCGGAGCCGTTGATCGTACTGCGATCAACGGTTGGGGGCGCTTTGGAAAGTCAGCGGAGAAAAAGAGATTTTGTACAGTGGAATCGGGAGGACGAATGAGAACCATCGATCCGTGGAGATCGACGGCGGAGATCGACTTTTAGATGTGCCAGGGGAAAATTCAATGGGCGGGGAAATCGTTAAAAGCCGAGCAGAAAAGGCGATTAGCAACCGTCGAATGGGAAGGCCCAGATCTGACGGTAGAGATGAATCCCGCTGCGGGGTGATGGGACGACAGATAACGCGCGGGCGAAGTGGAAGGACGGCGGTTTTGGGAATGAAGTGGAAGACACGCGTCGGCCAGCGTGTGGAATCGCTGGCCGACGGGATAAAACCGCCATTCAATGAAAGGTGGTGCGGGATATATACCATGGTTTTGAGAATGAGCGCGGGGGAAGGGGGGTCCACCAGGTGTGAGGTACTCCGCTCCGTCAGATCTGGGGAGCAGATCGACGGCTAGGAAAGCTCGGGGCAATAAAATACGTGGTTTCATATATCACATCCAAACCTTATAAAAGATGGATTTTTTGAAGGTTTCAAAGGAAAAGGGCGGAGTGGGGACCACGCTTTGGTTTAGCGCCTCTGGACTTGAGCGGCCAGTCGCGGCGCTCGGGCATGTGAAGGGAGAGACGGCAAGGGGCTTAGCCTGAGGGGCTGAAAACCAGCGCATAAAAAAATAGGCGTATTTTACATGATTTTCAATGGTTTTTGAAAAAGGAAAAAGGTTCCGATAAGCTAAAAAAGTGGGTTTTTAACATTAGGAAATGAGATTAATGAGGGCAAAAGGAATAACATAGGGTTTAGTGGGGTTTTTATGGATGAAATGAAACTGGAGAAATGAAGGTAAGATGGAAGCAGGGGAGGGGAAAAAGGAGGAGGATGCAACAATATTTGATTTGGATTTTTATGGAATATCAGAGGCTGAGAGAAGGAAAAGTATGAAGAACCAACCAACAATTAATGATCTTACCAACAGACTTCAAGCACCAACAATTTTTAGGCCCGAATTTGTTTCTTGAAGGCTGCAAAGAATATTTAGCCACCAGCTGATATAATTGAAAAATATAGGTGGCTAAGTGCGTACCTTTATTGTTTTTTCAATCTGCCCTCTTTTCTCTTTCCATTGTTTTTGTATTTTTTATTTTTCTAACTTTGAAAGCAATGATGGATGAAATATTTATAATGAGAAAAAATATAAAAAGGCTTTCAAACTGATATGGTTAAGAGAAATAATGTTTGAGCATCCTGCCATTGATAGGAGCCCCAAATAGTTCGGTTGCATTCAACTCCTGCAAGAAATAGGAATTGTTACCAGCAATAGAATGAATGAGATAAGGGCCAAGACATAAGTTATCAAATTTCCCATGCTTTCCCTTTTCTTCTCTCCTTGAGTCCCACTTTAACACTTTGTCACCAATATTGAAATTATTGGCTTTTGTCCTTCTGTCAAAAAGCTTCTTGATGCTCTCTTGCTTTTGTAATGCTCTGTTGTAGACCTCCTCCCTGGTTTGCTGAAGATGTATTGCTTGATTAATCCTTTTGATCATGTCATTGTCTTCAGACTACACTTCTTGAATCAACTTCATAACTGGTACACCTAGGCTGGTTGGAAAAATTGCATCTATTCCATACACAAGCTGGTAGGGTGACATTCGAATAGATTTCTTAAGTGTCAATCTGTCAGTCCAAAGTGCATGTACTAGATTTATGTGCCAAGACTTCTTGTTGTCCTCCATCAACTTCTTGATTATGTTCACAATTTTTTTTTTTGAGGATTCTACCAGCCCATTACCTTGAGCGTAATAAGTAGTAGAATGACCCAATTTTATCTGATTTTTGTGACAAAATTCAACCATCTTCTTGGATCCAAATGTTGCAACATTATCAGTGATAATCTTCCTAGAACAGCCAAATCTAGAGAGGATATGAGTCTCAATAAATTTTATGATGACAGAGTCATTGGCTTGCCTAGAAGGGATGGATTCTATCCATTTGGTGAAGTAGTTTGTTGCAGTGAGAATCTATCAATGCTGGGCAGATGATGGTGGATGGATTCCTCCCTAAAGGACACTTTCTTCTCATTCCTTATTCTTGCTCTTTTCTTCATTAAATTAACTTCCACAGAAAGAGCTCCTTTTTGCATATCTTAAAGGGTTAAAGGATCTCTCTCTTTTAGCTGATAGGCCATTTTAGGATAAAATCCTTCAGGAAACTTGTTTAAAGCTGAGCCTTGTGGAGGTTTTAAGTCCGGGGGAAGGGCATTATAAATACTGTTTAAACTAGTGAAATAATCTTGTACACTCTCCCCAGTGTTTCTTTGGAGATTTTTGTAGTCAGAAAGTATATGGAGAGGGTTCTTCCTGACTTCCCATTTGTTCAAGAATAATTGATGGAAGGTTTGGAGATCATTGATATTGTGAGGGGTTAAGCCTTTGAACCATTTTCTTACTTCTCCCCCTAAACTCTGAGCAAATAATCTAAGTTTGACAGTTTCATCATCAACCTCATTTTTGTCAAAGTAGTCATTCATGTTATCCACATGTTGTGAAGTAGTAGTAGCATTACTGGCATCATACAATGGTATCTTGGACTGATAGTCCTGTGGAAGATTGACTAAAGGTAAAGGAAGGACCAAGGGAGCATACCATGTTGCCATGATAGGAGGTTGTGGAAAAAGTCGGGGGTTTACAAGTGGTGTGTTGATAAGAGGAAAAGTGGGCTGGAATAGAGCGGTTTGGATAATGGATGCATGAAGAACAGATGTGGATGGACCAACAATAGACTGTTGAGCAGATCTAGGATGAGAGAAACCAAAATTATGAATGTAATGTAAATCAGGTGGAGTAGTTTCTCTGCTACCAAGATGTTCACTTCTATCTTGGGATGAAAGCAAAGGCTCTGAATATAACTGATCTAAATCCTCAAGTGACCTAGTTCTAAAAATATTTCTTAAGTCCACTTGTGGATTTTGTAGAGCTGCAAGTTTTTTAGGGATAGAATGAGCTCTATGGGGTGATCTAAAAATAGTTGAAGATTTAATCTCAGGAGACTTCCTAAGGATTCTTTCAACGTTATCAACTATCTCAGGAGGGTTTGGGTCAGGATAGGCTCTAGTATAAATCTTTCTAGGAGCCACTATGTTGTGTTTTTCAGACCCAACTAAACAAGAAAAGTTTAACCAAATATGACAATCTTTAAGAGGCTAACTGATCTTTTAAACAAGAAAAATTTAATCCTAAAGTCTAACTGAGTTTATATGCTATTACGATGATAATGGGTCTTCCCAGTGGAGTCTTAAGGTCTGCTTAGGATTGTGGAGTCACCAGGTGGAAATTTTTAGCTCTTTTGAAGGTAAAAGGTTTTATGGTCCACCACCATGTTTATTTGAATACCAATCTGGAATATTTTTGGGTTTTCTAAGTTTTTTTCAGTTCTATGGGTTCTAAGAGTGTCCTAAATACATCTCAACACTTAGTTACGGTGATGAGACAAAGAAATTCTACTCTTATGGATAAGCTAGCCAATCATTCAAGGTTTGATAAGCTTCTTAAGAGAATCCTAAGGTTTCCTTAGTTTTTCACTGACTCAAATAAGTTTTATCATGATTACCATTTGCTTGGTAGTGCTTGAAGAGGGCTACTTGTACTCACTGAACAATGTTCTTGAATAAATGGATTTCTTGAGTCCTAAGGTGTACTTAGATTCTCACTAACTCATAAATCCCCAGTGGAGTTGCCAGAAATTTTATCTCTCCATAATTTCAGCAGATTGGTGAGACTAAAGCTGCAGGGAGGACATTGGAACCACTTTAGGATTCTAGGATCTAGCCCTCTTGAATCTAGAGATGGATCTCTCTATAAGTGAAAATATAGATTTATCTTTAAGGCTTGAAGTGTGATATTAGGCTAGCTATGAAGAACGAGGTTTTTGTTTGGTTTTGGTTGGGAACAAATATGTGAAGGTGAAGGAAGTCTAAATCAAGGGCGAAGGTGAATGAAAGTAAAAAATTGATTTAGCTAAGAAGATAGGCAAGCAACGGCTTCAATCCATTGGGCTATGGAGTTATAGTAGGATTTAATTGAAACAACAAGGTTCAAGAATGGTCCATGGGGCAAGTCATCTATGTCTAAGGATCTCCTTAAAGTTGATTTTATGGAATGAAATGAAACAATAAGAAGGGGAATTATACAAATGAAGAACAAAGAGCAGCCTAAGATTAAGTAAGTACTTTGAAACTATCCTGCTTTTGGCATACACTTAATAAAGACATAAAAGTAATCTAAGATCAGGTAAGTACTTTGAAACTAGCCTGATTTTGATGCACTTTCAATAGAAACCATTTAAAACACAAAAATAATAGCTTAAGATCAAGTAAGGACTTTGAACCTATTCTAATTTCAAAATACTCTTAGGGAAACTTTCAAAAAACCTTTGGAGATAAAACTAGAGGACAGGGCTCACCATAGACTTCCCTAGTTTAACTTTACTTGGCAGAAACTGAAAATAACATTCAAGAACAATGTTTAGTTTAGATAGTAGGACGAGGGAACACCATCATTCCTACCTGCTTGGACTCTATTGAATCATTCTTAAATACACAATTTTGGAAGAAAACATGTAGATAAAGCTTATCTGTATGAGCAGGGTACCTTTGACAGTAAATACTAACTCTATAATTGATGTTCTTTATCAGAGAAGATGGACAAAATGGAAACAAAAATAAAATAACAACTTACAATAAGAAAAACATCACCGTTGACATAGACCAGGATCCCATAAATCAGCTTGTATTTGATGCTTCAAACCAGTTACAATCTTCAAGTCTAGTGGGTCTGTATAGCTTCAAACTTTTCATCTTAACTTAGGTATCTTCAATTACAAATAAAGCTTACAGCAAATTCATTAAACTATTTACAGGCTGTTGGGATTCCCATGTTTTGGGCAGATTGGCAAGACCAAAAGATGAGACAACATCAGAACCACTTTCAAACCTCAGGATCTAGCCCTCCTGGGCACAAAGAGGGATCTCTCTATATGAGCAAAGGTTTTTGTCTTCAAAGCTCAAAGTTAAGACATTAGGCTAGTTATGGGCATAGGTTTTGTTTGTTTACTTTTTGTTTGGTTGTTAGGAATCATGAAAGAAGGGTTTAAAACGAGACAAGGCTGAGAAAAGAGGATTTTAGGCAAAGGAGAGATATTTCAGGGAATGTTCAAGACCATTACGCAAATGGAGTTAGGAAAGGATTTACTTGCTATTCAATATGCAGGCATTCAATTGGGCTAGTCATCTAAAGCATTTGGATCTTAAAGATGATAGTGTGGGATGAAAGGTAGAAAGAAAGTGAAGGGCAAGGAAACCGCCGAGGTGACCTTTTAGAAATCAGATCCAGGGACAGGACGTACCATTGAACAGCCTGTGATCCAAAACCTGAAAGGTAAACTCTTCAGACAAGGAACTTTAAATATTTAGAACACGAAGTTAAAGACCTGAGATCAGAGAGAGACTTTGAACTCTCAATGCTTCGGCCTCCAGCTTAAGGGAACTTATCAGAGTTAATCGATAGAAAAGGATCCTAGTGAGACAAAAACCAAATTCTAGACCTCCCATTGTTCCCAATTCATTCAGTTAAACCTTAACAAGAACATCTGAAACACTGACCTCATTAATTCATACATCAACTAGTGATATATCTGACCACTACACTGGTTAAATCAATTGAAATCAATCCTCAGATACACATATAGCAGAAAAACATTAAAGGCGAGGAGATTAGAAACATAGGGTACCTATCAAGAGTAAATCCTATGCCATATTTCTAATGCGTGCCAGAAGAAATGTAATGAAATGAAATAAAACACAGAGATAGAAAACATCACCAGCTGCTTTAAATCAAGATCTAAAGAAATGTGCTTGTCATATTAAGAGAAACACCAGTCATGTACAACATTGCCAACAGCTTTGATTATTCAGTCTGGATACATCTTCCTCGACCTATCTTACAACTTCACACAAAGACTGTGTCTCAAGGAAACAGCTTGAAAATCTCAGATATCCGATCAACAAACTTTACAATGAGGTCCTTCAAGAATTTTATAGCTGAAGAGAGTAGAGGAGGTAGGTGAAAAAATAAATGAAGCATTAAAACTCAGAAAAGAAAGAGGGTCGAAGCCCATTCTGTTTAAATTCTGTGCATTTATCTATGGCACTCTTTGGGTGAAAGAGTGGTCTTCTCCAGGCTTCCATTTACTCCGGTATGCCTTTGATGTACTTTTTGTAGCACTCTGGTGAATTAATCAAAATGCAGATTAAGGATTCATGTCTGCCATACCGTGAAACAAATGCATTCTGGCAGCATATGACTGTCTTCAGGGCTGAGATCTCTTCAGGAACACGGTATAGAATGAAAGCAGCATGGGCACTTCATCCTTTCATTGGTAGGAACATCTCGCTGATGGTGACATTGATATATATCATTTTCTGTGCATTGGACCTTCTGAGCGGTCCACGATGTCTTCGAACTGGTACCTTTGCCTTCTAAATCCCTGAAAAAAGGCTCAAAAATCTTCAATTACGTGCCTTAAACTCTCTACTGCTCCAGCACTGTCTTTGTCTATGAAATCTGAGCTTTAATGGCATCGGAGAGATTTTGCAGAGTTTTAACTCTTGCCTTTGATGAAATCTATGCAGCAGGTGCCTTCCGGGAATTTTCCTGTAATATCAGGCTCTGAATGCAGCCTCTTTTGTGCACTGTGTCACTACCATAGTGCATATGAACCATGGCGGTTTTCTGCTTCCCTCTAACCCTGCAAAACATGAAAACACATTAAGAAAACATGCACGGGGAGGGTGGCACAGATGACTGTGAAAATGGAAGCATGGCACGGACGAGGATGATGAATGCAGAGGATGTTGTGGCGGAACATAGTGGATCAGTAGGAGATGCAATCGAAGGTGGTGAGAATGGAAATTTAAATGCAGAACCTTATAATTTGACCTTAGAATGGAATATATATAAAGGGACGGATGAAAAATGTGATGAAACATGTGGAATGGGTGACGTGGTGGGACTGTGTCAATGGCGGACGTGCATTAAATCTCGACCGTCTGATCTTAGGAAGATATTGACGGTTGAGGACGCGTCGGAGGGTGACAGATGGTGGGCCAGGGGATCTATTTTCCTTAGGTTAACTCCCGCGCAACTTCGTGGTGTGACTACCGTCGAATGGCTCGCCCCAGATCGGACGGTGTACAACAATATCGCGCCGAATCTATGGATGAACATTAATGCATGATGGAGGGTAGTTTATGAATAGTGTGCAGAGCCATGCATCATGCGATGAGTGGAATCGCTCCGAAATGAAAAATATCGCCCACCTCCCAAAGGCGGTGCGATAGATACTGCCGGTTTTTGCACAGTGTTTTTGCACGGGGAGCACTAGGGCGGGTGAATATGGACCGTCGGATTCAGCGGGTTAAATGGACGGTTGTGATGCGATCGGGCGATGAAAAGGGGTGGGGACCATGGGCGCGATGGGATTGCGAAGACCGTCGGATCTGTGTAGATCGACGGTGGACCTTGCCCTCGATACACATTTGCAATGAGCCCTCCTCGGGCTAGCGCCAAGTTCTAGCGCTCGGGTCACATGGGGGAAAAAATTAAGGGGGCTAGTCTGAAGGGGTTGGACCTTAATATAAGGTTGAAAGTGGTTTTTTGAGCCCTTTTAACGCTTTTTAAGGCTACGAAAAGGTAACGATAGAGGGAAAAAGGGGAAAATAGGTCAAACAGGGGGTATGTGTAGGATTTATAGGGGATTTTGGGAGGATTTGGAGTGTAAGAGGGGAATTTTGACAAGGGGGAAAAAAGGGTTAAAATGGGGCATTCTGCAGGGATACAAGGGGAAAATGTAGGCCTTTTGGAGCACAATTTTTTGCAATCAGTGAGACTTTTTGGATGGATACAAAAGTTAGGATCTTTAAAAAGGTAGTGGACACACATAGGCTTCAAGGATGAGATATTTTCATGGGAAATGTATCTCTTGAAGGCTCATAAATAGTTTAGCCACCTGTTTTCTTGCCAAAAATTTCATAGGTGGCTAAAAGTGGCTCCACATGGGGATGGCTTCTTCCTAAAGGAGTCAAGAATTCAGAAGTGATCTTTGGAGTAGGCTAGATTCTTGCTGCTTGAGCCACTTTTCTTCTTTGATTTTCAGCTGCCACAATTGTTAAGACATCAATTTAGCAGAAAAACTCTCCCAACCAATCTACCTACCCATTCCTAAAATCCTACCATTTTCTCTTCCGGGGTGCATTTGAACTAGCAGACCCTTTACATCATTTTTTTTTTTTAAACCAACAAGGAAATAAACCTATTCTATTTCTACCCTTATTACTCCATGAGACCAGATTAAACTGTTGGCCTCATATGTTTCTCAACCTAAACTATATCTGCTAGGATTAGACTGTCTAGCAGATTTCTTCTCTACATTCTACAACAGAAATTTAAAAACAGTCAAGCTAGGATTAGGCAGTCTAGCTTGCAGTGGATCCAAGGCATAAAAACAGTTGCACATGGACAAAAATTTGCAGAAAATTGAAAACAAAATCTCGAAGGCTTGAGATTTGAAATTTTGAAGTATCCTTCTTTCTTTTGTGACTCAAGTTTTGAGCTTGTTAGAGTCACTTTCTCTTCTTCATTCAGCTCTGGTTTTGGGCTGGTTGGAGTTGATCTTCTTCCTTAGTTGTTGGTTCAGATTCTAAACATGTTAGAACCAACTGTTTTACTTCTTTGGCTCAGGTTTTGATCATATTAGAGCCAATCCTTTGCATTTCTGAGGTTCATGTTTTGAGCATGTCTGAGCCTCTCCTTTCTCTCTGTTTTTTGGAACATTTTATCTTTCTCTTGAAAACATAACATAAAAATGGTATTTACAATGGAAATCGAGACTAGGAATCGGAAATCAGAAGAAGTAGTGTTTGAGCATCCTGCCATTGACAGGACCCCCAAACAACTCTGTACCATCTGGTTCTTATAGAAAAAATGCATTTGGACCCACAGTGACTTGGATGATGTATGGACCCTGCCACAAACTATCAAACTTGTCGTGCTTTCCTTTGTCCTCTCTCCTTGATTCCCACTTCAGAACTTTATCTCCAATTTTGAAATCAGAAGCCTTAGTTATTTTGTCAAATATCTTCTTTATATTTTCCTAGACTTTCACAGCTCTGTTATAGACCTCCTCCCTTGTTTGTTGGAGATGAATTTTTTGGTTAATCCTTCTTACCATGCTATCTTCTTCTGTCTGGATTTCTTGGACAAGTTTAATCACTGGTTCTCCAAGGCTGGTAGGAAACGCTGCTTCTGTTCCATAGACAAGCTGATATGGTGACATGCCAATGGATTTCTTTGTTGTAAGCCTGTCAGCCCACAGGGCATGCACTAACTTGTTATGCCATGACCTTTTTTTCTCTTCCAACAACTTTTTTATGATGGTCAGCAGGCTCTTGTTTGATGATTCAGCTAAGCCGTTACCTTGTGGGTAATAGGCAGTTGAATGACCGAGTGCTATTCGATATCTGTGACAAAAATAAACCATTTTCTTGGATCCAAAAGCAGCAGCATTATCAGTGATTATTTTTCTTGGGCAACCAAACCGAGAGAGGATATGGCCTTCTAGGAACCTAATGCTGACCGAATCTATGGAATTCCTAGTAGGTATAGCCTCTATCCACTTAGTGAAGTAGTATGTGGCTGTTAAGATCCATTTGTGTTGTGCAAAAGAAGCAGGGTGAATTTCTCCTATGAAATCAAGGCCCCATTGCATAAAGGGACTTTCAACAGTGATGGGTTGTAGAGGTAAGGGGAGGAGCTTTCTTTTGCCTTCAAAAATCTGGCATTGGTGGCAGGCAATTATCATCTTATGTATGTCATTGAAGAGTGTAGGCCAGTAGTAACCAACTCTGAGTATTTTTTTTGCAGTGGCCTTCCAGTTCAGGTGGCCTCCACACTATCCTGCATGGAATTCTTGTTTAATTCTCTCTACCTCATTTTCAGGAAAACATTTAAGAAATAGGCCATTTGTACTTTTCCAGTATAAAAATTCATTCAGACTGCAATATTTTCTGGATTTTAGCTTCAGGAATCCGACCTTAGTCTTTGATAATTCAGGAGGGGCATTGAGGTTTGTGAGAACGTACAGGATGTCAGAATACCATGGAGAGTTTTGAAATTTCTCCTCAATAGTGGGATCAGGAAATCCCTCCTGCTCATCCAAGGCATCTATCATGTTTATGTCAAGGGCTTGCAGATTTGATTCAGCCATTAGGATTACAACAATCCATTTTCCCCTTTTCCCATCTAGGTCTTGGGACAAGATGTCTTTAACCCCTATGTTGGGTACATAGGCTATGGTGTGGGAATGCAGTATGTACACCCTAAAGTCTTTCAAGGCCTTAACCAGAGCATAGGCCTATTTTTACATTATGTTGTATTTCAAGGGTGCATCCCTCAGTGATTTGCTAAAGAAAGAAATGGGCTTTTCCATTCCCTTTGGATTTTTCTGCAGTATAACTGCAGCCACTGTATGCTCGGAGGCAAACGAAAAAATTAGGAAATCCTTTGAGAAATCTGGGCTGATTAGGACAGGAGCCTGGGTGAGTGCAAGTTTAACTGATTCAAAATATTTCTTAGCCTCAACAGTCCATTTAACTCCTACAACTTTCTTCAGCATGTTATTCATATTCCTAAGGTGTTCAGCTAAGTTGGGAATAAATCTCCTGAGGAAGTTGATTTTCCCAATGAAGGACTATAACTCTTTGATGTTTCTCGGGTGTGTGATTTGTAGTATTCCCTCAACTCTTTGTGGGTCTATCTTAATCCATTTCTCGGATATGATGTGGCCAAGGAGCTTACCTTCTTGCAGCCCAAACACAGTATTTTTAGGATTCAATGACAGATCAAACCTTCTACATTTTTCACACACTCTTCTCAGATTTTCTAGGTGTTCTTCTTCAGTCTTGGAGTAAACTATTATGTCATCTAGGTAGATGACAATGAAGTGCCCTATTTCATCTAAAAAGGATATGTCCATTGCTCTTTGGAAGGTGGCTCCAACGTTCATCAGTCCAAAGGGTATTTTTACATACATAAAGGTGCCCCATGGAGTGGTAAAAGCTATTTTGAGTTGGTATTTTGGGAGTACTAAAACTTGGTCATAACCTGAAAAGCCATCTAACAGGGAGATCCTTTTTGAGCCTACTACTTTCTGAATAATTTGTTCCATTATTGGCAAAGGATAATTGTCTTTGAGTGAGGCTCTGTTAAGATTCCTAAAATCAATACACAGCCTGATTTCCCCTGTTTTCTTTCTCATAGCCACTAGGTTTGAGACCCAATCAGAGAACCTCACAGGAACTATTATGCCTGCCTCATACATCTTCTTAATCTCTTTTTCAACTGTAGGAAATTGTTTTGGGTTTATCCTTCGGAGTTTCTGTCTGAAGGGCTTTAGATTTTATTTCATAGGTATTTTATGTTGTATGATGTTTGTGTCATAGGCCTTTAGGTCCTCATAGCTCTAGGAAAACACATCAATGGATTCATTGAATAGGTCAATGTATTTATTTTTCATGTTTGTAGGCAGGGACCTAGCCAATTTGATCATCTTGGGTTTATTTTCAGAGCCTATGTTGCATTCCTCGACATCAGAGTCTGCATGTTCTATAGTGGGCTTTTTTGCTATATCATCAAAGTCAAAAAGGTCCTCTAAAGGCACCAGACCTCGAGGTATGTTCTTATCTTTGGTCTGCGGCACCTCTACTTCCTCACTATCTACGTTTTCACATGTTTCGTTTGGATTTCCAATCTGTTCGTTTAAAGTGTTTATTTCTATGTTATAGGGTGGTTCTTCCTCGTCTAAGGTTTCTTCACTTAGGCAGCTATCATTAGATTTCGAGTCTGAATCAGAAAACTCAAACTTGTTCCTGTCTATTAGGAAATATTCAATATTCTTATCTCCTTCAAAAACCTGCCAATATTTTTCGTTATCTGGCACTGCAGGCCTGAATTTGGTCTGAATGATGATTTGTTGATCCCTGGGACTCTTACGGTATGAACTAGCTAAACAATCTAATCCATTTGCAATTACGTTTTGACTCCTAGGAACAAACCCTAGTTCATATTCTACAAATGTTTTCAATACATCCATGGCATCATTCCTGCACGCTTTCAACCTAGGGTGTTTCACTGTGTATTCACCATTCACTTTTTTATGACCAGTTCAGAGTCTCCATGCACAGATATCCTAAGGGCTCCTAATTTTTTCAATGGATTCAAGCCTAGGATAAGAGCCTCATATTCTGCGATATTATTCATACATTTGAAGTGCAGGTTACAGGCATGGCTCTCTGCGTAGTGACTCTCTGTGTTATGTAGCCACACCCCTACTCCAGCAGTTCTCTTGGTGCATGACCCATCAAAGTTCATTTCCCACAGGGGTTCATTCTTTGTTTTATCATCATTTCCTTCCCTAACGGGGGTTTCATTGGTCTGTTGTGTCACCGGTTCTGTGTTGTGACGTGGAAGTTTTTGTTCTTCATGTGGTATATGAGTCCGTGAGGGGTGACTAACCAGCTGATTGCATTTGATTTCTTGTTTGGTCTGAATTTCTGTTTCAGTTCACTGTCTACGGTTACCTTCTTCGTTTTCTTCGAAGTCCAGGGTGGCCATTATGTTAAAATTTGTAGTCTCAACCCCTCTGTTTGCATCTATGTTTTCTGATTCTGGCTCTCCCAAGGATTCATCGTTGCAGAAGATAAAGGAGTCCAGGTCTGTGTGTATAGAGTACACAGGAGAATTTTCAGGCTTTTCAGGGCTACTAACCAAGAATTTCATTTTTGCCTCTCTGTATAGTCTTCTAAGTTGGCCAAAAATAGGAATTGTGGCATATGCCCCATCCATCTGCATTGTACCCTACAGCTTGGCTCCCCAGGACCTTGAAAATAGCATACCATACTTAGGTGGCACATCTGCCACTACGAAATCCATGACCATACATTTGGCTGGGATTTGGGTGAGGCTCACACACAGGTCTTTGATTAGGCCCATACTTTTTACTCTGCTAGAGTCAAATGAATATAAATCTTTATAGGGGTGGGTTATCTCTAGGCCTAGCCTTTCCATAACCACCTTAGGCATCAAGTTGTGGGATGCTCCAGAATCATGCATTTCTTTGTGAAGGATCTTATCATGGATATTGAGATTGATATAGAAAGGGGTACTACCCCTTCCTGAAACTTCCCTTCTATATTTGGACCAAACAGAAGGGCTGGTTGATCATCACTCAGGTTGATAATGGAACTATTCTCACCTAGATTTAACGTTTTCAAAATTTGGCCTTTATATACATCATGAGTGGCTAGCTTAGAGAGTGGGACATAGATTTTAATTTGTGCATTCTCACTTTCCAAATTGAAAGTGGGCTGACTCTTTGGGATGTTCAACTCTGTTTTTCTAGTCACCACCTTGGTGGCAGAATCAGTGGGCTACTTCTCACTACGTATAGTGTTAGAAACTATTTTATCAGGAGCACTAACTGCAATGCTAGTGCTGCTAGATGGTTGGCTTTGTTTATCAGTGTTTTGGTTGTCTTTTTCTTTGCTCTTCCTAGAACTCTCAGCTGTTGATTTGTTACTTTCAGCAGTTGCTTTAGAAGATTTCTTAAGCCTTTTATTGATGGTAATCTCAGGAGCTTTGGTTTTTGGGTTATCTAGGCTCTTCTTACTCCTAAGTTCATACTGCTCTCTGACCTATATGATGGCATTTTCGAATCCCAGCCTATAATCCTCAGATTCCAATCTTTCCTCATCCCAATATGAGGGTGAGGGCTGATTTTCTTCTGTGGAACAGCTGTGGATTGAGTTTTCTACTTCAATCATGTTTATTGTGTTCCCCTCAGACTCTTCTATGATTCCCTCATCTTCATCAAGAAAGTTCTCTTGGAATGGGGGAATAACTTGTTGGTCTGATTCTCTTTGTCTGTTGGGAGTGGTGTTGTTTCTTCTAAATTTCTAGTTCTGGTTGCGATTTTGATTCTTGTTCTAATTAATTACTGTGACAACCATTTTTTCCATCATTTATTGTATCTTTTCTACATTTTTAGATAGACGGTCATAATTAGGATCAGATGTGGAAGCTACATTTTCATCTCTATATGTTACCCTTTTCTCAGCTCTCAATCTTGCTTTCTTCTCAATAAGATTAGCCTCTACACTCACTGCTCCTTTTTGCATGTCTTCCAAAGTGTTGTAATCTCTCTCCCTGAGCTGGTAGGCCATGTCAGCATCAAAGCCTTCAGGGTATTTCACTAGGGCCAAACCTTGGGTAGGTTTCATGTGTGGAGGAAGAGAATTATAAACGCTGTTAAACCTTGTAGAGTAGTCATGGACACTCTCTCCTACATTTCTTTTCAATTTCTTGTATTCTTCTAGGATTTGGAGAGGGTTGGCCTTAACTTCCCATTTTTATATGAAAGTCTGATATAAAGCGGGAAGGTCTCGGATACTATTAGGAGGTAGGCCTTTGAACCATTTCTTCACATCACCTCCTAAGCTCTGGGCAAAGATTCTCATTTTGACTGTATCATCGTCTATTTCCATGTAATCAAAAGAATCTTCCATCCTATCTACATGGTGCTGAGCTGTGGTGGAATCTTTTGCAGTGAAGTGTGGGATCTTTGATTGATAATCATTGGGTAAAGGTACAAGAGGCTGGGGTAAGACCAGAGGTGCATACCAAGCTGCCATAATGATGTTCTGATGGGGTAAAGGGTTAACTTGAGCTGCAGGTATATGGATGACAGGGGTATTATGACTAACAGAAGACTGTTGAGAAGATTTAGGGTGGAAAAGCCCCAATTTTTGCAGGAAGTGAATATCAGGGGGTGTAGATGGGGAGGTCTCTCTGTCCCTAATGTGTTGACTGCTATGAGATGGTGAACCGGGAATCCCGAGGTCTGGCTAGTATAGAACACTGAGTGACCTAGTTCTTGGTAGTCTGTTTGGTAGGTCTAGGTCAAAAGGTGGGTCTAATAGAGCTGTAAAGTCTTCTGGTGTAGAGTTAGCTCTATGGATGTGGCTGGAAATAGTTGGTCTTTTAGGTGCAGGAGATCTCTTGAGGATTCTCTCAAGGTTGTCGACTATTTCAGGTGGGTTTGGGTTAGGATAAGCTCTTGTGTGAATGTTTCTTGAAGCCAGATTGTTGTTTTCAAATCAAGAAGCTTAACCCTACTTGTTACTTCTATTGTGGTTGATGTCGTTATAGAGGCTGGTCTCCCAGTGGAGTCTTTTGTGAACCAAGATAATTAACAGGCCTACTGATCACCAGTTGAGTCTTTGATCTTTAATGAACTATGGAGTCACCAGGTGGAGGGTTTAGGATGCTTCTGGAGGGTACACTGTCCACCACAGTGCTTATGAGATGTCTCTTTTCAAAGATATCTCGAAAACACAACAAACTCAAACCAGAGATTGACTGGGAGGGCTTTTACCAGATATGTCATCTTTGAAAGAGGATGAGATCTGGAGGCTACTTGGCCCTTTCCAGACTCTGTCTAAGAGTGTGGGAGAACACAAAAAAGGTATAGAGGTTGATATTTGAATAGGAGTGTTTAACTGCCAACCTAACCAAATATTGTAGGTTTCTGAGGTTCTTATGATGTAGTAAGGTGGAAAATACTCAGAATTTCCCCAGCGGAGTCGCCATTATGTTGGGGTTCCCATGTTTTGGCCAGATTGGCAAGACCAAAAGATGAGACAACACCAGAACCACTTTCAGACCTCAGGATCTAGCCCTCCCGGGTCCAGAGAGGGATCTCTCTATATGAGAAAAGGTTTTTGTCTTTGAAGCTCAAAGTTAAGATATTAGGCTAGTTATGGGCACAAAGCTTGTTTTTTTTATTTTTGTTTGGTTGTTAGGAATCAGGAAAGAACGATTTAAAATGATACAAGGCTGAGCAAAAAGGATTTTAGGCAAAGGAGAGATATTTCAGGGAAAATTCAAGACCATTGGGAAATGGAGTCAGGAAAGGGTTTACTTGCTATTCAATATGTAGGCTTTCAATTGGGCTAGTCATCTAAAGCATTTGGATCTTAAAGATGATAGTGTGACATGAAAGGTAGAAAGAAAGTGAAAGGAAAGGAAACCTCTGATATGACCTTTCAGAAATCAGATCCAGGGACAGGATGTACCATTGAACAACCTGTGATCCAAAACCTGAAAGGTAAACTCTTCAGACAAGGAACTTTAAAGATTTATAACACGAAGCTAAAGACCTGAGATCAGAGAGAGACTTTGAACTCTCAATGCTTTGGCCTCTAGCTTAAGGGAACCTATCAGAGTTTAATCAATAGAAAAGGATCCTAGTGAGACAGAAACCAAATTCTATACCTCCCAATGTTCCAAATTCATTCAATTAAACCTTAACAAGAACATCTGAAACATTGACCTCATTAATTCATACATCAGCTAGTGATATATCTGACCACTACACTGGTTAAATCAATTGAAATCAATCCTCAGATACACATATAGCAGAAAAACATTAAAGGCAGGGAGAGAAGAGACATAGGGTACCTATCAAGGGTAAATCCTATTCCAGATTTCTGATGCATGCCAGAAGAAATGTAATGAAATGAAATAAAACACAGAGATAGAAAACATCACCAGCTGCTTTAAATCAGGATCCAAAGAAATGTGCTTGTCATATTAAGAGCAACACCAGTCATGTACAACATTAACAACATATTTGAATATTCAGTCTGGATACATCTTCCTCAGCCTATCTTACAACTTCACACAGAGATTGTGTCTCAAGGAAATAGCTTGCAAATCTCAGATATTTGATCAACAACCTTTACAATGAGTTCCTTCATGAATTTTATAGCTGAAGAGAGCAGAGGAGGTAGGTGAAAAACTAAAGGAAGCATTAAAACTCAGAAAAGAAAGAGGGTCGAAGCCGATTCTATTTAAATTATGTGCATTTATCTATGGTACTCTTTGGGTGAAAGAGTGGTCTTCTCCAGGCTTCCATTTACTCTGGTATGCCTTTGATGTACTTGTTGTAGCACTCTGGTGAATTAATCAAAATGCAGATTAAGGATTCAGGTCTGCCATACCATGCAACAAATGCATTCTGGCAGCATAGGACTGTCGTCAGGGCTGAGATCTCTTCAGGAACATGGTATAGAATGAAAGCAGCATGGGCACTTTTTCCTTTCACTGGTAGGAACATCCCGCTAATGGTGACATTGATATATATCATTTTCTGTGCATTGGACCTTCTGAGCAGTCCAAGATGTCTTCAAACTGGTACCTTTGCCTTCTAAATCCCTGAAAAAAGGCTCAAAAATCTTCAATTACGTGCCTTAAACTCTCTGATGCTCTAGTACTGTCTTTTTCTATGCAATCTAAGCTTTAATGGCACCAGAGAGATTTTGTAGAGTTTTAACTCTGTCCTTTGATGAAATCTATGCAGCAGGCGCCTTCCGGGCATTTTCCTGTAATATCAGGCTCTAAATACAACCTCTTTTGTGCACTTTGTCACTACCATAGTGCATATGAACCATGGTAGTTTTCCGCTTCCCTGTAACCCTGCAAAACACGAAAACACGTTAAGAAAACATGCACGTGGAGGATGGCGCAGATGACTGTGAAAATGGCAGCGTGGCACAAACGAGGACGATGAATGCAGAGGATGTTGTGGCAGAACATAGTGGATCAACGGGAGATGCAGTTGAAGGTGGCGAGAATGGAAATTTAAATGCAGAACCTTGGAATTTGACCTTATAATGGAATATATATAAAGGGATAGGCGAAAAATGTGATGAAACATGTGGAATGGGTGACGTTGCGGGACCGTGTCAATGGCGGGCGTGCATTAAATCTGGACCGTCTGATCTCAGGAAGAGATCGACGGTTGAGTACGCATCGGAGGGCGATAGATGGTGGGCTAGGGGATCTATTTGCCTTGGGTTAACTCCTGCGCAACTTCATGGTGTGACTACCATTGGATGCCTACCCCAGATCGGACGGTATACAACAATATCGCGCTGGATCTGTGGACAAACGTTAATGCGCGATGGAGGGCAGTTTATGAATAGTGCGCGGAGCCATGCATCATGCGATGAGTGGAATCACTCTGAAATGAAAAATACTGCCCACCTCCGAAAGGCGGTGCGATAGATACCGCCAGTTTCTGCATAGTGTTTTGGCACGGGGACCACCGGGGTGGATGAATATGGACCGTCGGATTCAGTGGATTAAATGGACGGCTCTGATGCAATCGGGCGTTGAAAAGGGGTGGGGACCATGGGTGCGATGGGATTCCAAAGACCATCGGATCTGTGTATATCGATGGCGGACCTTGCCCCCGATACACATTTGCGATGAGCGCTCCTCGGGCTAGCACCAGGTTCTAGCGCCGGGGTCACGTTGGGGAAAAAATCAAGGGGGCTGGCTTGAAGGGGCTGGGCCTTAATATAAGGTGGAAAGTGGCTTTTTGGGCCCTTTTAACGCCTTTTAAGGCTAGGAAAAGGTAACGATAGAGGGAAAAAGGGGAAAATAGGTCAAACAAGGGGTATGTGTAGGATTTATAGGGGATTTTGGGAGGATTTGGAGGGTAAGAGGGGAATTTTGACAAGGGGGAAAAAAGGGTTAAAATGGGTCATTCTGTAGGGATACAAGGGGAAAATGTAGGCCTTTTGGAGCAAACGTTTTTGCAATCAGTGAGACTTTTTGGATGGATACAGCAGTTAGGATCTTTAAAAAGGAAGTGGACACACAGAGTCTTCAAGGATGAGAGATTTTCATGGGAAATGTATCTCTTGAAGGCTCATAAACAGTTTAGCCACCTGTTTTCTTGCCAAAAATTTCATAGGTGGCTAACACAGGCAACATATATGCAGTGACCAACATTATCTCATCTTCTACAGGAGTATTTATAGTAGAAATGAGGAGGTGGGATGGGATAAAAGATCTTCTAGGTTCAATTAATATAGTTTAATGCTTCTCGGCCTTTGAGGGGCTCAATGGAGAAACTTTCTAATATTTCCTCTATATTAATTGATTTACATTAAGTATTAAGCTCACTGGGAAGATTTTGTTGAATTTAAGGCTCTTTGTTATCTTTGTAGTAACTCTGCTGACAGTTGTAATAAGTTCCTTTGGCTTCAAATAACTGTTCAGCTGCATTGAGGCAAATATCTTCTATTCTGGCAATAACTATGCCTCCTTTGATTGCTGCGAGACTATAGGTGGCTTATGGTAGCTAGAGAGGAGTAAATTTGCCTATGATGTGGTAGTGGAGGCTTCTTGGATTGATGAATTGCTTCGTCCTTCCCTAAAACACCTTTAATTTACTTGAATTATGTGTTTTAGGTCTGATTAGGCTTAATCTATGTTTTCTAGTCTTCATGAGGTATTTAACTATGGATTAGCCTTTTGATTTGCTGAATATGTGCCTTAATCCTTCAAAATTGTGCTAAAATCTTCAAAAATGTGTTTATGCTTTGACTTAGATTCTTTAACACTGATACTCTTTTCTTGATTTAAACTTTGTTGTGTCTTTTTGATGTGCAGGCATTACAGAGGTTTTATAATAGCATCAGTGCTCATGAGACACTGATAAAACATGATATGAAACCCTGCTGGGTGATATCCTTCACGAATAAAGGCCTGGGGGATCGTCATCCCTGGCCTTTAATTTTCTTTTAAAACTTTTGATAAAACCATTAAAACCTTCACAATAAAGAAAAATTAGAAAATCCTGTGGGGTAAGGCTTAAACTTCTTTCAGAGGCTGAGGTTAGATCGCAGCCATTGGATGAAAGCACCCAACGATGAGTATTTCTCGCGGAGGTTAAAAGGAGAGGCAGTTGGAATAATGGTGGTGAAATTATGTATGGGTCGTTGATCTGCAGAGATCAACGGTCATGATTGATCGGGGTAATATACCGTAGAGGGGCAACATTATAATGAAATGGGGGAAATTACAAAGAAAATGGGAAAAAAACCTTAGGCAGAGGGAAAAAGTGTTAAAACAAAATTTGGGGTTTCTTGAAGGATTCTGGGCCATCGGATTAGATCAGCCACAGAGATCAATGACAGAGTTTCACTTATGAAACCATTTGGAGGATGGTTGGAGGGCAATGAACTAAGGGCGAGATTAAACTGGGACCGTTGATTTGCAGAGATCAACGACGGAGATTAAAAATGACAGAATGTAATGTGAATGAGGCTAAGCGGTTTCGGCCATAGAAACCACTGTTTTCACACAATGAAAAGGAGACAAGGAGATTTTAACTTTTTGAACGCGATATGAATTAGATCCTGACATGTGGCTTTTTAAAACCACCCTCATCGCGTGATTTTGAAAAATTAATGCTCGGGCTTAAAATCACGCAAAACCGCACGCTGGTTGTTATATCTGGGGTCTTAGATCGGACGATCGTGAGGAGAAGGCGATGGAGAATAGATGCATGGGCGATAACAAGTGGGGCAGGGTCAAGGCAGTTTTAATCTTGGCAGTTGGATTGGGGAATGGACGGTGGAGATTTAATTCGGGGAAAGGTAGGACCCAAAGGAGTCGAGCCTATTAGGTTAAATATGGACCGTTGGATGATATAGATTAATGGCTCAGATTCACTCTCAGGGTTCATGAAACGGGATATGAGGCAGGGGTCAGGTGGAGAATGGGTCAATGTGGGTCGTTGATCTTCAGAGATCAACGGCTGGTATTCGCCGAAGAGGTTACACAGCGGGATTTGAGAAATAACAAAGGGAAGTAAGGATTGATCTGGACCGTCGAATGTATGCAATGGACAGCCCAGATCTAATCACTGGATCCTCAATCGGCGGGGGAGAGAGGAAAGACACATAGAAAATTTCCGATACGATTTAACAAGGACCATTGATCTTTGGAGAGATCGACGGCGGAGATTAGCTTGTAAATGCCAAAGGCGGAAAAATGGGCTTTGGGAAAGAGCAATGAGGACTGTCGGATCTAGGCCTGGCAGGGAAGATCGACAGCTGGGAAGCCATCAGAAGGTCGCCAATCGGGAGGGGGGGCATAACATATTTAAACGCATCCGAAGAAAAAATCTGATGAGAGATCCCGAAGACCGTTTTATCATTTTTAGATCAACAACTGATATTTTATCAAGCAATAAACTATCGGGACTTAAAAAATATAGGAAAAGTGGGGTGTTAAATAAATACAAAGGAAAATTTGTTATCAGGGAGGGGTTTTTATATATACAGGACCAATCACAAACGAAAGTTTTAACAAGAGAAAGGTAACAAGATACAAGGGAACGCCCGATTACGATTGCGCAATCAGGCCTTAGTGCTTGGTCTTAACGTTGTTTTATGCCGAAAATAAAGGGGCTAGGGGCTATGTTCAAATATCAATCACATCGAAACTTTTTAATGTAACAAAAAGAAATGTGTTTCATATGAATGTCCCGATTGCGATAAGCGCCTCAGGGCCTTAACGCTTGGTTCTAGTGCCAGGTCGCATGGTGGGGAAGTGGTTTAGGGCTTTAGTCAAAAGGGGCTTAGGCCTATAATGAAAAAGTGGGTTTTTTATGACTTTTCAAGGATTTTCAAAGGATTTTGGGGGTTTTGGTAAGGTTTAAAAAGGAGTTTTAAACCTTATTAAAGGGGTTTTTATGAAGGGAAGAAGGGAAATGAGTAAAAATAGAGGAATTTTATGAGGTAAAAGGGGATAAAATGAAGGGGAAAAAAGGGTTTTTGCAGCAGTCTTTTTTTCAGGAAAACAAAAGATTTCTAGAATTGAGAGGGAAATGGCAGTGAAGATTAATCAAAGGATAAGATATCTTCACAAGACTTCAAGAACTAACAATTTGGCATAAAACTTGTTTCTTGAATGCTCAAAAAATGATTTAGCCACCATTTGATATCACAAATTTTATAGGTGGCTAACAGTGGCTCCACATGGGGATGGCACCTTCTTGAAGGTGTCAAGAACTTCAGACTTATATTCTCTGGGGGGATGATCAATGCCTCATCCATTGGGCTGCAACTTTCTTCACTTGGATGATATTTTTCTGTTTTGATAATGTTAGAAGCCATAAAAAACAATGGAACTCTATCAAACAAGCTTCCTACCTACCCAATCCTACTGATCTAACATTTTTTCTTCTTTTAAGAGTGCATTTGGATTGGCAAAATCTTTTAGAAACATTTTATTCTTTTGAAAGAAAAAAAATAATCTAAGTCTACTTCTTATTTCTCCATGAACTCAGATTAAACAGTTGAGTTCATAAGCTTCTCTACCTAACTACTATCTATGAGGATTAGACTGTCTAATAGATTTTTATTCTCTACTTTCTAAAACAAGAAATTTAAAAGCATACAAGTCAGGATTGAACAGTCTAACTTGTTGCTGACCTATGGCATAAAAACAAGCTGCGCATAGATTTATTATTTGCAGAAAATTAAATCAAAATGTTGAAGGCTTAAGATCTGAAAGTTTTAAGCACATCCTTCTCTTTTCTTCAGCTCTGTTTTTGAATTTGTTTGAGCTATTTTTTCTTTGTTATCTGGTTCAAATTTTGGGTTTATTAGAACCAGTTCACTTCTATCTTTGACTCAAGATTTAAACAGATTAGAGCCATTCTTCTTTTGGAAACTTAGGTTCAGATTTTGAGCTTGTTTGAACCTTTATTTTCTATCCTAATCTACTTAACTGATAAGCCAAGATTAAACTGTTTGGAAAATCAAATTGACTAACCTATCAGCAATAAATTTAAAACTAATTAGTCATGATTAGGCTGTATGACTAACTAGGAGTGTGTTTTTTAGGAGTGGCATTTGAACTTGCACACTTTCGGATTTTGTTTCTCTTTTTTGGTATGGGGATGTACCTTTATTGTTTTTACAATCTGCCCTCTTTTCTCTTTCCATTGTTTTTGTATTTTTTATTTTTCTGACTTTGAATGCAATGATGGATGAAATATTTATAATGAGAAAAAAGATAAAAAGGCTTTCAAAGTGATATGGTTAAGAGAAATAATGTTTAAGCATCCTGCCATTGACAGGACCCCCAAATAGTTCAGTTCCATTCAAATCCTGCAAGAAATAGGCATTGTTACCAGCAATAGAATGAATGAGATAAGGGCCAAGACATAAGTTATCAAATTTCCCATGCTTTCCCTTGTATTCTCTCCTTGAGTCCCACTTTAACACTTTGTCACCAATATTGAAATTATTGGCTTTTGTCCTTCTGTCAAAAATCTTCTTGATGCTCTCTTTCTTTTGTAATGCTCTGTTGTAGACCTCCTCCCTGGTTTGATGAAGATGTATTGTTTGATTATAAACACTATTGAACCTAGTGCAATAAGATTGTACACTCTCCCCAGTGTTTCTTTGGAGATTTTTGTAACCAGAAAGTATTTGGAGAGGGTTCTTCCTGACTTCCCATTTGTTCAAGAATAATTGATGGAAGGTTTGGAGATCATTGATACTGTGAGGGGTTTAGCCTTTGAACCATTTTCTTACTTCTCCCCCTAAACTCTAAGCAAATAATCTAAGTTTGACAGTTTCATCATCAACCTCATTTCTGTCAAAGAAGTCATTCATATTATCCACATGTTTTGAAGTAGTAGTAGCATTACTAGCATCATACAATGGTATCTTGGACTAATAGTCCTGTGGGAGATTGACTAAAGGTAAAGGAAGGACTAAGGGAGCATCAGATGTTGCCATGATAGGAGGTTGTGGAAAAAGTGGGGGGTTTACAAGTGGTGGGTTGATAAGAGGAAAAGTGGGCTGGAATGGAGTGGTTTGGATAGTGGATGTATGAAGAACAAATGTGGATGGACCTCTTAAATTTTATTAGGGCGAATTTTTTATATAAAACCCATTTTTTATAGTTTAATAAAGTTAGCCCAAAAAATATTTTAAAAATAATTAATTATTTAACATTAGCCCACCAAAAAAAGGGCGCACAAAATAGGAAACATGAAAATCGCCCCCGATTTTCCAGGTTTCCATGGCATTCGCCCCAGATTTTTCAGATTTCTATGGCATTCGCTCCATTTTACGCAGAAACAGAGGATGAAAAAACCAGTATTAGGCCTAGAGAAGTGGATGAGAGGTGCTGGAGTGGAATGCAAACGAAAACCGTAAGGATGAGAAAACCAGTATTACGACTAGAGAAGTGGACGAGAGGAGCTGGAGTGGAATGACAACGAATTGCAGGGACGCCATCAGACAAAGATGTTTCTGAAGAATCACAATAACACCGCAGAAGCAGCAAAAGAAGAAATTGAAGACTATGAATGAAAGAGAACAGCCGAAGAAGATGAGGAAGATCAGGACCGACATCAGAGGCACACAAGTAAGCAAAATTTCCATAAATCATAAACACATACAAGTCCTCTTCTACATTAACAATAGCCATTGTCGCATTGATAAGTCTCCTCTGTCAAAAGGGCGTGTAGATATTACTCATTTATTACCAGAAAAACCCAAAACATCCACATCCACATCACCGAAGATTCAGTGTTTTGTGTTTTCAAGCAAAAGCAGCATGCCCATCACCCCTAGGGTTGCAGATGGCGATGAAGATGTATTGATAAACAATGCGTGTGCAATGGTCCGAGAAGAGCGTTGGAATGATTTAAGGGCCTCCACACTTCTGAAATCCACTTTGGCCCCTCTTCATGTATCTCAAGTTCTTGTGAAGCTAAGAGAAGAAGCCTCATTGGCATTTAAATTATTTAGATGGGCAAGCCAACAGCAAGGTTTTTATCATACCACAAAATCACATTGCATGATTGCCCACATACTCTACAAGGGCATAATGTATCATCATGCCCAAGAGATCCTCAAGAGTCTTGTGAGGGCACACAAACGTGAACACCCAAGTCCAAACCTGTTTGACATGGTGAGGGAAACACAGAGGGCATGCAATTCGCCTTCCAGAGCGTTCGATGCCCTTTTGAGGACTTACACCGAAACTAGGATGCTGGAAGAGGCCTCTGAAGTTTTTTATAGAATGAAGAAGTTTAGGATTGTTCCCACCGTTTATGCCTGTAATATGCTTCTGCATAGTTTTTGGAAGTCCAATCGTGGGGACTTAGAGAGGAAGTTCTTCGCAGACATGACGGGCAGTGGGGTTCTTCCCAATGTATTTAAATACAATATTATGATTGATTTCACGTGCAAAGAGGGGGATTTGCAGTGTGCAAGGAACCTTTTCAATCAAATGAAAGAGATGGGCTGCCAACCGGACATTGTTACTTACAATTCATTGATTGATGGATATTGTAAAGAAGGCAAACTAGAGGAAGTGGAGGGGTTGTGTGATGAAATGCAGGAAACTGGTTGCAAACCCGATGTCATTACTTACAATACTCTCATTAATGGGCATTGCAAGCAAAGGCAGCTACAGAAAGCCTTAGATGTCCTCAATGAGATGAGAGAAAATGGTATCTTGCCCAATGTGATCACCTTCAGTACAGTTATTGATGAACTCTGTAAGGAAGGCATGATGCAAGAGGCGAACAATACCTTCAAGGCCCTAAGAGGACATGGCTTGCATCCCAATGAGTTTACATTTACTTGTCTTATTGATGGAAATTGTAAAGAGGGTAATCTTCAAGAAGCTACCAAACTTTATGATCAAATGGTAGAATCTGGTTTAACTCCTAGCGCTGTCACATATGGGGCTCTTGTTGATGGTTTATGCAAGGAAGGAAAAGTACGGGAAGCTGATGATATTTTCAAGAAAATGTCAGAGACTACAATATCTCTTAACAAATTTATATTCACTGCCCTAATTGATGGGCATTTCAATCAGGGAAATATGCAGGAGGCATTGGAAATTTTTGATAAAATGCAAGAGCAAGGTATTGAACCAGACATTCAAGTCTATGGTGCTGTTATCCAAGGCCTTTGCAATCTATGCCAGTTACAGGAAGCCAAAACATTCATCAATAAAATGATGGCAAGGGGTCTGCACATGAATGATGTTATCTATACCACTCTCATTTACACACATTTTAAGGAAGGCAATATGCAGGAGGCTCTCAATCTGCATAATGAAATGTTAGACCGGGGTATTACTTCCGATCTCATTTGTTATTCCGTGCTTATTGACGGGCTTTGCAAACAAGGTTCACTATGTGAGGCAAAAACCTGCTTTGATAGACTAAAAGAATCAGGTATGTCACCTAATGCAGTCACTTACACATCACTCATTGATGGGCTTTGTAAAAGTGGAAATTTGCAGGAAGCCAAGTTGTTTTTCAAGGAAATGTTAGAAAATGATTTGGTTCATGACAAGATTGTTTATACTGCCCTGATTGTTGGAAATTTGAAGGAGGGTGATATGCATGAAGCTCTTGACCTGAAAAGAAAAATGATAGAGAGGGGTATTGAACCTGATTTATAAACATGTTCGTCTCTTATATGGGGACTTAGTAATGAAGGCCTGATGCAAGAAGCAAATTCTACTTTTAATGAAATGACTGGGAAGGGCATTGTGCCTGATAGTATTGTTTATAATATCTTGATGAGAGTACATGTCAAAATGGGAAATATCGAGGAAGCTTACAAGCTGCAGAGTGATATGGAAAAAAGAGGCATAGCCCCAATATAATTACTTCTTGCAGCCCCATTTAAAATCGTTTGTAATAAAGAAAGCCTGGAAAGGGTTGGTAAGGGTTAACTTATGATGAATAACAAGAAGAAAACATGCATCTTTAAGTTCCGTTTCATAGAAAATTTGGCATGTTCACCTTTCCATCAGCAGGTAAAGGCTTCATCATTGAAAATGGATGAATGGCTTCAGGTGATTCTTAGCTGTGAAAATCTAATAGCCCTGATAGCTATCATCATTTTGATCAGGAAATGCTTCATGTGTATTCCTGCAATGGATCATGACATTGATGCCCCTTAGAAGGTTCCACTTGAATTTTAATCTTCTGAGCAAAGCCATTGATGCAAGTCAACCCAGGAAGTGACTTACCCTAATACGATTGACATTGGACAATCACTCTAATGTGCACCAGTGCAATTGCAATAGTATTCTATGTTCGATATCCGATACTTAGGGGACTTGGAAAGAGTTTTCTCAACCTGGAAGTCTGGGAATCGTTGGCTATCAATTCAATTGTTTAGATTTCAATCACCTCTATTTCTTGATTTATCAGAGCAAGATTTTGGTCTGTAGATAGTAGTTTTAGGGGTATTACTCTACACATAAACATGTGTTAACTTGGAATGCTCTTGGAAGCAGTGGTTCGGAGAGGTGGCTGGGCTTTGTGCACACCGATTTTCTAAGTTCTTGCTGGCTGAGCGAGGCCGACTCTCTCTGATCCGTTAGGGCCTCCCATAGTTCGTATATAGCAGAGATCTGAGATACAGCTGGAAAAAAATTGTTGATTGGCTGGATGGAGTTGCGAATACTGGAAAAGTGGAGCTTGGTGAAGTCCAGCTTGCATCGTACCTTGCAGAAAGAAATCGAGCTACAGGCCACCCTTTCTTCCGATATGGTAAGTCATGATTATACATTAGTCTCTGCTTTATATGCATTTATTTTGTTGCCATGAATGAAGGTTCAAACTTCAAACATATACGGTGAGAACAAATACTTGTAGCTAAAATGGGGCTTCACAAAATTTCAATGTTGGGTATAATATTATATCAACAGAAAATTTTGGCTTAGGGATTGTTTAATTATCATAATCATTTCCATTATGGACTTGACACAAAAATGCGTAGGAAACCTCTGTGAAATTTTTCTTAGACATCTTCCAGCAGATTCCAGTGTCTAAATTTTGTTTCATATCTGTAAAAACAAAAGTAATAATCTATATGACAACAGATAGAAGTTATTTTGGAAGCTCATACTCCAAACCTATATGCATACCATACAAATAAAAATTTCCTTCCTAATCATACATCTAAAGATAGATATGGAATTTTCATGTTTCCTCAAAGTTGGAAGCACTATTTCTGAAACTTGTACCATGTCCAAAACTTGTTTCCTTAATTCTGGTTGACATAGAAAGCAAGGAATAGTTGTGACTTGGTCTGAGAAGATAAACATCTCTGTACTTAGAAATTGTTTGTGGCATTGCTAGAGTATTTGGCATTTTCAAATACAACAAAGCACATGAGGATTCTTTTCTCTTTTGAATTATAGTAATAGAAATGATGCATGTCCCTTATACTGTGGGGAAACTGTTTTTAATTGCACATGATGCATCCCCACTTCTTCTTTGATATGGAATTTGTGTGTGTGTGTATGCATGAAAGTAGAAACAAAATATGCATAATTTCATATTATGATTATTATGTTTCAGATTGTTCTCTGTACGATACCACCATTGACATATGCTTTCAATGTATGCATAGAGTTTATTTGTTTAATTGGCTTCTTTTGATTGTCTATTCACTTTAATGTAATTTTTGTTTCTGTGTCTCTGCTTTCTAGATTGTATGATTCTGCCAGTTCCAGCCACTGGGTATGAATATTAAATCATAGCGTTCTTCAGTGATCTATGTTTTTGGAAACCTTACCAGATCTTGTTTGTTATATCAATTTGTAAGACTGATGGAATTGAAACATAGGTCTCTTGTATTCTTGTTATTGTTTTTTTGTCCCTTTAAAAATGTTGGTATATTACTATCTTTGTTGAACACATGAAATGATAGAAATGTTTAATTTCAGAAGTTGAAATATTACTTGTTTTAGGATGCTTCGTTTTGCATGATTATGCTGTTCATTAGTTAAAGACTTAAGTGAAAATCTCATTGCCATGAGGTATATGAAATCCTTGAAAGTTGTTCCTCGTTCTCAAAATCTGAAAGAGTTAGATGATTTATATCATTCACTATTTGCAACCCTACTAAATTGTACAGATATAAGTGTACCTTGTCCCTTTTCATTTCTGTCTTGCTATACACTCACATTTATGATATGCGTCCTCTAATATATGTGGCCTTACAGATGTTTTTAGAAAAAAAAGTTATTTTTTCTTTGTGCAATGATGTTTAAACTTTATTGAATGGGAGATAGCTCATATAACATAATATCAAGACAACAACATGCTCAAAATTACCAGAACTGGTAGGTGATTGATTGAGAGTTATAGATGAGAAGATAGATAATATAATTTTATTAATGTTCAACAGCTACCAAAAATATATGTAAATTACTAAATGGGACAAGGAAACACAGTCGGTGACACTAATTTGTAGGGGTGCACTGGGCTACTCAGAAAGCATAAAAAAAATATGTGATTTAAATAATGCAATGACAAGAAGAGTGCAAGAAAGAAAAATCAACTGTCTGTCTGTAAGATGAGATGAGGATATGTAGAGTGAGAAGGAAAGTCTCTCACTGCATCCATTGTTGCGAAGGCACTGATAGAATATCTAGTGATGTTGTCTTGAGAGTGTCCAAGGTTTGGAGGACCTAGCTGGTGACCATGGGAGGCAAGCGGGAGCCATGACCCCAGAGAGAGAGAGACAGAGAAATAGTTTCCTAATATTGAAGGTCAAATGAAATAATCTTATGATATGGGCTTGGTTCAGGCTAGAGTGTTGATCTGGTCTATGCTAAGGATGGGTACTCCTCTAAACCCCAGTGGGAAGGACTTGATTGGAATTTGGACCTAGAACAAGAATTATAAGGTATACATGGTCTTACAAGCTTGGAAACTGCTGTGTGGAACACCAAATCTGTCTGTTGCTTAGCACAACCAAGAACTGAAGTAGGCAGAAAGGAGGAGGTACTTAGTCTTATGGGGCAGTGTTTGGAAGAAACCTACAAGTCCCATTATTTGCAAGTTACTGCATCATGCCGTGTTTAGAGCCAAATACCTCCAGTTAGGATATTGGATGAAAGTGGAGTGGTGCCCTTATGAATCGTACACTTCGAAAGAGATGGTGTTGTGGGAGATAACAGTGTTCGGCCTCAAGCGCATGCACAAACTCGCTTACATGGAGTTTGGTCATATGACAAACAACCAGGCAGAAGCATGTGCTGTGCTCCAAGGTCTGTCATTAACACACCAATGTGGCATACGAAAGTTATTAGTATTTGGGGATTCCACAATCATCATCAGGCATATGATTCATGGTACAACTCCAAAGGACAATAAGTTGGCTCACTTTTTTTCGAATTATAACCCTCAAAGGAAGTTTTGAATGGTGCAATGGTTTCATGTCCTATGTGTCAACAATGAACTGGTGGACACACAAGCAATCTTGGCACATGTGAAAAATTGGGGCAATTAATAGTAGATGGATATGAGCATTATCAAAACATTCCATAGCCATGTATTTGGGTCAAAATGGGAATTTTATGGTCTATTAAGAAGAATATTTTTTTTAATCTCTCCTCAGGGGCAGGACACTGGTTGTCTCTTTTACTATACTTCCCCTGTTGACTTCACAACTTTTATATTATAATAAAATTTTCCAGTTCTTGTTTAAAAAAAAAATTACTGGCAACTGTGTACCTATGGCCACAATATTATTATTCCTCTTTGATCAAACATTGCTTCTTCTAGAAAATGAAAAAGAAAATTTTCCTTTGAAACAAAGGACATAAAGGATATTATAATGCTTTTATTACTGTTCCTTTAAATTCTTGTTGGTATTTCTCCTTTACCTCATACATGACATATTCTGTTATCGCTTAATATAATTATCAACTTTATTTTCACATTTATCAAGTTTTGAAAACTTTCCTCCCAGTTACATTTTTGGAAGCTCCAAAATTAAGATACCAGTGACCACAGACACTGAGAAGCTTCTACGTCCTATTTTGGGAACATAAAAATATTTTCTGTTCTAGGTTCATTCAACTTTGTAGTTTCATTACTCTGCAAAATTGCGCCTATGTCTGCCACCTTTTCCATTACATCCAGCTCTAGTTTTATTCCTCTGTGTTGCATCCCTTTTGAGACACTGAAAAGCATCTAGTTCTTTTTAGTCTGTTTTAGGCTCATTCAACTTCATAGTTTTATTATTCTTTGCAAAATTGCCTCTATGTCAACCACCTTTGCCTTTACATTTGCCTCTAGCTTTATTCCTCTGTTTTGTCAGAAAGCATTCCTCTTCTACATATTATTCTTTCCACAATAATTACAATATTTAGGCTTGTTGGTTTGATAATTACCTGTTGTATTTCGTGAATTACTTATTTGATTTTATTGCTAGCTATTGTTCCTGACTCTACCTCAAACCCTGCCACAACCATTGTGTTTTCCTGTGAATGTTTGTTTGGTCCTCATCTTTCTTCAATGTTTTATCTTTTTGGATAAGAAATCCTACTAATTCTGCGAATGATGGCACTTCAATTCTAGAAGAAACGCATAACAAGGTCACAAAATTATGGTACATGTATGGAGGGTTGTTCAATAAAATGGTTACAAGCTCCATGTCTTCGATGTTGGTCTTAAGCATTGACAATTCATTTTCAAGTTGATGCATTTTTTGGACATGTTCTTAATTTCTTTCAGAAATATTTAAATTTGTCTTAAAACCATAAGTTCATTTGGTGTTTCATATAAGCTTCTTAAATTACACCAGGTTTGGACAGCACAATTTATCATTTAATGTTTTGAAGAATGTCATCCTGGGGTTCAACAGTTATGAGAAGCAGGGCATTTTTGTTCTTATAATTGGTTGATCATTGCCTCAGATCTTCTGGTGTTTCTCCATTGACAATATCCCACCGGTCATGTATGAAATAATCCCTCTCCACCCTTTTTTTCCAAGATGGAGAAGTTCTCCCATTCAATGTATGGGAGTCTGACAATTTTTTTTTTGAATACTAGCAATATTTCCTTGTATTTATGGAGAAAAATTTGTATTCAGCATCTTATCACTCCCAACCAGATATCTCAAAAAGTGCTCATTCCTCCAAAATCACCATTTTATTCCAAAAAGATTATATATCTTCTTATGGTTCCCAAATTTAAGTCTGCTTATTACCCATGATCAGATTTTTTAAAACTGTATTCCTCCAGAAAACAGAGCAGGGTTCCTTTTTCCACCTCAACAAACATAGAATTGCAGACATTCAAATTACTTATATCTCCTTTATGTTTAAAGAGGGATTTATTACATAATTGGAGGCTGAAGGAACAACGTCATATCTTTGAAGGACTATTGCAAAATAATAAAAAATATTACATCTTCTACTGTCTTATGTTTATGCTTTTATAAATATATGCTACTGCCATGGTTCGTATACATTTGCTCAGTATGCTGAAATATGGTCTATTGTCAAAGTTCATATTTCTGCCCATCCGCTGTAAATATAATTTATGCTGAAAAAATAATTCCTTTTCTTCTTGATCAAAATTTCAGCTTGCAAAATTATGCACACCAGCAAATAATTCTTCACTGCATATAAAACTTGTGTCTCACTGCTGCTGATATAGAAATATTTATGTGAATGGATCCGTTGCGCTGCAAGTTTCTGAGTTCTCCTCTTTGCTGCACTGTTAGTAATTTAATTCACTGCTTCTGAGTATATACAATGTTTGGAACATTACGGTAGTATGAATTCTTCGTCGAAGTGTACGAAAAGAACCACTTTAGCTACGCATAACTAATAGCCCTAACAACAATAATGGCTGCAAAACATCTTCAGATCTGCAATTAGTAGTTAAAGTGCTGCAACAAACAGATCTATAAATGGAAAGACATTAAGCAGTAAAGTAAAGAGTTTTCTCCATGCATCCAACAGACAAGACAAGAACACAATTTTGAATGAATTTTTATATTACAGGGCACCTGGGAGGAAACAAGAAGGTGTATCCGGATCTCCTCAATGGGATGGGTTCTTTGTAGTCCTCAGCACTTCAGATCTAAGCTTTCTCTCTCTTGTAGATGTAGAAAACCCAATGCAGAAAGTAGAGCTCAATGGGAGCAAAAATGGTAGAAATGAGACCAAGTGTATAGATCCAGAGTGATCTAATAGGCAACAAAATGTGAAGAATGATGGGGAAAACCCTCCTATTTATAACAAAATATTGGGTCATTCTAGATCTTGGTGCATGATTAAAATAATGTTAATCAAATCTAGATCCACCTCTATGGAATATTTTATTATTATTTGTTGGAGGGAAAGGGTGGTTGACTTGGGTCAAATCCCTTGATTAGTGAAAAATAAATAAATAAATGATTTATTTATCTTTTTAAGGAAGTGGTTGGGATATAATCAAATAAATAATGATTTATTTGATTGATGGTGGTTGATTTGGTCATATTTAACAAGGAATATTATTTAAATAATTATTCCTAGAAAATAATAAGATAACTATGGGTTTATCTCATTAATTTCTTTGTTTTTGGGTTAAACATGACTGGAAATAATAATTAAATTATGGTTTAATTAATTATTCCTTTTGGGGTTTCCTAATTAACATAGTGAAAGCAGTTTTACTTGGGGTAAAACTGGTCTTACCTGGTGTACTTGGGTCCATCTAATGATGAAAAGTTAGATGACCAAAAAATGGTGTAACAGATTGCCCCCCAGCGTGCGAGTGTCAGGAGCAAATCGTATGACTGAAGTACGTTGTAAGAAGACAATCACTAGACAACAAAAGGGTATGTCGGAGAGAGAAATATGAGGTAGATAGTGTGCTGAAGGACTAGACCCTGAGGAGACGAGACTCGCAGGTGCAACAAGTCTCTGTTATGAGAGGGTACCTGTGCTGAAGGCGGCGGGGGAGGCATACCTATGCCCGCCGTGACAAAGTACAAAAGAATAGTGTGTCCGGTGAACAAGGGACCGAACCATAGAGTACAGCTGGCATAATCAAGAGCCAGATAAAAATACAATGAAGAGTCTCACATACATGCTGTGCCTGGGATAACAGCCAGGACTAGTACAATAATATCTGAGTACATGAGATAAATACAACCCAAATGCCCCTTGTAAATGGGGAAGGGCTCACAAAATCTGACTGATACATGAAAATCATAGAGGTGCTGCAAGTGGCTAAGGCCAACATCATCAAAATCTGGAGCGGCATCAAAGGCTGCAATGAAGAGGTCATCCGGGCATGTGGGGGGCTACCTGCAGGGCCACCCCTCATGAGGGCTGAGACATCTCACACACGCCCGGGAATCATCAAGAGCTGCTGCTGGGTCACTGGACTGTCCAGTATACGAATCTCGATCATGCTGAAAGGAGCTAGAGAAGCAATCAAGTCAAAGGGAGGTAAGAAATCCCCCTGCCTGATCCGAGGCACCGAACAAAAATGGAAGCTGGAACCAAGGTACACCGCCCTCTAGACCTTGCTTCTGGAATAAATGTGCGGAAGTCGACAAAAGGAGGTCCGCCTTAGGTGAGGTAATGAGAGATCCTCAACTAAGGCACGAGAGAAGAGCAATAGAGCGACGGACAGACTGACACTAATGATGATGGTGGAAATGGGAAGGATGGAGTGGCGAATGGACAACTTCCCTTGTTAGAGCATAAAGGGCATGAATGACATGGCGGCGACTGACACAATAGCGAAGGGGACAGGGGACAGTGGGGCTGAAGGTCATGAGATGCGACACAAGAGAGGAACCAAGCAAAAAGAATGGAGGGCTATAGTAGGGTGTAAAAGGATGCAGGATAGACTCCATGAATGCAATGATGACTCAACTCGGATGCTCTAAGCAAGGGCGACTAGATAGTGCTGCCACACAATAAAGGCCCCAATGGGGAGTCATAGAAGCATGAGTACAAGGTGGGTACTCATGACGAAAATCAACACGAACATGGACAAGTAAGGGGGCGATATGGTGCCCCAAGTACAAGTGTCGTAAGTGAGGAAATTCGATTTTAAGGGGCGGTGAAGTGACCCTTCGTGGAAAAATGTGTCCGGGTGAAGTATCAAATCACCAAAAACTAAGGAAAACCCATTTGAGAGCTTGGTGAGATCTATCCAGCGGTGCTGACGGTTCGTCGAACGGGGCTACGGTGTGGTCGCGGCAGTCGAAAGAAGAAACAGGGGTTCTCTTTTAATGAGGCGGTTTTCCCTCCAAAATCATTCATTTGCTATTGTTGCTGTGGTGAATGTGGAGAGGAGAGAAGGCCCTAAATCTTGCGGCGAACGTAGCGGACAAACCGACCGTTGGATTCGAGATCTGTCAGTTGGAGGCGAGAGGCCTAACCTTGCTCTTGCATTTTGATGGATTACATTTGCGGTTGAGGGCCCAAAACCCCCAGAAACAGCCCCTCCTTCATCTCTATGGCCGGGTCGCACTTTTTGGGGCAAAAAGTACGACCCAGGACGCAGGTATTAGGGCAACAAGTGCGACCTGGTCCAGAAAATGGCAGAAAACTGCGACCTGGGAGATAAGGGGGGTTTGGTGCTGTTTTATGGCTGGGAGTTGGATTGTGGTGTGTGGTTATGGTGTTCCCGATCTGTACCCTGACCAAAAGAATGTGGTTGTGCAGGTATGGCAGAGTTGCGGGCAACTGGAGGGAGAGGGATCTGGGAACACTTCGGACAGAGATCCGGGCGGATCAGGGCGTTCGTCGTGTATGGGCCAGATATAGGGGCATGTGGTGCCCTCTCGGATGTGTGAAGGGGCAAGTGGTGCCCCCTAGAATGTATGGGGGGGGCATATGGTGCCCCCAGTTTTTTGGATTTTGTTTGTAACATGCTATGGGCATGTCGTAAGTATATGTATGGGGGGGCGTATGGTGCCCCCAGTGATGTATGTAGGGGCAGGTGGTGCCCCTATTTTTTGAGTTTGTGTGACATGCTGTGGGCATGCCAAAATGTATTTAAAAAAGGGGAATCTAACCACATTTTAATGATGTGGTGTGCCATTTGTTCTGGTTATGGTTATGCAGTTTGAGAAAGGAAATGGAGTGTGACCAATCTCTTTTGGTACTGCATATAGGGATCAAATGGACTTTAAGTTTCCGAATTGGCATACCTGGTGTCACTATCCCAAAAGGAGGATTTGGAGATAATGAAGTGATGCTCTCGTAGAAAAGCTATAGGTTGGTCAATAATAATGTCTAAGAGACTGGGTTGCTGATGTAAGATGAGGGAACGATAAGGGGTATCGTCCCGAGAGTGATCTGAAGTGATATGGGACTCTAGAGGTTCTTCTAAATGTGGAAGAATACGGGGTCTAGAGTCAACACGACCAGATACACTGGGAGAGTGGTGGAGAATGGCTTCTCTTGGTCTCTCAAATGTGGGTGCCCCCTTACCCAAACATTGGGTTTCGATGTAATGACCACAAGGTGGATGTGGTGTGAACGCATGGGTTCGATGTAAGGGGGAATAGATGAAGTCGGGGGTGGGAATTTCTTCCATAATGTCGTCATCGTGATAGAAGATGGGGTGACTAGTGGAAGAAGAACTACCTGACGTGGTGAAGTGGCCTGAATCATCATCATGAGAAGAGAGGTTCACATGCGCATCGTCACAATGGGTGACCGAAGAGTAAGTAGATAACGGATCTACCGATGTTGAGCCCAAGATGACCGTTGAAGGAAGGTCAAGCGAAACAACGGGGGAGGATTCAGATGGAACGTTCCCCAATGGTCTCATGGATGATGACAGGTACAAAATGGTGACTGAGGGCTCCGTTGGCTTAACAGCGGGAGGCGGAATGTGAATGTCCTCTGGTCCGATCGAAGCGGCCTTGAACTAGCGGTACAAGTCCAAGGAGGAACGGTACTCGTCAAGGCGGGGACAGAGGTGGGTGTAATGGCCGTGAAAATCGCACAAGGCACAAGGGTGGTTTGTGCGCAAGTGTTTGAGTTTTGGGAGGGAGTCGGGGATAGTGACATGTACTTCTGGGAGATCGGAGTCGGGGAATGTCTCGTTGACCAGAAGCTTGAGGTGGGGCAATTCAGGACACATGTGAGTGGCATGACCGACGACATCACACAAAGCGCATCGAATGGCGGGCTTTGGTGGTCGTGGGGGGGTAATGGATGTCGGGGGGGGCGGATCGTGATGGGTTGCCCCCCTTCGGGCTTTGCCTGTCTTCCCGGGAGCCGTCACAACAGGAGAAGGGTCCTGTGGAGGTGCTGGGGGCACAGTGGCTATGGAGGAAGCGAGGGGGACCGGTTGAACCGGTGTCAAAGCCATGTAAGGTTTGGGGTGACCGGGGGGGGTGGCGGCTGGGGGGTCAAGGTACCAAACCGGAATACCCAAGGTCAAGTTAGGGAGAGAGAGGGTGGCCATGACGGGGACAGAATATACTCCGGGAGGGGGAGCCAAGAAGGGGATCTGTCCAGCAGGGTAGTGACCAGGAGGTACGGCTTCAAGATGGTTAAGGCCGGGGGGGACCGAGCCTGGAGGATAAAGAGGTTCAGGGATACCAGCTGTAGGGGGAGGGCCAGAAAGAGGAGGTCCGGTTGGCTGAGATGGATGGCTAGGAGCGGGTTGCGGAGGGCGGGGAGGAGGGTGCGGGCTAGCCGAGGCAGGCCGTTTATGGGCAGCCTGAGACGATTGCATCATGCAAACATTCGAAAAGCTGGGATCAGTAACAGGAGGGGGAGGAAGGTGAGGAAAAGTTCCAAGCAGGGTGGAATCTTTATAGACGCCGGGGGAGACACTGGTCAAAGAATCGACGGTTTGCTTGTTGGCTACAGAAGAGATGGTCGTTTCGGAGGCGGATGGAGACGACGGCTCATGATACGATAGTTGGTCAATGGTGACTATCCTTCCATTATGTGGAAAAGACATCTTGCGGAAGACCGCGGATGGGACAGCAGACATGGCATAGGTGTAGCTTCGCCCCAATAGAATGTTGTAGTCTAGAGGGGCGTCAATGACTTCGACATCAACGCAAGCAGTCTTACCGGCGAGGGTGATGGGACAGTTACGAAACAGGCCAATAGGCTGGGAGGCATGACCATCCCACGCTCGAAGGGTGATCGTGGAAGGGGCCAACTCAGGGGATCCGAGTTGCTTCCAAACCGAAGCGGACATCACACAGGTGGATGCCCCTCATCAATTATACACCGGGATACAGTGGCGTTCCGGATTTTGACTGGGATTTGGAAAGCAACGGAAGGAGGAAGAGGAGGGTGGTCCGATTGAGTGGCGTCGAAAACAATCATTTGGTCATCAGCAGGATCAACAGTGCCCACGGCAGATAGTAGAGCCTTCCGTTGGGAAGGGCACGACTGGAGGAGTTCCAGTGTGGAAATGGCAGCAGGGGATTGTGCCAAATCATCTACTATACTGTACGATTGGGCGGCTCGACCGGAAGCAGCATTTCGGCGTAATGGACCCTTTGGAATCTTTGGGTGAACCTCAACTTTGGGTTGAGGGATGTGTAAGGGGCCACTGGATGTCGAAAGAGGCTCTGTAGAACTTGAAGATGGAGGCTCGGGAGCAGACTGAGCAGGAGGCTTGGGGTACTGGCGAGACCGAGTTTGAAGGTGAAGGTCGACGGAAGGGGACGAATCGGAGCGCATCATAAGGATCTGGTAGTCAGAGGAACCAGAAATGGACGAGGGTGTGGCTGCATGGCTGTCGGGGGGTTGGGTAGCCGCGAATCCCTGTTGAGGGAAAGGATCAGTGAACACAGCTGGCGGGGTAGTGGCCACATTAGGAGGAGCGTGAGGGGAGGCGTGTTGTCCGCGCAATGTGTCTTGAGACTCCCACATCTGTCGCATCTGGGGTAAGAGAGGACAATCGTGAGTGTAGTGGCCGTAATCACTGCAACACGAACAGGGCTTGTTTGTGCGAAGCGGCCTGTCCGGCCTGGGCGGGATGCCCTGAGGCTGGTTGCTAGTGTTAGGGTCCATACCAGAATTGGGTCCTCGGTTACCGGGGGTAGATGGGTTCTGGTTGCCTCTCCGCCTTCTTTGAGAAGAAGGGGGAATAAACGCACCCTGCTGTGCAAATACTTGCCCTGGAGGGGGTTGTAAGGGCTGTTGCAGGTGGTGAGGAGGCAAGGGAGGCGGAAGCGCATATGCTGGAGGAGTTGGCGCACCAGGTTGCGGATAAAAGTAAGGGTTGGGTTGGGCGACATTGAGGTAAGCAGGAGGTTGGGCAAAAGGAGGAGGCATGCCGTATCCTGGATACATGTGGCCGGGAGGGGGAAGAGTGCTAGAGGTGCTGGCCCCTCCCTGAGGGAGACCATGGCCCATAGGAGGGTGGGCGGATGGGTGGGAAAGAGATCCAACAATACCGTCGGCGGAATGAGATGCCCCCGGGGCGTTAGCGCCACCGGGCCTGGGGATGTCAGGAAGCACGGTATAAACATAACCAGATTGAGCGTAGATGAGGTCATATTTTAAAGCTATTTGGAGGGCGGCTTCTTCAGATTGAGGAAAGTGAGAGGCGACATCTTTGCCGATGGGAGACGGGAGGGTGCGAAGGAACCAGTCCATGTAAACCCGATCTTCAAAGGGAGGGGCTCGACATAAGCTCGGTCTTCGTCGCCATTCCTGAACATGGGCAGAAAGGCGTGTGGAAGAGGATTGCTTAAATGAAGTCAAGAGCTCCGTACCAGTGTCGTATCGGAGAGGGAGCTGGAAGTACGACAAGAAGGCTTGGGCAAGAGTCTCGAACGTGGTATGGGAGGAAGTGGCCTACTCGACATACCATTTAGAAGCTTCGTCGGTAAGCGTGCGTTGGAACAACCGAAGACGGATGGAGTCATCGGTAATGGAGTTGGAGGAACACCACATGTGGAAAGACCGGACGTGATTGGTTGGGTCTTCGCCATTAAGGCCCTCGAACTTAGGGATATCAGAGGGTAACTTGGTGGGCATAGTGGGCCAGGTAGCATTGTGGTGAATGGGGTCGTTAATCAACTGATGGAAATCGGGGAGGCTGAGGCCTGCAATGTACGGCAGCACAGGGGTGGCCGGAGTAGTGGTTGTGACAGTTCCGCTAGAAGTAGGGCCGGCATTGGGGCCGGGAGAACCGCTAGCATTAGGCCCTGATCCGGACATGGTGAAGGTAAAAGGGGGAGAACCGGAAGGAGGAGGGGGACCCGATGAATCAGGAGAGGAGTCGGAGTGCGGACTCGAAGGTGGACTGGCTCGACGACGGTGGTGCGGAGCAGGTCGATCAACCGGAAACTGAGGATGAAGGCCAAGAAGTCTCCGGGCAAGGCGCCTTGGGGGCGCAATGATGACAGGAAGAAGGAAACCGACAAGGGCAGAAAGGGACAGAATCAAGAAGGTCAAGGGCAGATAAGGTGCAGTGATGATTGATTTTAGAGTCTTTGCCAGGCGGTGTAAACCAGGCGCTTCTTCACTTAGGGTCAGTGTGTGGTGTGCGTTAATTTTAATTTTTAAACCCTTTCCGTTGTTGAGAGCAAACAAGTGTGCAACGTAGCTGAAAATAAACCTACAGAGAACAGAATAAAAATGCTGAAATAACAGAAAAATAACAGCTACATATGCATCTATCAAACCCAAGAAAGTGGGTCTCTCAAAACTATGCTGAAAAGAAAGGGAAAATTATGGAAACACACACAAAGGAAGCTCAACAGATCTAGGGTCAAAGGGGACAGAGATCCGGAGGATAAAGCTGCAGATAAGGGGTGCAGATCACAGCCAAGAGACAGAGGCAAGGTGGCTGGAAAAAGGGAAATCAGCAAAAAGCCGGGGGGGGGCAAGGCAGAGGCCTTTAGGGGAGGTCCAAACAAAAAAACAAGAGGTGATTTGAAAGGAAAAGAGGCCGATTTCAATGGATCTGGAAGTGAGGTCACAGATCTGGAAAAAGAGGGGGCTGAAGCTCTGAAACCGACGGCTGAAACAGCTGAAACTCTTCCACAAAAAGTGGAGGGTACTAAAACCCTAAGGGGCTGGGTTCCCACTTAGATGAGTAAAAACAGATCAGATCTTGGTCAAGGCGGGCTGAGACAGAGGCTGGAAAACCCTGGCAGAGGCTGCAGCAGAACCCAGAAAAATTACAGAAAAAATGCTAAGAAAAGGACAGGTCGCAGGTTCTGACCTGATCTGAGTTGAGGTCGCAGGAAACAGGCCACAAGGTGCGTCCAGGTCGCAGGTTTTGGGCCAAAAGGTGCGACCCCCCCCGTTCTAGCTGTTTCGACGGCAGATTTTCTGAAAAATTGCCGTCTCAGGTGCGGCTGGTGTCGCTTACCTGGGCAATAGGGCCAGAAACACACGGAAGTTAGAAATTTTAGGTTTTTAGGGTTTTATGTGAAAAAAAATGACATGAAGAGAGAAAAACTAAGCAGCTAAAAAAGAAGCCCTAGGGCCTGAAGTAGCTGGATATGCAGGAATATGAAAAACGACAGCGGTCGTAATTTAAAACCCGTGTGGAGTCGCCATTTGTTAGTATGGATTCTTTGTCGAAGTGTACGAAAAAGAACCACTTTAGCTACGCATAACTAATAGCCCTAACAACAATAATGGCTGCAAAACATCTTCAGATCTGCAATTAGTAGTTAAAGTGCTGCAACAAACGGATCTATAAATGGAAAGACATTAAGCAGTAAAGTAAAGAGTTTGCTCCATGCATCCAACAGACAAGACAAGAACACGATTTTTGAATGAATTTTTATATTACGGGGCACCTGGGAGGAAACAAGAAGGTGTATCCAGATCTCCTCAATGGGATGGGTTCTTTGTAGTCCTCAGCACTTCAGATCTAAGCTTTCTCTCTCTTGTAAATGTAGAAAACCCAATGTAGAAGGTAGAGCTCAATGGGAGCAAAAATGGCAGAAAATGAGACCAAGTGTATAGATCCAGAGTGATCTAGTATGCAACAAAAGGTGAAGAATGATGGGGAAAACCCTCCTATTTATAACAAAATATTGGGTCCTGCTAGATCTTGGTGCATGATTAAAATAATGTTAATCACATCTAGATCCACCTCTATGGAATATTTTATTATTATTTGTTGGAGGGAAAGGGTGTTTGACTTGGGTCAAATCCCTTGATTAGTGAAAAATAAATAAATAAATGATTTATTTATATTTTTAAGGAAGTGGTTGGGATATAATCAAATAAATAATGATTTATTTGATTGATGGTGGTTGATTTGGTCATATTTAACAAGGAATATTATTAAATAATTATTCCTAGAAAATAATAAGATAACTATGGGTTTATCTCATTAATTTCTTTGTTTTTAGGTTAAACATGACTGGGAATAATAATTAAATTATGGTTTAATTAATTATTCCTTTTGGGGTTTCCTAATTAACATAGTGAAAGCAGTTTTACTTGGGGTAAAAACTGGTCTTACATGGTGTACTTGGGTCCATCTAATGATGAAAAGTTAGATGACCAAAAAATGGTGTAACACATTCTGCAGCCACTTGAGGATGGTTTAGAGATATTGCTGAATCTGCATACCTGTGTCGGTCTGTTGTATGGGTTTGTTCTTGAGTGTGTTGCCATCCATACATTTTTCTCTATCTGCCAGAAATGTCCTGATGCTGGATTTTCTGCTTGTTGATATGTTGGGTTAAGAGTCTACATCCGTTGCGTGGGTGGGTGATCTTGAAAATTTGCATCTGCCTCTCCTTGGACATTTGTTTATTTGTTTTCGAAATGTGACAGGATTTTCTTCTCCCATATCCCCATCGATTTTTATTTTTTTCTGCTGTATGTGTTTCCCATGACAAAAGTCCTTTAGCCTTATTAAATATTAATGCTATCTCTAAGCTTTGTAACTAAAGGAACTTATTTTATTTTTATTTTTTTAAATTTGGCATCATTACTATAAAGCTCGTCTTTCGTATTCAGACCATTTCTGAAATTTGTTGGTTCTGCATGTGTCTTTGGTGTGTTAAGGATATAAACAGAGTATTGGGTAAGGGTAAAAGGTAATATGTCAAAGAGGTTTCCATTATGAAGAACATGCCAGGAATTAAGAATGGGGGATAGACTATAAACTAATGGTATAAAAACTGTGAAACATTTTGCAGGCTATTCTAGAGATGAATTTTTAGGGCGGAACTACCTATTTTTGCAGGGTCGAGACACAGACAATGCGGCTGTAGCACAGGTGAGTTACTTGCGTTATAGCGTTTTTCATTTCATTGTATTCTTGTATGGGTTCCTGGTGTTTCAAGCATTGAGTTTTGGCAGTCATAACTTGCACTTCGCTTTTTTTTAACTATGTCCTCATAATATTCAACAATGCTGTATCCATCTTTTATGTGCTTCCTAGAGCACGTGCCATGTTACTTTTCATTTCATTTTTTTAACAGATATTAGTTGCAGATACGGCAAAGTATTGTAGCAGAACAATGTTGTACAGTGCGGATCCTAAATTATAGGTATGCTTATGTTGAGAGTGAGCAAACCTCTTTTAGAAGCAGAAAATTAGTATTTTAATATTGTGGCATAAGTTATCAGTTCGTTTAGTTTCTTAAAGAACTAGTCTATAGCTCACAAAACTTTTTGAACTAATAGATGTTCTTATCGTGCAGGAAGGATAACATTTCTCTCTGGAATCTTCTTCACACAGCACCTATTCGAAATGCATCTGGAAAGGTATTATTGTCATACTTGCTTGGCTTTCAATTCTTGCTTATGTTTGATACATCCTATCTGCAGATGCCATTTACATTGTTAGTTTGGTGCATGATGTCCCTTCTTTCTTTGCAGAAAACTAGGGAATGCTTCCAACTTTATGATTTATCTGAAAAATTCCAACAAATTTATTTTATCATCAATTTGATGCTTATTTCAAATGGACAATAAATGAATATTCGTAGCACTAGAACTAGACTTTCAATTCCTTTGAAAAGTTTGTGAATATTTTTGACAAGATGTCACTTGGTTGACACATTTATTGGGTTGGACTACTCCATGGATGATCGGTAAACTGCCATGGATATTCCACTGGGCACATTGTTACAACAGTTCTTAAAATGCTACTGCAATTACCGTGAGGTCATATTGTACTTTTCAATGATTAGTTAATATCCTAGTTTTAAAACTTGGGAACAGTCTTCAACTTGGCCACCTATCAAATCGGGTTTCGACTCAGACTCAGATAGACTCAGATTCAATGAACCGGATTAAAAAAAAATACATAAAAATGATAATTTTTAATAAAAAATATTTTTAATATTCCAAACCATTAGAGATGAACTTTGCAAAGTTTGCTCATCTATATACCATTTAAGAGTGAATATATCAAAATTGCACTAAGTGCAGCACATATTAGCAACAAAATACATAATCTGTGAGGCTCTAAATGGCCTCTAGAGTCCAAAAACCATTCTACAAGTTGTGGTTTATAACTTTATATTGAATATGCCTGCATTAGTTTGCTCTGCAAGTGGTTCTAGATGAAGAGCTTCAAAGCATACGTTTAAAAGGTTTCCCAATGGTGTCTCAGAAACCATTGTAGAATTTTATAGGGACACCATCTTTCCTTGGATATTATCATGTTTCAAGGAGGGATAGATTTGGGGTTAAGGCCAAGACAAGGAAATAAGTTCCACATTCCCACCACAAATTCCACTCGACACGGGCAATAGAACAGGGAAGTAAGTTCCACATTCCCACCACAAATTCCACTCGACACAGGAAATAGAACAGGGAAGTAAGTTCCACATTCCCACCACAAATTCCACTCGACACTGGCAATAGAACAGGGAAGTAAGTTCCACATTTGTTGAATAATTTTCCTACGCTCCAATGATTTGAGGTGGGAAACATTAAGCTTAACAATGAATTTGTGTTTCCTACACAATGAATTTGATATCATAGCTTGTTACTGAAGTAAGGACCTCTATTGCATGAGTAAAATCACTTGGGAATGAAAAGCCCATTTTGTTTTGCTTGTTGGACCAAGTGTAGTGCATTGGCATGGATCATGTGCTTTTGCCTGCCATCAATGAGAGGAATGAACCTCATATTTATCACCTTCCCAGTTGATTGTATTCAAACCAGCTCCTAGAAGCCAACTAATAGCTCCTAGAAGCCAACTGATAGCATGTGATCAGCTATCCATTGCCACAAACGGTTATCAGCTATCCATAACCACAAATGGCTCCTATCTGGCTCTGAGTTAGGAGAGTATCAGTGGAGCTGAAATCCAAAACACTAGCTGAAAGAGTAGTAATTATATAAGCATACCTGTTTTCTGGATAAAAAATAGGTCTCTTTCGTGGTCTTAGCAAGGAGAAATGAAAAATACTATTTGAAAGAGAAATAGGAATTTAAACACACATGTTTTCTGGCTTATATTTATTTAGAATGTGTGGTGGGCCATAATTAAACACTACTAAGTGTCGGCGTTTACCAGATGGATGTTCTTTGTCTACACATATGTTGAGAAACAGTTTTATTTTAAATTTTTGTCATGCTTAAGATTTGTTGTGTCAAGCTTCTGGATGGTGTAAATCAATGTTGGTAAATTATCCTCATCTAAATAGCAAAGATCCCAGCTGGTACTGTTGTTTATTTATATTGTTGTCCATAAATTCAATGTGTTGTGCTGTATAATTTTGTGTTGTATTATATTCATATTTTTTAAAACTAGTTTTAAAGTCTGCTAGTCATACATGATATTCAAAAACTTGATTATAAAATTTCCTTGTATTTTTTTTGTTAGTTGAACGTGTCTTTGGACGCTGACAAGGGAATCCTGGACTCCAAAATAAGTACAATTATTAAAGATCTTGCGTCATTCTTGTCTCCAATTCAGAATAGATTGTTCCAGTTTGAAGAAGAGCTGAAAGAAAGATGAATTTATGGTTTTGTTTAGAGTTGTTCAGGGTAATTGGTGCTGGGCTAAGCCTACTGTGGTTTTGTAATGTTGCCTCTTTCTGTCTGGAGATTTTTACTGTGGTTTTGTAACCTTGAACTATAACTCTTTTGATATATTGTAACATTGACTGAGATTGGACTGTAGAACACGTACAAATTCTAGTTTTCCTCTCAGAGAGTGTCCTCCACTGCTCATTCAAACTAGGCCCAAACTTTTGTTGGTTATAATAACTTGCATGCAAAATTCATAGATCATTACACGTCAAACCGACTTTACGCCTTGACTGAAATTGCATTCAACATGGTGCACAAGTATGATTTACATGTATCAATCAAAACTATGATTGTATCTATATTTGATAATGCAAGTTGAATACAACATACAATACATAGGAGTGCTATGGCTATGAAGTTCAATATGAAATAATCTATTGATTGCTACTATTAGTATTATATAAGGGGTGCTCTTCCAATGTCCATTTATTAGCTATGTGAAGAAGGCTTTGTGGATTTTGTATTTACTATAAGATTATGTATAGCTGAGTTGCAAACAACTAAGTAGAATTTGGTAAGAAGTTTGGAGTATGTGTAATTCATAATGATATTGTCTTCTCTTCATTGATGACTTTTCAATGTGTGAGTTTTGACCTAAGCCATTGCATTATCAATGTGTCAAGGCTAAAAAATTGACCTATATGTCAACTACTTCTTATGATTGTTCCTAGGAACACGAATCCTAATTTTTGTAGGTTTAAAATTTATCACAAGTTTTCTCTATTGTGGTCAAATTTGTGGAGGTTATCTCAAAATTTATTTAAGGTACCATGGATCTAAATTTCTTATGAACTTTCAACACTATTACAAATTTTGGTGCAAATTGTTGATCAATTCTCACTTGGTGAGGGTTATAGATGTTAATGAAAATTTTGTATGCATGCATGAGAGTTGGGTGAAAATGCTCAATGTTGTGTGCATTAATGTGATAAATATGGGATAATGCAAAGCATAGTTTTGAAGATTAGTCTAAGTTGACTCGTACCTAATCAACTCAGTCAAGTTGATTTTTGGTTGAACTGTTAATTGTTGGCTCAATGGACATAAGATCTTGCAAGCCCAAATACCAAAGGGCAAAATGGAGCCCATCATGGGGTTCTCTTTGTAATTCTCCACCACTGCTACCTTCCATGCTTCCTCAAACTCCTCTCCAACCTCAATATCAGGGCTATTAGTAGCATGAGCAACAATATTACACTTAGTAGAACTAGAACGCGTTTTCCAAACTACACGAGAACTACTTCCCTCACGAGTCACCATGTGCCATGCTTGGTCTCGGTGGTTCTCTTCCTTCTACTCCTGGTTCAATTACCATATCTTCATTGGAACCAACACTCCGAACTCCACTAGACAACGATTCACCATTTTTTAGTAGTGATTCGCCATGATTTTACAGGATAATATAATCTCGTGAGAGATTCGCCAAAAAATTATATATACATATTATATTATTAATAAAATCGCCTTCCATTTTTCCTATGTATCATGGGGATTTGCCTATTTTTTATATATATAAATTTAGGGGGGTTCTTAAAATTATCCCTG